>JAWKAU010000055.1:0-728000 GCA_033398695.1 Orobanche coerulescens | reverse complement strand
TATATAATTCACTTTTTCGGTTAAATATCCGGACCCTACTACGGAGCAGTACGCCAACGATCTTGTGGCTTCGCCTTCTGTCGGGTGTTGCCTCTTTAGCCCCGACTCCGGCGGCTGCAATACCAGATCACCAATGGCCGCCATCGCCCACGATATTTTTTTCCTACCAATGGGTGTAGAACTCATTAAGAGGCTACTTGGTGAAGAAAATAAGTAACGAGCCAATCCAGATATCTGAGATAAGTTCCGCCCCAAAAATTCAAAGCATTTCAAAGCTTGCACAAGGGCTTGATTCGAAAGCACGAAGATTGCGAACCAAGACGACCCCGCCGGAATGAGGGTACATTTTCGACAAATTAAAATCCAAGCAGGCAGCAAGGTTAGTTCATCGTTATAGGGACTCAAACCCAGCCAGTGAAAGTAAAATACCCATGGTCACTTGAGACTCTCAGCCACCTTCTGTTGGGTTTTATTTTATTTTTAAAGTGGTTATTATTTGATACAACTCAACATTATGTCGATGTCGAGTCTTAACTATAACCCTCCCGACCGAATCTACAGAATCTCGATTCTATTACAAAAAATTCAAAAGCTATAAACTCAAAAACAGCCAGCAAAGAAGTGCAGTTGAAGAACCAACATTGTGCAAATGATGAACAAACAGATTTAAAAAAAAAAAAAAAAAGAATCACATAAATTACAAAACTATCCCTAAAGTTCAGTTCAATCACAAAATGATCCGGATTTATTTCAAAATATCAAATAGCCCTCCAGCTTCATATTTCCGGAACAAATGCCTTGGTACAATTTGTAAATAGAAACAAAACCAGAGGGGAAAGTTCAGTTCAATCACAAAATGATCCGGATTTATTTCAAAATATCAAATAGCCCTCCAGCTTCGTATTTCCGGAACAAATGCCCTGGTACAATTTGTAAAATAGAAACAAAACCAGAGGGGTACTTGGGAATTCGGAAAGATAAATGGGCCCTTTTTGTAATTTTATCAAATTTTGAGGGCATTTCTTGTAATTAACCAAAAATTCCCAACTAAACCTCATGGAAAGGTCTCTACCACAAGCCAATGGCCTTCCACCAAACCCCTCCGATCCCGAGCCAGATCAGAAGATTAACAATGGAAATCAAGAACCCATAGCCCCACCATTTTGCTAGCGGCACGTAACCGGCACCGTAAAAAACGGGAGCCGATCCAATCCCATAATGGGTAATGCCGCCCATAAGATTGGAAAGGAAGGCCAAAACAACAGCACCAAGGTACGGTGGAGTACCCAAAGCACTTGCTACCGACAAGAATGCGGTAAACATGGCGCCGATATGAGCGGCCCCACTAGCGAAGAAATAGTGAGAATAGAAGTAGAGAAGAACAAGAATGCCGAAAGATAGCTGCCAGGAGAGACCCAACCCGCCAACAAACTGCAAGAGAAAAAAACAAACAAATCAGTTTTTTTTTTTTTTTGAATGGATAACAATTGAAAGGGGTTAAGTCGTACAGATAACAATTCATCGCGAGGCACAATATTATTGTTATGCATTTGAAAAAAATCGTAGCCAGGCTGCGGAAGTAAAATCCTACTGGTAAAAAATTCAAGAATAACCACACAAAACACCGTTTTTTCCCATTTTAAACTCAATCTCTATCAGTTACGGATTGCTCTCATCATGTGCTATGAAGCACCACCACCTCTAGGAGGTTAACATATGACTATGAGTGTCCGACACTAGGGACACGGGACATGTCGGCAAGGGCGGATAGAAGGGGGGGCACAGCTGGGCTGTAGCCCACCCCATTCTTTTTTTCACTTAGCGTACACTAGTAAGGCTCTGTTCTTTTGGACTGAATGAAGAACTGATCTGATCTGAACTGAATGGACCTGAACTGAACTGAACCGAAATGAAATATATATTAAGAGTAAATAATAATAATAAAATAATAATAATATTATTATAATAAATATTAAAAATAATAAATATAATAAAATAATAAGAAAAGTAATAAAATAATAATAACTAATAAAAAATAATAATAAATATAATGTAATAATAATAATATAATTAATTACAATCGTAATAACAAAAATAATAATACTAATAAATATGCCCCAAATGCCCCAGATGTTAAAAAAGTATCAAATGTCCCAAATAATAATAACAATAATAAATAATAATAATAATAATAATAATAATAATAATAATAATAACAATGATAATAATGATAAATAATAATAATAATAATAAAAATCAACAACAACAATAAATATTATTATTAATAATAGTAAATATTATTAGTAATAATAATAGTGATTAACAACAACAACAATAATAATAATAACAATAATAATCAAGATTAATAATAATAATAATAATAATAATAATAATAACTGAACTGAACTGAATGGACCTGAACTGAACTGAATGGACCTGAACTGAACTGAAATAGTTCAAAAATTGAAAAATAAGTCCAAAAAAACAGGGCCTAAATATAATAGCACCCAGCCCCGTCCCATTTATTTTTCACCTAAAAAATCTCACATGATACACCATTACCCTATCTATCTATCTAGGTGAAAAAAGGGGAAGCAGCCACCATGAAACTTGAAAATAATAGAGGAAGAAGCTGCTTATGGACAATGTCAGATGACAACACCGGTGTACTGATCTCACTTTCAACTATTTGTTCGATATTTTAGGTTCATTTTGCCTCCACTATTTTTTTCTCTCCATTATTCTATAAAATTATTAATGTCTTAGACTCTTTAAAATGTAATCATTACAGTATAAAAGTATATGTGTTTGAGTGATTCTATCTTTCTGTAGCCATGCACCATTCCCATTTTCCTCTTTGCTCATATGAGTTCATGGATTATTGTTGTTTTTCTTCAGTTTGATGGTTTTAAGGTAAAGATTGCCACTGTCAACAGCAAAGATCATATTAACCTTGGACATTATTACCATTTTGATTGTATATTCAACTTTGCAATAGATTTTACTGATGGAGTTGGACCATAGATTCAACGATAGGGTAAATGGATCTTCTAATCCTTAGTTTGTTTTTAGATTCTAGTAATTCTTTTCAATCATTTAATGAAGGTATTATTTGTGGTTTTTGGAAGAAGAAATTGTTATTTTTACTGTACTTTGATGTAAGAATTTCTTAATATTGTAACTAAAAAATATTTATTTCTACTTTAAGTAGCAGCCGACCCCTTTGAAGAATCCTGGATCCGCCCTTGCACGCCGGCATACGTGAAGCACACTCCAAATTAAGTGTTCCCTTTTTTCATTTGTTTTCATACAGGGACACCCAGGGACGCTTGGGGGAGTTTTTCATTTTAGATGAGGTCTTTTACCAATATTACATAAAGGGTCTTTTAGATGAGGTCTTTTACCAATATTAGATGAGGTCTTTTACCAATATTATAAAAAAAAAAATCAAACACAAGATGTTTTATTAAATATCTCAAAATAGTATTTAGATTTGGTAGTTTCAAGCATCAAGTGTTTCTTTTTGATGAATTAATGACTGAATAATAATGGATGTGATTTATGATTTACAATGATTTATAAATGTATTTATGGTGTTTAGCTCTGTATATATTTGGTGTCCCCACCGTATGTGTCTCAAATTTTTTTCAAAAATGCCGCTTGCTTCCCTATAATCTATCGTGAAGTGCTCAAAAAGTAATGCTCTATCAAAATTTTCAAATTGAAATTACACTATTCACTCATTCCCACTTTTTCTCTCTCATCAATCACATCTACACACTTCATAAAAGAAGAAGAAAGCATAATTACACATTTTTCTCACAAATTTTGTTCTTCACCCAATCACATACTTTAAGCTACCGATTATTATCTTTACCATTTTTAAATTACATCGTTTTTTATCGCTTACATTTCCATCTCATTGTCCAACGACACCTTCAAAATTCGTACTTTTTTTTCAAAAACATTTCCATCACTCTACCAACAACAAAAAAAAAAATCATATGTGATTGCAACCTTAGGATCAACAACAACAACAACAACAGCAACAACAGAGTCTTACTCCCAAAATGCTTTGGGGTCGGCTAACATGAATCATTCACTGAAAACGTCAAGTACACCAAATAACTTGACCATTCTCATACGAAATCAACTTAACAACCAAATTGCCAGTAAATCCCAGGTTAGGTAGTACGACCAATCTATATACATACAACATCTAATAAAGAAGTCAAGACGAGTACCTTAACAACGGTTTGGCTGAACCAAGAAATAAGGCCATATTTGTTAAGATAGCCGGCCATTGCAATGAGTGCAGCAAACCAAGTAAGGGTGTCCCAAGCAACTGATTCCGCTAGACATTCCTTCCATGTGACGACCCCCGTTACAAGAAGGACAGACAACCCAAGAATTGCTGCAGTAACTGCATCCACATTTAGGACACTTCCGAAAATCCAGAGTCCTACCTGATAATTGCAATTAATATATATACACACACACACACACACACACGAAAAAACATGTTAATGCGGTTAGGAAGCAGACTCAATATTCAAGATATTTGTCTATCCAAACAATCACACACACACAAACAAACACACACACAAAAAAAAAAAAAAGTGATTCAGATTCTGCTTGTAGTTTTAGCACAAATAAATCACTTTTCAACTTCTCCAGCCAAACACTCTATCTTAACTTAATCAAAATATCATCTTCAATTTGCAAAGACTACCGACTTCTGATCCTCAACTACTTCCACTTCCGCAAAAATAAGCATAAAAACAAAAAATCAAACACGAAAAACACAAAAAAAATGCATATCCGCAAAAAACAAGGTCACAAAATCTAATAATCAACTAGCAACCATCGAGTTTATATACATACAGTGAGAAGTAGAGTTCCAGCCATGATGATCTCATTCTTCGACATGGGCCCCATCTTCTCCAACTTCTCCTTGGCAAGCCTTGGCGCGTCCGGGCTACTCTTTACTGTCGGCGGATAAATTACGTATAACAACAATGGCACAACAATTAACGAAACCAATCCTGGGACGATAGCGGCCTTGGCCCAATCCATCCACCCAATCGGCATATTTATAGTACTCGCGGTTAGATTAGCCGCCAAAGGATTCGCGGCCATAGCCGTCAGAAACATAGAAGAGGAAATCACGGATGTTTGGAAACAAGTCAGCATTAACCAAGAACCCAATTTGTGCTCAGTCCCATCACCTACATTACTACCACAAGCAACACATAATGATTTCACCAACGGCAGAAAAATCCCACCGGCTCTGGCGGAGACCGAAGGGATAGCAGGTGCCAAGAGGGCTTCGCTGAAAACCAAACTGTATCCTAACCCTAAAGACGAGCTACCAAATAAAGAAACGAATTGATACGCGATTCTGTTGCCCAATCCGGTCTTGATGAAACCCCGTGCGAAGAAGAAGGCTAGCGCGATCAGCCACGGGATGGGATCGCCGAAGGCTGAAAATGCCGCCGCGAATGTTAGCGTTTTTGTCAGAACGCACGCGCCGAGGCCCATCAGTGCGACGGCTCCGAGCGGCAGAGGCTGGGTGATGATCCCTACGATGGTGGCTAAGAAAATCGAGAGCAGTTGCCAGGCGACGCGTGAGACCCCATCAGGCGCGGGCACGAACCACAGAATTACCCCGGTCGCGATGGAGGCTAAGAGTGGTTTCACGGCGGCGCCCTGCCACGGCTGAGGAGCAGGAGATATGGCCGGCGCGGAGGCTGCCGATGCCGATGGAACTGGTTGCGGCAGGCGTCTCGTGGCGGGAAGCGACAATGCGGGTCTTGGGTTAGTGAATCGAGTTCGATTCTCAACAAGCGGGTCTTCGGAACTGTTGATGGTGTTTCTGATGGAAGATCCAAGTCTCGGAGTGAAGCGGAGGGATTTGGGGGCAGCGGCGTGGGTGCGGAGTTTTGAGGCGGAGAGGGGGCGTGGGCGGAGGTTTAGGGAGGAGGTGAGAGCTAATGACGCCATTTTTACGGTGGCGTTTTACGGCGGCTGAGATCTTTAGCCTATGGAATATGTGCTATGGAATTGAAAATGGTGGCGAGGAGTGTGCGAGACAGAGTAGGAGTATTGGCGTGTGATGGATGTGTACGAGGGTGAAAGATGGGGCGTTGGATTTTGGATCTGACGGTGGATATGGGGCTTAGAATATACGGTCTGAGAAAGGTCCAGGTTGTTTTTATTTATTTATTATTTAATTTTACTTTCTGGGCCTCGAGAACTCCGTCGGAGAATTTTGCAAACTCCGCCTGTGAATTGATCTCTGTCGTCTTCTTCAGAGGGATGATAGCGGACTTCTTCTCTGCAAAATGCAAGGGGATCTTGTGCTAGTGTGCGCTTTCGATGACTACTCCACGTGGCGAACCATGAATGACAGAATTTCTATAGCAACCGCCACAATTTACGGTTAGGATATACATTTTCCCAAATTTTGCATAATAAATTTTTTTGATGAATGATCGAGGGATATGAATTTATTTCCGTCCAATCAAATTAAGGTATTCGTAAAAAATCCGTCATTTAAATCTAACGGACTTGTCGAGCTGTCCGTTAATTGACACGTGACACCTTCTGATTAGTCCACGTAATAATAATAATAAAAAAATAATCAAAATTATAAGTCTAAAAATATAAAAAATAAAAATTTGGAATTTTTAAAAAAATCCAAACTTTATTTTTTTTTAAAAATCTGGAATATTAATATTAAAAATTAGATGTTCTTATTAAAAAATTTAAAAATAGATTAAAGATTAATAAAAACATCTAATTTCTAAAAAATTTATTTTTTATTTCTTATTTTCGAACTTTAAGTAACACATTCGAGATTTAATATTAATATTCCATACTTTAAAAAGGAAGTTTGATTTATTTTAAAACTTCCGAGATTTTTTATTTTTTATATATTTTAGACTTTTATATTTTTTTTCTTATTACGTGGACCAATCAAAAAGTGACGTGTCACTTAACGGACAGCTCAGCAAGTCCGTTAAATTTAACTGACGGATTTTCATGAATACCCTAACTTGGTTGGATGGAAACAAGTTCATACTCCTAAATAATACAAAAAAAATTATTACCATAGGTGCAAAAAGTACATACCCAAATTGATAGTTTTGCCTTTTACTGAAATGGCACCGTTCGATTTCAAGCTGGGGTCCCAATGGAGATGGACTAGTGGTTGAGTGTTGTTTGGAGGTCAAATATAATGATTTCAAATTCCACCAACAACACTAAGTTGGGTATGCGAGTAAAAAACCAAAAATTCGTTGGGGTTTATTAAATTGTCGACAATGGATCGCACCAAAATGCTCGGGGTAATGACGTGCCATTCCGTTCCCCTTGACAAAAATCAAACCATGAATCAACTCATAAATAATGAATATTTGCTATTTCGATTAGAGTAAAATCTCGATAAATGAATATGGTCGGGATTGGAAAAAAATATTCATTTAGCGAAATTATTCATTTATCGAGAGAAATTTTGAACATATTATAAAGAGTCGAGGTCGGAGAAAATTATTCATTTGACAAGGTTATTCGTTTATCAAATATTCATTTATCGAGATTTTACTGTACCTGTAAAATTAGTTTGGATAGATTGATTGGATGCTCGACTCTGTTTATTATAATACAAATAAATTAAATAAAATAATAAGATTAAAATGTGGAATATTACTAAGTTTTATATTGTTTTCTTAAAAGTGTTAACATATTGATAGACATGACTAAAATTCAAGTTTTTCATCATATTTTCAGTCAACAAAAACAAAATAACCGAGTAAACAGAAAAAATAAGAGTTTTTCAATCTATTCATAATAAAATACCCCTATCGGTTACCCGTCGATTCACAAAAATGAGAAGTGTAAACCCGTCCACTACAATGTGAACTTGTTCGCTAAATTAGCGTGAACCCATTCACTATAATGTATACCTGTTTGCTAAATTATTTTTTGCTAACCGTAAGTTCAGGGTGTAGCTATAGATAGTGGCAATGCAATGTCGCATACCTTGATGTTAAAGTTTGTCGTTTGATAATATCCTTTTGGCCCAAGAACTTATTCACAACCTCCACGTCGCGACATTCATGGTGTCCCGAACCTTGCGTTGAAGCTTGATATGGTTAAGGCGTATGATAGGGTTCACTGGCAGTTTTTGTGTGAGGTCCTGGTGAGGATGGGATTCCCAGCTAGATGGATTATGTACATCCGTCATTACGTCGAGAGTTGCACGTTCTCCATCTTGGTGAACGGCAGTCCGACCGGCTATTTTGCCTCTAGCCGAGGTTTGCGTCAGGGCGACCCTATTTCTCCGTCGCTCTTCGTGCTTGCCGCTGATTATCTATCGCGCTGCTTGGATCGATTCATTTGGGACCATCCTTTGATGAGGTATAGGACGTCCAGGCGGCCTCTCCCCGTCTCACATTTATCCTATGCCGATGACATCATTATATTCACACGGGCTGTGGATGATGGTCTTGTTGTCCTTATGCGTCTCCTAGATCACTACTCTACGGCTTATGGCCAGATGGCTAGTATCCAGAAGAGCACTTTTACTCTCGCTCCCAAGCATGCGCCTCGTTGGCATCAGAGAGTTCATGATCTTACTGGTTTTCGCCAGGGCGATCTCCCCATCACCTATCTAGGTGTGCCCCTTTACAAAGGCTTTATGAGACGAGAGCTCTTTGCTGGGGTGAAGCAACGGATGATGGATAGGATCTCTAGTTGGTCCCATCACCACCCTGCTTTGGGCGGATGCTTGGCTCTTATTAAGAGCACTCTCTGCACAATTCCTCTTCACCTGCTTCAGGTTTTGGACCCTCCACAGTACATCATCCAGGAGCTCGAGCAGATCATTGCGAGATACTTCTGGGGTGCTGTTGGTCCTAAGAGGAAGACACACTGGGTCCGTTGGCGGCAGATTTGTCGTCCGGTCTCTGAGAGAGGCCTCGGGATTCGGAGCCTTTCGGATATGGCGAGGGCTTTTAGTTATAAGCTCTGGTGGCGCCTTCGCGCGGGCACATCTCTGTGGGCAAAGTTTATGCTCCGCAGAAACTGCTTTGGTGGCCTTTATACGCCTATGTGTACTGCTCTTAGAGCTCATGCCAGCCACCCTTGGCGCCGCCTTTTCCGTGTGGGTATTGAGGCTCAGGAATTCATATGCTGGACTCTTGGTCGTGTCTGCGGGTAGGTCAGCTTTTGGGACGATACTTGGATTGGGGATAGGCCGATTTCTTCTTATTGTCATATTACTGGTAGACCCCATCTTAGGATTAATGAGTTATGGGTTGATGGGACGTGGGACATGGGTAGGTTGGAGTCTATTATTGGAGAGGAGCTAGGATTTACCCCTCAGTTCATCCAGGAGATCTCCGCGATTCCCATCGCCGATGAGGAATCGGATAGTATGTGTTGGACTCTTACCTCTTCGGGTGCGTTCTCATTGTCGTCGGCTTGGTCTCACATCAGGGTGAGGGGTCAGGCTAATCTTATTTACGGGGCCATCTGGACAGCCTTACTCACACCGACAATTTCGGTGTTTGTTTGGCGACTTCTCATGTGACGGATCCCGACTGATGACATTCTACAGAGGAGGGGCGTTTCATTGGCTTCTAGATGTTTGTGCTCGCATTCTCTTACTCAAACCTACCATACCGAGACCATTGCCCATCTTTTCTTGGAGAGTGATGTGGCTCGTGACGTGTGGGAGTTTTTTGGCGCTTGGACACATTTATCCCTGCCCCATACTCAGAATATTTTTGAGCTCCTGATTTTTTTCGCACACGGCACACACTTTAGGAACGCGACTTTCATTATTCATTGTCTCATCCTTTGGTTCATCTGGACAGAAAGGAATAGTGCAAAGCATAGGGCGGTTACTTTTCTTTCCTCTCATGTTATTGTGCAGGTGGAGCGCCATGTTGCTTTATTGGCTGCTGCGGGGCTGATTTCCTCTGAGTTTTGGGCGGGATGCTCTCCACCTGATCATTTTCAGCGAGCCTCATCTTCACCCGCCCAGACTCGTCACCCCGTTCCGGTGGTTTGGCTTCGACCCGAGACCCCTTGGATCAAGCTGAACACGGATGGTTCATTAGAGAGAGATACTCAGATTGCGGGTGGGGGAGGCCTGCTTAGAGACCATCACGGAGAGCTCCTTCTTGCTTTCTACTACTCTTTTCAGGCCTCTTCGAGTTTTGATGCAGAGATCCAGGCGCTGGAGATTGGTTTGATTTTAGCTTCCTAGAGATCGAGACATGTTTGGATTGAGCTTGATGCTGCTGCTGTGGTGACCCTGCTATCATCTGGCCATCGGGGCCCTTGGCAGGTTCGTCACACTCTTTTGCGTATCCGACACATCCTCCGAGATATTCAGTTCAGAGTCACTCATATTTTTCGGGAGGGCAACAGGCCGGCCGACTACCTCTCTGAGCTCGGCATGTCATCCCTCGGTATTCAGACTTATACTTACGATACTGCTCCTCTGTCTCTTCTCCCCCTTATACAGATGGATGAGCTTGGTTATCCTTCATTTAGATTTAGGTAGGTTTTAATTTTGATTGATTGATTGATTGCCTATTGGTCCGCACATTAGCCCACGGTATCTGTGGTGCACCTTGTATTGATCGAGCGGGTCGTAGGCACTTTAGATTTTAGGCTCCGGATTATGGCCCATTTTTGTCATATTTCGGAGTTGAGTTATTTTGATCTACGGGTCCGCACATTAGCACATGTTTTTTGTGGTGCACTTTGTATTTCTTTAGCGGGCCGTAGACTCCTTTGATGATTGGACCCGAATTATGGCCATTTTGGGTCATAATTCGGGACTGATACTTTGTATTTCTTGATTTCTTCTTATCTACAGGTTGGTGGGTCCCGCCTCAACCCCCGTCCACACTGGACGTTTTTAAAAAAAAAAACTATTAAGCTATTGGGATTCAAGACTTTATATAAACGGTTTCAGATTGTGAAAATTGACTTCAACTATTAAAAACAAGTAAAAATAGATTGCAACAAAATAACAAGTTTTCATGAATTATTTCAATACAAAGAAAACTACTACCTTCGCAATCGAAATGTAATATTTTGAATAAAATTATGTACTTTAGGAAAATAATTGGACGTGATAGATGTGTAAGTTTTGTAAATATTGATGGTAAGTGTGTGGTATAGATTAAAAGGTAAAAGATATTAATGGTGAGTGTGTGGTGGAGACCAAGAAATAAGATTAAGTATGTCGAATAGAATTCGTAATAAATCAAGACTGATGTTAGAATATAAATTCTATCAAAGTTCAAATCTTGAATGTCGGACCAAGTGAGAGATATTTTCTACAAATGCGGTGATTCAGGCACGATTTCTTCGACTTGCTCGATTGACATATTTTGCAAATATGCATGTTGATGTTATATTGACCAAATGTGATGATTATTATTGGAATGGGTTTTGATATATATATATATATATATATATATATATATATGTGTGTGTGTGATGTGTAAAATGTGAAAATATGAGAGGTGCGGATAGTTATGTGATGCATAATGAACGTTCGTTTCCGCATCCATATATTGAGGATGTGCACTCGAATATTGAGGGTGGTAGATTGATACATTATTCTAATATTGGGGATATGTGTTTATGATTATTGATTGGTAACACTATTCGGATATTGAGGACATGTGTTGTGATTATTTACGTTGACATATATATATATATATATAAGATGGATAAAACGAGAATGTATTTCTAAGTAAGAAATAATTACAAAAAATAAGCATTTCATGCAATGGAATACTAAGCATTAAAATTATGCATTATATGCATCAAAATTTGATGCATTAAAATATTGCAATTCATGCATAACTTTTCATGTGAATAAATTTTGGTTATCAATTTAATCAAGATCTATGTACCAAATTCATTCTTATTTCTTAACTTAAAATCTATTCTCACGACAACCAGCATATTATATATATATATATATATAAGATCCAGTCCCTAAATTTAATGTGGAGTTATGATGATAAAGTTTTTAGAGTTAGAACCAAGTTGGAGTCGTTTAGTAGTTGCATAGAGTACAAGATAGCTAATGCTCGGAATTCAATGCAGGTTCATAATAACTATACAATCATGAAAGGAGATGAAGTGCAAGGATTGCCCGAATTGATCACATGGCATTTAGTATAGAATTAAAAGTCGGTTAGATGAAGTGCAAGGGTTGCGAAAGGTTGCAAGAATAATTAATGATTTAACCTAATTCATGCCTATATAAACCGGCCAAAATCACATTTAGTATGTACATTTGAGGATGATTCATACATCTTTTAAATCTTTGATTGTTGGTAGCGGTATATAAATTCTCTTTTGCAATATTTTGGAGATGATTCACACATCTTTTAGATCTTTGTAATTAACTTGGTCTTTTTTTTTCTTAATTTAGTTATCATACGCAGGTACCATGAAAATCACACAAGATCATGCATGCTCACACAAATGGAACCAAAGATTGGGATACCAACTATTTTCTTTGTTTCTTACATATTTAGGTGATTGTTATAGATAAAAATATATATAGATATATGTATTATGTTAATGCATTTTCATATACAAGTAATTTGTATGCGTTTTCTATTGATGTAGCTCACATGTGCGAATCGATTCAAGAAAATGTGCACGAGCATGTATGTAAAGCAATATTTAAATGGTTAAATGATATTTTTTAGCATGATTAGTTTATGTAAGTAGTTGCTTTCGAATGCTCTTTGAGAAATATTAGAATGAATTTATCATGTGCAATTGAATTATTATTGAAAAGAAGGTCCACGCATCGCAAAGTGTTTTCTTTTTCTATATGTAGAATCATTAGTGAGAAACCAATATTTACGCCCATTAAATGAGTTTGCCATAATAGCAAAATATGACATATTAAAAATATCACATTGAGTAATGAATAAAAAGAAAAAAATACATAATTTTGACTTAAATCCGTTTGTAAATTATAATATCAAATAACAAAGTTGAGTTTTAAACATAAGCAAAAGTTCAAACTTTTATCGAAAAACAAAACCGGTGCATTTAATGTGAAGTATATACAACATCGAGATGGAAGTGCAAGGCTTGCCGGAATTTATCACATGATATTTAGTAATTAGTATAGAATTAAAAGTCGGTTATGGAATGAGATGAAGTTGAAAAGGTTGCAAGAATCATTGATGATTTAACCTAATACAATATATATAGATATATGTATTATGTTAATGCATTTTCATATACAAGTAATTTATGTGTGTTTTCTATTGATGTGACTCACATATGCGAATTGATTAAAGAAAATATGCACGAGCATGTATGTAAAGCAACATTTAAATGGTTAAATTATACTTTTTAGCATGATTAGTTTATGTAAGCATGCAACTTGAATAATGAATATAAAAGAAAAAGTACATAATTTTTGCTCAAACACATTTGTAAATTAAAAAAATTAAGTGTAAGACATAGTAGTGGAGTCCAAAGGTTTTAGGAATTATTAATAGTGTGTTAATTAATATTCATTTAGTTGGCTATTTAGAATTGAGTTTATTGATAAATTTATTAATATTAGTCAGACTTCAATGTTAATTTTCAATGAAATTAGTTGTACAATAAAATGAAATGAAGCTAAAAGGGTTTGTAACGATTTTTATACAGTTTATATGGCATTATTATATATACATTATTACACAAACTTTAACTTACAAACTTAATAAAGAAAATATTTAACGCACCTTAAACTATAACCAATTTGATAGACCCCGTGTGCTTCACATTACCATGCAAAAACCATCTAATGAACAAGTATTGTAGGGCAAGTAATAGATCAAAAGAAATAAAGCCATTTTTTTATCATGCAAATAAGTAATAGACCAAAAGAAACAAAGCCATCACAACTTAATAACCAAAAGCCCATATATAAAATACAACACCACAAAACCAAAACAACATCAAACACTTTTAATTTTTTATACAAGAAAGTTAAAACATTTCATACAACATACTAAACAATAATTAAGTATACATTCGCCAATATACAAAAAGAATACACGATTAACAATTAGATTCTTAGCCCGTGCGTAGGACGGGTTCTGCATGTCTCGTAAATATATAAAAGAGAGAGAGAGAGAGATAGAGTATTAAATGAGTATGACTTAATGAGTATGAAATAAGAATAAATTGAAACTATTGATCTTTGTGTGATCTACGATCCAGATTAAATTATGTATAAAAAATATGCATTTCATGCAATAAAATGCCAATCATTAATTTTTTTGCATGATAATCATAAGAATATCAGTGTATTAAAACAATACAATTGCATGCATAAGTTTTCATGTGAATAAATATTGGTCATCTGTTTAATCAAGATCTATGTATTTTCTCAACTCAAAACTCATTTTTCACCAAAACCAATATATATATATATATATATATATATATATGTGTGTGTGTGTGTGTGTGTATTCAACAAAATTATTTCCGTACTGTTTTTGTTTAATTGAGAAAATGTATAAGATGAACATGTTTATTTAAGATACGTGTGACTGACCTGATTATTCGCTGGTTTTTCCAGTCGCAGGTACATTAGAGACGAGTGCAAGCTTAGAATTATGAGGCCGGGTAGATGTTTGACTAATGGATCAAGTCAAGAAGTGTTATCTTATTTAAAATATGAGTTTATTTTAATTTATTTCCAAATATGATGTAATAAGCAAAATCGTGTGCACTTTAACTTACTTATGGATGATTGTTTAATAAATAATTTCTTTTGCAATTTTATACATGCATTAATTCTATTATCATAGCCTTATAGATCCCTCAAGAAATTAACGGCACTGTAACTATCCGGAGCTTGGGATGTTATGATGCTACATAATTGATCAAATAAACTCGATTGTGCAGAATAAATATGGTGTGAAAAAATAGACATTGATTTTAAGTACTTATACTTATGCTATTCAGTTGGTGGTGTCTCATTGAAGCTGGCGTGAGATTAAACCAATTTAAAATTTATATACATGAACATATTCACATATATATATAGAGAGAGAACTATTTATTTTGACCAACTAAATAATTAATCAATATACTGACCAAATTAAAATTTACAATAAAAGAGTTAATTAGATTGTTGCTAAATACTCAACTACGTGCTAATCAATTTTCTAATAAATATTAATTTTTGATAAAATATTATATTATTAATATTTGAGTGTTCTTCCTTTTGCTACCAAAGAATTTTCGTCTAATGCGACAATAATTTTCAAAGGTTTTAGAGGCCCAAGAGAATGTGCAATCTGTCCACTGGAAGCAATGAATTTTCCTTTATGGAATTTCCTTTCTAACTCATTGATGGGCCCAGCCCGTTGATACAGAATATACAATACAATACACTTGAAAATTCAGCCAACAATTCTAGGCCCAGTCTCCACCCATGGGATTGTTTTGAGGGTAGTTTACACAACTATACGATTTTTATAATTTATTTACAAAAATAAAACAAAACAAAAGTATTTACATATCTAACATGTTCATAATTCTATAATGATAAATAAAAAAATTACTTTCTAATCCTAAAAATAAGCCATATTTATCTCAAATCATATTTATCTCTAGAAACGTTCCCCCATCTCTCTCTCTTCCTTTTCTCTTTATTTTCTCTCACTCTCAATCTCTCTCTCTCTCCTCTTTATTTTCCGCAAAAAATGTCATTCATCCCTTTTCTTCTTGACGAAATCTGTCCAGAGTTGTGGTTTCTTCGATCGATATTTCACTGTCCCCTTTCTTCTCTTCTCTTCTTCTCTGTGCAAATCGGCTCTGACCGAAATATTTTTTCTAATATTTTTGCAGTTCCAGGATTGCGGTTGCCGGGTCTCCAGTATATGAAGTCTTCTGTCAAAGGTCGTCGAACGACTGAATCGCGACTTGGGTTCTTTAGCATTTATGGACAACCGCACATGGTGATCGGCTCACCGAAGGAGATAGTGGCTGGTCGGGACTTTGGTTGTCTTGGTTCGGTGAATTTCTGGGAATATCTGAAGTGGATACTTGTTGGATACCATTTAATATTGTACATTAATTGTTTATATGTAACAGTTAAAAATGAATGTACAAAACTATAGATACTATCAAATATAGTTTGGTTACTTGGAAATTATATCTGGATACGAGTTAATCTTGCTCAATGATTCTTTTTATAGTCGACAATGCAAAATCTTTGTTAAAAAACTATAGATACTATAAAGTATAGTTTAGTTACTCAATATTGTATTTAGATACTGGTTATTATTGTTCATTAATTTTTTATATATTTAACAATGTAAAGTGGAGGTACAAAAATATGGATCATATCAAGTGTTATTTGGCTATATATACTTAACAAGTAGTATTTTACTGATGTGAATATTGCATTTCAATACAATTATTCATTTTGGTTGCCATTTATTATTTTCTTACTATATGGTGGATGGTTGTTGATTATAATTTTCTACCGTATTCATTTTTTGCTTTTGTTGATATTATCTTAGTATTAGAGTTGTGTATACCAAACGAAGGAGGAGCAAGTTCATGATTTGCATTTCAAATATATATTAGGATCAATTTACGATGTTCATAAGTATCAAAAACCATATATCCTATTATCCCAATCATAAACAAAGAATGTATACTGGAAGTATCCAAATTTATGATTATGAAAATTTTATTCTTTAATATAAATAATTAATTCAAAGAAATAAGGGTATTGATTTTCATGTATTACAGTAATGCATAATAACTAAAGATATCAAGAGATATATGGATACCTAAAAATGAATATTTGATTACTCCATTACTCGTTAATGGATACCATTTATTTTATTATTATGATGTGATGGATACTTTTTATATAGTTTGATTACCTTATTTATATTGTATAGTTACCCTTCTTGATTCATTATCTTAGTATAAGGGTTACTAGTTTAGCATATTAATCTGAGCAATTTTCATAATCTGCATTTCAAGTAGCCGAAGAACCCACACAATTGTCGACAGTAACCAAACAAATATTGGAGCATAACCAGAAAAAGAGTGATATTATTATGAAGTACACAAATATGTATTGAAATTTTACAAATAATATAACCATCGCAACAGATGTGGTCTAGTATTTATACAAGCATTATAAAATAAAAAATATATTTCAACCGTTTGAGCAAAATATTGGGAAGAAGTATTCAAATTCCTGTAATCGAGTAACCATATTTATATCCTTCAGAATCTGACTTGCATAATGACATATATGTTAAAATCCAACACAACCTCAAATTCAAGAGGTTAGGTGAATCTTGAAAGTGTCAAATCGAACCGCGCCCAAAACCACCGTGATTGAGAAACTCCAAAACATGACTTAAAATAAAAATATTATAAATATTGCAGATCCGAAAAAACGAATGAAAATAGAGATAAAGAGAGAGAGAAAAATATGAGCGATGGATTGGGCCAAGAACCAACTAGGTTTTCGGATCTGGACAGCAACATTCTTGCGGAGGACGCTAGGACGGCGGGGGAGCAGCAACAAGCTGTGCGCGGTCCGTCGGGTTTTCAGATCTGCAATTTTTGTGCAATATACGATTGAAAAATGATGAAAATCTAAATAAATATGGAACTTCCCTCTCTATTGTAAATAAGGACAGGACAGAACACATGAAAACAAGAAAAAAATAGTTCCATAAATTTAGGAGATATGATGATAGATTAAAGAAGGAAACGTGTGTAATTTTAAGGTATAAAAAAATATATGTATATATAATAATAAAATTATAAAAATCGATAGTGATGTAATTATTTTATGTATACGGTATATGTGTAATACTTCTCTTTAATGTACTAGTATATGTAATTATCCCTTGTTTGGATTGACAGATCAAGTTTATTCTAAGCCCAGCTTACACTTGATATCGTACCGGCTCATTTAAACTATTCCGGTTAAATTATGTTTTTTCAACTCTCAAATTCTTTAATATATTCGATTACTATGCACAAATAATTGCTCCATACCAGATTTTCTACATTCCAATTATAGATTCCCATTGAGATTTGGTGTCCTCGATCGGTCAATTTTTCCCTTTTAAGGTTGATTGTCGGACTGTTTTCTTGCAGGTCGCGGGAAGCCGGTCGTTGGCGTTTCGGCGTGAGGTCGTTTTTTCTTTCGATTGACTGTCGGATTGTTCTCGATAGGGCTGGGCAATTGAACTCGAAATCCCGATCCCGTTCCGATCTCGTTCCGATAACTAGCCGGACGGGACGGGATAGTTTCTTAAAATAGCAATCTCATCCCGTCCTGTCCCGCTCTGTTACTATTCAAATGGGATGGGATCGGGACCGGGACCATCCCGATCAATCCCGTCTCGTCCCGTAATATTTAATATAATCAATTTTTCTATATACCATTTAGTCATGTAAATCCTAAATTGATGTATGATGTATGAAACATCAAAGTTTCAGTTTTAAGTTTTCAGTTTTAAGTTGATGTTTTCTGCACTTTCAATTTCAAAATACGCAATCACGTCCCGTCCCGTCCCGGTAATTTATTTTCGGGACAAGACGGGATTCGCCCAATCCCGACCCATCCCGTCCCATGCCCACCCCTAATTCTCGGACGGATCGCTGACCGCCGACCTGTGGAGCCCCGGAGGTCGGTCATTTTTTTATTACTTTTTTTTTTTCTGTCGCCTGTCGTTCTCCGACGGATCGCCTGCTACCGAACTCCATAACTCCTACAAACGACTATTCTCTGGTAGGCCGACGACAAGCGAAGCTCCGACTGTCGGTCATTATTTTTCTTTGTTTTCGAACTGCTGCCGACTGTTCCTCGACAGGTCGTCGGCCACCTGTTGGGCCCTTTTTTTTATTCTTTCTTTTGTATTTCTTTTCTTTTTTCTTTTGATTTTAAAACTAGCATTAGGTATTTTTTTAGTTTCTTTCTTTTTGAATTTTTCCTTTTGTATCATACGATTTTTTTTTAAAAGTATCTATTTTATTTGTCAATTATAATAATATTTATACACAATTATTTTATTTTACATAAAATTTAAAATAACTATCAAATTAATTTTTATTAAATTAAAAATAATAAATGTGAAATTTAAATAAAATCCGAATAAATAATGAATGAGTCGAAAGTGGGTGGAAAGTGAGGTCTGTAATGATATCAGCAAAAACCTGAGTTTGATGAGGTATTGTTGCGGGTGAAAATATGAGTGGGGAATATAGAGACATACCTACGATAATGTCGGTAAAAACCTGAAAATGGAAAGGTATCGTCGGAGACGGCCTAAGTAAAAACATGTCGAAAGTAGAAATAAATTTTATACGTGCAAATTTATGCAAGCAAAAAAAGTCGCGGACGTCACTATTGTTGTTAAATACTAAGTTACAAGTGTAGGTCTTCCTTTAGAAAGTGAAATCAATTTCAATAAAATCGTATACTATATGAGAAATGAAATATTCTCGTAAATCATTTTCAAATGCAGTTTTCACTATTTCTCTCCACATGCAGTTGTTATTATTATGTTTGTGATAATGTTCCGTTTTTCCGCCATAAGTTTTTCATTTGATATTTTTTTCTGATTAATTTGACAATAATTTACCAATAATTTTTCGTACTTTTAGCGATAAAACTTTTTACGTCCCGTAACTTTTGACTTTTTTTAAAAACATTCCACTAAAATTAACTGTACAAATTACGTCCCAAATTTTACTGGAGTCACTGGAATACGTCAAAACGATGTCGTTTTGGCCGACGTGTCATCCCAATTTGGGGATCTCCAGCCTGAACGCTGATGTGGCTATCTTGGGGTTATAATTGTAGCTTTTTTTTAATTAATTTACATGTCACATCATTTCCAGATTATTTTTTATTTTTTTAAATTTTTATATATTTTTTGGAAATTAAAAAAAGTTGTATTCCCGACTAATATTTAAATTTCCCGAATAATATAAAAATTCTGGAAATTATAAAAGTTTAAAAAATAAAAAACATAATCTGGAAATTAAACATTTATATGTGTAGACAATTTATCTAGAATAAGAGTTTAATAGAATAAAAATAATAGAATAAAAATCTGAAAAAAAGTCAGGAATAAAAATAATATATTCAGATTTTTATTCAGATAATAAAAATAATAAATCTGAAAATAAATTTATTCAGATTTTTTTAATATTAGTCGGGAATAAATTGTTTAAATTACGGGACGTAAAAAGTTTTATTCTCCGTACTTTTACGATTATAAAAGTGATAATAATCACAGTATTTAAGTAAATATATTTCATATAGAAAAAACCATTTTTAAACATGTTACGTCATATTTGAATATTTCTTTGATAAATTTATGGTCAAAATCAAGAAAATTCAAGAGAAAAAGTCAAACCAAAAATTTTAGCGGAACATAGTAAGTTTAAAAGTTCATTGATGATTAAAAAAATTATTTGAGTTAACACTACAAAAATTTATTTCAACAATTGATTTTACTAGTATACCACCCGTATAAAATACGGGAACAAAAGAAAAAATTCACATAGAAACGCATAATACCCAATCATTCACCATAAATTTTATAGCACTTCTTTGTAAATTATATTAGTTGTTCTACTTACGATTACACCATTCTTGTCGCAATAAAAAAATCAAAGGCTTTCATGCTATTCACTTTGATACGGCTATATAAAATTGATCATGATTAAATATGAGTCTTGGCAAATGCATGCCAACATGGGAGAGAGCATAATTACGGAAAAGCACAATTAGTGGAAATTGGTCGTCTTTGAAATTTAAATGCCAATCGACCATGAGTTTAATATCATTTGTGGAATAAATATTTTACTCCTAAATATATAGTATAACATAATAAATATTATGGAGGCAATTGTACCAAACTATTGCAAATATGCATCATCCAAAGCATATTAAAAAATAAAATAAAGAAAACTGAAGTCTCTCACATAATCAATTATTCTTGCAATAGCACAATAATTTTCTTCTTTTCTCACACGAATTTCCTATTTTCTGAGTGACTGAAAATTAAAAATAATTAAAATACTTATCGAGATATATTTTTAAAAAGATTGATAGTCAATTTTTATTCTCTATAACCCTCTTTTACTTAGAGATCATTCTATTGATAATTATATTGTTATAAAAAATTGCTTATATATTTTAGGAGGAAAAATTACACTATGGTTATGAGAAATTTTTAAATATAGATTTGGTTCCGCATCCTTTTGTGGTCATTTTTTTGCCAAAATGATCCAAATTATTAAATATTTAACGGTTTCTATTAAATGGCGAAAAATGAGATAATTTAATCTTTATATTTGAAAAAAAATTACATAAATTATTTGGATATAATTTAAAATACAAAAATAAATTCAAAACTTTCAAAATATATAGTTGACTTCAAAACTAAATAAATGAACAAATCTTTTAAAACTAAAAAAATAAAAAATCACTTGAAAATCAATCAAAGTGATCCATCTTTTATTTTCTATAATTCTCTTTGTACAAAGACGAAACAGATTAGTATATTATTATTAAATTTATTGCTTATGTATTTAGAAATATCTCTTTGAAAATTCATAAAATTAGTAATTATATAATTTAGTAAATATGAGTTTTCATTTATTTTTTTATTTTTTATATTATTAAATAAGATTTAAAACTAAGATAGACTAATTGATTTATTCCATATTTTTTTTGATTTATTTATAAATAATAATTAAAACCATTATTTTTACACTTTCAATAATATTTTTTATTCATATTATTTTGATTTATATAATTCATTAGGACTTCAATCGACTTTTATTTCTAAAGTTCTCTTTGTACAAATATGAATATACGGATTAGTATGTTATTATTAAATTTAATTACTTATGTATTTATAAATATCTCTTTGAAAATTCATAAAATCAGTAATTATATAATTTAATAAATATGAGTTTTTTATTTATTTTGTTATTTTATATTAATTAAATATGATTTAAAATAATATAGACTAAATAATTTATTCCATAGTTTCTTTGATTATTTATAAATAATAATTAAAACTATTGTTTCTATATTTTTAATAATATTTTTTAATAAGATTATTTTGATTTATTTAATTGATTAGGACTTCGAGTACTTTTTAATTAAATATATTGAGCACTTTTTTTACAATACCCTCAGACATCTTTCATTTCAGTTGATATTTCTTTTATTGATACACCTAATTATAGTGACTAACTAATATAAATTAATTAATTAGTAGAAATATATAATATTTCCGCCAGATTTTAGGTTTAAATTTTTAATATATAGTGCATGCTACTATATTAAATTTCTCTTTGTTTAAGATTTTTATTTTTTAATTAATAAAAACCTGAAATATTTGTGTAAATATAATCAATTCCTATTTATCCGTAGTTCATATTCCTTAATTTGTAAAAATTAATAAGGTAGGTAGGAGTTATTTGAGGTACAATTATAAATGTAATTAATGCAATGATGATTAGGCCAGTAATTAATTATGTGTCGGTTAGGCATGAGAGGTGACACATGTAATACTGAGAAGCATGTGGCGTACCACGAGAAGGCTCCACTTAGGCTCAACATATTTTCCATTAGTCTATAGGTTATGTATTTAGAAATATCTCTTTGAAAATTTATATAATTTAGTAAATATGACTTTTTTATTTTGTTATTTTATATTAATTAAATAGGATTTAAAACTAATATAGACTAATTGATTTATTCCATAGTTTCTTTGATTATTTAAGATAATAATTAAAACAATTATTTCTGTATTTTTAATAATATTTTTTAATAAGATTATTTCGATTTATTTAATTGATTAGTACTTCGAGTACTTTTTAATTAAATATATTGAACACTTGTTTTGCAATACCCTCAGATATCTTTCATTTAAGTTGATATATCTTTTATTGATACACCAAATTATAGTGATTAACTAATATAAAGTAATTAATTGGTAGAAATATATAATATTTCCGCGAGATTTTAGGTTTAAATTTTTAATATATAGTATACACTACTATATTAAATTTCTCTTTGTTTGTGATTTTTATTTTTTAATTAATGAAAACCTGAAATATTTGTCTAAATATAATCAATTCCTATTTATTCGTAATTCATATTCCTTAATTTATAAAAATTAATAAGGTAGGTAGGAGTTATTTGAGGTATAATTATAATGTAATCAATGCAGTGATGATTAGGCTAGTAATTGATTATGTGTCAGCTGAAGTATGAGAGGCTGACACATAAGCACACGAAGACCAAAGAAGACATGTGGCGGTAAGCATGAGAAGGCTCGCCACTTGCGCCAACGTATTCTGTATTAGTATATAGGGGAGATCTCAATAAAAGAATTAAATTTCTATGTATCTCACATTTCATACCATTATTTATATGGATATATGTATTGTTTAAGAAAAAAAAAATCTTAGTTAGGGGTAAAGATATAAATAGAAGATGTGAGAACAAAATACTTATTTTATAGTATGATACTTTTGAAATTGTTAAAAATAATATATTCATCAATTTAGATTTTCGAATAGGAGGGAGTAGGGCTGCAATTCGAGCCGAGCTGCTCGCGAGCAGCTCGAACTCGAACTCGTTTATCAGGGCTCGACTCGAGCTCGTTAACGAGTCGAGTTCGAATATAGAATATGGCTCGTTTAGCTAAACGAGCCAGTTCAGCTCGAACTCGTTTATAATACGAGCCGATCTAGGACACAAGATTAAGTCCGTTTAAATTTAGTTTTAAACGAGCTGCTCGACCAGTTCGGTTCGTTTAGCTAAACTAGCCAGCTCGGCTCGACATGTGAATTAAATGAATCGAGTTCGATCAGTACTCTGAGCTCGTTTACCTAAACGAGTCGGCTCTATTCGTTAAAAAAAGCACGAGCTCGAGCTCTTTTTCTCGAGCTCGAGTTCGCCCGGCTCGAATGACAGCCCTAGGATGAAGAGTATAAATTTTATTGGAGACACTCTAAATTGAAGGACACCCCCTACATAATGCATGACTTTGCTTTCCGGATACTATTTGTACACTAGAACTAATTTTTCTTCCAACAAAATTAATCCCACATTGTTGCCATCTTTGGAAAATTGGGACAAAAAAGTGAAAAGACATCATCAATCAAAGGACCCTACCATTTAGGTTAACTAATTAATGTTACAATTAGCAAGTCCAAATCTACAATAATAAGTGCATGCTGACTTTTTACTCTTTCCTTGTTGAGTTTAGATTCAAGTGGACATATCACCTAAAGGTGATTAAACCCCATTACATAGGGAAAGAAAAAAAAATCATGTTATATACCCCATTTCCCCCAAAATATCATAGTTAGGGGGAGGGAGTGGTCACCTAATACCCTAGGTGCCACATCACCTCTATCCAATAAAAACCCTCCAACTCAAAAATACCCAATTCTACCCTAACACTACCCTAAGTGGAGGGAGTGGTCACCTATACTACCCGATTTTTTTTTCATACATAAAATCACATACAATATTAAAATAAAAACATACCATTTCATTAAAAATAAAAACATTACATAATATTTAAAAAAAAACATTACATAAAAACATACTCGATTTTTTTTCATACATAAAATCACATACAATATTAAAATAAAAACATACCATTTCATTAAAAATAAAAACATTACATAATACTTAAAAAAAAAACATTACATAAAAACATACTCGATTTTTTTTTCATACATAAAATCACATACAATATTAAAATAAAAATATACCATTTCATTAAAAATAAAAACATTACATAATACTTAAAAAAAGAAACATAACATAATACTTAAAAATAACTAGATTAAAAACAAAACAAAAACAAAGAAAAAGAAAAAAAAATATTATTACCAAACACAAAAAAAAAAAGAAAAAAAAAACCCTAAAGCACCCCCCCACCGATCGGCTTCAGAAGCCGATTTGGTAACCCGCCCGCCTTACCCGATGCCGCGGCGGCGGTGTTACCGCTCGGGTAAGGGTACCCGATCCCCTTACCCGAGCCCCACTCCCTCCCCCCTTACAAATGAAGATTCACCAATCACAATTAAACATATACTCCAAATAACAATGCCCAATTAATCAATTTTTAGTTTTGTGCACACTAAATTAAATAAATTTTATTTTCCCAAAATTTAATCATAGTAAATGATAGGATGATTTTAAAATTTTCTAATACATTTTATAAAAATATTAAAAAGTAATAAATAATCACAAGAATCGCGGATTTGAATTAGTATCTAAATACAGTATTTAGGTAAGCGAATTACTATTTGTAGGTATTCGAATGCAATATACTACACTGGATGTTGACTACCGAATATCTAGTACCAGATGCAATATTTTTCGATAAGTCGAAAAAGATAGTTCCGCAGTTATTCTCACACGGATTACGATATTACTTCCTCCAATATCTTTCTAACTTTGTGCACACAAAATTAAAGAAATCTTAGTTTGCCAGAATTTAACCCTAATAAATGATAGGGTGATTTATATATTCTAATACATTTTACAAATTTATTACCAAAATATCACTATACTAAAATAATTACAAGAATCGCGACTTGAATTTGAATGCAAAATTTGAGTATTCAAACTACCTCTTGCAACTACTTCACTGAACGTTGGCATTAGGCTACTGAATTATAATATCCAAATATAAAATTTCAAGTAATTAAACTACTAATTGTAGATATTCAATTCGCGAGTTTTGCAATGATTTTCATGTCATATTTGTATAATTAATTAATAAATATTATTATTATTATTATTATTATTATTATTATTATTATTATTATATATATATATATATATGTGTGTGTGTAAAGAATCCTAAACGATAAACTAAAATTCATACTTAATATTAAAAGAGAGTCGCAAAAAAATTTAAAGGACATGTGTCATCACCACATTATTTCTCTTTTTAAAAATCTTAAAAAATAGATATTTAGTTTGGGAGGGAAGTTAGAGGGTTATTTCATATATAATATTTACCAATTAAAAATTTCTTCTCATTTTATTCCTTTTATTTTTAACTTAATAGTTTAAACAATTATAACTTTTTCGTATCAATTTTATTTTGATAAAAATTATATCAAATTAATTCCTACTTCGTACTCTTTAATTTGACATCCATATAGTATACATATAAAGTAATTTAAATATAATAATGATATATTATATGATTAAAATATTACCATATAAAAATATAAGAATATTGAAAAAAATATATATTTAGTTTATTGTCATACTTTTGTACTTCAACAGTTATTTGATTTTTCAGAGTTATTTTATTCTGATTTTAAAATAATAAAATAATTATAATAATGCCAAATTATATAAAAAAAATTATGCAGTAAGAATATGGGTTGAATACTTTTAATGAAAGTTGATAATAATAAATATAATTTAATTTATTATTTATAAAATTAGATATAAGACTCATATTTTTCTACATGGAAAATAAATGCCTATGCTTAATTAAATTACTGGTTTCCTATCATGTGCCCTTAGATTTATAAATTAAAGCAAATCAAACAATAGTTTATGTGTATGTGTGTATATTGGCTCATGTATATTTTCTAATAATTTTACAATATTATTAAAATTCAATCACATATTACTAATACAATAAAATATTTAATATTTTACGCCGTGCATCGCACGGGAGGACATCTAGTATAATTAAAAGTGAAGGTAATGAGCTAGTTAAGGGTAACGAGAGGAAAGAAAAGCAAGAATAATATTATTTTGCAAAAGTTAAAAGATTTTGGCGGATTAGTAATAGCATAGATTAATAATAATTACCGTAAAATCTTGTAAAGTTGATGGAGGGTCTTTTGGATTTAGAAATAGATTTTTAGAAATTCTTCAAAATCTCATTGAATTTGGTGAGATTTCAAAACTTACAAAAAATACTAACAAATCCATCAAAATCCATCATTTTAATGAATTCAGAAATATTCATGGAGTTTTGAATATCCTCGGATTTTAATGGACTGTTTTAAATCTATATTGAATACACTAAGATTTTAAATGACTTTTTAAAATCCTAATTGAATACATCAAGATTTTAAATAACATTCTGAAATTCAAATTAAATACCTCGAGATTTTAATGAATTTAAAACAATCCAAATTGAATACTTTAAAATTTTTAAAATAAAAAAAATCACAGGAAATCCCAATTAAATACACCTCTCTGTATTTCAAAACGTAGTGGCAGAAATTAAAAACTTAATCACTTTTCTCATGCAAAACTACTGATATAATATTTATGAATTTTATAATTATATTTTACGATAAATTTTCTAGTCAAAGTTCAACATAAATAAATAACAGAATGGCTGTTACTATAAAGCAGAGAGAGTACCCTGCATTATCTAGTTAATGGATAACTCATACCATAATAACGGCGGTGATGCTGTAATAAAATTAAAATTATTAAATTATTATATTATCTTGTTAAAAAAATATGTTGACCGCTGAATACGAAAAGAAAATGTATATCGTCGAAGGACCGATAGTGGCAATAGAATAAAAAAATGTGTAGTCGATGGAGGTTCGCCGACGGCTAGCAGACGACCGCAAAATTACAAAACTAAATAAAAAAAATTGATCGATTCCGGAAGGTCCACGGCTGGGGACCTGTCGGAGAATAGATCGACATCAGCCAAGAATAAATTTGCTCGTCCCCGCAGATCTGCGGGAATAGGCCGACATGCGGCTGAAAAATAATATTCGATGGTCGAAGAACAAGCCAACATGCCCCCAAAAGAAAAAGTGTTCGGTCGTCGAAGGCTACTAGAGAACAGGCCGACAGATGACCGATTAAAAAAATTAACCAGCCATCGGAGAACCACGAGGAACGAAAAATATTGTCCCTTTAATTTAATATTATATGAATACTTTTGGAAGTTTATTATTTTTAAAATTTTGATATTATAATTTAAAATAAAAAATATATTGATCTTTTTGAATGCACACAACCACAAAATACAATTATCTTTTATTATATTATAGATACCTATATACAAGACTGTTCGTGTAAAAATAAACATCACTTTGTACCATACCATAAAATTGTGCCCATTTTTTTATTATAGAGAGGGGAAGTATGAGTATTAACTAAGGTTATATATTAGATACTCGAAAAAAAAATATGGCCTATAATTAAATGCGTTGACAATAAGATAATATATTTCTTCATTTTCAAATAAGGACCGTAATTTTTTAAATTCACAAATTGAGGCTAAATTAGCCTGAATATCCTACTTTAGCCCCAAATGCAATCATTCAAGCTATTTCGGTCCGAATTCACAAATTTAAAAAGTTGCCAATTTTGTGTTGCAAGCCCGGTATATGATTGTTCTTATTTTGCCACCACCTAAGTTACAATCTTAAAATAAAATTTTAAATTTCAGAATCACTATGTTCTCATTAATTTTTACATTGCTTACACCTATTTTTTTATGTAACATTTAACATCTTTTGCTCAGTTTTTTAATTTTTAATTTTTCAGATATGCAGTTATAACATCTTCATTCTGCAAACTTTTTTTATAATAGTGATATGAATCTTTTTTTTTTGTTTTACAATTTAATCATGCATTACTTTAGTTGTGGGAACAACTTTTGTGGTTGTTTAATTGGTTTTTTATTAAGATCTGTATGGATTAAGATGACTGTACAAATTAAGCTGTCTGTATGATTAAATATTAGATATTATTTGTTTTGATTCTGATTAAAATGTCTGAATATTTTAATTGACCATTTTACCCTTCTTATGAATCAAAACCAAGACCAAAACTATATGAATTATTACTTAATAAGAGTTAATAATTTTTATTGTTAAAATTTTATAAAACTATATGAATTATTATTATCGGATAATTATTTAGTAATAATTATATATTAATAATTATTTTTTAATAATTATTTTTCTCAATATTAATTAATAAGGTTAAATAATAACTAATATTGTGTAATTATAATGGTAATTATCATTAATTAATTAGTAATTATTAATTTTTATTTATTAATTATCAAATATTAGTAATGAATTTAACTTAATATTTGTTTAGTAATTACATTATTATTCATAAATTTATAATTGTTATTAAATGATAGTAGCAAATATTATTATTAATATCTTAATAAAGCATGTGAGAGATATAGAGAGTCGAGATGGACTGGAGAAGAATATAATAGGTATGTTTTTCAATAAATTATGTCTTAATGTGAATAAGTGATACTTTTTGGCTTATTTGCTAAGCCATATCTTATTCATTAAGTTGTAAAAAATATTCATAAACCATCCAACCCAATCAATTAGGGCTGTCTAAATAGTTTTTGATTCTCGGTTAGAACCGAAACCGAACCGAAACCTCGATGTTTCGGTTAACTGAGAATTGCACTAACGATTCTCGAGATAGTTTGCGGTTAGTATTCTAGTGGTTTATGCGGTTCTCGGTTAAATCGATAATCGAATGATTCCGAACCGAGAACCGTAAATAATTAATTATTAGTTATTTAGCTTGTTTTGTTTGCACATGTTAGAATTTGATGATTGGTTATTTGGTTTAGCTTAGTTAGTTGGATCAATTTTTGGTTTTTGTTTATAAAATATGTTGTTTGCACATGTTTTAACTTATGGAATCTGGATATTATATTTTCTATTCAAATAGGTTTTAAGAAAATGATTTTTATGGATTGATCGAACCGGAAATAAATTAATTCGGTGCGGTTCCAGTTAACCGCAAATACAAATGGGTATGGTATGCGGTTTCTAATTTCAAGCTTAATTGATTCCGATTAACTGATATTTACGATCGTTAACCGAAATCGAACCGTTTGACGGCCCTATAATCAATCCAATAACACTAACGACATTTCTACCTTAGGATGTCACCGGTGTTAAAAATATTAATAAACTATCCTCGTGATATATTAATAATATTTCTTATTAAAATATCGTCGTTGTCAATATTTGCTAATGATTAGAGAATACATGTGCTTAATTGCGTTCGTTAAGTTTGTTGCTATAACTATATTATAAATTATAATTTTTCTTGAGCATCTTCAATAATTACTTCTTTATTTTTAATTTTTGTTGAAACTATCGGAGATACATCACCAACTTCACTTCTTTCCATGTTTACGCAACAACCATACGACCTCAACTTTAATTTTTACTTGCATCATTATGTATTCCACAATTCACTATCTCGGTATTTCAATTATTCATTTATATTCTCATAAATACTAAATTTATACTCCATTTGTCTCACTCAAAACTTTATAAAGAGGTATATTTCGTATATTTTAGGCAATAATTAGTGTAAATAATGATGATAAGTGTGTGACGAGATTAAAAATAAAATATATTGATAGCGAGTATGTGATGAGGATTAAAAAGTAAAAAATTGTTGCTTGATATATATAAAAATTTTAAACGGGCAAAAAATGGGATAAGTGAAGCTTTGGCCGGGACAATATGAGTATGTATTAAATTTAATATTTTAGATAACATAAAAATAAAGTAATATGGATATATATATATATATATATTTAGAGTTATTCTAAAAAGTCTCTTATAATAAAAGGTGTAGGAAGAATTGTGGGAGTGACATGTGTCACCTTACCACATCATCATGCCATATATATATATATATATTATAAACTAGATAGAAAAGATCAGGGCCGGCCCTATGGGTGGGCGGGCCGGGCGACGGCCCAGGGCATCAAAGCCCAAGGTGCATCAATTTTAGGCCCAATGATATTATTACTAGCAAAAAAGGAATTAAAGTGTTGCAAACAAGACTTGAACCATGGACCTCTAGGATAGATAAGCACTTCTTTACCACTAGACTAATGATGCTCTTGGATGTTTTTCTTTTAGTTAATTGTATTACTATTGTTGTCGATTCATTTATTTTTCTATAATTCTTTTTTTTTTAAATATTTGTCTTGTTTTGATGACAACACTTATTTATCTAAAATAAATAAAACTAGTCATATTCAACAATTAATACTTCTTATATATTTTTGCTTTCAAAAATTTTGTGATAATATTTAAACTCTACATGAAACAATTTAGATTACTAACTAATTTCAACTCGAAACCAAAAATATCTTTTGTTATACTTTCTAAAATCAAGTCATGTATGAAATAATTTTAAATTACTACATAGTTTCAACTAATTTTTGTAATTTTCACAGTCATAAAATATGATTATTGGAGGTTATTATTTTTTTATATATATTTTTAGATATAGAATCTAGTGAATCCAGTTTTGTTGTCACCCATAGCGTCGTCTGTTGCGTAAAGCTATATAGGACTGTTTAAACTATTTAACACTCGCTATTTAAGTATGTTTAGATTATTAAAAATATGATACAAATATAGTATTAAGTTTTTCTATATTTTAAGATGACTTAAACATCATATATAGTTGTATACTTTTAGTCTGAGCACAACTATCATTATATGCAAGTCTCTAAAGATCATTTAACTTGATATAATATTATGATACTATATAATTATAAGATATGTATTACGAAGAACACATTATCATTTAATAACAGTAACAAAAATTGGTCGTTAAAAATAATATGCTTTTTTGTTTTGTAGTTTTTAAATATGGGGGTATTTTTTGGCCTTTTCGCCTAGGGCATGAGAAACCCTAGGACCGGCCCTGGAAAAGATGAACAGAGATGTGAATAGATGTGTCCGATTATAATAGATATTATATATATATATATAGTGGGAATCAATTTTTTAATACCAAAGCATAAAATTGATAAGTTTTATATCCTCATTCATAAAACTATAAGTTTTTGGTACCATTTTGATTAAAAAGACTAAAATGTCCTCTCTTTTGTTGTATTGTTGACTTCTCACTTTTTTTTTATTTAATTTAAACTACTTTTCTTCTCTTTTTTCTTTTTTACTTTCCTCCTCCGATCGATATTAATGTCCAACAACCAAAATTTAACTACAAACATATAAATCAAAACAACACAACCATTTTATTTTTGACAAAGGGTCTCTCAAAAAATCTTATAGAAATCACAAGATTGTTCGAAAATAAAAGTTGACGTTGAAATAGACTTCATTTGTCGTCTTCCGAGTTCATAAAGAAGGTATGCATCATTATTTGAACGATGAAAAAAATTCCAGATCTGTTTACGGACACGATCGCCGCACACGATGGGAAGCCACCGTGCAACGATCGCGGTGCAACGATCGCGGCGCAACGACCTTAACATCGCGGCGCAACACTAACGTGTACACGATCGTTTAACACGATCGTCTAAAATCGTGTGCAGCGATCGTGTTCATGGACAGAAACTTGCACACGATCACTGCACACGGTAGTATACGACCGTGTGCATCGGTCGTGTCCAAGGCAGACACTTTTATAATATTGTTCGCTCATTTTTCTGAATAGTTATTCATCTTTTTGTAATCAGATGTCGTGGCAGCGTATTTTGATACATCATGGTGGTCATTGGGAGCGATCGACATATGTAGACGGGGACTCCTTTTTTGTCTATATCGACACGAGCAAAGTTAGTCGTGCAAACCTCGTGGGGGTTATCAGAGAGGGTTTGGGTGGTCCAAATGAGTCCGATTACAAATTATGGTACTTGACACACATGGCCAAAGGAAACAAAGTAAAAGTCCTATTACGGGGAGATACCGAGATACTTCGATTACTAGTAGAATACAAGGAGGATCCTGAGGTCTATGTTGAGAACAACAGCTCCTCCACTCCCGAGGTTAATATGGGATGTAGCAGCTCGAGAGTAGAGCCCGACAACACAAATTATGACATGCCTTCCAAAGAGTATCAATACAAGGAACATGAGGAAGACGACGAAGATGAGGAGGTGCATACATCCGAAGATGAAGATTGTTGTAAAGACTTGCTTGAGTCACTATCTGCGGAATTTCTTGCTTGGGTTCGCCAACCGGCCCAAATGGATAGGATTATGAGTCGTCGGAACTTCTCATCCGACCATCAATCTGCGAGCGAGCATGAGCATCTACAATCAATGCGTAACTGGATCATTCCATTTCCGGACCCCAGTAGTGCCGGGACTTTGGGTTGGGTCGAGCAGCCTCCACCTCTGCACGGCCGCCTAGAGGTGGGGTCCACCTTTCGTTCGAAGACAGAGTTGAGGATAACTGTAGGAATGTATCATTTGGAAAACATGCTACAGTGTATCACTGATCGTTCTGCCGATAAACGTATAGTGTTTGTCTGTAAGAGTGGGCGAAAAAATTGTCAGTTTAGGTTGTGTGCTATCGAGGGTGCAACTATTTGGAGAATTACTAAGTTGACATTGGAGCACAGCTGTCACCCTGATTTGAACCGTGCTGCCGCACGATCGGTCACTTCTGAGGTTGCCGCCCATTATTTTGCTAAAAGATTGACCGGTGAGGGGGTCACTTTGAGGCCAAAGGAGATGATTGCAGAGATGTGTAGGGAGTACGGCAGTGACATGCTATACAGTTTTGCTCTTCGGACGAGGAATATAGCGATAGAGAATACATATGGCGGCTTTGATGAGTCGTATCAGAGGCTCCCATCTTATCTGTATTTGTTAAAACAGCGTAATCCAGGGACAATTTATGATTTGCAGACGACTCGTGAGGGAGTGTTTCGCCACATGTTCGTTGCACTCGGACATAGTATTAGGGCATTTGATACGTGCCTTCGACCGGTGATTATAGTTGATGGGACCCACCTAAAGGGAAGGAATAAAAGAACTCTATTTGCGGCCGTCACATTTGACGGGAACGAGCAAGTATTTCCTCTTGCTGTTGGTCTCGGTCCAATAGAGAACGACGAGTCATGGACTTATTTTCTGTATAACCTGCGCAGATGCTACAATCCGATGGAAGATTTACTGATTGTGAGTGACCAAGATAAGAGCATTCAGAATGCTGTTCGAGCCGTCTATCCGAATGCATTCCACGGGTTTTGCTATCACCATCTTGCAAAAAATCTGACCTCCTACGGTGCGCATGCTATAGGACTCTTTAGAACTGCTGCCTACACGCATCGAGAAGAAGTTTTTGAAAACTACTTTTCGAAACTACATATCGAAAGCCTAATGGGCGCACATGCGCCTTCAAATCGGGGCCGAGAGGTGGGCTAGGTCGAACTGTCCGGTACGACGCTATAACTTCTTGACATCCAATGCTGTTGAATGCTTTAATAATCGTATGTTGTGGGCGAGGCGTTTACCTGTTTGCTCGTTACTTGAGATATTTCACCTAATTTTAGAGAATTGGTTTGATGAGAAGCGGGGAGAAGCTACGTCAAGAGACCATGAGTTGACAATGCACACTTTTGAAAAGCTTTCTAACTCTGTGCAAGCCAGTCTGACTCTTACCGTTCGAGCTACCACCCCACTTGTTTATAAAGTCGAAGAAAACAAAGTTTCTTATGAGGCCGAGCTTCGAATATGGACATGTTGTTGTCGTGAGTTTGATTTGGATCAGATTCCATGTCGTCATGCCGTTGCCGCTATAAGGTACATGTCTATGCTGTTGTGTGCACGATCGTTACCCACGATGGGCACGATCGTTACCCACGATGGGCACGATCATAACCCACGATGGGCACGATCGTTACCCACGATGGGCACGATCGTAACCCAATGGTCACGATCGTAACCCACGATGGTCACGATCGTAACCCACGATGGGCACGATCGTAACCCATGATGGGCACGATCGTAACCAACGATGGGCACGATCGTAACCCCACGGTCGCCATGACCGTAACCCACGATCGCCCTTATCGTAACCTACGATGGGACACACGATGGGCATAATCGTAACCCAATGGGCACGATCGTACCCCAATGGGCACGATCGTAACCCCATGATCGCCGTGATCGTAACACACGATCGGCACGATCATGTTTTGCCATCGTGTGCAAAACAGGGATGGTCTGGATTTATCACCTCATCAATATCAAAAATACATTATCCTATACAACATCCTTGACATAATTGCTTATTGTAACAGGCGCGCCGGCAATGGTTTGTCCGTGTATGATTTTGTTAGTCGTTATTTCAAGCAACAAGGCCTTAGAGAGACTTATAAGGAGCATATTAGTCCCATCCCACATCCTGATGAGTGGAATGTCCCACCAGAGATCTCATCCATCGTTTGCGTACCTCCAGAGGGGGTACGACAAGCCGGCCGACCAAGGATGAGTCGCGCACGGTCCGCTGTTGAAAATTTTCCCGCAGGTGGACGGCCTCAGGTGTGCGGTAGGTGTAAAGGAACCGGCCACAATAGAAAATCTTGCAAAGCATTCATTCCCATAGGTGGTGTGGATTTGAATATCCCTGAAGAAACTCAAGGAATCGATGAACAAACGAGGCAAAGGCGCCGGCAGAAGAAGAGGTGTAGCATTTGCCGTAATGATGACCATGACATAAGGGGATGTCCATACCGTGAAATTTAAATTGCTTATGTATTTTTATATTTTGTGACTTACTAGCAACAATCATGTGCTGATATTTTGATCCTCGATGGACCATGTATTGATTCAGTATTCTGATTATTAGTTGAAATGCATAATTTTGTGTCTATTTTCTTTACCTTTGAATTGAAATTTAAGTGTTCAGTTATGTAAAGCAAATAAAGGTGATTATGGAGCCAAACATTAACCATAACAAAGTAGCTCACTTCAAAGAGCAATAGTTTACAGTTCCAAAGCATATAACTTTACAAAACAAAATTTAATCACCATCACACAAAAATATCTAATAATAACATTAAAAAAACAATCAATTGGATCCCTTTTTCCCCATCTGCTGCTGTATCTTTAGTCTTGTATCACCGGCTTCATGAACTTCCTCTTCCAAAATAACTTTTTTGCTTTTATTCTCAGAAATCTCCAAATCATTATCATCATCACCATCTAGTATGACTGGAGTGCTCGCAGTGTTTTTAAATAGGCCCTGTTTCATGGAACACATTAATTTGCAATGATAGTCACTACACATACAACAAAATCAAAAAACTTACTCTGAGCATTGAGTATCTTCCTCTCGGCCTAGTTCTGTATGGTGGGTTGGGAAGAGGTATCCTCCTTCTTCTTTTTGGTGATGGTGCTTCGCTTCCTCCTAAATCGCTTTCTCGTAATCGGCCGCTCATTTCGCGTATTTGATTTTAATGAATTTTAACTGATGTTAATTGATTAGGGTTTGTAGTGAAAAAGGGGGGGGGGACCGACCCACGATGGGATTTTATAATAAAGGGAGGGGGGGACCGACCCACGATGGGATATTATAATAAAGGGGGGGGGAGGGACCGACCCACGATGGGATTTTATAATAAAATAATTTGACCTTTGAAGTAAACACGATCGTGCACACGATCGCCGCGGTCGTGTGTTCCAATCGTGTGACACATTGGCAACCAGGTATCGCGTTGTCTTTGGTGTCAAATTGGCGCTGTATCCACGTATGCACACGATCGTGTACACGGTCGTGTTCACGATGGAACACACGATCGTGTGCACAAGAACATAAAGAATTTTCACCAATTTCTCAAATTACTCGTCAATTTAGGTGTTGTTACTTATATATTAACAATTATTTGTTAATGATACACTTATTTAAAAAGTTATTGATTGAATTAACATAATATATTGCATATCATGTGTCGTCCATTTGTTCTCAGTGTATTAGTTCGTACAGATAAGTTCAATCATCTGGATGAAATACCTCATATACTAATGAATTACAACGAAATGACAAATAGGAGTTTGTATAAGAAGCTTTATAGTAATTAATGTTTGAACAAGCGATGTTTGAATCACAAAACATCATTCTAGATAACACAATAGTTCAAATTTGCAAAAATACCAAAAGTTCATATGCACACGATCATGTACACGGTCGTGTCCACGATGGAACACACGATCGTGTGCACAAGAACATCAAGAATTTTCACCAATTTCTCAAATTACTCGTTAATTTAGGTGTTGTTACTTATATATTAACAATTATTTGTTAATGATACACTTATTTAAAAAGTTATTGAATGAATTAACATAATATATTGCATATCATGTGTCGTCCATTTGTTCTCAGTGTATTAGTTCGTACGGATAAGTTCAATCATCTGGATGAAATACCTCATATACTAATGAATTACAACGAAATGACAAATAGGAGTTTGTATAAGAAGCTTTATAGTAATTAATGTTTGAACAAGCGATGTTTGAATCACAAAACATCATTCTAGATAACACAATAGTTCAAATTTACAAAAATACCAAAAGTTCATATGCACACGATCGTGTACACGGTCATGTCCACGATGGAACACACGATCGTGTGCATAAGAACATCAAGAATTTTCACCAATTTCTCAAATTACTCGTCAATTTAGGTGTTGTTACTTATATATTAACAATTATTTGTTAATGATACACTTATTTAAAAAGTTATTGATTGAATTGACATAATATATTGCATATCATGTGTCGTCCATTTGTTCTCAGTGTATTAGTTCGTACGGATAAGTTCAATCATCTGGATGAAATACCTCATATACTAATGAATTACAACGAAATGACAAATAGGAGTTTGTATAAGAAGCTTTATAGTAATTAATGTTTGAACAAGCGATGTTTGAATCACAAAACATCATTCTAGATAACACAATAGTTCAAATTTGCAAAAATACCAAAAGTTCATACGCACACGATCGTGTACACGGTCGTGTCCACGATGGAACACACGATCGTGTGCACAAGAACATCAAGAATTTTCACCAATTTCTCAAATTACTCGTCAATTTAGGTGTTGTTACTTATATATTAACAATTATTTGTTAATGATACACTTATTTAAAAAGTTATTGATTGAATTAACAAAATATATTGCATATCATGCGTCGTCCATTTGTTCTCAGTGTATTAGTTCGTACGGATAAGTTCAATCATCTGGATGAAATACCTCATATACTAATGAATTACAACGAAATGACAAATAGGAGTTTGTATAAGAAGCTTTATGGTAATTAATGTTTGAACAAGCGATGTTTGAATCACAAAACATCATTCTAGATAACACAATAGTTCAAATTTTCAAAAACACCAAAAGTTCATATGCACACGATCGTGTACACGGTCGTGTCCACGATGGAACACACGATCGTGTGCACAGCCGTGCCCACGATGGTACTCCCGGTCGTGTGCACACGGTCATGCCAGCCATCATGCGCACACGACAGCATCAACCCATGACCGTGGGTAGGTTGCACACGATCGTAACACACGATGGCCACGATCGTGTGCATCCATCGTGTGTAACACAGAGCCAAAACATAAAGATTTAACAACACAACACGATCGTGACCCACGATGGTCACGATCATGTTCATCCATCGTGTGTAACACAGAGCCAACACATAAAGATTTAACAACACTGACACATTCATATTGCCAAAACTGTCTAAATACAACATAAATATTTAACAACACACCATAAACCATTCTACATGTCTAAAGACAACATAAAGATTTTAGCAGCTAAACCATATCGATATTTCTTAATCTATTTTTCATTAAGTTCCTTGATTTGGTGCCTTGCTCCTGGGTTTGCAGAGACGAGTCGATCCAAGTACATGCACGCGAAGGGGCCACAACTGTGATTGTCGTTTTGTATGAACTGTAGCTCTCGTGGCATAATTTTGAAACTCATCTCCGTGTCATACTTCTTCTTCGATTGGTTGTTCATCCAATACCCGGATTGAGCTAGCACACGAGGCATCAGACGCATAATCGGTCGTAGTTGGTTGAATCGGTATCGACCATCTTCGTGGTGGTGTGACAAGAAATCGTACAACTCCACGGTCCATGCTATGATGTCAATCTTGATAGTCACCCAGTGGCTCTGGTCGAGGCAACAAATGACAATGATCTGTTGAAACAAAATATGTAATCATATAAGATCATCACATCAAACATAGCGAATCATTTATAAATATAAATTTCAAATGGCAACAAATCGTCAATTATTTATAAATATAAATTTCAAACTTACTTCGTTGCAATTTAACCATGGAACCGCATGTGGTGTATCAAGGCCTGTCATGTAGTCCTCGATGCATTTAGGAATTTTCCACTCCTTGTAAACCGGCTTCCCCATCACCTTGATACCAAGTGGATCATCCGGATGGAGTCTTGCAATCTCGTTGGCCAAAACTAACTACAAAAAGCCAAACCAAAAAATTAAAAAAAATCGATATCACACCAATGATATACAAGTGAGTAGGTTATAGAACTTATGTAAAATAGGGAGCCGGCAAGTACAGTGCCAACTCTACCGACACCAACACTACGGACTCCCCTCTGAAGCCTCGCTCGAGTCGCAAGCACATAACAGTCTATCACCTCGGTATCAAAGTCTTCACGGCTAGACTCTATCCGGTCAAATAACGCCTGGGTGAGAGCATGCCCAGTCTCCAAACACCGGACAATAGCATCACGTGGCTGCTCCCTCCTAAACTGTAGGTACAACTTCTTCAGAGCCTCGCTATCTCTTGGAGGCGCAACCAAAAAAGGCTCCCGAAGAGCAGCAGATGGTCGACTCACTCGCGGTGGAAGACTACGCTCACCCAAATGCTGCGTTAAGCACTCTCACCATCTTCGTCACCCTCGGATCCCTCTCACAACTATAACGATCGAGAGTCAGACATGGCCGCTCGATCTCAAAAGCTGGTTGCTCGATTCGAAATGGAGGTTGCCGCCAGACCACCACCCTCACTTCGAAACATCGCACTGTAATGATGCTCGTCCTGAAAACAGTCGAACATCGTCCCATACTGCTGAAACGGCGCCTCAAATGGCTCATACTGATGCTCGTAATCAAGGGGCTGCTGAGTCCGCTCAACAGAATGATGAATCTGAGAATGGTTACTGTGCTGGACCTCAGAATGGTGGGTAGGCGGATGCTGAGAATGGTGACTCGGCTGACGCTGAGAATGGTGACTAGGCTGACGATGAGAATGGTGACTGTGTGCTGCGCCAGAGACTGAGTGACGTGGAAGGTCAGGAATCCTCCGCTGGGCGCTGCTAACAGATGCAGAATGACGAGGCCTATTATGGCTCTCAGCTGAGTAGTGTACCGAGCTCCTAGAACGTCTATGCATAGGTCCGAAGAAATCCACGATCCCAGAAAGCACCCGGCGAGAAACTCGAGCAATAAATCCGGACTCAGAATCATCGTACAAGATCGCCTTCAAATGGCGATCGAAGTACTCATCCCTGCTCGTGTCCTGGGTGTGGTCCGGACAAGGAAGTCCGTGGACACAACACACCCTCTTTGGATGCCTCTCCCGGTCCGATGTCTCTGCACCATCTACTGGTGGGGTACTCTGCCGGCGTCGCTTCAACACTTTATGTGCCGACTCATATGTAATCAATTTTCCAGCAGCCTTCTTCAACCTATCCATAACTTTCTTCCTCGGGATCGGCGCATGCTCATCCTCCTTATTCTTCACAGCTATTCTTACAGGCTTAATGAACTTAACGTCATATGGCGAGCCATTCTCAAAGCTCAGGTAGTAGTACTCAGCCTCATCCTCCTCCAAATGCGGTAAAAAAGGAAGTACTCTGTGCTGCAAAATTAGTCATTAAATAATACCATTAGATGGGCAATCACATAATGTTTAAGAGATGAAGTTAGGAGAAAATACGTTTAGAAATTTATGTACCTTATCGTCGAAGAAATGAGTTGAATCACAAAACATCTTCCTTGTAGTCCACATCAAACACCGGGGGACTTGGACAGTTTTATCTCGAATACCACACAATGCTCCCAATGCAGGAATCATCTCATACGAACATATTTGTAAAGCCCAAACAGGACCATAGAAGTGATAGTCCTTGTGCTCTTGTCCCTCCTTCATGGCAACGTTGCCTATGTAGTAAGATAAAACCCCAAAGGCATAAGAACCCCAAGGAAACATATCCCACCGCTCGAAATCCTCCACTAATTCCCATGCCCATGTCTCGACCATCATGTCGTCACGGCATAGGATAAAGTAGTAGTATATAAGCAAATTGGCAACCTTGACATAATCTCTTATGTCTCTACCAAAATCTCGAGCATTGAACCTCTTCCGCAGAACACTAACCTTAATATTTTTGCCATGGAGTATTCTGTGGAAAATACCGTCAGACGGAAGGAGATGATCGTCCTGGGGATGGAAGGTAGAGTTTCCAAAATGTAGTCCCGTGATCATGGCAAAATCACGGGCCGTAAAACGAATGGTCCTCCCGCAAACCTGGAACCACGACTCATCCGGGGGGATTTGATCACCCTCCAATTGACGGACAATCAAGTGATGTAGGGCAGTATTTGAACTCCCATTCCTCCTAACTTTAATCAAGCGCCCAGACCCCCTGGTCAAGCTCTCGATAGCTCGATCAAGAATCGCGAATTGCGGCCCATACTTCTTAATGTCTCAATGATCTCTTTAAATACCGCCTCCCGTATGTAAAGATTCACTTGACGTGTAACAAAACGCAATGTAGGTCTCTTCCATACGCAACCAGTCTGCAATATGGACATACAACTCATAAGAATATGATAGAATGCTCAAGAGAACGAAAAAAATTACGCCTTGCACACGATCGCAGCACACGATCGATGTCCGTCGTGTGAAGACCATCGTGTGCCACACGACGGTTCACACGACGGGCAACGATCGTGTGCCTGCGATCGTGTGCAAGGCAGGAGCTTTTGGTCTTCTAGCACACGATCACACACGATCGACGACCGTCGTGTGTAACCATCGTGCCCACGAAAGACCATCGTGTACACGATGGTCTCATCTTCTTCAGCACGATCGTGGGAAGATGAACAACTGTCGTGGCACGATCGTGTGTGAATGAAAATACACTAACCGGCGACTCATTGACGAATTGCTCTTCAGATGGAGTGTCAGTAGCGGAACTTCTGGCGTCTTCAGATTCTCTGTGGTAGTCGGAGGTCGACATTTTCTGGCCGGAGAAGGGTTTCACGACGGGAGAGTTTTTTTGGAGAGGAAAATATTGAGTTGTGGGACCGTTTTTTTTTATTGTTGTTTTGTTTTAATAATCTTCCTTTTTCTTTTTTATGTTTTTTTTCTTTTAGTGGTAGACTTTAAGGGTAATAAAGTCTTTTAACACATTTTGGTATCGAAAACTTATAGTTTTATGAATGGGGATATATAACTTGTTACTTTTATGCTTTGGTACTAAAAAAGAGAGGACCATATATATATATATATATATATATATATATATATATATATATATATATATATATATTTATATATATATATATTGTTCCGGAATTATTATTCCCGTGATGTGTCTTACCTAATACCGATTGTAGATACATAGATGGAAGGTTCCGATCCTTCTAGAGGTAGTAGGATCCTATAAGATGTATTGCCTTATCAATTAATCCTATGTATGGAAGGACTCTCATTGTAATGAATATATAAAGGACCTCTAACATTGTTATGAATACAATTGATTTCATTGTCTTTTACTTTCTCCTCAAACACGTTATCGCACGTAGCTCGAACGAAAAAAAAAATCGGCCAAGCCGACCGCGCGACGCCAGCACCGCCGCCTCGCCCGGACCACCGCCGCCGCGCGCCGCGCCCGTCTGCCCACCCGCTACCACCGGCCGCCACCCGCTGCCGCCCCGCGCCGCAGAGCCGCGCCGAGCCGTCGGACCGCGCCCGCCACCGGACCGCGCGCCTGTAGACGCCAGAGCCGTCGGACCGCCGCCTCGCCGGACCGCCGCGCCAGATCTGCCTAAAGCCGCCTAACACCGCTGGGCCGCCGCGCTGCCAAGACTGCCTCCGCCGCCGGACCGCCGTCGCCGCCGACCAGCTCCAGTCGGTCCGGTTGTGACCCGACCAGGTTGCCGACCCGATCTGCTCGACAGTCCCGTTTTCATCCAAGCCAACTGTTGCCTAAGGCTGCGACCCGATCTGATCGAAGCATCGCCGGATCGTCGAAACGGTTTTATGCACGTGATATTTAATGCTTGAAAACCTAGTGCAATCGAGACAAAACCTATCAAAATCGAAAAAAAAGCCGAGAGACGAGAATTTCCGCGCGTGAATTTTCTGCACAGCGCAGTCGTACGAAAATCACGTTTCCCGTTTCGTTAACCGTCGGATCGGTGTGAAATTTTGGCAGAAACTTCCCAACACAAATATCTGTATATTCAACGGTGGAGATCGGATTCTGTGTAATATTGATTACTGAATCTACTGCCGAACAGAAGCAGATTTTTACGAAGAAATTTGGAGATCCGACCTCATTCAATACCGAGCTGCTGCATCGCCGCGCTCGAGTCCTTTTTCGGCCGAATTATTGAGCCCAGTAGCCCTATCCGGGCGTTTCTCAACTCTCCATTTTTTTCCTACTCAATGATTCATTTGTTCATTAATTTGTACACTTATGAATCTTACATGTTTATGTTTTACGTGTATATAGGAAAATACGTCGCTCATGATGATGTGCACGCTATGGAGAAAAAGCCATATTTATCCCGTTCAAGGATCAAAGTAAATATAGAACGGAGTACCCACGGAAATATGTTGCTCATATGGAGAGAATCTCCCGTTCAAGGATCAAAGTAAATATAGAACGGAGTACCCACGGAAATATGTTGCTCATATGGAGAGAATCTCCCGTTCAAGGATCAAAGCATATATGAAACCAAGTACCCGTAAGACTTTATTAAAGTTCTCGTTTTTCAATTCCTCTCTTTTGGGAATCTTTTTTTGGGGGAATTGGGTATTTGGGTTCTTTATCTCCCACGCTACTTTGCGGTGGATGAGACAATGAGAGGTGGTATCACTCTCGGATGTCGAAGTAAACTGTGTGACGGTCCTGGGGGAGTCACGGATAATTGTTGAAAGTCGATAGTTGTGGTTGTTACATACACCACGTTTTGGGTGCGATTTGATGTCGCAGTTTTGTCGATTTTAAACCAACAATTAAACAAAACGAACATTGTCGGTAACGGTAAAGTTATGACTCGTTCATGATTAGTCACGGATTTGTGACATACAAATGGGACAAACATCGATTGCGACGGATATGTCGTGGTTAAAATCGATTTGTGACGGAATTGTCACGTTGAATTGAGCGACCACCACGTTGGTCTTGACCCAATCCCATACTTGGAAAACTCCATCTTTCAGCTTATTAAAAATAAAATATTGCATGTGGGTGTAGACATGTATCGTCTCCTTGCAATATGATATATGGAAGAATGTACGAGTAATTCTCATGAATTTTAACATGTAAGGCAATGGCATATTGCGGTAAATACATGAATTCGTTGACCTCGATTATAGTTCGTATGACTATAGGTCCGAATACTTTTCCGAGTATTTGTAAAGGCATGTGCCTTATACATTTGACTATGTTTAGTCGATCTTATTGGATGGTCAAGACGAGTTGGTTATGGTATATTCATTATGTCTCATGGTTCAAAATGCTTAATATTGATGCACCGCGTTGCATCCATATAACATGGCTATTATGACGTATACTTGCAAATTGAGAATTAAAATACTTGGTTGATTTGATGAACTTTGGTGGATTTTGTCTACACTTTTGATCATGACTAGGCGCATCCTCCTTGGTATTTGTTTATGCTTTGAAAGTTCAAACGGAATCAGTGGTTTTTAAACAGCCTTAGCTGTACCGACATTCCTACTTTCTCTGCAAGTCTACCAAGTTGGAGTTACCGAAAGGATCATTAGTCGAGATAAGAAATCGAACAGCTTGCTGCGTTTAAACGAACATATGGCTGTCATTGCCATGTTTTTGCATCAACAATTATGCCATTGGATATGGTCTCAACCTTGTTTTCTCACTAAACTTGGGAAAAACTAAACAGCCAATTAAAACATGCACTGTGATCTGAGTTTAATGATCCGTGTGGTGCACGATATATGGATAGAAAGATACGGAAGTCTAGTTTCCAGAACATCTGACCGTTCGTCAATAGCCTTCCTAACAAGGGAGTTATCGCTGTTTTAGTGAACAAAGGTCAAGCTGCGCGGAATTTTTTTTTCCAGCGATTGTGCTAACTTTTGTCCCAACCAACTTGGTTCCCATCTTAAATTTGCAAGTGGTCTTATGACACATATTTTTCAACCTCTTTTTGGCCGAATTTGCCATAGATGATGCAGTTTTTGGTATGCGTTATACGCTAAACTATCATCTTTCAAATGTTGAAAAACAGTTTCCTTGGGGAAGCCCAAAATACGCACCCTTATAAGAAGGTCGAGCGTGTGCATGGTAGTGTTACACCATGCTTGTGTCGTAATTTTGCCCCTTAGGCATATAACCTTGCCATGTTATGCACTCAATATGATAGATCATTTTGATCATATCAAACATAAAATCTCTATGTTGTTAGAGTATTCGCTATGCTCATGATTATAAAATTTTGCAAGCGAAATTGAGTGCGTATTATGCTATTTTAAAGGAACATGATATTTTTGGATTTCGGTTTATAAATCCATTGTGACTATGATGAGTAGGTCATCACAATCAATGAGCGGTATGATGCTCAAGTTGTTGAATGCCGAATGGCATTTTCTAGTCACATATGTTCCGTAACAATTGAACCATGTTATGACTCGATGATATATATGCCAAAGTGTATCACTCATAGCATCTCATTTTGATTTGTGAGAATAAAATCTTATGCATCACTTGTATTGGATATGTGAAAGGAAAAATATTCATGAGTCAATATGGTCCGGCTTGCATCGGTTTGTGTAACCAGAAGATGTATTGGGACATTGACACATTTAGGCTTTAATAGTCCGGAATTTGGACAATTTGATGATCCATATACCACGGTATTGTCATGGACATCATTTTATTTGAACAAAGAAACCAGTTGGATCAAAGACACCAAAGTACGTTGGTGGAGTCGTGAGAAAGGCTCATGACCGATGATGATATTTATGTCATTCGCGTCTTGTTTTAATAAACATGTGTGACGCCAAAGACCCCCCCCAATGATCCTCCTTAGCCATGTTCATTGATTTAAGCCTATTCTTTGGCACGATTAGGAGACGACACCCTCCTATGCTAAAGAGAATAATGTAGCGACTCGCATAAGCATGGTGCTGAGTCCTCCCTTTTCACCGAGTCCTTATACATACATGATCATAAGTATTAGCCTGGGTGGCTTATGATGCTATGATGGTGTTCACAAATGGTCGTACTCAAGTAATAATATTTATATGTTATGTGGTTCCTTTGACAATGATTGATAAGTTGATGAAACCTGAGTTTATGGTTGTCCAACTTGCGGACCAGTCATTGTAAAGGTCGGTTCACCCACTTTTTAGACCAAGTCTTAAAGTGAAATTTTAACAAATACTTCCTAACAGCCAAGGCTACCTTCTCACAAATTTTGGTGCCATTTGGAGACTTGGAAGGAGGTGAACCACTTAAATGAAGTTTTCACATACCACCAGCCGTCCTATCAACTAGTTCGATGTCATTTTGACCGATTTCTGACCACAAGGTTGATGGTTTTGGAATCCTAAACACCCGTTTATACATACTCACGAAATTTTGAGGTGTTTGGGGCTGGTGAAGGGAGTGAACTCTTCAAGAAAGCATTAGAGGTTCGATAAAACCAACGGCCTATCATCGGTTCAATCGTTTCTTTATGTTCGATCCCGGTGGTGCATGGTGGCGGTTTTGTTGAATTCTCAAGACCAGTAGCTACGGCTATGTAGCATAGGTCAACATGTCATATTCACCTATACCTATCATCATTCAAATGCTTAGTTACAAGTGTAACCATATGCATTTTGTTAACTGGATTGTGTTAACAACTGAAAACCTTTATCGTCCACATGTTCATGTGCCAAAAGTGCGTCACCACAACGCATTATGACGGGTTATAAATGATGAATATGACATGCGCTTTCACTCATAGTCCGCTTAAAATATATCTTGACAGACGATCTCGTAAGTCACTTTGATGAGCCAGTCTTCCCGTCGTTAGGGGGAGATGCGAACGATCATGTTCGAGTAGAACGACTTGGAAATTGTCGTAGTTTGTCCCTACTGTGTCTCACCAAGTTCCCTAAAGTGACGAGATTAAATACATGCTGCAAACATGTCTGCAAGGATTGTGTCCGGTCATGGACGTTCGTCACCTATAAATGGTGATATGGTAACACCACAAATTATGGTAGATGGTGTTACTAGGCCGTGGATCTCATAGAGTATTGGGATGCCACTTGGTTCGATAAATACTCTCGCTAAGAATGTATGCGAGCTTGGTACATGAAACTTGATCATATGATCAAATGAACTCATCCGTCTCATGTGATTCTGGATTATAGTCATTATTGGGGGACGCCTCAATGAATGCCAATCCATAAAGAGTACTCTATGAATAAAGCCGGTACATGAGGACGTGGAATGTGAGTTTAATCGAACCATACTTCGTTGAAAATCTACAACGTTGTAGCCTTGGCCTAAAATGGAAACATATGCGACTCTAGTATAAACAAAGTGATAGCCCTTTGTTGAAGTGGTACCGACACTCCAAAGATAAGATCTATCCGTAAACTTTGTTAAAGCGAGTGAGAGAAGGAGTTAAACTCACCTCATGGCGCGAGGTTTCTCATGAACGCATTTGGAATCGACTACGATGACACGAAACTTAGTTGTGCTATCGTAATGGATGTTATAGCATCCACTATCTTTTCGATTAGATAGTTTCCCAAAAGCGCGTGCGGCTTGTGGTTAAATCTTATCTTAGTGGGGAACTAAGTTAAGTGATTAAAGGATCTCGTGGTGGATCGGACTCAAATCAAGTGGCTCGACCACGGAGCGCGTCGACAAGTGATTGTCGGGAACGCATACTAAGTATATACTTGATTTGGAAGAGATATGAAGCTTTGCGTGTAAAACTAAGGGTTTATAGTGATGTACTCTTATGAGACTAAGAGATTCCGCTAAATCCAAAGTTAAGAATGAAAGGATCTTGGGACACTTGATGATGCGTATTCATCAATCGGTTTAAGGCAATCTAAGGGACGGTTTCCTAAGATACGATAAAGTAATGCCTATATGATTCCCAATGACTAGTCGAAGTCATCATAAGACTTGGCTCACTTAAGTGATGATGCGTCTTAAGAGAAAAGTACGGTATTATGTACTCATGTTTGACTCGATGTACTCATTCGTAATAATCCTAAAGCCACCGTGATGATGGCACAGGATGCGCTCACGCAATGTCTGTGATTGACAAGAAGCTTGAAGCTCGCTCTATCTCGATAAAAGGACACTTGAAAACCGATACCCGAATCGCCTAATGTGTTGGTCTATCTCCCATATGACCTACAGGCGGCTCACTTGATTGAAAATGGTGAAATTGGTGCCATTGGAAAGGTTTGTGTCTACTTTCCAAGGAAACCAACCATTTGATCACATCCATCATGTTGAGTGACATATGACTATTGTTGCAAAGTAGGACGGATATGTCCAGTAATTTGCCGAGTCAACTTCGATAGAGCTTTGTGATCTGCTCGGTCGATCTAGGTTACGTCTTGTATGTGAATGAAAAGCTATGGGTGTCTAGTTTTCATAAGTTCTTACGGTTTCGTTGATACCTATTGAATCAAAGAAGTTATGGTGATTTAGTGCATGGAGGTCAAGACTTTGGAAAACTTGATAAGTCTTTAGCGACTCTGCACTTTGGATGTGTCGCGCTCTTTTTGTCCTTAGACCAAGGTTTGTTTTTTCCCATTGGGTTTTCACTTGGTAAGGTTTTTAACGAGGCGACCTATGAGAACATCCATACAAATGATGCGTTGTACTTCTGTTCAACTTAAACCAAGAGGTATTTTTCCCACTGGGTTTTTTCTTGGTATAGTTGTGAGGGCAGCTTGGCATCCGACTCCTATGATTTGAGGTACTCATCAGGGGGAGTCGTTATGTATACATCAGAGGGAGTATACATGACATGTTATGTTGGTGCGTTGCAATCTTTTCCTCATCAAGCCTTTGTTTTTCCCATGGGGTTTTGTTTTGGCTTGTAATAGGTTTTTACGAAGGCAACATCTTCTGCACCATTGTTGTATTAGTGCTCGACACAGGGGGAGTGTTCCGGGAATTATTATTCCCGTGATGTGTCTTACCTAATACTGATTGTAGATACATAGATGGAAGGTTCCAGATCCTTCTAGAGGTAGTAGGATCCTATTAGATGTCTTACCTTATCTAGGAATCCTATGTATGGAAGGACTCTCATTGTAATGCCTATATAAAGGCCCCTCTATCATTGTTATGAATACAATTGATTTGCTGTCTTTTACTTTCTCCTCAAACATATATATATATATATATATATATATATGTATGGGTTAAAATAAAAAATCTCTTATAATAAAAAGTGTAGGAAGGATTATGTGAGTGACATGTGTCATCCCCATTCCACATTATAGGACACATCATATGACATGTGTCACCACCCCCACCCCCCGAAATAAAAATTTCCCGCCATTTTTTTTTTTTTTGCCGCCAAAATTTTCCCGCAAAAAATTATTACTGCATCACAGTTATAAAGCTACTGCATCACAATTATGATTTAGTGCATTAAGGTTATAAGTTACTGCATCATAGGTGATGCACTTAACTGTTAACTATGATGCAGTAACTTATAACTGCGATGCAGTAAAACTTATTATTACTGTATCACAGTTATAAAATTACTGCATCACAATTATGATTTAGTGCATTAAGGTTATATAAGTTACTGCATCATAGTTGATGCACTTAACTGTTCACTATGATGCAGTAACTTATAACTGTGATGCAGTAAAACTTATTAGTGTGATGCATCAAAACTTATAACTGTGATGCACCAAAAAAATGGTGCATCACACTTATAAATTTTAGCGAGAATTTTTTTTTCGAGAGTGGGGGGTGGGGGTGCCACATGTCATATGATGTGTCATATGACATATCCACCCAAATTTGCAATCCAAATTTTGTTTTTCGATCCATCCCAAAAATTCCCAGATACCAGTTTTAGGAACAGAGGGAGTACATCTTAGATGTCGGAAAGTGTACTATTTTTGTCGTACCGACAGAAAATAAAAAGTCGAATATGTTGTTTGGATATACAGAAAAACGGAAAATTCCTTTTAATTTAATATCTTTCTTCAAAATGTCGATATATAGCCCTATTGATCATGTGAAATATGTGGACAGATAATAATAAGAAAAATAAATTCAACCAACACAATCATCAATATTCTTTTTTGGATTATAATTACATTACATGCAGTAATTAAGCCCACTAGCAAGCTAGCTACTCGATGCTTTTTATTAGTTTTTGACAGTGATACAACGAATACATCAACATTTCTATAACTAAATTTAACTGTGTTGTGCCTGCCGACACATCTATTCACATCTTAATTAATCCCTGTGATTTTTTTGGGTTACTTTTACTTAATAAAGGTAAATCATGTACATGACTTTGTACAGTGCCTCATCGAATATTCAAGCAGTAAAACAATTCCATATTTTTATACAAAGACGACCTAATTAGCACCTTTTTTCGGTTGGGATATCGCGATTCTGTAGAAGTTGCATGATATGCAGACGTACTGAATGGAACGCATAAAACATACTTTGATGTTCGGTTTTCATCCATATCCGATGGACATGATCAACTTATAAGGAAGAGAAACGTCTCGAGTTTTATCACGATAATATAAAAAAATAGGAGGAGAGAGAGATGTATGTGGGAGGGTAAAAGGTTATTCAACTTGGAAGTCAAGAAGGGGAAAAGAAGAAACATCTTTCATCAATTCCTCCAAATCCCAATCACCAACTCTTAGTTCTTCCCAATAACCCCCCAAATGACCTAATTCCTCATTTCCCACTTTGATTTTATTAATGTTATTCTCGCATTGGTTAATCACTATGTCACTCATATTATGAACAATGTTTGCGGTACTACCACTCGTATTTCCGACTAAATTTTCGATTTTCACAATTCCATCCATTGTTTCAGTGTTATTATGATCTAACAATGGAGTATCGAAGAGACCTCCATCCATTTCGATAATATCGTTATCACTAAATATTCCGTGATTCTGATCATACGCGTCACTATTAATCCTAGTTTGTGCATTAATATCTGGTTGTACGTCAAAGTACAACCCTTCATTTGGGATTTGATTAAGGGTATGGTCAAGGGTAGGAAATGGATGGCATATTGGAGCCATGGGAAGATTCATGGTTGAATACGATGACGATGAGGATGATGGGTTAGCTGAATGAGGGGATGATGAGTCCATGAACATGCCCATGATGATGTTATGTTCTTGCATGGTGGTCATGACATGGCCATCTCCCATGCCTTGATGATCATCTAGGGGTTCTAACGATGAGTCCGTCGTGTTTGGCGATATTGTGGAAGAAGTTGTCATCTTGAATCTTTTCTTGATCGTTGAGTTCCAAAAGTTCTTTATTTCGTTATCAGTTCGCCCAGGCAAACGTGCCGCAATTTGAGACCACCTGAAAATATAAATAAAATAATTAGAAGAAAAATGATATACTACCCACTTTGTGAGTCCTAATTTCCCCCGAATCCGATCCCGATTGGAACCCTCGTGCATAAATATGAGTCCCGCGAATAAAAACACGACACGTGTCATTCGGAAACATATTTTGGGATCAATTTCGGGGTGTGTAGCACAACTTTAATCAGAAAATAAAATCTAAATTTTAGATTTTAAAAGTCATTCACTTTAAGGTCCATGCATGGTTAATATATAAATAGTTTATTATTAAAATTTACACACGATATTGGTATTTTTCACAACGCAAAAAACTCGCAAAATAGTATAGTATTTAATATTTCCAACAATATTCAATTTCTAATGTAATTTGATAAGTGCCTTTTATTACACGAAGATTGAAAAATTTAAATAAAATATAATATTTTTTAAAAAATATTATTGTTAAAATATTAAAGAGCTTCATTTTTCAACTCGCTTTAAGCCTTATTAAGTGTTGGGTCGGCCCTGTATATTCTCACTTCTTAGACAAATTTTGAGGTTTTTTAAGCATATTATTCCTATGTATTTTATAAAATACTTATTTATCATTTTGTATAAATTAAATGAGTTGATTATTTCCTTTTCTCTCTCTCTCTCTCTCTCTATATATATATATATATATATATATATAAAATGAGTTGATTATTTCCTTTTCTCTCTCTCTCTTGGGTGGATTCTGGTGAGAATAATACTTAAGTTAAGAAATAAAAATGAATTTAATCCATAGATCTTGATTAAATGGATAACCTACATTTATTCTCACAAAAACGTATGCATAGATTGTACTATTCTAGTGCATCGCTATTTTGATGCATATAATGCAGAGTTTTTATGCATCTGAGTTTGATCTGTAAACGCATATATCGCGTATGCTCAATCCAACCGCATACACACAATTTCAATGATGATTTATTCTCAATTCACAACATAAAAGACATTCTGATATGATCATATATATATATATATATATATATATATATATATATATATATATATATATATATATGGTATTGTTACTGCACTTCAGAATGTTGATAACTTAATCGGCAAAACTCATGTCATGATAAGTTACAATACTAATTACTACTAATTGGTCCCCATATGATGTAGTTTTGAAGTTTTCGATTTCAATCATCTGTTTATATGTACATCTCTTACATTATACAGCAAGCCTTGCAGTGTAATGCAACGGTACTATCAACTTACTCTTTTTAAATTGTCAGGCTCAGAATAATGAATATTCTAGGGTTGGGATAGTTCGTTTTCTTCAGGAACTGAACTTTTAGGAACCCAAGTAATTTTCTCAAGAAACCGAAATGTCCGAACCGGAGTTTACATTTCAAAATTCTCAGAAAGAACCAAAAAGAACTGATTTTTTTCCCCATTTTTTTGGTTATTTTCAGTTTTCTCTGAAGAAAGGATAGTAAATTAAGGTGTTTTAATTTATAACGGAATAAAAATACTTATAAAAAATATAGTAAGTTTATATTTCGGGTAGTATGGGTTATACTATATTATTCGGTTATTGACATTAATTTCGGGTACTACAGTTATTGAAATTTTGAAATTATGATAATCGAGCCCGAACACGAAATTTATTTCAGGACCCGAACCCAAAATTTGTAATAATTTCGTTCTCAATACCTTAATCGAACGAACTGAAATTGACAGTTCGATTCGAATCTTCGGTTATTCGAATCCTAAGTCCTAGCGCTAGAATATTTTTACTCATTCTTTAACGAGGTGTTTGGATTAGGATTTAGAATTTAGGATTGGGAATTTAAATCTCAATTCACATTCAATATATTATTCAAAATTTAAATACACAATTAACAACGTTTTATACATCATATATTTATATATACTTATTTTATATCACATCATTTCCTCTCTCCACTTTTTATATTTAAAAAATAAAGTTAATTTCTTCTTTCCTGTTTTTGTATTTATAAAATTCGAATACTTTACTCTCTCTCTCTTCCTATCATATTTAAAAATATAATTAATTCCTATCTCTCCTCTTTTTATCTTTAAATAATATAACTAACTAATATACATAATAATACACACCATCAACTTTTTCAACATGATTTGACATTTACAATGAAAAATAGGATTCTCAATCCTACAACAAATTAGAAATTCTTATTAATCACCGCATTCAGAATACTTAAGATTCCGAATAACAAAATTTTAAATCTCACCAAATTCTAAAACAAACACTCTCTAAAAATTTTCTAATTATCCAACTAAGTAAACATATATTGATGTATACTTGTATATTACTTTAAATTTGATATATGTTATTACGCGTGCACACACATTGAAATGTCAATTATTTACATTCGACCTGTATTTATAATATTTTCTATAAATCAAAATTATTTGTATGTAGTATTTTTGCACCATTTGTGCTTACTTAATAACATTATATTCTTTGGCGTTTAAAAAAAAATCAAAGCACTAGATTTATTTTTAAATATATGTATGTATCACTCCAACAAAATAGTTATTCAAGACTCGCAATGCACATGTAATCACTTGCTTACATTAATGATAAATATCATTCATATTAATTACCAAATTAATATATAGAGATAGATTAAATGAGAATGTTTTTTTTAATAAGAAATATGAATAAATTTGAACTATTTACCTTCGTGTGATCTATAATCCAGATTAACGTATGCACAAAGTATATGCATTCATACGTCAAAATACTATTTCACTAAAATTATGAATTACATACATTAAAATATGAATAAATTAAAATAACGTATCTCATGCATAATTTTTCGTAAAATAAAGCTTGATTATCCATTTATGATGTTAACTTCAAATCCCTAGTCACTGCAACATCTTTAATTATATATATATTGATTTATGAATGAAAAAAACATAATAAGAGTAAATAATTAAAGAATTTACGTCCCATTTTTCTATATTTCTAATTTCATCTCCATATGAATATATAAAATTATAATATAATCCTTAAAAAAGGAAAAGCAAAAAAAAAAGAAAAACCTGTTGCCGAGAAGAGAATGCAGGTGAACAATGAGCTCCTCCTCCTGCGGCGAGAAAGCGCCGCGCTTAAGATCAGGCCGCAAATAATTGATCCACCGGAGACGGCAGCTTTTGCCGCACCGCTGGAGGCCGGCGTTTCTGGCCACGTCACTCCAGCAGCCCTGGCCGTTGGTCATCATGTAATTCATCAGCCTATCGTCTTCTTCCGGCGACCATAGCCCCTTTCTCTGCTTCACGCTATTATTATTATTAGGGTTATCGTTGTTTTTTCCTGTCGACTGGTCTGGTTTCCTCATTTTTCCCCCCCCTACTGTGTTACTGATATCTCAGTGCTTTATGAATTATTATGAGGACTTCCAACTGTTTTGATGTGAAGGACTGAGATGTCAGATTTATATAGACAGACAAAGAGAATAAAAATATGTAGTGATAGAGAGAGAAATAGAACGACGTAGGAGAGGGGAAGGAGAGAGAAGCTTCAAGAGAGTGAGAAAATGATTATGGTTGTTTGTGGGGTTGTGTGTTGCTTAGAAACGGGGAATTGGGAGGATTCAACTATTAGTTTAATAAATTGATTAGTTAAATCACTTTTGGTTAAGAGAATATAATAATAAATTGGAAAAAATGCACAGAAATACATGAATTTTATACTGTCTTTCATTTTACACATGACTTTTGAATTTTTCTCATAAAATCAACAACTTTCGATTTTGTTCATTTTCTCTCTAATACGAAAATTTTCGACCAAATCTCCTATGCTGTTGACAGTGGCGAAGCTAGAAGTTTTTCGGTTGGGGGTCGGGAACTAAATTTTTTTTTTCCTAAAGCTATTTTTCGGGTAATACCGAAATTTTGGGGGGTCGAAACCGAATATACCGAAATTTTTCTACACGAAAACTATATACCCCCTACATCGCAAAAATTTCGGGTGGGCGCCCCGCCCTTAATAGTAAAGGCCATTGACTCATAACTTTATGGATCAAGATGACATAATGCAAATATGAAGAATTTTGCTTTATTTCGCCATAAAATTATCACAGATTTCGCGAATTCACATGAGAGAAAAATTTGGAAGAATATAATTAAGGCATCAAACGATGTCGTACAGAAGTTCTAAAAATAATCTCGTTAAATTTGACGGACATAAGAGGTCGGCATATGTCCGGTTGCCACATAAGCGCCAATTACTATGATTCAATTTAAGCAGGGGTTTGAAATTAAGGAAAAAAAGTGAACAAAGTTGAAAGTTAGTGTTTTTATAAAAAAAAGTTTAAAAATCAAATGTAAAATAAAAGATATAACAAAATATGCATTTTCTCCTAATAAAAAAAACTAATACTACATGAATTCATAAGATTTTTTTTATGATAATGGTAGTGGATGTATTTGTGGCCCAGAATGTTGAAGTAAGATGGTTCAACTCTTCCTATTGACAACTAAAGCCTATGCCGACTTAGTAATCGTCAGCCCATCTCCAAGTCCCGAATAATAACATCCGGCTGATTTTGGATGTTCGGTTGGTTTTTTAGGCAAAATAGCTCTACTAGAGATTGAAGTTTGTTATTTTTATCACTTAAGGGATTAAAGTTTTAAGTGTTTCAAATAAGGGACTAAAGTTTAATCCGTTTCACCCGTTAGGGACTCCGTTAGTTTGGTTCCGTTAAGTTTTAACGGATTGATGATGTGGTAGTTAAGTCTGCGTAAAATTTTATTGATCGGTAATAATAAAATAATAATAAAAATTTTCAGATTTTTCTAATGATAATAAAATAATAACAAAAAATATAAAAGCCTGAAAAATAAAAATAAAAAAAATCTGTATTTTTTAGAAAAATTGAAACTTTTTTTTTTTTTTAAAATCTGGAATATTAATATTAAAAATCTAATGCTTTTATTTAAAGTTAAAAATAAAAATTAAAAATAACCCCTACTATATAGCCCCTACTGATGATAACCCTACTATATATATAACCCCCTACTATATAGTAGGGGTTATGATCAGTAGGGGTTGTATGTATTGACATGTTATACATTATGTATTAATAGTAGTACAAAAGTTGGTTTTCGCAGTTCTCACACTTAACAGGGTTCTGAAAATAAAGTTACACTATATATATATGTATATGTATATGGATTGACTATAGTGGAAATACTCTTAATGGTGAAATCTAGAAACCAATTGCATTATTAAGTAATTTCATTGCATATTTGTTATTATTTGTTGCATCAGGCTGGTCGCTAGTATATGCAACAAATAATGCAATAAAAAATACATAAATGCATATAATTCTACTCATGTACAGCCGTTAGATCACTAATATCAATGGCCTACAAAAGTTTCTAGATTTCACAAGGTAATTAGTTTTCATATGATCTATTTCCTATATATACATATATATATATATATATATTATATTGTTTTAGAAGTATAATTTTTAAATTAATATTATATAATATAATATTGTAATAAAGGATTGAAGAATAATATATTTAATAAAATATTATATACATATATGTGTTTTATTAATATTATTCTTTTAAAAATAAAAGTATTTATATTCATATAATATAATATTAATGTATGTATAAAGTGTTGATAATAATGTATTTAATATAATATTATATATATTATGAATATATATTGATATTAATATTAATATATTATTTTCTTTTGAAAATAATTTGTATATTAATATTATATTAATATAATATTATATATTAACATAATATATGTATATAATAAAGGGTTTAAAAGTAAAAAGTGGGGAGGACAAGTATGGAATAAAAATATTGAACCAATGACTCAATCCATATGACTCTCTTTTTCTGGCCGATTGATTAAGCCACCATCTAAATGAATAAGTAAAAAACGAACAATCATATATGGTTGACCGAAGAAGCCATACAGGCTATCCCACTAGCCATTACCGAACAGCCCCTTAGACAGTTTCTCTAAATATCCCTCTCTCAATTGTCTTGTCAAACGGAGCTCTTTTTTCTCTCAACCGTTGCTTCTGATTTCATGTATAAACATTAAGTTTCTGATATGAAAAGTATAAGAGCAAATGAGGATTTTTTTTACGGAGTTTTTTTCTGGTCCTATTTGTTTAAAATCGATCGATTCTTGGGAGACATAAATCATGTGATTCTATGTGCTAGGATTTCAGAACATTGAGCATTGTGTATGTAATATTCGACTGTAAGTTGTAATATTGTACTGTTTCTATTCATTTTAGAACGTTTATTTGGTGTTGTATTGGAATTGGTGTTATACAATGCATGTTGCACTACTTTAACTGATATAGAATTGATTATATGATTGTTGTTGGTACTGTTATTAACCGAGTGCGGGTTGCATATTGAGATATATATGACAATGGCTAAGTATAGTAGCCATAATGTGCATTAGTACGTCTACTAATGTACACTAACGTGGTCAACTTGCGTACATAAGTTTGAGATAAGATCACTTTCGACGTGTAGGCTGAGCACTTTCACAATGCATGAGGACAGATAAGTCAACCTCTTAACATATAATAATCATATAGGGTTAATGTACGCTACCTTTATGACGCCACAAGACACATATAAGGAACGTCTTCTTACAAGGCTTCTAGGTGGAGGGAGACATGACATAACCGATCCCACACCAGAATGAGAGTTATTTTGAGGTTATATAGTCATGGGACTATAGTTAAAGAGAGCTTATAAGATTTGATTGATATTGCCCATATCAATAAGATGCATCTTCTTTTCTCGCATCCACCTCATAGAAACTTTAAAGTTAGGCGTGCTTGCTTCGGGATAGTTATAAGATAGATGCACTCACTAGCTTTGTAAGCTAACAGGTTTTGCTTAAATATTTGTATCCTCAAGAGACAAGTAGACTATAATTTGTGAGATGGGTAGTGACTTGGAAACATGGTTAATGAAGGCGTGTTTTGGACATTACTTTTGGTTCATGAATGTTAATGGTCGTGGATATTTAAAGTAACACCAACCTTTGGACAAGTCATATATGTAATACCCGAGATTTCTGATATGTATTTGGAACTTGTGATATTATAATTGTTGCACTTTAATCTGAGTATTATTCTCCGTATCTCATAGTCCGGTGTTGTTGAGCGTATGATTTCATGAATGTGATTTAAGATTTGTGATTCTGCGCATGTAGCGCACGCTATCGTCTATGTGTAGCGTACGCTAACTTGGATCCATAGCGCACGCTACAAAGGATCATTAGCGCACGCTATACGTGGTCAATATGATTGAGACGTGTGGTAGGTGAGATCAGACCGGGGATCTTGGTCGGTTTGTGTCGGGATGAACCTGGACGGCTTTCGGGAAAAGCCAAGTCAACGCCTTAGCGCACGCTACTGGCATGTGAATAGCGCACGCTAAGTCTTGAGTCTGATGAAGTCAGTAAGACGTTAGCGCACGCTACGAGTATGGACTAGCGCGCGCTAATAACCATTTTCTATAAATAGGACATCATCCTTTTCGTATTTTCAGTCTTTTCTCTTCCAACAACCGAATCCTTATACTTAGAGTATTACTCTCTACATCCTAAATGTAACACCCCCAGATTTAACCGGAAATATTACAGCGCCGTGGGCCCCGAGATGGAACCCACAAGGCTAAAAGAAATTTTCACAAACATTTACCAATACTAATAAAATCCATTTATCAAAAACCGTCGTAAAACTCATTTGAAATCGCAAGGCCAAACAGCCAAAACTCAAAAGTTTAGAAAACGATTTCCAAAGTAACCTCGATTACGGATACCAAAAGTGCGTCTCAAAATACTCACGCAATGGAAAAGACCAACCAAAACGATACTCTAGCAGTGGAAAACAAGAACCAAACAAGAAACTCAATGCACACAACATGTCCTAGCCAGTATCCTCCAGGAAGCTCATCTCTTCACGACCGCTACAAGCTCGATTCTCCAAGAACCTAAAAAGAAATCCCACGACGGGGTCAGCCATAATATCCAACAATGATAACCGTCACAAAACATCAATAATTACATACCAACGAGAATACAACATAAGAATACGACCAACGTAATCTTACCGCCATAACTTTACTTACTCAAGTAATTCTCATCAGAATAACCATTATCACATTTCACAACCTGTACTCGATTAACCAATAAACTCGAACATAATATCTGTATTGTACCTCAAACAATACTCAAGATCCTCAAACTATCGTAACCAACTCACGATACGGAAATCTACCATATCTGACCAATACGATCCATCGAATAATATCATCAAATCCCAAGACGATAACCGATTGTCCACCAAAGACAAGACCAAAGAAAATATGGAACATACCTCGAGATATGATGTGCCACGATAATCATATCAGTCTAATCCGATATCAGAACAATGCAATGCGGACAAGGTCCTAACACAAGACCTACAAATGCATACTCATATGACAACGTCAATATGCTCAAAAACAATAACAACTATGTATACTCAATGGAAATCCCATGATCCAGCGCCCTCAGCATAGATCCCAAGATGATCCTACAAGATCAACACGAGGTGGATAACCAACAATATACATATGCACAACAATAACACAATACTGGGTAATCCAACGATCCAGCGCCCTCGGCATAGATCCCAAGATGATCCCGTCGGACCAACACGAGGTGGAAAACCCTTACAATTATCTATCGACCTCAGCATAGATCCCAAGATGATCCCGTCGGACCACCACGAGGTGGACATCCGATCCAGCGCCCTCAGAATAGATCGCGCGATCCCATCGGATCAACACAACATAAACAACACAATATGCATACACATATGCAAAACAATATGTTCATCATCATGAACAACGCAACATGAACGACAATATGACAAATCAATTAAGACGACCTCATGTTCGACATCATGAGTGATAATACGCATGATCAAATCACTAACTCTAATCGAATCGATATAAGATACTTGCGAGTCCTTCGGGAGAAATCTCGATGTCCAATCATCACCGACGATTATCCTCAATGCTCGCGATCCAAACGAACAATGAACTATAGATACTCATATCCTCGTCTTTACCATAATGTAACCTTGATACTCGAACATACCAATAAGCGAGATAATCATATACATTATGATTTATCTCCAGAATCGAAAGAACGATATGCGATCCGAATACCCGAGTTCACAATAATAATCATCGCTATATGCATTATAAGCGAAATGAAATCGAAACCATTCATTAAATATTATAAGCGAGCAAGTAATAACTTGCCTCGATACCGATACCACGAAGCTGCTGCCGAACACATCGCCTTTATCTACGAGCTCCTCAGCCTCGATCAAAAGCAATACAATAGACATACTCGAACACGACCGCAATATCCGGTTATAATCACCGATCAATAATCTCAACCTATCGAAGAAATCAAATAACACATATCCGATAACGGTCAACGACTGAGAAAACTAACCAATCGAACTCAACGGTTCAACACAACCTCGAATATACACAGTCAGAACCAACCAAGTCAAACCATCACGAATTCCTAATCAAAACACAAAAATACTTTATCGCCTACTTAGCGCACGTTAATCACCTAACGTAGCGTGCGCTAAGTTGCTCCCGTTAGCGCGCTAGGCGATGGCGTAGCGTGCGCTAATGCTGTGCAGTGGCATGCATTTCAAACATCGTCTAACACTTCCATCATGACAATGATCAACTCATCTCGAGATTAAGGATTTCATAACAATCATGACATATAATTTAATAGCTCTTCAAGAACACGAATTATCCAAATTCACGTTCATGATCCATAAAATGATAAAATCCGATGTGTTCTAACATCTAAAAATTCTTATTCATCATGTTCTTCGACATACAATTCATATAACTTCAAGAATCACAGTAGCATCACCATAATCGTTACCATACGAAGTAACCAACGACAAAACATCAAAAATTCGAATTGAAGAAGGGAATTACATCAACATATATCTTGAATTCCATCCAAAACCATACGAAACATATCAATACTCATATATTGATAACAACACTAACTTAGTACGGTAATCCAACTCGTTGTCATGCTCATCAACTTGTTTATATGATAATCATCAACTCAAGAACATCATATACAATCCAAAACGAAATCTCAAAGTGAAGAGTAATTACCTTTTTTGAAGGAAATGATTGATTTCCAAGAATCACCAATGATTTCAAGAACAAAGCTTTACTCCATGATTTCCATCTTTAATCTTGTTAAAGAGGATCATCCCTCAGTGTTTAGGAACTCCAAATGTTCTCACAAGGTTGTCTCTATCGGGTGAAAGGAAAGAAATGGACGAAATGTTTCATGACACCCGTTTGTCCCTTTATATAGAATGCACCACTAGCGTGCGCTAAACCATTATGTTTAGCGTGCGCTAGCCTTAGCGTGCACTAACTGACTTTGTTAGCGTGCGCTATCGAAGCCCAGAGGCTACTGTCTTGCTTCGTAAACTACCTTACGTACGTAATGCCCATGCATTAACGTACGTAAATCATCATGTCTAGCGTACGCAAGTCCTTACTCTTAGCGTGCGCTATCCGAAGTTGACTTACTACAGTGTTCACCTACCACTCGCCCCCACATTCCGACAGCATCTAGCAAGGATAAGATTCCTTGTTGACTGATACATAGTTAGCGTGCGCTAAGCCTAATATTTTAGCGTGCGCTAATACTTCAGGACAACAACCGTTGACTTACGAACGTGCGCCGGCGTAGGTCCACACGCAGATTCCTTCCGATCATGCGCATTAGCGTCGCTAACCTATAAACGTAGCGTCGCTAATCATGCGATAGCGTCGTTATGCATGAATATCGGCGTGCGCTAATAAGGCTATACTTAGCCATTTTCATGATTCTTGTCCAACGTCTCGACATACCAAAAGCGAACATAAGACACACGAACACAAACACCGAATCGATAATATCATCATACGATATACCCAATGTCAAAAGTACGACAACCTGATACACAATATCCTCAAATGTAACTGTCGACCAAATACGACTATTATACCGATACTGATATCTCAGTCCTTTATTTATTTTATCCCTACTGTACAGATTCCACGCTGTACAATATAACTCGGATAAAATAATATCAAACAACAGTAATAGAAATTCCGGATATTACAAACACTTCCTATCAGCATCCTAGCTCGGGTTGAAGATTGTAGATCATTGAGGATTGGTGTTCAAGCCTTCGACGTTGGATTGCTTCGATTTCCTCCTTGTTCTTCACTACTTTGAGGTAGGTGATTCTTCACTAATATTAGTAGTGTTCTAAGGACGTTTGATTATGCTTATCTAGTCAGTTAGATTTGTTATTAGTCGATCATCATGTGTTAGAAGGATATTTTCGACGTTTCGGCACTTATTCATAGTATAATCCTTTGAACCTTTTTAGTGTTGGACTCCTAAACGTATTCATGTATCTTCAAAACTGTTTATGACCGGTATGGGGAGAACATCAAGTTCTTATGTTTTGACATGATAGAATCATACGTTTGGGACATGAAATGGATTAGACTTAAGATGTTTCTTGAAGATCAAAGATGAATTATGGTGTTGTGATGATTATACGTACCCTTGTATCTTGTAGTCGTTTAATCAGTAACAAACCGTATGAGCATGATATACACTGAGATGGCTTGTATTAACACTGAGGATTTCATGGGTTTTCATCACTTTTAGCTCAAGTTTTACCCAGTAGTGACTGCCATGCACGATTAGCGCACGCTAAGATGTATATATTAACGTGCGCTATCGGGAACGAGTAACGTGCGCTACGTTGGATACGTAACGTACGTTATATCATCGGCGAGGCGATCGGTCATTCGAAGAAGACTGTCGATTACGGCTAGCGCCACGCTAAACCTTGTCATTTGCGTACGTTAACGGGCAGGCTTAGCGCACGTTACGTATAGTACGTAGCGCGCGCTAAGTAGTTCAGGCAGAATGCATTTTTAGAGCTTGCGGTCGTAAACCGGATTATTAGATGTTCGTACGACTTGAGGGGAATTCTTTATTATTTCTTAGGTCCGAGCCTTGCATAGGGGACGATCGAGGGGCGGTGGCATACGGACGCATGTCATTTGTTGGAGTATTTCCATTCTTGCCATTTTCGAGGCAAGTATCATATGTTGAGTTCGATTTATATTGAAACTTTGATCATGCTTGTGGTTTTGTTCATGTCGTTGAATATGAGATGTATTTCTGTAATTTCTCATTGTATTCGTTGTTATTTGTTCGTATTGATGAACATATTGAAATGCATATATGTATGCATAATTGATTGATTTATGGTATAAATGATCCGAGGGGATCATGAGGATCTATGCTGAGGGCACTGGATCGAATGTCCACCATGCGTTGGTCCGACGGGATCATCATGGGGATCTATACTGAGGGCGCTGGATCGCTGGACGGGTTTTCCACCATGCGTTGGTCTGACGGGATCATCATGGGGATCTATACCAAGGGCGCTGGATCGCTGGATTACCCTGTACTGTGTTGATGGAATCGTGAGGATTCGCATCGTTGGATTCCGGTGATGGAAGTCCGTTTTGCATGTTTTATGATGCACTGATGATTTATGTATTATGATACTTGTACTAGCATTGTTTTGCTAACCCCTTCGGGGGTGGACATTGTTTTGATGTTCAGGTAGCCGAGGAGCGGGGAAGCAACCACAGTACCGACAGGACGATGAAATGGCTCAGTGATGTGGTTGATGTTTATTGTTATTGTGATTTGTCTTCTTGGTTCATTTAGTACTCGAGTACGTCTATATTAATAAGGTCATTTCGATATGGTTGTATAAGTTAACTCATTTGATCGGTTGAATCAAATCTGTATTTGAACTTCAGTTGTACGATTGGATTATATTTACACTTCTTTTAAAATTAGCCTTGTAAATCCTTACCTAAAGGGTTTACAGCGCTGTAATTATTCTGAATATCTCGGGGTGTTACAGAATATGGTATCGGAGCTAAGATTCATGGATATCTTGGCAGTCGGGTTAGTTGGGTCTGTTTACGTTATTTGATTATTGGTCGTTCGTAACATCACTGCTGAGCCAGCATCGTCGTGTGGACCGTGGTTGTAAGTTTCCTAAATCTCAAATACTACCGTTTTATTTAATCCATGTTTGTGAACATTGATGGATGTACTTTAGAAAGTTTGCCCTAGATATTGAGTATTTGTGTTTACAGTATGTTGAGAGGAGGTCGTGGACGCGGACGCGGTCGTGGACGCGGACGTGGAAACGCAAGACAAGAAGATTCGGTGTCTACCCCAGAAATAACCGCTAGCCGAACGGATTCCCATTCCGGGGGACAACAGGGATCAGCAAATAATAATGCAGATCCTAACCTGCCGGGAGTGCTTCAGCAGGTGGTTGCCCAGATAAACCAGTTTGCTCAAGTTGTGGATCGCATGCAGACGGCGATGGGACAGCAGCATAACGTAGATAATCAAGGAGATAAATGGCTTACGGAGGTGATCAAATTGCATCCTCCGAAATTTGACGGTTCTGCTGAGACGCTTTCTTGGGATCACTGGCTGAAGGAATTAGAAAAGATTTTTGCGGGGATTAAGCGTCCCAGCAGCGTAAAGGTTCCGGTAGCCCAGTATCTTCTGACAGGGGAGGCTTTCGACTGGTGGGAGGCCATTCGACCGGAGGAGCATAATGTTGACTGGACGGAATTCAAATTAATGATGGAAGCGCAGTATTGTCCTCGCCCAGTTAGAGAGGCCCGAGTTCGGGAGTTTTTCTCACCACAAAATTCAGAAGCATCTGTGACGGACGTGATTAAGATTTTTAATCACCAGCTGACTTATGTGCGCCACTTGGTCAGGACCGAGGCAGAGAGGATTTTCCATTTTGACATGCGAATGAAGCCGAAAATTCAGCAATATATGTCCGGATTTGAATGTACCACTTTGCGACAGTATCAGGACAAGGCGTTGGCCTATGATATGAAGGAGGCCGCAGTAGAGAAATCGACGGAAGCAAAGAAACAGAAAGTGGCTGGCAACTTCACGGAGAATAAGAGTAGTGGGCCTCGTAGGGGCCAGTCCTCTTTTCATTCATCTAGGAGGCCTCCGCATCCTTCTCGAGGAGGAAAGAAGTTCCGGGCAGCACCAACCGTTTCAGACGCAGGGAAGAAATGTTATAACTGTGGCAAAGCGGGGCATATTCGACGTGACTGTTTCGCGCCTGCTGTGACCTGTTTCGAGTGTGGACATGAAGTACATCGCGCAACATTTTGTGGAAATGCGACTAGATCTTTTGGCACTCGCACTCCTGTACCGGTTCCGAAGGACACTAGTGTAAACCAGACGCAGCAGATCGATTTCCCGCAGCAGAATGTTGGGAAGAGAGAGGCATCCAGCGCTGGGTCCGTTCCTCCGCGTATTTACGAGATGAAGAAGGATGATCAAAACACAGCTGTTGCATCAGGTACGATTCAGATCCTTTTGCAACCAGTTAGTGTCTTGTTCGATTCGGGAGCTACGCATTCTTTTATATCTTTGAACTGTGTTAATCGTTTGAAAATCTCGTGCTTGTATAATTGTGAACCTTATGTTGTGGGATTACCGAGCGGAGAGAAAATTGTGGGAACCCTAGAAGTTGGGATTTTCCAGTGTCTATAGAAGGGAGAGATTGGCTATCGAACCTTATTGTAGTTGACATCTACGGTGACGATTTAATTCTCGGAGACGATTGGCTCAACCGTTATGGAGTTATTCTGGATTACCGAAAGAGAGTTATTTCTATCATTGCTGATGACGGATCTGAACACTTATTCCGAGGATGGAGACCGGGAAGCTCGGGAAAATTGATCAAAGCAATGAAAGCCGTGAAATTACTGAAGCAGGGATGTCATGGACTTTGGTGTTATGCCATGAGGAAAGAGGAAGGAATAGAGCTCTCATCGATTCCAATTGTGAATGAATTCTCCGACGTATTTCCTGACGAACTACCTGGGTTACCTCCGCAGAGAGAGGTGGAATTCACTATCGAATTAGAGCCTGGAGCCGCTCCTATTTCCAGAGCACCATACCGCATGGCGCCAACCGAGATGTATGAACTCAAGAAGCAACTGGAGGAATTGTCACAGAAGGGTTATATTCAACCTAGCGTTTCTCCTTGGGGAGCGCCCGTTCTCTTTGTCCGGAAGAAAGATGGATCCCTCCGACTGTGTATTGATTACAGGGAGCTCAACAAGATGACGATCAATAATAAGTATCCTATACCTCGGATCGATGACTTGTTTGATCAACTGCAAGGGGTAAGGGTATTCTCGAAGATTGACTTGCGATCAGGATACCATCAGTTGAGAATTAAGGAATCGGATGCACCGAAGTCTGCTTTCAGGTCCCGGTACGGGCATTATGAATTTGTAGTGATGCCATTTGGACTTACCAATGCTCCTGCGGTATTCATGCAATTTATGAATCGGGTATTCTTAGAATACTTGGATAAATTTGTGGTCGTCTTCATTGATGACATCTTGATATATTCAAAGAACGCAGAGGAGCATGCCGAACATTTGCGTGTGGTTTTGAGCACCTTGAGGAGGGAACAACTGTATGCAAAGCTTTCCAAATGCGAGTTCTGGCTTAGGGAAGTAACTTTCCTTGGGCATGTGATATCAGCTGACGGAGTTCAGGTGGACCCGAAGAAAGTCGAAGCAATCTTGGAATGGGAAGTTCCTAGTAACGTGAAAGAAGTCCGGAGTTTCCTAGGACTTGACGGATATTATCGCCGCTTTGTAGAGGGATTTTCCAAAATTGCTCGTCCGCTCACTCACCATTGCGAGAAAACTCAAAAGTTCACGTGGGATGAGAAGTGCCAGTGGTTTTGACGAACTTAAGAGGAGACTGGCGACGACACCTATATTAGCGCTACCAGAGGAACCGATGGATTCATGGTATACTGACGCTTCAAATCGAGTGCAGGATGTGTGTTGATGCAAAAGGATAAGGTGATTGCCTATGCTTCTCGGCAATTGAAACCGTATGAGGTTAATTACCCGATTCATGATCTGGAGCTAGCAGCTGTGGTCTTTGCCTTGAAAATTTGGCGACATTATTTGTACGGCACTCGTTGCCAGATCTTCTGAGATCATAAGAGCCTCAAGTACATTTTCATCGAAAGAATTAAACATGAGGCAGAGAAGGTGGTGGAATTGATCAAGGATTACGACTTGGAGATTCTCTATCATCCGGGAAAGCAAACGTAGTAGCCGATGCTTTGATCCATAAACCTGTTTCTCTTAGAGTGTTGGAAGCACTTACATCCCAAACCGATTCAATGGAGGCCGATCATGAAGGGATTGAAGTATGGGCACCGGGAATCGAGGCAACTATATGTGATGGGCGACTTCATCATTAGTCGAGGAGATCAAATCTAAGCGGTTGAGCGATTCTCGATCCTTCGGTTATGTGACTAAGTAAAGAAAGGAAAGGCCCCGAGATTCGTGATACAAGATGATGGAGTTCGAGATTTGAGTCGATTTTGCGTTCCCGATGATGATGATTTGAGACGGACAATTACGAAGAAGCTCACGGCGCATACTATTCTATTCACCCGGCGTGATAAAATGTATAAAGATCTTAAACAAAACTTGGTGGGGAATATGAAGAAGGACGTGGCAGATGCGTTTCAAAGTGTTTGACTTGTCAGCAGGTTAAGATTGAACATCAGCGACCTGCCGGAATGTTAAAGCCGCTTCCGATCCCTGAGTGGAAGTGGGAGGATATCTCGATGGATTTCATCACCAGTATGCCAAGGACTAGAACGGGAATGAACATGATTTGGGTTATAGTTGATCAACTAACCAAGTCGGCTCATTTCCTAGGAATTAAAGATACATGGGGACCCGAAAGATTGGCGCGAGTATTTATTGCAGAGATAGTCAGATTGCATGGGACGCCGAAGACCATTATTTCAGATCGAGATGGTCGCTTCGTGTCGCACTTCTGGAAGGCAGTTCACAGGGCTTTGGGGAATGAGCTCAACTTTAGCACGGCTTATCATCCCCAAACGGACGGTCAGTCCGAAGGGACTATACAAACAGTAGAAGACATGCGTAGAGCCTATGCTTTGGATTGGTCAACTGATTGGGAAGTTCATTTGCCATTGATTGAATTCACCTACAATAATAGTTGGCATGCTTCTATTAAGATGGCACCATTTGAAGCTTTGTACGGAAGAAGATGTCGATCACCCCTGTGCTGGTATGATTCTTCGGACTTGATCGGGACAGAACCGGAATTGATAGTTCAGACTCAAGAAGATAGCTTTGATTCGGGAAAGACTGTTGACTGCCCAGAGTCGACAGAAGTCTTATGCAGACGTATGTCGTCGCCCTCTAGAGTTCGACGTCGGGGACCATGTACTATTGAAGGTGTCTCCTACACGAGGGATTTTCCGTTTTGGGAGGAGAGGTAAGCTAAGTCCGAGATATATCGGGCCATTTGAGGTCCTAGAGAGAGTTGGGGATTTAGCATACAGGTTGGCTTTACCACCATCACTGAGTCACGTTCACAATGTGTTTCACATATCCCAATTACGGAAGTATGTACCGGACCCCAGTCACGTCATTGATTTCGACGAGATCGAGATAGCTAATGATGGCACCTTCGAAGAGAGACCAATCAAGATACTTGAGAGTCGGATCAAACAATTGAGAAATAAACCAATACACTTGGTTAAAGTACAATGGTCACGACATGGAGCTGAAGAGGCCACTTGGGAAACAGAGGACAGTATGAAGGCTAGATATCCAGAGTTGTTTTCATCTTAAGTTTCGGCACGAAACTTCTTTTTAGGGAGGAAGGATGTAATACCCGAGATTTCTGATATGTATTTGGAACTTGTGATATTATAATTGTTGCACTTTAATCTGAGTATTATTCTCCGTATCTCATAGTCCGGTGTTGTTGAGCGTATGATTTCATGAATGTGATTTAAGATTTGTGATTCTGCGCATGTAGCGCACGCCATCGTCTATGTGTAGCGTACGCTAACATGGATCCATAGCGCACGTTACAAAGGATCATTAACGCACGCTATACGTGGTCAATATGATTGAGACGTGTGGTAGGTGAGATCAGGCCGGGGATCTTGGTCGGTTTGTGTCGGGATGAACCTGGACGGCTTTCGGGAAAAGCCAAGTCAACGCCTTAGCGCACGCTACTGGCATGTGAATAGCGCACGCTAAGTGCTGAGTACAGTGAAGTCAGTAAGACGTTAGCGCACGCTACGAGTATGGACTAGCGCGCGCTAATAACTATTTTCTATAAATAGGACAGCATCCTTTTCGTATTTTCAGTCTTTTCTCTTCCAACAACCGAATCTTTATACTTAGAGTATTACTCTCTACATCCTAAACACTTCCTATCAGCATCCTAGCTCGTGTTGAAGATTGTAGATCATTGAGGATTGGTGTTCAAGCCTTCGACGTTGGATTGCTTCGATTTCCTCCTTGTTCTTCACTACTTTGAGGTAGGTGATTCTTCACCAATATTAGTAGTGTTCTAAGGACGTTTGATTATGCTTATCTAGTTAGTTAGATTCGTTATTACTCGATCATCATGTGTTAGAAGGATATTTTCGACGTTTCGGCACTTTTTCATCGTATAATCCTTTGAACCTTTTTTGTGTTGGACTCCTAAACGTATTCATGTATCTTCAAAACTGTTTATGACCGGTATGGGGAGAACATCAAGTTCTTATGTTTTGACATGATAGAATCATACGTTTGGGACATGAAATGGATTGGACTTAAGATGTTTCTTGAAGATCAAAGATGAATTATGGTGTTGTGATGATTATACGTACCCTTGTATCTTGTAGTCGTTTAATCAGTAACAAACCGTATGAGCAGGATATACAATGAGATGGCTTGTATTAACACTGAGGATTTCATGAGTTTTCATCACTTTTAGCTCAAGTTTTACCCAGTAGTGACTGCCATGCACGATTAGCGCACGCTAAGATGTATATATTAACGTGCGCTATCGGGAACGAGTAACGTGTGCTACGTTGGATACGTAACGTACGTTATATCATCAGGCAAGGCAGTCGACTGTTCAGAGAAGACTGTCAGTACACAGCTAGCGCACGCTAAACCTTGTCATTTGAGTATGTTAACGGGCAGGCTTAGCGCACGTTACGTATAGTACGTAGCGCGCGCTAAGTAGTTCAGGCAGAATGCATTTTTAGAGCTTGCGGTCGTAAACCGGATTATTAGACGTTCGTACGACTTGAGAGGAATTCTTTATTATTTCTTAGGTCCGAGCCTTGCATAGGGGACCATCGAGGGGCGGTGGCATACGGACGCGTGTCATTTGTTGGAGTATTTCCATTCTTGCCATTTTCGAGGCAAGTATCATATGTCGAGTTCGATTTATATTGAAACTTTGATCATGCTTGTGGTTTTGTTCATGTCGTTGAATATGAGATGTATTTCTGTAATTTCTCGTTGTATTCGTTGTTATTTGTTCGTATTGATGAACATATTGAAATGCATATATGTATGCATAATTGATTGATTTATGGTATAAATGATCCGAGGGGATAATGAGGATCTATGCTGAGGGCGCTGGATCGAATGTTCACCATGCGTTGGTCCTACGGGATCATCATGGGGATCTATGCTGAGGGCGCTGGATCGCTGGACGGGTTTTCCACCATGCGTTGGTCCGACGGGATCATCATGGGGATCTATACCAAGGGCGGATCATTTGGATTACCCTGTACTGTGTTGATGGAATCGTGAGGATTCACATCGTTGGATTCCGGTGACGGAAGTCCGTTTTGCATGTTTTATGATGCACTGATGATTTATGTATTATAATACTTGTACTAGCATTGTTTTGCTAACCCCTTCGGGGGTGGACATTGTTTTGATGTTCAGGTAGCCGAGGAGCGGGGAAGCAACCACAGTACCGACAGGACGATGAAATGGCTCAGTGATGCGGTTGATGTTTATTGTTATTGTGATTTATCTTTTTGGTTCATTTAGTACTCGAGTACGTCTGTATTAATAAGGTCATTTCGATATGGTTGTATAAGCTAACTCATTTGATCGGTTGAATCAAATCTGTATTTGAACTTCAGTTGTACGATTGGATTATATTTACACTTCTTTTAAAATTAGCCTTGTAAATCCTTACCTAAAGGGTTTACGGCGCTGTAATTATTCCGAATATCTCGGGGTGTTACAATATACATCTTGTATATTTTTTAAAATGGTTTATGGTGTGAATTAGATATGGTTTGTGAACACCAATTAACTTAGATTGATAAATGCTTCCGCTAACTTTGAAAACTTTTTGTGTAAACTTTGTGTAATTCAAATGCATTCAAAGGTGAGATGGGTTGCAGATTCATGCTTTTGGGGTAAAGAGTCGATGCTTTGAGATTTTGGGTTCGTATCGACTATGATGGTGTCAACAGCGGCGATTGACAGCCGCCAATATTCTTCCTTTTTTCAATGGGGCAATTGCTTTGTTAAGTGTAACTTATGTTAGGAAAAAGCAAGATGGAAAGGCTCGTATTGGTACAATGAGGATAATTATTAGATCGAGATGTTACAAGTGGTATGTGAGCCAATCCCTCTTAGTAAGGTGTGGTTCGAGGATGAACAAAGCGGAAGCTGGAGGGCATGTGAAGGCCGGGGCCGATGAGGGCGATGAGTGATTGATGGTACAATGACAATGCATGGACAAGGAACCTCTATTGGCAAGGCTTCTAGCCGGAGAGAGACATACTGAACTGATCCCCCACCATAATGAGAAGTATTTCGAGGTTGTATAGGTACAGGACTATACACTTAAGGAAGGCATATAAAATTTGATTGGTATTACTCATACCAACATGATGCATCTTCTTTTCTGGCATCCACTTCATAGAAATTCCAAAATCAAGTGTGCTTATTTCGGGGTAGTTATGTGATGGGTGTCCCCACTGAGAAGCTAGAACAAAGCACAGTGGAATGACTCGTATTGGCATAATGGGAACAATCGTCAAATCGGGATGTTACAACTTTACACCAGATAACGACACTGACATGGTAGTTGTGTATGCTAAAGTTGGCAGGCTGAGGCAGTAGCCTCAAGAATGTGGGCTGACGTATGTTAGTGTGGGAGGATTACGACTCTATGTAACTTATATATTAAATAGTGAAGTTTGGCCTTTCATTTCCTCACAAACTATTTCATAGATTTTATCCCTAGGACCACCCTTCCCATTTTCTAAGTTATAATTAGCCTCTTCTAACTTGGCTAAAGCATCATAGTTTGAAGCTTGAGAGTTGGATTTTTGTGGATTCTAGTGTTGTTTGAAGTATTATTGCTCATTTTCAAAATGTACGTTGGCTAATCTTGTAGTATGTTCAAGATTGTGGCATTGTTGTTGTTGATTGCTTCATAGAGTGATGGATTTTTGAAGGATGGTTGTGATTCTTGCTGTTTTATGAGTATGTGTTGAATATGATGATGAATTATATCATATTTTCGTATGATTCATGTTTTTTAAAGAAATCCTAAAAGATATATCATAATGATGAAGGATTGTGTTGAGTTTATTAAATGGTTGACATAATTATGAGATGATTATGAATATATATTGATGATAATTTCGAATTCTTGTTGAAAATTGTTGAATATTGGATTTAGACATCATAAATAGAAGGTTTATGTTGTTCTTGAGATAATTATGAAGTTAGAGGGTGATATTATCATGATTTTGGAGGAAGAATGATAGTATATTCTTCGTGTTTTGGGAGAACTTAATTGATTAGATCATAAGAACATTATTACCATGTTAATGTGATCATTAGTATAGATTGATAATTTAGGAATTCATCGGTTTAGGCTTGTTGATTCGGCTTGGTGTATTGCTCAATTATTGTTGAATCCAGGACATTTATCATGTTGATTTCGATATTGGTATTATGGAATTATTGATGTCGCAGGAATTGTCTCTTCAAGGTTGCTAGAGTGTTTGATAATTTTTTCGAGGACATCTTGTTCATATAGGATAATTTCTTCGATATTGATGCAAGTTAATTCTTGCGTGGTTATGAGGATAATGATTATTTTATGTGTATATATGTGATGTACATTGTTCTATGCTTTATGAATTGTGATTTAAATTGAAGTGATATTGCTGATCGTGTCGGTCATTCGCTTCTTGAGGAACAGTGGTTCCAGGTCCTTTCTTTTATCTTCATTTCACTTTGGTAAGTCATCTTAATCCTTGTTGGACTCGTTGGTTCATTATTATTTTTGTTGTCACTTTTGTAATCATGGTATTCTTGGAGTCATACTTGTGTGCCTGATGGTAATGTGTGGGCCTTTTTAGTCGGGCATATATTATCATGTATTGATGTTCACATTGAACTTTGCAAATGGGAGGACAGCTTCCTCGGGACTAATTAGATACATGATCACACGTGTATTTGTGAGTATTCTACACCCGCTGGTGGCTTTTCCACATACACTTTTTTTCATTTCGAGCAAATATGTGACGTCTGTCCTTTAAGCTTTACGATTTTGTTGACTCATACTCATTTGTGATTTCGTATGTTCAACATTTTCAGATTTATTATCTTGTGTAAGCGACCTTGTGATTTTGGGCGAATATATTTTTATCGTATTTTAAGACGAGGGAAATCAAAGACACATGAGGAGCATATCGGCGATGAAGAGTCTCAAGGATAGTTGAGGCTGGAGACTTCTTACTCCGATTGGAGTGTGCATGTATTTAATTTCGCTGCATTGTACTTTTGTGTGTGTTTTGTTGATTCGATTGTTAGGATTTGTGAAGGTAAAACCGGTCTGAATTATATGGGTCATCACGAGTGGCTAAGAGACATGATCTTAATTTTAACGTACTTAGAATGGATCTTAAAACCAACTCCTTAACTGTCCACTAAATTTATTTTAAGTAACATATACTAATTATTTAAACAATTAGTTAGATATTAAAATAATTTAATTAATATCTAATGAGAATATATGACACATGATCACATATAGCCTACATAGCCCTCTCCCAGTTTTGTACACAAGAAATTATCAAATAAAGGCATTTCACTGATATTTCGTCATGTATGAGTTTTTTTTTTTTTTTTTTTTTTTGAAAAATGCCTTTTTTTTTTTGCAAAAAGATTATTTATTAATGAGCCGGGGAGAAGGAATACACAGAATCCGAAATCAAAATAGCCCGGGCTCTAGCCGGTAACGGTAAGGAATGTAAAGTAAAATAAATCAAAGTGTGAGAAAGCAAAAGACCAATAGAAGCTAAAAAATCCGCAGCTGAATTCGCCTCGCGGTAAACGTGTGAAATGGCGCTACCCCAACTCTGGAGACGCTGACGAATACTATTTAAAGCACGGCGAACCGTCCATGAAACAACCAAATCCGATGTCGATACGAAGTTAGCTGAAGTGCTTGAATCAACCTCAATAAATTGAGGCCGAGTATTGATAAGTTCACACCATTGCAACGCAAAATCGAGAGCATGGACTTCAGCATCGAAGGCCGAAACAGCAGTAAGAGGAAAAGCGAGAGCCACCCTCATAACACCTTTAGAATCCCGCAACACCGCTCCACCAGCCACCCTACTAGCACAGAAGGAGGCATCGACATTGAGTTTAAATCGGCCAGGAGGAGGGAGAATCCAATGAACAAGAAGGACCCACCGTGGTCTATAGACCTGGCAAAATAGGCCCAGACCCGCGGGCCGGGCCAGCTCGCCCGTTTTTGGGCGGGCATTGGGCTTCATATTTTTGGCCCAAAAAAAATCGGGCCCTTTTGGCCCGACCCAGATTTGACCCGCCCGTTGAGGCCCGGCCCGCGGGCGGCCCGCCCGACCCATTTTTTTTTTATATATTTTTGTTTTATGTAATTATAATATTTAAAATTTTTTCTTATTTGTATTGCATCAATATGTTAATTATTGATGTAATTTTATTTTTTTTATGAGACTGTGATTACTTTGTAGTATCTCAAATCAATAATAATATTATTTTCTATTTTTTTATAAGAAAGTAGTAGTGATAAATGATATAATCATCAAATAAAAATATTTATATATTTGTCTTTTGATTGTGGTAGTGTAGTAAATAATATAATTATCAAATAAAAATAATTGTATATTTATTTAATTGATTGTGATAGTATAGTAAATAATATAATAATTAAGTATCGAAAAATATTCATTTCAAAAAAAAAAAAGTCGAGGCCCGTGGGCCGGGCCGGGCCCGCCCGGGGCGGGCCACGGGCCTAATTTTTTTGGCCCAAAAAACCCGGGCCTTTTTGGCCGAGACCGCCAGTTTGCCAGGTCTAGTGGTCTAGGTGGCACCAGACGCAACACAAGACCTTCCGAAACTAGCGAAAAATCCACAGAATGAGAGCTCCGCAAATCACAGACTAAAGAAAGCAAAGAAACTTCGCGTTTGATCTCCCATCACGTATGAGTTTACACGATCGTAGCTCATATTTATATCATTAGATTGAATATGTCGCACAAGATAATGTAGGATATATTCCCGAAATATAGGGTAAACTGTACTCCGGGCCGCGGCACATCCCTGCCGAGCCGCGGCCCCCGTCGAAATGGCTGGAATGCCTGCACCCACTGTACTCTGGGCCGCGGACCCTGCCTGCTGGGCCGCGGCCCCCTGCCGATCACTCCCTACCGAGCGCTGCCGAACACTCCCTGCCGAGCGCTGCCGATCACCTGGGGCCGCGGCACATCCCTGCCGAGCCGCGGCCCCCGTCACTTGCTTCACATGGCCGAGTGGCCTGTACTTTGGGCCGCGACTCACTCCTGCCGGGCCGCGACCCCCATGCGCAGTCCTCGGCGTGCTTTTTTGGTGTGTGCCGCGGCACACTTTGGCCGGGCCGCGACACACACGTCAACCCAGCTAAAGGGGTTCTTTTTATGCAGATTTCCTACGGGACTTTCATTATTATCATCACCTACATCAATTTGAGAGCAGCAAGAGAGAGATAGAGAGAGAAACAAGAGAGAGAAATACATTTCTTCAATTTCCCAGAGATTTATCAGTCGGATCGTCGTGATCTTTTGACAAGAGCTTGGTAGCTATTGGGCAAATCTTTTCACCGCTGTAGATCTAGATTTTGAGTCTGGAAGTTCGGGTATTTCATTAGCTTTTTGTGTAAGCTATTTACGGTGTTTTCTTTTCTCGATCTTTTTGTTATTGTGTATTCAAAATACTTGAAGAACATTTATTACCAAGTATTTGACGATTGGTGTATACTCCTAGTTTCTATTAGGGACGATTGTGTATTTGTGTGTATTGGTGATAGTGGATTTAAGCGACTTCGGTCCCGTAGATTTTACTCTCGTCTTGAGGGGTTTTCCATGCTAAAATATTGTGTCTCGTGTTTATCGTTTTTCGGATATCATTTGTATTATTTTTATCGAGTTGTAATTGTTGCTCTACTCATCAGTAACCACAAAGTTACAATTGAAGAGTGGGAATTTGTCAAACGAGGTTCCGCATTATTCATTGTGACGTGACGTTAGTCGGTGTTTTTCCCAACAAAGTGGTATCAGAGCCACGTGATTTGTTTGTTTCGTGGTTGTTTAGTATCTCAATTGTAAGATGGAAGCCAACACGAGTACAATGGTTAACTTGAATGGTTCAAACTACCACGTATGGAAGGGGAAGATGGAAGACTTTCTATACGTGAAGGATTATTATTTACTGGTTTTTAGCAAAGATAAACCGGAAGGGAAGTCCGACGCGGAGTGGACTATTTTACATCGCCAAGTTTGCAGATATATTCGACAATGGGTTGATGACAACGTTTTGAACCATATTAGTGGAGAGAAGGATGCTCGAGAGTTATGGCATAAGCTCGAGCAATTGTATGCTCGGAATACGGGGAATAATACGTTATTCCTCATAAAACAAATTATGAATTTGAAGTATCGAGACGGGACTCCTCTATCGGATCACTTGAATGCATTCCAAGGCATAATTAATCAACTTGCCGGAATGGGAATTAAATTTGAAGAGGAGGTGCAAGCTTTGTGGTTGTTAGGCACATTGCCGGATTCTTGGGAGACATTCCGAACGTCGTTGTCTAACTCTGCCCCCGATGGAGTCATTTCGATGGAATTAGCTAAAGGGAACATGTTGAATGAGGAGGTCCGAAGAAAAGCACAAGGATCTTCGTCACAGTCGGATGTTCTAGTTACCGAAAGACGGGAGAGAGGTCAAAGTAGAGATCCGAGTAATAGAGGGCCACAAAGGAGTAGTTCCTGGGGGAAGTATGCCAATATCGAATGTTACCATTGTGGTAAGAAAGGGCATACTAAGAATTTTTTCCGACAATTGAAGAAGGAGAATCGCCAAGGCCGATAGAATTCACAAAAGAAGGAAAGCGGTAGTAATGATAAAGCCGAAGTAAATACTACTACCGAAGAATTCTTGGTTTGTTGTGATTATGATATGGTCAACCTTGCGAGATATGATTCGAGTTGGGTGATCGATAGTGGTGCTACGTGTCATGTTACATCACGTAGAGATTTTTACTCCTCTTATACTCCGGGCGACTTTGGTATAGTCCAGATGGGTAACGATGGGTTATCCAAGATTGTTGGAGTGGGAGATGTGCATTTGAGATTCGACACCGGAATGAAACTTGTTTTACGGAATGTAAAACATGATACGGATATGAGGCTTAATGTTATGTCCGTTGGTTTACTCGATGATGACGGTTATCATATCGGTATTGGCAAGGGGTTGTGGAAACTCACTAGAGGTTCCTTGATTGTGGGGAGAGGACAAAAGGAAGGAAAATTGTACGTGACACTTCCGAAGGTCACGACTAATTTCGTGAACACAATCGACAATAATGACATGGCCGAGCTATGGCATAAGAGGCTCGGTCACATGAGCGAAAAAGGGATGGCACTATTGTCGAAAAAGGAGGCGTGTCCGGGGTTCATAAGGTACACCTTAAAAGATGCTCTCATTGTCTAGCCGGGAAGCAAAGGACAGTTACTTTTAAGAGTCATACTCCTTCACAGAAGGAAAATGTTCTTGATCTTGTTCATTCCGATGTTTGTGGTCCTATGAAGACTAGGACGCTCGGTGGTTGCCGATACTTTGTCACATTCATCGACGATCACTCTAGGAAGGTGTGGGCATACACCTTGAAGACCAAAGATCAAGTGTTAGACACTTTCAAACAATTTCATGCCTCGGTGGAAAGAGAGACCGGGAAGAAGCTAAAGTGTATTCGGACGGACAATGGTGGAGAATACACCGGACCTTTTGATGAATATTACTGAGAATAAGGGATCCGACATCAAAGGACGCCCCCGAAGACTTCGCAACTCAATGGCTTGGCGGAAAGAATGAATCGGACTTTGGTCGAAAGAGCTCGTTGTTTGCTCTCACATGCCGGATTGCCAAAGTCGTTTTGGGGAGAAGCTTTGAACACGGCGGTTCATGTTATTAATTTGATGTCGTGTGTTCCTTTGGAGTTTGATGTCTCGGATAAGGTGTGGAGCGGTAAAGACATCTCATACCGCCACTTAAGGGTTTTCGGATGTAAAGCCTTTGTTCACATTCCGAATGATGAGAGATCAAAGCTTGATTCCAAGACGAAGCCGTGTATTTTTATTGGCTACGGGCTTGATGAATTCGGGTATAGATTATATGACCCAGTGACAAAGAGGCTTGCTCGGTCAAGAGATGTTGTTTTCGTTGAAGATCAAACAATGAAGGATGTTGAGAATGGAGAGTCGGCTCCGCAACACGACTATGATCTTATTGATTTGGACCCCGTTCCTCCACAAAATGTTGAGACACCCATTGGAGATGACGTCCAAAATAATGAACAATATGATGACGGTGAGAACGATGAATTAAGGCAAGATGAGACCGATGGAGCTCATCCCGAGCTACCCGTGACAAACATGCCATCTTTTGTTCCACATAGGCGGTCGACGAGGGACCGTCATCCCTCCTCTCGTTATTCTGCCGATGAGTATATCTTACTCACCGACGAGGGAGAGCCCGAATATTTTGCGGAGGCTATGGAGGATGAAAAGAAGAAAGAGTGGATGGATTCCATGCAAGACGAGATGAGTTCCTTGCATGAGAATAAGACGTACGAGTTGGTAAAGTTGCCGAAAGGCAAGAGAGCTTTGAGGAACAAGTGGGTGTATAGAGTGAAGTCGGAGGAGCACACTTCGTTGCCCCGATACAAAGCCAAACTCGTAGTGAATGGATTTATTCAAAAGAAGGGCATTGATTTTGACGAGATTTTTTCTCCGGTTGTGAAGATTGGATCAATTCGATTGGTCCTTGGTATTGCGTCTAGCCTTGATCTTGAGGTCGAGCAAATGGATGTCAAGACGGCTTTTCTTCACGGAGACCTTGACAAAGAAATTTATATGAAGCAACCAGAAGGATTTGAGGTCGAAGGAAAAGAGGATTATGTGTGGAAACTTCGGAAGAGTTTATACGGGTTGAAACAAGCACCAAGGCAATTGTATAAGAAGTTTGAGTCAGTTATGGGGGAGCAAGGCTACCAGAAGACGACCCTAGACCATTGCATATTTTTCAAGAAGTTTGGAGATGATGATTTTATCATCTTATTGCTTTAGGTGGACGACATGTTGATCGTTGGCAAGAATGTCGAGAGAATTGCCAACTTGAAGAAAGAATTAAACAAGTCTTTTTCCATGAAAGACTTGGGGGTAGCTAAACAAATTCTTGGGATAAAAATTACATGGGATAGAGCGGACCGGAAATTACACATGTCGCAAAAGCAATATATCGAGAAGGTGCTTAAATGCTTCAACATGGACAAAGCTAAAGTTGTTAGTTCGCCTCTTACTAATAATTTTAAATTGACGAGTCAAGATTGCCCTAAGACGAAGAAGGAGATTGAGGATATGGATAAAATTCCGTATGCCTCCCTTGCCCTTTCCCTTAAGGTCCTTAGCTTGTGGTCCAGTCTGCTTCTTGGTCTTTTTCTTCTTATTCTTAGACTTCCGAAGTCCAGAAGAAATCACAAGGGCAGACTCCTTCATTCGCGGAGTCTTCATCTGAGACTGAGCGGTCACCAGTTTGTTCATTAGCCCAGCTAAGTTACATGCAATCTCATTGCAGTTAAAGTTCATAACAAACTGTAAGAAGGAATCAGGAAGAGACTGTAGGATAAGGTCGGTTTGGAGAGAAGTATCCATTTTAAAATCAAGAGCCTCCAATCTCTCGATCATGGATATCATTTTGAGGACATGTTCCCGGTGGTCGGAAGTTTGATGTATGCCATGGTATGTACTAGGCCCGACATTGCTCATGCCGTGGGAGTGGTGAGACGGTTTCTATCGAATCCGGGAAAGAAACATTGGGAAGCCGTGAAATGGATATTTCGATATTTACGGGGTACTTCCAAACTGGGGATTACGTTTGGAAATGGGAAAGCAATGCTTGTTGGATATTCTGATTCGGATATGGCCGGTAACAAAGATAACCTAAAATCTACTTCCGGTTATTTGATAACGTTTGCAGGGGGAGCCGTGTCATGGCAATCTAGATTGCAAAAGTGCGTTGCCTTATCTACAATGGAGGCCGAGTATATTGCGGCAGTGGAAGCGTGTAAAGAGCTCTTATGGTTAAAAATGTTTTTACGAGAGCTAGGCTTCCGACAACGACGTTACGTGGTTCTTTGTGACAGTCAAAGTGCGATTCATTTGGCTAAAGAATGCGACTTTTCACAAGAGAACGAAACATATCGATGTGAGGTATCATTGGATCCGAGATGCTTTGGAGGATGGTTTGTTTGAACTTGATAAAGTTCATACCGATGATAATAGTTCCGATATGTTAACCAAGGCGTTAAGTAGAGAGAAGGTGAAAGTGTGTTGTTCAATCGCTGGGATGACGAACTCTTCCTATATTCCGGAAAGGGGGAGATTTGTAGGATATATTTCTAAAACATAGGGTAAACTGTACTTCGGGCCGCGGCACATCCCTGCCGAGCTGCGGCCCCCGTCGAAATGGCTGGAATGCCTGCACCCACTGTACTCTGAGCCGCGGCCCCTGCCTGCTGGGCCGCAGCCCCCTGCCGATCACTCCCTGCCGAGCGCTGCCGATCACTTGGGGCCGTGGCATATCCCTACCGAGCCGCGACCCCCGTCACATGCTTCACATGGCCGAGTGGCCTGTACTCTGGGCCGCGGCTCACTCATGCCGGCCCGCGGCCCCCATGCGTAGTCCTGGGCGTGTTTTTTTGGTGTGTGCCGCGGCACACTTTGGCCGGGCCGCGGCACACGAGTCAACCCAGCTAAAGGGGATCTTTTTATGCAGATTTCTTATGGGACTTTCATTATTATCATCACCTACATCAATTTGAGAGCAGCAAGAGAGAGATAGAGAGAGAGAAACAAGGGAGAGAAATACATTTCTTCAATTTCCCGGAGATTTATCGGTCAGATCGTCGCCATCTTTTGACAAGAGCTTGGTAGCTATTGGGCAAATCTTTTCACCGGTGTAGATCGAGATTTGGAGTCCGGAAGTTCGGGTATTTCGTTAGCTTTTTGTGTAAGCTATTTACGGTGTTTTGTTTTCTCGATCTTGTTGTTATTGTGTATTCTAAATACTTGAAGAACATTTATTACCAAGTATTTGACGATTGGTGTTTACCCCTAGTTTGTATTAGGGACGATTGTGTATTTGTGTGTATTGGTGATAGTGGATTTAAGCGGCTTCGGTCCCATGGTTTTTACTCTCGTCTTGAGGGGTTTTCCATGTTAAAATATTGTGTCTCGTGTTTATCATTTTTTCGGATATCATTTATATTATTTTTATCGAGTTGTAATTGTTGCTCTACTCATCGGTAACCACAAAGTTACAATTGAAGAGTGGGAATTTGTGTAACACCCCCAAGATATTTGAGATATATTACAGCACCGTAAATCCCTATATGGGATCCACCAGGCTTAACCAACATCATACTCCTCGACTCACGAAAACAACAAAATAACATCTCATCATAAAGACGCAAAACAAAATAATCCACCCGGTCCAACCGGTCAAACATAACACCATCATATGACACAAGCATAATAGACAACAATACAATCCGGACGAACAAGGACTCTTAAGTACTCGAGTACTTCTATTAGTTTAAAAACCACAAAAGATAAAAAGATAGAAGACAATAGGACATCACTCATGCACAATCATCACGCACGGCCATCATCCGCATCTTGGTCCAAGTACCGCTCGTCTCGATGAACCTGACCTGAAATTCATAAAACGAATTTCCCCAAAACGGGTCCCCAGAGGGGTTAGCAATTACGCTAGTACAAGTAACCAAATGAACAACTTACATCTTACACATATAGTAAATGCATGCAATCAAGAAAACATAGTTCCAGAACACTCATTTCCGGAAATGCCAAAGATCAAACCACATTTGTAAAATGCACCACAATTAACCGCGAACCCACAGCTTCGTGGATCCCTACCGAGACCCCGTCGGATCTAACCCGTAGTAGTTAAAAGCAAACTCGCGGTTCCATAGCTTCTTGGAGCCCTACCGAGACCCCGTCGGATCTAACCCGTAGTGAGTACACACACACACGCACACACAATTTCTCATACAATACTACTATGTCAAGATCGTAAGTTCATAAGGATACTTACCTCGATCAAATAGACGGTGACACGAACGGGAATGAAGGATCAAACACGACCGCGAGGAACCAGCGGAACTGAACCTAACGATTCGAATAACACAATCACAACCACTTCTAAACGATTATGGAAATGGAATACACCCGGAAACCCGCCTACGGTTCATGTATATTCGTATAAAAATAACGAGGGCGGATCACAACCAAACCCTCCCGATTTCGCAAAACTATGAAAATATACCATTAATCCGTAGGAAAACCAATAATACCAATAAGATTAATCCTATTCATCATGAATTAATCTATCATACGGAACGAATCGGACGAAAAGGTGAAAATCCCCAAATTTTCCCAAAAACAAGGTTCTAGGAGTTTACCTCGAATTAAGGCCGAAGAACAGGATTAGATGTTGATAATATACTCCAAAAACTCGAAGAAGATGATGGCTCGGAGTTGCTAAGCTTCAAATCGCCGAAATTGCCAAGAAAATCGCCTAGGAGTCGGATGGGGAGGAGGAGGAGTGAAAATGGCCGAAATCGATCAACTCCTGGGTTTATAAACCCAGGCCTCGTTACGTACGTTAGCCACCACATGCTAACGTACGTAAGTGGTATTACGTACGTAAGCCATAAGGGCCTTACGTACGTAACCAAAAAGGCAGAAATGCCTGTACCGAAATACACTAGGACGTTACGTACGTAACCAAAAGGGTGTTACGTACGTAACCAAAAAGGCAGAAATGCCTATACCGAATTACACTAGGACGTTACGTACGTAACCAAAAGGGTGTTACGTACGTAACATTCCTTTTGGTGGAGTACAGGCCAGAATGAATGAGGGAGGTACCGAAAAAAAATCGAAATACAACGGTGAACAATTCACGATGGTACAGACGTAAGGGACCTGAAACGACGAACTTAAGTGCCGAAGGAAAGCATATTCCCGACTGCTCAAAGGTTCAGAAAAACGACAACAAATGTAATTTTCCCAAAAGTTTGGGAAATTTAAAAAACGGCCCAAAATATCCGAAATGTACGATACATAACCGAGACATCAAGCAAAGCTCACAACACGCGTAATAACATGAGAGGGATCCTCGGCAACCTCGAAACGGCGGTTCCGAGCGACGATTTACGAGAATACACGAAATAGCGACGAAAACGACGTAAAACACATAAATCGAGTAAAACGAGTCCGAAACAAGCTCGAACGACAAAAAGTCCAATATTAAATATCCTCAAAACGTCGATACGGTTACAAGCGAGTTGCCAAAAACGAAAATACACCAGAATGAGAATATCAAGAGAAAGGGAAAATGCGGATATTACATTCTACCCCTCTAAAAACAAGTTTCGTCCCGAAACTTAAGAGACAAATAACTCGGGATACTTAGCACGCATGCTATCTTCAGTTTCCCAAGTTGCTTCCTCGACACCATGTCTCGACCGCTGCACTTTGACTAAAGGAATGGTCTTATGCCTCAGTCGCTTCTCACTGTGCTCCAAAATCTTCAAGGGACGCTCCTCGAAGGTAAAATCTTCGGAAATATCGATCTCACCATAATCGATGATATGACTAGGATCCGGGACATATTTCCTCAGCTGGGAAACATGAAAAATGCTATGAACATGACTCAAGGCCGGAGGTAATGCCAAACGGTATGCCAACCCACCGACTCGCTCGAGAATCTCAAATGGTCCAATAAATCTCGGACTCAACTTCCCTTTCTTCCTAAAACGAAAGACTCCCTTCGTCGGCGACACCTTTAGCAAAACGTGGTCTCCCACCTCGAATTCCAAAGGTCGACGACGGACGTCAGCATACGACTTTTGTCGACTCTGGGCAGTCAACATCCGTTCCCGAATTAATTCTATCTTCCGCCTCGTCTCTAAAACGACATCCGGCTCGGTCCCGACCAAATCAGACGCCTCATTCCAACAAATCGGTGATCGACATCGCCGCCCATAAAGTGCCTCATACGGTGCCATCCGAATCGACGCGTGCCAACTATTTTTGTACGTGAATTCGATCAATGGCAAATGCTCCTCCCAGTCACTGCTCCAATCGAGAGCACAAGCACGCAACAAATCCTCGAACGTCTCGATAGTGCGTTCCGACTGTCCATCTGACTGGGGATGAAAAGAGGTACTCAAACGCAAATGGGTACCCAACGCTTTATGCACCGCCTGCCAGAAGTGCGATACAAAGCGGCCATCACGATCCGAAACAATAGACTTCGGAGTACCGTGAAGCCTCACATTCTGCGCAATAAACACACGAGCTAACTTCTCTGGGCCCTAAGTGTCCTTAATGCCCAGAAAATGTGCCGACTTGGTCAGACGATCAACAATCACCCATACCATATTCATGCCCGACCTCGATCTCGGCAAACTCGTAATGAAATCCATCGATATGTCTTCCCATTTCCATTCCGGGACGGGAAGTGACTGCAATAACCCGGCTGTTCGCTGATGCTCGATTTTGACCTGTTGGCAAGTCAAACATCTCGCTACAAACTGTACGACCTCCTCTTCATATCATTCCACCAGAAATTCCTCCTCAGGTCCTTGTACATCTTACTCGAACCAGGGTGAATGGAGTAAGGCGTAGCATGGGCTTCACGCAAAATACTCTGTCTCAACTTTAAGTCGTTCGGCACACAAATCCGACTCTGGAATCTCAAAACACCATCCTCGTGAATCACAAACCCAGGAGACTTCCCCTTAAGAACGTTCTCTCGGATTTGAATAATCATCGGATCCTCTAACTGCTTCAGCTTAATTTCATCGATCAAAGACGACGAAATCTCTAAAGCACAAAGTTGTCCGACGGCTCCCGGCAACAAAACCTCAACATCTAACTCGATCAAAGCCCGCCGAAGCTCAGACTGAGACGTAAGGATCTCAAGCATTCGCAATGCAATCGGTTTCTGACTCAAGGCGTCGGCCACGATGTTCGCCTTGCCCGGATGATAAAGGATTTCAAGGTCATAATCCTTAATCAGCTCTAACCACCTCCTCTGCCTCATATTCAACTCCCGCTGAGTAAATATGTATTTCAGACTTTTATAATCGGTAAAAATCTGACATGCAGAGCCGAAAAGATAGTGACGCCAAATCTTGAGCGCGAAAACGACTGCCACCAACTCCAAATCATGAGTAGGGTAGTTCAGCTCATACGGCCTCAACTGTCTCGATGCATAGGCAATGGTCTTGCCGTGCTGCATCAATACGCACCCAAAACCCTGACCCGAAGCATCGCTATAAACGGCAAAACCCTCGTTGCCATATGGCAACGCCAAAACTGGGGCTGAAGTCAAACGCCTCTTCAGTTCCTCAAAACTCGACTGTCTCTCGTCATTCCAGACGAACTTCTCGGATTTCCGGAGTAACTGCGTAAGTGGTCGAGCTAGTTTCGAGAAACCCTCGACGAACCTACGATAGTAGCCAGCCAAACCCAAGAAACTACGTATCTCCTTCACATTCTTGGGCGGTGCCCAATCCAATACTGCCTCTATCTTCTGCGGATCCACACGAACTCCCTCGGCTGAAATCATGTGACCTAATAACATCACTTCCTTCAGCCAAAATTCACATTTCGAGAATTTCGCATAGAGTTGCTCGGTCCTCAAAATGTCTAACACTACTCGCAAATGATGGGCATGCTCCTCCTCGTTCCTCGAATAAATAAGAATATCGTCAATGAAGACGACGACACACTTATCCAAGTACTCGATAAAGACTTTGTTCATCAACTGCATGAACACCGCCGGCGCATTAGTTAACCCGAAAGGCATAACTACGAACTCATAATGTCCGTATCTCGTCCGAAAAGCTGTTTTCGGCACATCGGACTCCCTCACCCGGAGCTGATAGTATCCCGATTTCAAATCAATCTTCGAGAACACCGCATCTCCCTGCAACTGATCGAACAAGTCATCGATTCTCCGCAAAGGATACTTGTTCTTGATGGTCACCTTGTTTAGTTCACGATAGTCGATACACAAACGCAGTGAACCATCCTTCTTTCGCACAAGCAGGACCGGTGCGCCCCAAGGCGAGGCGCTCGGTCGAACATACCCCGACTCAAGAAGCTCACTCAATTGCTTCTTCAACTCGGACATCTCTGAAGGTGCCATGCGATACGGCGCCTTCGAAATAGGAGCCGCGCCCGGCTCTAACTCTATAGCAAACTCGACCTCACGATCAGGCGGTAATCCCGGTAACTCGTCAGGAAATACATCAGGAAACTCACTAACGATTGGAATTGATGAAGGTTGGACTTCACCACCCTCCGCCTTCAAGGCGTAGTACCAATAACCAGTACACCCCTTTCGCAGGAGTCTCATCGCCTTCAAGGCGTTAATAACTAACTTCTGGTTTCCCCTCTTTCGCCCCGCGAAAGAGTGCTCGGTGCCATCCTCGGCTAACATAGTGATGATCCTCGTGCGGTAGTTCATGATTGCACCGTGCCGCTCGAGCCAATCATCCCCGAGAATCAAATCCTCGCCCTCAATACCCACAACAATAAGATTAGAGGGCCAAACCCTCTCACAAATAAGCACAGAACAGTCTCGAACCTCCTGATCACCCACGATCCCATCACCGCTAGGAAGCTTAACGATGAAGGGTTCACAAGGCGTCAAACAGTCGAGACTCAAATGGCGCACACACTCTAGAGATATGAACGAATGCGTAGCACCAGAATCGAAAAGCACACTGACAGGATGAGAAAGAATATGAACGGTACCTGTCGCCACAGTAGCTGCTGGGTCATCGGCTCTCCGCATCTCATAGACACGCGGGTGGGCTGAGCCGACACTGGAAGCTCCCCCCTTAGAGGGCTGACCCCGATCTCTCCCCCGACTAGCACTCGGCGGAGATTGAGAAGAAAATGATCCTTGATTCACACTTGGTTCCCTAGGCGCTGGAATGGAAGCCCGGGCACCAAGGATTTTCTCCCTCTCGGCCTGACGACCTTGTGGCCCGGTAGCCACTGCCGATTACACGTCAGCAAAGGGTTCGAACAAATACGACTGATGTGGCCCTGATGGCCACAGTTAAAACACTTCACCTCTCGAGAAGGGGCACTGGCAGCCCGACGGGGAAACCCAGTAGATCGAGCTGGGCCACCACCAGTGGAAAAGTTAGCAGACTGGAATTTCTGCTGACCCCCACCTTTGTGGCCCGAAAAAGTCCCGGCGGACTTCTGCTTCTTGCTCTCGCGGGCCGCCTCACTCGCCGTCACAGACATATCGTAAGCAAGGGCCCTGCTCTGGTAATCTTTCAAGGTAGTACAGACGAGCCCCGACATATAGTCCCGCATAGACAATTTCATCCGCCTGGAAAAATGGAAAATTTTGTCGCTTTCCTCGACAACTTGGGTCTTCACATAACCCAACTCCCTGTTAAAATCGGCAATAGCTTGAGATACGGGAATATCCCGTGGTTGAGCATCATAGAAAGCATGTACCCGAGCCTGTCTGACCGGCCACGGGCAATATTCGGTCTCCATCAATTCTTGAAACTCGGCCCACGAAGCAACATGATCTTTGGGCCCAACGGCCTCCCACCAGTCTGTAGCGTCCCCAGTGAGAAAGTACTGGGCAATAGGTGTTAGGATTGTATAGATTTCTTTTCCAATCGGCAAAGTTAGTGCCATCTAGTTTATTTTCCTTGAGAATAACAGCTAGTGGATTGAAAGACATCTGAGAATAAAAATTAAAAACATCCATCACATAATGCATAGCAAAATATATCGAAAAACCTCAAAACACAATATATATATATATATGCTAGCAACCAACACCTCAAAAAATCCGCACATGCAAGCCACGATCGTGTGGTGGTTTACACACATTTTCCAAGTAGAGTTTTATGTCTTTAATTTTACTATCTAGTCAAATTACGTTATGACAAGTAAAATTAATAGTTGGTTCCTCTTGGCCATGTATTAATTAACATAGACTCCGATGGGGAGCTTATTAATTAATACACCTAAGTGAACACCATAATTTAACATCCTTAAAATATTATCTTTGAAATAATAGTCCTACAGATGGAGAGGTCCTATCATAAAAAGTAATATTTACCTTATGTTATCATTTTGAAATTTAAAAACTAGTGAACCTATAATTAGCACATCCGATATGGAGGAAGACTCTAATGTCAACGCGCATGCTAATTACTTCACAATTTAAATTAATTATAGAGGCCAATTTGATTTTAATTAAAAAAATTAAATCAATTTAATCAGTTAGTTATTTTAGCCTTAAGGTTTTTAATTTTCTCGTCCTAACATGCAAGGAAACATATCACGCATACATCCATACATGCCATACATCAAAACAATAAAAACCAAAATAAAGCATGGATAATTAAATTTATCCAATTATCATGGTCTTCTTCCTTGAGTTGAATCCGAGAAAATCTTCGACTCGATCTCTCCCACTGAATCAAGCATCTCGTCGCTTCTCCCCGGCCGGGCCGTGGATTTTCAAAATTAAAATTTTACTTTTATGCAAAATTAATTACATAAAAAAATTTAATTTTAAATCCCGACTTCCCAGCGGACGCAACGAACGGCGGCGAAAACGGACCGGACCAAAACTGGATGACCCGGCCCGAACCAGCGAACCGGCCCGGACAGTCGCCGCAGCAGCGATCGCTTCAGCCGCCTTTCAGCGCAGTACTGTCTTTTCAGCGGCGCTTCTTTGTCGGCCAGCTTGCCAAAGATCCGGCGATCCGGTTCTGCTCTATTTCTTCGCGATCCCGTCTTTTCCGAATTCGATTACAATTTTATACAAAATAAAATACATCGAAATTACATCAAGATTTACACGAAAAATTAAAACCACCTAGAACTACCCGCGGATTTTCTCATGGGAAAAACCATTACATGCCTCAAAAACGGGCCAAATCAACAATTGCATAATTAATAAAAATAAATAAATACACCATTCATATAAACCATGATAATTGGATCATATCACCTGCAAGAACACATCTAGCAAAATATTCCAACATCAAAATATATGAATATTTAAATTGCTATCAATTAATCACTAAAATTAATTAAAATAGCAAAAGCCTAAAAATTCGGCTCCGATACCAATTGTTGGAAAGTAAAACGCAGCGGAAGTGAAGTTTGGGAAAGTTGATAATAGCGTTTTACGCATCTACGAGCATTAGATCTATTTAGGCATGCTAATTAATTAATTACTAAGACTAACAAGCAATTTAAATATTATTTATTATTTATTAATTAAATATGTTGATTAATTAAAATATCTTAATCTAGATCCGATACCAAAATGAGATACTATGTAATAGAGTAGTATACTTAAAAGCATGCTTTGAGTATAAGTGGGAGATTGTTAGGATTGTATACTGCAAAGCATACTTTATGCTTGTATTACCTAATTTCCCATTTACTACCTATGAAGATATTAATTATATTTAATCACATGTTTTGCATATTAATTCACGTTATGGTTATGCAAATGAAATGTCTAATTATTTTATATTGTAGATAATGTGGTGTGTTGGTGTCACACGGAAGATCACATTATCGGTGCCTTATAAAATAATATAATAGTTCACAACCTATATAATTAGACAAATTATATAAAAGGTTGTAGTGTATGCTTGAAAATAGTTGGTCTTGACTATTAGCATACATTAGCGTATTTGTATACGTTGAACAAGATCGAGATGAGATAGTGTCTTCTGTACTGACGGTAAGAAGAACGTAAATCTCGGATAATTATTATTTCTTAATTCTAAGTATATAATATTTAATTGTGTATTTATAATAATTATTGCTTTGATTTACCATAGGTGAGAGTCAAAATGATCGACTCAATAAGACTCGTATCTTGGGCAATAATATTGTTTATACGACAATTATTATTATTACTAGAAATCGTGTCCCGACTCGTGCGGGTTGATGATGTCCCCTTGAGGAGCTCGATAATGATTATTATATTAAACCCTGCAGGTGGATTTAATTCCGATATAATAATAAGGTTCGAGTGGTACTACTCTTGGATAAGATATTAATTAATTAAAGCTGTCATTAGCTTATAATTAATTAATGGACATTCGATATCTTAAACACGGGAAATAATATATTTAATAAGGAGCCCAATTTCGTAATTTGGGATTTTGGTAGGAAGTGCAATATCAAACTTTTTAGTGGACTAAGTTGATATTAATTAATTCATCATATATTAGGAAGAGTCCTAATAAGGTAAGATGAATTAATTGGGAGTCCTTCCATAATCCTCCTCTAGATCACTAGTAGTAGTCCAAGAGCCTATAAATAGGACATTATGGTTGATGGCCGATTTTATGCTTCTTCATACACAAGGAATTTCGATTTTTTTCTAAGTGTTTAATTGTGGATCTTGACTTGTGTCTTTGATTCCACAATTGAGAGAACACTTTAATTCTTGCTACATATCGGAATTACTTGAAGAAAAAGAAAATCGAGAGTTGTGAGGCATAAGAATTCGGCTGATCCATAAGGTGTCCAAGCAAGATCCGGTAGCTCGTTGCCCACACAACGTCCGGTTCAAGGCGGATCAAACTCTAGAAGATCTGAAGGTAGAAATACAAGGCGATCAAGAAGGAAGTAACCAACGCGCTTCAAAAGGTAATATCCTATGATCTTGGATCTAGATTAGGATATTTTAATTAATCAACATATTTAATTAATAAATAATAAATAATATTTAAATTGCTTGTTAGTCTTAGTAATTAATTAATTAGCATGCCTAAATAGATCTAATGCTCGTAGATGCGTAAAACGCTATTATCAACTTTCCCAAACTTCGCTTCCGCTGCGTTTTACTTTCCAACAATTGGTATCGGAGACGGATTTTTAGGCTTTTGCTATTTTAATTAATTTTAGTGATTAATTGATAGCAATTTAAATATTCATATATTTTGATGTTTGTATTTTTTTGTAGATGTGTTGTTTGTTGTGATATGATCCAATTATAATGGTTTTTCTGAATGGTGTATTTATTTATTTTTATTAATTATGCAATTGTTGGTTTGGCCCGTTTTTGAGGCATGTAATGGTTTTTCCCGTGAGAAAATCCGCGGGTAGTTCTAGGTTGTTTTAATTTTTCGTGTAAATCTTGATGTAATTTCGATGTATTTTATTTTGTATAAAATTGTAATCGAATTCGGAAAAGACGGGATTGCGAAGAAATAGAGCGAGCAAGGATCGCCGGGGCTATTGGGCAAGCCGGCCGGCAATGACGCGCCGTGCAAAGACACGGCTACTGAAAGCAGCGCCGAAGCGGCCCGATGCATGGCGACTTAGTCCGGCAGTTCAACTGGTTCGGGCCGGTCGTCGATTTTGGTCCGGTCGTTTTGCGCCGTTCGTTGCGTCCATTTGAAGTCGGGATTTAAAATTAAATTTTTTTTTATGTAATTAATTTTGCATAAAAGTAAAATTTTAATTTTGAAAATCCACGGACCGACCGGGGAGAAGCGAAGAGATGCTTGATTCAGTGGGAGAGATCGAGTCGAAGATTTTCTCGGATTCAACTCAAGGAAGAAGACCATGATAATTGGATAAATTTAATTATCCATGCTTTATTTTTTTATTGTTTTGATGTATGACATGTATGGATGTATGCGTGATATGTTTCCTTGCATGTTAGGACGAGAAAATTAAAAACCTTAAGGCTAAAATAACTAAGTGATTAAATTGATTTAATTTTTTTAATTAAAATTAAATTGGCCTCCATAATTAATTTAAATTGTGAAGTAATTAGTGTAATACCCGTACTTTTATTGACTGTTTGACTCTGTCATCCTCCTTATTTTTGTCGCTCTGTAAATGCTTGGAGACGTGGTTGATATTGCTATTGAGTTTCGTATCTCGTTTGGTTCTTGACCATGTCGTTTAGACCTTGCGGGAATGTTCTGTGCTAGAGAATTAGCGTACGCTAGGCCTAGACTAACGCACGCTAATTCTGCTTGATTAGCGCACGCTAGCTCTGAGCCGTAGCGCACGCTAAGAGTATCAGTCAGTCGAGAACCGATGTGGATTGCTCTGGGTGGCGGATTAACGCACGCTAGGAGTTTGTTAGCGCGCGCTATCCATGTATAGTAGCGCACGCTAACATCCGTCCGTAGCGCACGCTACCGGGCTGGTCAGCAGAGGCAGTGAAGTTGCCAGGTTTTCTGGACTATCAGATAGCGTACGCTAGGCTTCGACTAGCGCACGCTAAAGCTATAGCACAACGCACGCTAAGCATTAGCGGTAGCGCACGTTAAGTATTGAGCAGGGCAGAGTCAGTAAGTTCTGGACTCCAGTACTGGATGCCATATTTTGGGCTAGCGCACGCTAGGGGCAAATGATTAGCGCACGCTAACGAGACCGACAGAAGCCACTGGACTATCCGGTGACTTCGCTAGCGCACGCTAATGAAGGAGGAGTAGCGTGCGCTAGACTGGACATACATAAATATGGCAGTTGACTTTATTTTCGTCATTTCTCACCTTCTTCACTCCTTTTCGACGGGAATCACTCGGGAGAGGCGATCTTAGGCGTTTGGAAGCGATCTTCCTTCTAACAACAATATATTTGCTTTGAGAACAAGGATTTCTCAACATCTAATTCCTCCTAACGTCCGAATCAAGGTAAAAATCCTTAGAACCCTACCTTTTGGGAATTTTGGGGTTTTTCGTAGATTTGTCCGATTTTCCCGTTTTGAAGCTTGAGAACCTTGAGATTATGATGTATCTATACCGTGTGTATACTTTTCCTACAATTTTATGGTTTAGATTGTGCCGTTTTCGGACTTGTGAGATTTAGGACGATTTTCCAACCTTTAGTTGATTATCCGTATATCTTTATGAACCGTAGACGGGTTTGGGGAGTTCCTTCGTGTAGTTTGAATATGGATGATTGATTATCATACTCCTTGCAAATCATTTAGGTGCCGGAAGCGCGTTCTTGGACCTACCGAACTCATACCCTTCCTCCGTTCAATTTTCTCGATGTCTCAAAGGCAAGTATACATTTATGATTGTGCGTTCTCGACTTTGAAAGTAAGAGGAATTGATGGTATGATATGAACGAACCGTTTTTACGGCATTCATAGATATATTGATGGCATATTATGAACGAACCGTTTTTACGGCATTCATATATGTATTATTGGCATGTAACGAACGAACCGTTTTGACGGCATTCCTACATGTAACGGCGTATGATCTGAACGAACCGTTTCTACGGCATTCACATACGTCATGAGATTTTAGTCATTCCGGAATACTAGTCTTAAATTGATGAATTGACGGATTACATTTACTTTATTGTCGAGGAGTATTGTGTTTCATACTTGATATACTTGCACTAGCTATTCGACGGCTAACCCCTTTATGGGGGAAATACGTTTCATGTATTTCAGTTCCGAGGAGATCGGACAGCGAGTGCGGGTCGGCATGAAGATGGTGGGCAAGTGTGATACTGTGTTGGTCTTCCAGTTATGTTTTGAGTTTTCCCTTCAGTGTTGTTGTACTGGATTGATTATTGAATACTCGAGTATTGTTTTCCTCTTTCCTTGAAGTTCCGGCCTGTGTTTGCCGAAGTATTGATTTGTGATGTAATGTCTGTGAATACATTGGTTATGTTTTTGGATACCTTTGTATCGTCTTTCTCCCCAATATATGTAGACCTTCTCGGTCAAGTTTTATAGTTCCGCGTATGTTTAGCCTTGTGTGTCCCACGGCGGGGCTCACGGCGCTGTAATATACCCCGAATAACTTGGGGGTGTTACGAATATGGTATCGAGCTTAGGTCTATGGATACCTAGGCCGTCGGTCTTTTGGGTCGAATGAGTCGTCAATTTTCCACAAGATTCACTACTCGCCATCATCACAAGGCACCGGTACTTGTAAGACCTCTTACTCTTCCGATGTTTCCTTATTCATTATGCTTCATCTATGGATGTTCTTGCGAATCGATCACCTTAATGACGTGTGTTTGAATTGTGCTTACGTACCTTGTGTGTTCTTCGATGTCACCGGTAGGGGCCGTGGCCGTGGTCGTGGCCGTGGGACGAGGAAGAGGTCGTGGCGCGGCCGTTTCCATCGATTCGATTGCGGGGTCGACCAACCCGGTTTGTCGAACTCGGTGCATCCCGATACCGAGAGTCGGCCACGACGATCGGGCGGTCAAGGAACAACGCGGACGTTGGAGTGGCGAATGCACTTCAACAATTGGCTACTCAAATGACTATTTTGGCCCAAAGCTCGGATGAATAACCCGAACCCAAACACGGATGCCTTGCTCCGAATGTAATCCGTATGCACCCTCCACGATTTGGCGGTGCACTGCCGTTATGGGAAGACGCTAGCGGAATTAGAGAAGATTTTGAGCGGTTGATTGCCCCGAGGTGAGAAAGTACCAATTGCTCAAGATTTCCTCACTAAGGAGGCCGCTACTTGGTGGAAGGTCATCAAGCCACGGGATCGTATTGCCTCGTGGGACGAGTTTAAGGAGCTCTTGGAGGCCGAGTTTTGTCCTTGGCGTGCGAGAGAGCCGAATCCGAGCCTTCTTCGAGGCTAAACCACAAGATATTCCCGTTTCGCAGCGATCGTGGAGTATAACCAACAATTGATCCATGTGAAGGATCAAGTGCGTAACGAGCGTGATAAGATCCGTTATTTTGATATGCGAGATGAATTTGGATTTACGGTACATGGCCGGATTTGCTTGTACCACACTAAAAGAGTATCAAGACAGAGCTTTGGCCCATGATATGTTGAGCCCGACAACGATACCGTTGAAGAACCGAAGAAAGCAAAGTTGCGGGAAATTTTTCTCGATCTAAAGGTGGCAACTTTCGAAGTCTCAGACGACTAACTGCTTTCGGACAAAGTCGCGTTCTAATAAAGGGAAGAGGGCTTACCGTTCCACTCTGTACCTCAAATCGCACGGTGACTTGCTATAATCATGGCCGCCCGTGCCACTTGAATTGAATGCTACTTTCCACCATTAAAGTGTCACACGTGTGGACAGATGGGGCATAGAGCGGTTTATTGCTCGAGCCGAACCAGACTTTGGACACTCGGGCTTACGCCTGACACCACTTGATCAAGGTATTAATCAACGGCAATCTTTTGGTCAACCTCGCGAGAATTTCGGCAGGGCCGGACGGGGTCGAGAATCCGGAGGGGGAAACTCTAGCGTCGGTTCGGTACAACCACGGGTTTATGAGATGCGCCGAGCGAACCCGACGCGGCGGATTCAGTACCATTCATATTCTATCTCATCCATCAGTGTACTTTTGATTCGGTGCTACACATTCTTTTATTTCTTTGGAGTGTGTACGCCGTTTGAATATAACTTGTGTGACTACTTGTGATCCCTTCATCGTGAGACTGCCTAGCGGGGATAGAATTGTGGGGAACCGGGAGATTAGAGATTTTCTGGTGATTATATCCGGTATGGAATGGTTATCGAACCTGATTGTAGTTGATATGGAAGGCGAGGATGTAATCCTCGGTGAGGATTGGCTTGATCGTCATCAAGCGATTATGAATTACCGTACCAAGGTTGTCACCATGATGACTGAAGACGGGTCTGAGTACTCATTTTTGGGGCGTAAGTCGGGACTACCCAAGTTACTTATCAGTGCCATGAAGGCCGTAAAACTTTTGAATAAAGGTTGTGCGGGCTATTGGTGTTATGCCTTGAAAATGGAAGAAGAAGTCGATCTCTCTTCGATTCCGGTTGTTAATGAGTATCCTGATGTTTTTCCGGATGACCTCCCGGGATTACCGCCATATCGAGAAATAGAGTTTACCGTGGACCTAGAGCCAGATGCGGCTCCGATTTCTAAAGCACCTTACCGGATGGCACCTTCCGAAATGCAAGAATTGAAGAATCAGTTGGGAGAACTTCTGGAAAAAGGGTATATCAGACCGAGCGCTTCGCCTTGGGGCGCGCTGTTCTTTTGTGAGGAAGAAGGATGGTTCACTACGTTTGTGCATTGACTACCGTGAGTGAACAAAGTAACCATCAAGAACAAGTATCCTTTGCCACGTATAGACGATTTATTTGATCAATTGCAAGGGGGGGCCAGCTTTTCGAAAATTGATTTAAGATCCGGTATTACCAACTCGGGTGAAGGAGTCGACGTTCGAAGACGGCATTTCGGACGAGATATGGGCATTATGAATTTGTAGTTATGCCTTCGGTTGACTAATGCACCGGCGCTTTCATGCAATTAATGAATAAGATATTCATCGAGTACCTTGACAGATGTGTAGTCGTCTTTATTGAAGACATCTTGATATACTCTCGAGATAAGGAGGAAAATGACCGACACCTGCGTTTTATAGTAGACATTTTGAGAACCGAGCACCTCTATGAAAAATTCTCGAAAGGTGAATTTTGGTTGGAAGAAGTTATGTTTCTCGGCCATGTGATTTCGGCCGAAGGGGTTCGTGTAGACCATAGAAGATCGAGGCAAAGGCTAGATTGGGCACCGCCTAAAAATGTTAAGGAGGTTCGTAGCTTTTTGGGCCTTGGGGTATTACCGTCGGTTTGTCGAGGGTTCTCGAAACTCGCTCGACCGCTACGAAATTACTCCGAATACCGAAAAGTTTGTTCGACGGATGAGAGACAAGCAGAGCTTCGATGAACTAAAGAGACGATTGACTTCAGCCGATTCTAACTTTACCACATGGTAGCGAAGGCTTTGCGTTTACGATGACGCTTCGGTCAAGGCCTGGGTTGTGTCCTTATGCAAAGATGATAAGACAATAGCTTTTGCGTCACGACAATTAAAGCCTTACGAAATGAATTATCCTACTCACGATTTGGAATTAGCCGCAATTGTCTTCGCACTCAAGATTTGGCGACATTATTTGTATGGTTCTTCGTGCGGATTTATACCGATCACAAGAGTCTCAAATATATTTTCATCGGAAGGAGCCGAATATGAGACAGAGGCGTTGGTTAGAGTTGATAAAGGATTATGATTTGGAAATTCTTTACCACCCTAAAAGCTAATGTCGTTGCGGATGCTTTGAGCCGCAAATCGGCATCTCTTCAAATGCTCGAGGTTCTTACACCTCGGACAAAAATCCGTCAGACTTAATTGAACAAGGGATAGAAGTTTGGCTTCAACGAGTGCGGGGCAATCGTACTCTCGAAATTACTTCGTCTTTAGTTGATGACATCAAAGGGAAGCAGTGGAGTGACCCGATGATTTCTCAACTGAAGGAAGATGTAATTAAAGGAAAAGCTCCTGGCTTTATGGTACACGAGGATAGTATTCTGAGATTTCGTATGTGCTTTGTGTTCCGAACGATTTAGAGTTGAGACAGAGAATTCTCCGAGAAGTGCATGCTACGCCTTACTCAATCCACCCCGGGACGAGTAAGATGTACAAAGATTTGAAGCGAAATTTTTGGTGGAATAACATGAAGAAGGATGTTACGGAGTTTGTACTACGGTGCTTGACGTGCCAACAAGTCAAGATCGAACATCAACGACCAGCGGGGTTGTTGAAGCCGCTTCCCATTCCCGAGTGGAAGTGGGAAGACATTTCTATGGATTTCATCACTCGCATGCCGAGAACTCGGGCCGGAATGAATATGATTTGGGTAGTTGTCGATCGGTTGACCAAGTCTGCACACTTTTTGGGTATTAAGGATACTTGGGGGCCGGATAGACTGGCTCGAACCTTTATTGCTGAGATCGTGAGGTTACATGGTGCCCCCAAAACCATTGTTTCTGATCGAGACGGCCGTTTCGTATCGCACTTTTGGCAGGCCGTTCATCAGGCTTTGGGTACTGAGTTGAGATTGAGCACTTCTTTTCATCCTCAGTCGGATGGTCAGACAGAGAGGACGATTCAAACGTTGAAAGATATGTTACGGGCTTGTGCCTTGGACTGGAGTAATGATTGGGAGCTTCACTTGCCGTTGATCGAGTTTGCTTACAATAATAGTTGGCATGCGTCGATCCAAATGGCACCCTTCGAGGCACTTTATGGTAGGCGATGTAGGTCGCCATTATGTTGGGACGAGGCTTCCGAACTAGTTGGGACGGAGCCGGATATGTTGATGGAGACTAAGGAAAATATTACTATTATCCGGGACCGATTATCGTCGCCCGCAGTCGTCGAAATCTTATGTCGATACTGCCGTCGACCCTTGGAGTTCAAGTGGGGATCATGTCTTACTCAAGGGGTCACCGACGTGGAGTTTTCCGCCGGGAAAAAGGGGAAACTTAGTCCGAGGTATATCGGACCTTTCGAGATTTCGACAGAGTTGGAGATTTAGCTTATCGCTTGGCGTTGCCTCCACTTTGAGTCACGTCCATAGTGTTTTTCATGTGTCTCGGTTGAGGAAGTACGCATCGATCCGAGCCACATCATCGACTACAAGTGAGATTGACGTAGCCGAGGATATTACCTTTCCAGAGAGACCCGTGAAGATCCTTGAGCGTCGAGAAACAACTCGCATAAGACCATTCCACCGGTTAAAGTGCAATGGTCGAGACATGGAGTCGAGGAGGCAACTTGGGAGACGGAAGAGAAGATGCGGGTGGAATACCCCGAACTATTTATTTCTTAAGTTTCGGGACGAAACTTCTTTTTAGAGGGGGAGAATGTAATACCCGTACTTTTATCGACTGCTTGACTCTGTCATCCTCCTTATTTTGTCGCTCCGTAAATGCTTGGAGACGTGGTTGATATTGCTATTGAGTTTCGTATCTCGTTTGGTTCTTGACCATGTCGCTTAGACCTTGCGGGAATGTTCAGGTTAGAGAATTAGCGCACGCTAGGCCTAGACTAACGCACGCTAATTCGCTTGATTAGCGCACGCTAGCTCGAGCCGTAGCGCACGCTAAGAGTATCACAGTCGTAACCAGATTCGGATCGCTCTCGGATCGGCGGATTAACGCACGCTAGGAGTTTGTTAGCGCGCGCTATCCATGTATAGTAGCGCACGCTAACATCCGTCCGTAGCGCACGCCACGGCCGGCCGCCAGAGGCGTGAAGTTGCCAGGTTTTCGGACTATCGATAGCGACGCTAGCTTCGACTAGCGCACGCTAAAGTTATAGCACAACGCACGCTAAGCATTAGCGGTAGCGCACGCAAGTATTGAGCAGGCGTAGTCGGTAAGTTCGACTCCGATCGATGCCATATTTCGCTAGCGACGCTAGGGGCAAATGATTAGCGCACGCTAACGAGACCGGCTGAAGCCACCGGACTATCCGGTGACTTCGCTAGCGCACGCTAATGAAGGAGGAGTAGCGTGCGCTAGACCGACATACATAAATATGGCAATGACTTTATTTTCGTCATTTCTCACCTTCTTCACTCCTTTTCGACGGGAATCACTCGGGAGAGGCGATCTTAGGCGTTTGGAAGCGATCTTCCTTCTAACAACAATATATTTGCTTTGAGAACAAGGATTTCTCAACATCTAATTCCTCCTAACGTCCGAATCAAGGTAAAAATCCTTAGAACCCTACCTTTTGGGAATTTTGGGGTTTTTCGTAGATTTGTCCGATTTTCCCGTTTTGAAGCTTGAGAACCTTGAGATTATGATGTATCTATACCGTGTGTATACTTTTCCTACAATTTTATGGTTTAGATTGTGCCGTTTTCGGACTTGTGAGATTTAGGACGATTTTCCAACCTTTAGTTGATTATCCGTATATCTTTATGAACCGTAGACGGGTTTGGGGAGTTCCTTCGTGTAGTTTGAATATGGATGATTGATTATCATACTCCTTGCAAATCATTTAGGTGCCTAAGCGCGTTCTTGGACCTACCGAACTCATACCCTTCCTCCGTTCAATTTTCTCGATGTCTCAAAGGCAAGTATACATTTATGATTGTGCGTTCTCGACTTTGAAAGTAAGAGGAATTGATGGTATGATATGAACGAACCGTTTTTACGGCATTCATAGATATATTGATGGCATATTATGAACGAACCGTTTTTACGGCATTCATATATGTATTATTGGCATGTAACGAACGAACCGCTTTGACGGCATTCCTACATGTAACGGCGTATGATCCGAACGAACCGCTTCTACGGCATTCACATACGTCATGAGATTTTAGTCATTCGGAATACTAGTCTTAAATTGATGAATTGACGGATTACATTTACTTTATTGTCGAGGAGTATTGTGTTTCATACTTGATATACTTGCACTAGCTATTCGACGGCTAACCCTTTATGGGGAAATACGTTTCATGTATTTCAGTTCCAGAGATCGGACAGCAGTGTACCGGGTCGGCATGAAGATGGTGGGCAAGTGTGATACCGTGTTGGTCTTCCAGCTTATGTTTTGAGTTTTCCTTCATGTTGTTGTAATCGATTGATTATTGAATACTCGAGTATTGTTTTCCTCTTTCCTTGAAGTTCCGCCCGTGTTTGCCAAGTATTGATTTGTGATGTAATGTCCGTGAATACATTGGTTATGTTTTTGGATACCTTTGTATCGTCTTTCTCCCCAATATATGTAGACCTTCTCGGTCAAGTTTTATAGTTCCGCGTATGTTTAGCCTTGTGTGTCCCACGGCGGGCTCACGGCGCCGTAATATACCCCGAATAACTTGGGGTGTTACGTAATATGGTATCGAGCTTAGGTCTATGGATACCTAGTGCCGGTCTTTTGGGTCGAATGAGTCGTCAATTTTCCACAAGATCACTACTCGCCATCATCACAAGGCGACCGGTACTTGTAAGACCTCTTACTCTTCCGATGTTTCCTTATTCATTATGCTTCATCTATGGATGTTCTTGCGAATCGATCACCTTAATGACGTGTGTTTGAATTGTGCTTACGTACCTTGTGTGTTCTTCAAGATGTCACCGGTAGGGGCCGTGGCCGTGGTCGTGGCCGTGGACGAGGAAGAGGCGTGGGCGCGGCCGCTTCCATCGATTGGGCCAATTGGGTCGACCAACCCCAGCTTGTCGAACTCGGTGCATCCCGATACCGAGAGTCAGCACGACTACCAAAGGTCAAGGGAACAACGCGGACGTTGGAGTGGCGAATGCACTTCAACAATTGGCTACTCAAATGACTATTTTGGCCCAAACTGCTCGATGAATAACCCGAACCCAAACACGGATGCCTTGCTCCGAATGTAATCCGTATGCACCTCCACAGCTTGGCGGTGCACTGGCCGGGAAGATCAAGAAGCGGAATTAGAGAAGATTTTCAAGCGGTTGATTGCCCCGAGGTGAGGAAAGTACCAATTGCTCAAGATTTCCTCACTAAGGAGGCCGCTACTTGGTGGAAGGTCATCAAGCCACAGATCGTATTGCCTCGTGGGACGAGTTTAAGGAGCTCTGGAGGCCGAGTTTTGTCCTCGCCGGTACGAGAGAGCCGAATCCGAGCCTTCTTCGAGGCTAAACCACAAGATATTCCCGCTTCGCAGCGATCGTGGAGTATAACCAACAATTGATCCATGTGAAGGATCAAGTGCGTAACGAGCGTGATAAGATCCGTTATTTTGATATGCGATGAATTTGGATTTACGGCGTACATGGCCGGATTTGCTTGTACCACACTAAAAGAGTATCAAGACAGAGCTTTGGCCCATGATATGTTGAGCCCCGACAACGATACCGTTGAAGAACCGAAGAAACAAAAGTTGCGGAAATTTTTCTCGATCTAAAGATGGCAACTTTCGAAGTCTCGACGACTAACTGCTTCACGGACAAATGTCGCGTTCTAATAAAGGGAAGAGGGCTTACTGCTCCACCTGTGTACCTCAAATCGCACGGTGACTTGCTATAATCAGGCCGCCTGTGCCACTTGAATTCTAATGCTACTTTCCACCATTAAAGTGTCACACGTGTGGACAGATGGGGCATAGAGCGGTTTATTGCTCCGAGCCGAACCAGACTTTGGACACTCGGGCTTCGCCCCAACACCACTTGATCAAGGTATTAATCAACGGCAATCTTTGGTCAACCTCACAGAATTCGGCAGGGGCCGGGACGGGTCGAATGCCGGAGGGGGAAACTCTAGCGTCGTTCGGTACAACCACGGGTTTATGAGATGCGCCGAGGCATTTAACCCGACGCGGCGGTGGATTCAGTACCATTCATATTCTATCTCATCCAAATTGTACTTTTGATTCGGGTGCTACACATTCTTTTATTTCTTTGGAGTGTGTACGCCGTTTGAATATAACTTGTGTGACTACTTGTGATCCCTTCATCGTGAGACTCGCTAGCGGGATAGAATTGTGGGGAACCGGAGATTAGAGATTTTCCGGTGATTATATCCGGTATGGAATGGTTATCGAACCCGATTGTAGTTGATATGGAAGGCGAGGATGTAATCCTATGAGGATCGGCTTGATCGTCATCAAGCGATTATGAATTACCGTACCAAGGTTGTCACCATGATGACCGAATACGGTCCGAGTACTCATTTTTGGGGCGTAAGTCGACTACCCAAGTTACTTATCGGTGCCATGAAGGCCGTAAAACTTTTGAATAAAGGTTGTGCGGGCTATTGGTGTTATGCCTTGAAAATGGAAGGAAACGAAGTCGATCTCTTCGATTCCGTTGTTAATGAGTATCCTGATGTTTTTCCTGATGACCTCCCGGGATTACCGCCATATCGAGAAATAGAGTTTACCGTGGACCTAGAGCCGATGCGGCTCCGATTTCTAAAGCACCTTACCGGATGGCACCTTCGAAATGCAAGAATTGAAGAATCGGTTGGGAGAACTTCGAAAAAGGGTATATCGACCGAGCGCTTCGCCTTGGGGCGCCTGTTCTTTTGTGAGGAAGAAGGATGGTTCACTACGTTTGTGCATTGACTACCGTGAGCCGAACAAAGTAACCATCAAGAACAAGTATCCTTTGCCACGTATAGACGATTTATTTGATCAATTGCAAGGGGTCAGCTTTTCGAAAATTGATTTAAGATCCGGTATTACCAACTCGGGTGAAGGAGTCGACGCCCAAGACGGCATTTCGGACGAGATATGGGCATTATGAATTTGTAGTTATGCCTTTCGGGTTGACTAATGCACCGGCAGTTTTCATGCAATTAATGAATAAGATATTCATCGAGTACCTTGACAGATGTGTAGTCGTCTTTATTGACGACATCTTGATCTACTCTCGAGATAAGGAGGAACATGCCCGACACCTGCGTTTGATATTAGACATTTTGAGAACCGAGCACCTCTATGCAAAATTCTCGAAATGTGAATTTTGGTTGGAAGAAGTTATGTTTCTCGGCCATGTGATTTCGGCCGAAGGGGTTCGTGTAGACCAAGAAGATCGAGGCAAGGCTAGATTGGGCACCGCCTAAAAATGTTAAGGAGGTTCGTAGCTTTTTGGGCCTTGCCGGGTATTACCGTCGGTTTGTCGAGGGTTCTCGAAACTCGCTCGACCGCTACGAAATTACTCCGTAAGACCGAAAAGTTTGTTCGACGGATGAGAGACAAAGCAGAGCTTCATGAACTAAAGAGACGATTGACTTCAGCGCCGATTCTAACTTTACCACATGGTAGCGAAGGCTTTGCGCTTTACATGACGCTTCGGTCAAGGCCTGGGTTGTGTCCTTATGCAGCATGATAAGACAATAGCTTTTGCGTCACGACAATTAAAGCCTTACGAAATGAATTATCCTACTCACGATTTGGAATTAGCCGCAATTGTCTTCGCACTCAAGATTTGGCGACATTATTTGTATGGTTCTTCGTGCCGGATTTATACCGATCACAAGAGTCTGAAATATATTTTCACTGTAAGGAGCCGAATATGAGACAGAGGCGTTGGTTAGAGTTGATAAAGGATTATGATTTGGAAATTCTTTACCACCCCTAAAAGCTAATGTCGTTGCGGATGCTTTGAGCCGCAAATCGGCATCTCTTCAAATGCTCGAGGTTCTTACACCTCGACAAAAATCCGTCGGGACTTAATTGAACAAGGGATAGAAGTTTGGCTTCAACGAGTGCAGGGCAATCGTACTCTCGAAATTACTTCGTCTTTAGTTGATGACATCAAAGGGAAGCAAGGAGTGACCCGATGATTTCTCAATCAAGGAAGATGTAATTAAAGGAAAAGCTCCTGGCTTTATGGTACACGAGGATAGTATTCTCGAGATTTCGTATGTGCTTTGTGTTCCGAACGATTTAGAGTTGAGACAGAGAATTCTCCGAGAAGCGCATGCTACGCCTTACTCAATCCACCCCGGACGAGTAAGATGTACAAAGATTTGAAGCGAAATTTTTGGTGGAATAACATGAAGAAGGATGTTACGGAGTTTGTACTACGGTGCTTGACGTGCCAAAAGTCAAGATCGAACATCAACGACCACGGGGTTGTTGAAGCCGCTTCCCATTCCCGAGTGGAAGTGGGAAGACATTTCTATGGATTTCATCACTCGCATGCCGAGAACTCGGGCCGGAATGAATATGATTTGGGTAGTTGTCGATCGGTTGACCAAGTCTGCACACTTTTTGGGTATTAAGGATACTTGGTGGCCGGATAGACCGCTCGAACCTTTATTGCCGAGATCGTGAGGTTACATGGTGCCCCCAAAACCATTGTTTTCGATCGAGACGGCCGCTTCAGACGCACTTTGGCAGCCGTTCATCGGGCTTTGGGTACCGAGTTGAGATTGAGCACTTCTTTTCATCCTCGGTCGGATGGTCGACAGAGGACGATTCAAACGTTGAAAGATATGTTACGGGCTTGTGCCTTGGATCGAGTAATGATTGGGAGCTTCACTTGCCGTTGATCGAGTTTGCTTACAATAATAGTTGGCATGCGTCGATCCAAATGGCACCCTTCGAGGCACTTTATGGTAGGCGATGTAGGTCGCCATTATGTTGGGACGAGGCTTCCGAACTAGTTGGGACGGAGCCGGATATGTTGATGGAGACTAAGTAAAATATTACTATTATCCGGACCGATTATCGGGCCCCTGCAGTCGCCGTAAATCTTATGTCGATACTCGTCGTCGACCCTTGGAGTTCAAGTGGGGATCATGTCTTACTCAAGGGGTCACCGACCGTGGAGTTTTCCGCTTCGGGAAAAAGGGGGAAACTTAGTCCGAGGTATATCGGACCTTTCGAGATTTGGACGAGTTGGAGATTTAGCTTATCGCTTGGCGTTGCCTCCACTTTGAGTCACGTCCATAGTGTTTTTCATGTGTCTCGGTTGAGGAAGTACGCATCGATCCGAGCCACATCATCGACTACAAGTGAGATTGACGAGCCGAGGATATTACCTTTCCAGAGAGACCCGTGAAGATCCTTGAGCGTCGAGAAACAACTCGGCATAAGACCATTCCACTGGTTAAAGTGCAATGGTCGAGACATGGAGTCGAGGAGGCAACTTGGGAGACGGAAGAGAAGATGCGGGTGGAATACCCCGAACTATTTATTTCTTAAGTTTCGGACGAAACTTCTTTTAGAGGGGAGAATGTAATACCCGTACTTTTATCGATCGTTTGACTCTGTCATCCTCCTTATTTTTGTCGCTCTGTAAATGCTTGGAGACGTGGTTGATATTGCTATTGAGTTTCGTATCTCGTTTGGTTCTTGACCATGTCGCTTAGACCTTGCGGGAATGTTCTGCTAGAGAATTAGCGTACGCTAGGCCTAGACTAACGCACGCTAATTCGCTTGATTAGCGCACGCTAGCTCGAGCCGTAGCGCACGCTAAGAGTATCGGTGTCGAACCAAGATTCGGATCGCTCGGATCGGCGGATTAACGCACGCTAGGAGTTTGTTAGCGCGCGCTATCCATGTATAGTAGCGCACGCTAACATCCGTCCGTAGCGCACGCCACCGGGCCGGCCGCCAGAGGCGTGAAGTTGCGTTTTCTCGACTATCGATAGCGTACGCTAGGCTTCGACTAGCGCACGCTAAAGCTTAAAGACAACGCACGCTAAGCATTAGCGGTAGCGCACGTTAAGTATTGAGCAGGCGTAGTCGGTAAGTTCGGACTCCAGATCGATGCCATATTTCGCTAGCGCACGCTAGGGGCAAATGATTAGCGCACGCTAACGAGACCGACAGAAGCCACTGGACTATCCGGTGACTTCGCTAGCGCACGCTAATGAAGGAGGAGTAGCATGCGCTAGACTGGACATACATAAATATGGCAGTTGACTTTATTTTCGTCATTTCTCACCTTCTTCACTCCTTTTCGACGGGAATCACTCGGGAGAGGCGATCTTAGGCGTTTGGAAGCGATCTTCCTTCTAACAACAATATATTTGCTTTGAGAACAAGGATTTCTCAACATCTAATTCCTCCTAACGTCCGAATCAAGGTAAAAATCCTTAGAACCCTACCTTTTGGGAATTTTGGGGTTTTTCGTAGATTTGTCCGATTTTCCCGTTTTGAAGCTTGAGAACCTTGAGATTATGATGTATCTATACCGTGTGTATACTTTTCCTACGATTTTATGGTTTAGATTGTGCCGTTTTCGGACTTGTGAGATTTAGGACGATTTTCCAACCTTTAGTTGATTATCCGTATATCTTTATGAACCGTAGACGGGTTTGGGGAGTTCCTTCGTAGTTTGAATATGGATGATTGATTATCATACTCCTTGCAAATCATTTAGGTGCCGGAAGCGCGTTCTTGGACCTACCGAACTCATACCCTTCCTCCGTTCAATTTTCTCGATGTCTCAAAGGCAAGTATACATTTATGATTGTGCGTTCTCGACTTTGAAAGTAAGAGGAATTGATGGTATGATATGAACGAACCGTTTTTACGGCATTCATAGATATATTGATGGCATATTATGAACGAACCGTTTTTACGGCATTCATATATGTATTATTGGCATGTAACGAACGAACCGTTTTGACGGCATTCCTACATGTAACGGCGTATGATCTGAACGAACCGTTTCTACGGCATACACTTACGTCATGAGATTTTAGACATTCCTTAATACTAGTCTTAAATTGATGAATTGACGGATTACATTTACTTTATTGTCGAGGAGTATTGTGTTTCATACTTGATATACTTGCACTAGCTATTCGACGGCTAACCCCTTTATGGGGGAAATACGTTTCATGTATTTCAGGTTCCAGGAGATCGGACAGGCAGGTACCGGGTCGGCATGAAGATGGTGGGCAAGTGTGATACTGTGTTGGTCTTCCAGTTATGTTTTGAGTTTTCCCTTCAGTGTTGTTGTACTGGATTGATTATTGAATACTCGAGTATTGTTTTCCTCTTTCCTTGAAGTTCCGGCCTGTGTTTGCCGAAGTATTGATTTGTGATGTAATGTCTGTGAATACATTGGTTATGTTTTTGGATACCTTTGTATCGTCTTTCTCCCCAATATATGTAGACCTTCTCGGTCAAGTTTTATAGTTCCGCGTATGTTTAGCCTTGTGTGTCCCACGGCGGGGCTCACGGCGCTGTAATATACCCTGAATAACTTGGGGGTGTTACAATTAGCATGCGCGTTGACATTAGAGTCTTCCTCCATATCGGATGTGCTAATTATAGGCTCACTAGTTTTTAAATTTCAAAATGATAACATAAGGTAAATATTACTTTTTATGATAGGACCTCTCCATCTGTAGGACTATTATTTCAAAGATAATATTTTAAGGATGTTAAATTATGGTGTTCACTTAGGTGTATTAATTAACAAGCTCCCCATCGGAGTCTATGTTAATTAATACATGGCCAAGAGGAAGCAACTATTAATTTGACTTGTTATAACGTAATTTGACTAGATAGTAAAATTAAAGACGTAAAACTCTACTTGAAAAATGTGTGTAAACGTCCACACGATCGTGGCTTGCATGTGCGGATTTTTTGAGGTGTTGGTTGCTAGCATATATATTATGTTTTGAGGTTTTTCGATATATTTTGCTATGCATTATGTGATGGATGTTTTTAATTTTTATTCTCAGATGTCTTTCAATCCACTAGCTGTTATTCTCAAACAAAATAAACTAGATGGCACTAACTTTGCCGATTGGAAAAGAAATCTTGACATTGTCCTGACTGCTGAGGGGCATAAGTTTGACTTAATCGAGGAGAGCCCTCTAGAACCAGAACCGGATGCCACTCCCGAAGAGTTGGCTGAATTCCGAAAATGGAAAAAGTATGATGAGATGGCTCGCTGTTACATTTTGGCTTCACTGACAAATGTATTGCAGCATCAGCATTAGACGATGGGTTCGGCCGCAGAAATGATGAAAAGTATCACCGAGATGTTTGGTCATCAAAACCGGGCGGCTAGACAAAATGCTATCAGGGTATTGATGACAACCCAAATGTCTGAAGGGACTCCAATGAGGGATCATGTTCTAAGAATGATGTCTCATTTGAACGAACTGAGCATACTGGGAGCTACTATCGATGCGGAAACGCAGGTCGATATTATCTTAGGCAGCTTACCTAGAAGCTTTGAGCAGTTCCGCCTTAACTACAATATGAACCGTAGGACATATAGTTTGGCGGAACTCCTGACAGAGCTTCAGTCTGCTGAAGGTCTCTTCAAACAAGGTTATCATTAGATTCTTGCGGCAACCGGTGCTACTTCTTCCAAACCCAAATAGGGAAAGAAGAAGAAGCAGGTTGGCCAGAAGCAAGTGGCAACCCTCAAGGTGAAAAGCAAGGCTCCTCACCCCGAGGCGAACAAAAAGCCAAAGGGAAAGTGCTACAAGTGCGGTCAGAAAGGACATTTTAAAGCGGATCGCCTCGCTCTTAAGAAAGGTATGTCTCGTGCACTAGTAGTCAAAACATGTTTGGCACTTGTTCTTCCACTTCGTGGATAGTTGATTCGAGCTCCACCGATCATGTTTGCTTTGACTCGCATGGTTTTCGTGTAACGGCGGCTTAGTGCGGGCGAGATTACCATCAATCAAGCGATTATTCCGTGCTTATGGTCACATATGGGAGTCGTGCAGTTGAAGATTAATGATAAATTATTAGTTCTCAATAATTTATTATTAGTACCGGATTTTAGAATGAATTTAATTTCGGTTTCTAAATTAAAATGCGATGGTTATTCAGTTTCTTTTGATGATGATGCCAAAAGAAGCGGTGAATATATTTGCAGAGGTACTTTTAATGATGGACTATATATTGTTAATACTGCACAAACTCCTATGCATAAATCACTTAACTCTTTGTCTAAACCTAAAAAGAGAAAAGAACCTTCAAGCATAAACCAAACATATCTGTGGCATTTACAGTTAGGACATGTAAACCTTAGAAGGATTCAAAGATTGGTAGATGATGGCCCATTGGATGATCTCCAAGTTGAGTCATTTCCAATTTGTGAATCCAGTCTGAAAGGTAAGATGACCAAAAGGGTTTTTAAAACCAAGGGAAACCGTGCTCAGGATGTGTTAGAATTGGTTCATACGGATGTATGTGGTCCAATGAATATCCAGGCTAGGGGTGGTTTCGAATACTTCATCACGTTTATAGATAATTATTCGAGATATGGATACATCTATTTGATGCGACGTAAGTCTGAAGCCTTTGACAAGTTCAGAGACTTCAAGGCTGAAACGGAGAAGCGTCATGGGTGTAACACCCCCAAGATATTCGAGGTGTATTACAGCGCCGTGGACCCTACATGGGACCCACCAGGCTAACACAATAAAATACCACTCGACTAACCATCTCGGTTAGCAAGGAAACAACTATTAACAACAAGAACATAAAACAACACGTCCGGTACAACCGGCATAATAAACATCAACCGACAAATACAGTAACTCCAACGAAGTCCAAACACAATCCGAAAAGAAAAGCCTAAGTACTCGCGAGTACAATCTATAAGTTTACAATTTGGAAAACATCCACATCAAAAGAGACAGTAGGAAATAACAAGACTCAATTGCACATGTCAACAACCTTGGCCAACATCCTCGTACCATCCGAGCGCCCGCTCGTCTGGCTGAACATAACCTGAAATCCATAACAAGAATTTCCCCGACAACGGGTCCCCAAAGGGGTTAGCAATTACGCTAGTACAAGTATTCAAGGCAAACCAATCGCTTACACATTTCATAGTACATGCACCAATATCAATTCGAAAACCAAAACTAGACATGTCTTTTCCTAAAATAAACAGTCCACAATTAGCCTTGAGAACAGGCGGCAAGATACATTCTCACTCGAGGCCTCGCAGGACCCTACCGAGTTGGCTACAATTTCGAAAAACAAAACCACGCACACGCTATGCCGTGAGAACAGGCGGCAGATACATTCTCACTCGAGGCCTTGCAAGGACCCTAACGAGTTGGCTAAGCGGTACGAAACTCGTGAAATCCAGGCGGCGGATAGATTTCCCTCCTTGACCCCGTCGGGCCAACACAAGGTGAGTTACAAACAAGTAATATACATAACCATTTCATGTTAAGCTTAAAGGTTTCCAAAAATACTTGCTTTGAATTATTGACGCAACGAACTAAAGGAAGTCACCGACGAATGCTAGAACCAATGAAACCGAACCTAACGATTCAAGAATACAATCACAACCATTTCTAAATGAATACGGAATTGGAATACACCCGAAAACCCGCCTACGATTCATGTATATTCGTATATAAACAACAACGAGGGCGACCACAACCAAACCCTCTCGATTCCGTAAAAATCACGAAATATACCATGAATCCGTAGGGAAACTAAGAATACCAACAATATTAATCATATTCATCATGAATTAATCGACAAAACGGAACGAATCGGACAAAAACGCGAAAATCCCCAAATCTACCCAAAAGTAGGGTTCTAAAGATCTAACCTTGATTCATTGGATCGAAGGATGTTATAGGATGATTGATCAACGATATAACCCCAAGAACTTCATGGATTTGTTGTTCAACAACATGGTTTCGTCTCCTCCGAAACCTCACCATGGACCGAAGAGAAATGAAATGAAAATGACGGAGAAAGTCGTTGGTCTGTCATTTTTATATCGGGCCGGAACTAGCGCGGCGCTAGCCTTTCCTACTTAGCGTGCGCTATCGTCCAGCATCGGCCGTGCACACTCTGCCATGGCCCGCACGACCCGGCACTTCCGACCAAATCTTCCGACCGTTTCTGTACCGCCCGAATACCGCTAGCGTGCGCTACGGCCGGAAGCTGCGCGCTAGCCGACTGGCCCGGTGGCCACCGGATCGACAACTCGTCCTGCATCGACGCTAGTCGGCCGGGCGGCGCTACCCTCGCCGGTTAGCGCGCTACGACCGACAAGATGGCGTGTGCTACCCGCCGATCCCGACCGAGTCCGTAACCTCGTAATACCTCTGTCTGTGCCCGAGACAGACACTGCCGACTCGACAGCTGCGGCGCTACATCGCCGAGCTAGCTAAGGCAAGATCCCGGCCAGAAGCGTGCGCTTACGCCGGTTCTGCCGTCTGCTCGGCCGATGTCCAAGACTCGTCCGGCGGCCCCGCACCCGTCCGGCCACTGCCACCGCCACGACCCGACGCCGATTTCCGAAAACGCACTAACTGGACACGACGAAAAGTTCATGACGACGTCAACGACTCGAGATGAAAACGTAATGCAATAATTAATCATACACGACCAAGAAAAGGGTCAAGACGACAATACAGATATGGATACCCGTAATTTTCAAGAAATTACAAAATGGCCCAAAACGCCTGAAATCACGATACGTGATCGAATAACCAAACCGAAGTTCACAACACGTCTAACAAAGTTAAACGGACTTGCGGAAACTCGAAACAAATAGCCGACGAGATTCGCAAGAATCGAACTCAAGTGCGGAAAAGTCGCTAAAAACCACGTAACTCAACAAAACAACACCGAAACGAACTCGGATGACAAAAAGTGTAGAATTAATCATTCTCGGAATGACGAACGGTCATGAGCGAGCCAAAACGGACTCATTCGAAAAAGAAATTTACCGAAAATCGAAAATTGCGGATATTACATTCTACCCTCCTTAAAAGAAGTTTCGTCCGAAACTTAAAATAAGTAGGAGAAGCAATATCCTTTGCCAGAAAACTCGACGAGATACACAAAACCGAAGACTCGCGCCCGACGGCGAAACGCCGCAAGGAACGCAAAGAGACATACGCGAGAAAATACGCTCTAGGGCGACTAACACAACGTCACCTAGAGAGACATAATAAAATCAACGAGTGACAAGCGTCATCAAATAGACAATCCAATCGAGTCGATTATCCGAACAATCACAAAACTCAACGAACGAAAATCAATACGATTGACCAACCCAACGGTTCATCAACCCAAAACGCGAGTCAACGCTGAACAAATACGAAATTCCACCGCCCAAGGGTTGGAAGATCGAAAACGAGACTAATTTCCCGAACTTAAGGGAACTACGAAGGAGCCTGAATGCTCAACAATCACGAAACGAGAACAAAAACCAAACAAGCAAACGATTGAGACAACAAGAATCGAACAATCATGTCCGAAACACGTAGGATAATAAAATTCAAACAACAACTCCCAGGATGACCCGTGAGAATAAGAAGACGTGCATTCCCACAATATCCACAGGAAAGGGAATAGCGATTGAAAAGCCACAACGACAAACGAGTTATTCAAACAATACCACCCTCGTTCGATCAACAAAAGCAAGGGATAGGAAAGTTCGTAAATGTTAACGAGCATAAACGAGTTGATAGAGCCAAAAGTACAGAAGTTAAAATTCCGATCCACTTCGAATAAAAGAACTATTAGAACCAAAAGATGTTACTTCCGAACGAGGTTTACAATAGTCGAACCGAATTCGGAAGGTCACAGCGATAACCAGATCGACTCAAAACCAGATTACAGCTCGCTCGAACGATGAAACCAAGGTACAGAACAAGTTCATAAGGTATCAATGAACACGAGCGAATCGATAGACTGGAGAAAGAGAAGATATAGAAGTCAAAATAGTACGGGTATTACTTTTGACCTCGCCCCCGAAACTCACCACAACGGAACCAAGGTAACAATACAACAAGCAACCGACACAACGTGGAACAATCACCAATGCACACAATCATACCAATCCGATCTCTAACAGCTCGCATATATGCGATAAAGCATAAACCGCCACGAGGCGACAACATCCAATACCAATATCACACCCCTCACAGAGGTTACCATGACAACTGTGTGGCGAACGACTCAACGCTCGCACCACCAATTCAACAACAACTCGGGGGTTAACACCCTAACGAGAGTATGAACATCACACATATATTCCCGGACCACAAATAGGAATGATAGGTTTTGAAAACGAAAGCCACCTTTGAAAATAACTTGTAAGCACCAGTTGATCTTGAGTATCATATATCAAAAAGTAGTACAAACATCGTCATCGAGACTAAAAAAAAATCATCTTGCGTTTGAAAAAAAAGAAATGAAGACACCTTTCGTTAAATTAAAACTTGCCAGCTATATTCGACCTTCGGGTCTAAGCGAATGCATTTCTAAATCATTAGAAATATTTCAAAATATTTTGATCCTCAAAGTAGAATAATTTTGAAACATAGCGTGACACTAGTTGGCATCTTGAGAGCACTGTGAGAAATTAATTTATTTTAAAAGTACGTCTCGAGGTTTATTTTCTAAGATACTCAAGGTTTTTCAGAAGTACAATAGGCCAGAATGCCCACAATTCGCACGTATCAACATTTACTTAAACACATCATATCACTCGCATCAAATCGCTCAAAATCACGACAGTGATATACAATCCTCAGGATATGTTCAACAACATCGTTAAAACAACAATCGGTTTATCAAAACTGGATGGAAAACGATATCAAGAACAAAACTCCAAAAAGTCAACTCTACGGATTCAAGAAAATACCTAGATTCGGCGAAGAACAATAGATTAGATGATGTTAAAAATCGTCTAGGATACTCCAAAACACCTTTGGATGGAAGAAAAATCAGCCCAGATGCGAAACCGAGTCGCTACGTCTCAAACTCATGGAGGAAGGAGAAGAAATGAAGAAAAAATGCAACTTAGATCGGTGTCCAAGATTTATATCGACACAATTAGCGTGCGCTAATCATTAAGGTTAGCGTGCGCTATCACGGCACCAAACAAAACTCCCGACCAAAAATACACCGTTAGCGTGCGCTAACCCCAAGTGTTAGCGTGCGCTAACGAGAACTTCGAGCCCACCCAAGAGCTCTGGATCGCCTCGAACTACTGTGTAGCGTGCGCTATCCTCCTTAGCGTGCTACCAACGCACTCTGCGCGCGCTTAGCCGCAGCGTAGCGTGCGCTAACGACCCACAGAGACAACAACAGAACACACCAGAAAAATTACATGCCGTAAACCTTTCTCACAAGGATTTACCTGGCTAAGCACAATTTCCCATGTCATTTCGAAAATGCTAAAAAGACCAATGACGATAATATTTTTCCAAAGCTCACAAAATCATTTGTCAAACCATCATGAAATATTCAAGGCCAAAATGCCAAAACTTGATTCAAGGAATCGGTTTTACGAAATAAAACTCAATTTGCAAAATACCGAAAGCCGTTTGAAAGAACTCACGCAGCGGATAAAATACGGTACGAAAATACATCAAGAAGGATTTACACTCCTCGTATAAACCAAATACGAGAGTCTAATAAACACATATCGTGAAATCAAAATCCACAGAAGGATTCCATCATTTAACGACTAATCATACAAATAACTCGTGTCACACGAGGCACAACACAAGGAATGGAGTTTTACATCCATAGATCGCACGTAAGTGACGACCACCCCTCGATACTAATCACGACCAATGATCTCAAATGACGCGTCGCGATGCGACTAAGTCAGACAAAATCCGACGAGACAAAACTCAAAAAACACAACTTGACTCGACAGCCTAGGTTTCCCCAGGCTAATCTGATTTTAAAATCGTATACTTTAGTTATTCGAAAATAAAACCGATAAGTTAAAAATCGTTTTCAAGACCCTTTCAAACACGACAAGGGCTTAACAAATGTAGCATTTTATAAAATGTCCCAAACACTTTGAAACACGACCTTTAAATACGACGCAAGTTTTTATTTGAAAATACAAGGCTGGCTCGCCCAAATTCATGTCACTTTTCAAAAACCCACAATACGATCAAATCTCAGAGATTTTCAAGCATGCACGCCGCATGTATTATTATTAATAGAAACACATTGGTTGTAAATAACAATAATTAGCCAAGTACCAACAATTCCCGGACACACTCATATACGACATTCAAAAATCACTAGTTCAACAAGCGCAACTCGGGAATACTAATTCCAAGCATATGTCAAACTATCTCTTCAAGTTTGACAACAGAACTAAAGATCACCGATTTGGACATATGTCGAAACCACTATGTGAGTTTCTCAACAAACTCGCCATCAATACCTATACCGAAACATATCAATGTTCAAAACTTCTACATCATACCGCACCCTTCGGTGTCCAACTCATCGGTACATTCGGCTCAACATACATTTAGTATATCGCAATTACCAAACGCAGATTCCATCACACAAAGAAAAGACTAGAGAGTCAAGCCCTCTCACAATATACCACGGAGCAAAACTCGGATCTTTCGATCACCAACGATCCCACCAATGCTAGGAAGTTTAGCGATGGAAGGCTCGCAAACGACAAACGGTCAAGCCTTAACGGCGCACATACTCCAGAGACAAAGGACGGCGCAATACTAGAATCAAAAGTACACAACCGGATGGATCGAGAAACAACTCGACAATAAGTACGAGAGAGGCAATCACAGTTCGAGAAGTGGAATTTCAATACGAGAAAACAAGAGAATCGAGTAAGGAAAACTTACGAGCACTGGATGTACTGAGATGCCTATGGTGTGACAATGTGCAAAACAAAACACAACTAGACCCAAATAACCAACAAGCCTAGGTATCCATAAACCTAGAGCTCCGATACCATTTTCTGTAACACCCCCAAGATATTCGAGGTGTATTACAGCGCCGTGGACCCCTACATGGGACCCACTAGGCTAACACAATAAAATACCACTCGACTAACCATCTCGGTTAGCAAGGAAACAACTATTAACAACAAGAACATAAAACAACACGTCCGGTACAACCGGCATAATAAACATCAACCGACAAATACAGTAACTCCAACGAAGTCCAAACACAATCCGAAAAGAAAAGCCTAAATACTCGCGAGTACAATCTATAAGTTTACAATTTGGAAAACATCCACATCAAAAGAGACAGTAGGAAATAACAAGACTCAATTGCACATGTCAACAACCTTGGCCAACATCCTCGTACCATCCGAGCGCCCGCTCGTCTGGCTGAACATAACCTGAAATCCATAACAAGAATTTCCCCGACAACGGGTCCCCAAAGGGGTTAGCAATTACGCTAGTACAAGTATTCAAGGCAAACCAATCGCTTACACATTTCATAGTACATGCACCAATATCAATTCGAAAACCAAAACTAGACATGTCTTTTCCTGGAAAATAAACAGTCCACAATTAGCCTTGAGAACAGGGCGGCAGCATACATTCTCACTCGAGGCCTCGCAGGGACCCTACCGAGTTGGCTACAATTTCAGAAAAACAAAACCACGCACACGCTATGCCGTGAGAACAGGCAAAGATACATTCTCACTCGAGGCCTTGCAAGGACCTAACAAGTTGGCTAGCAGTACGAAACTCGTGAAATACAGGCAAAGATAGATTTCCCTCCTTGACCCCGTCGGGCCAACACAAGGTGAGTTACAAACAAGTAATATACATAACCATTTCATGTTAAGCTTAAAGGTTTCCAAAAATACTTGCTTTGAATTATCGATTTACGCAACGAACTAAAGGAAGTCACCGACGAACGCTAGAACCAATGAAACCGAACCTAACGATTCGAAGAATACAATCACAACCATTTCTAAATGAATACGGAATTGGAATACACCAAAACCCGCCTACGATTCATGTATATTCGTATATAAACAACAACGAGGGCGGACCACAACCAAACCCTCTCGATTCCGTAAAAATCACGAAATATACCATGAATCCGTAGGAAACTAAGAATACCAACAATATTAATCATATTCATCATGAATTAATCGACAAAACGGAACGAATCGGACAAAACGCGAAAATCCCCAAATCTACCCAAAAGTAGGGTTCTAAAGATCTAACCTTGATTCATTGGATCGAAGGATGTTATAGGATGATTGATCAACGATATAACCCCAAGAACTTCATGGATTTGTTGTTCAACAACATGGTTTCGTCTCCTCCGAAACCCACCAATGACCGAAGAGAAATGAAATGAAAATGACGGAGAAAGTCATTGGTCTGTCATTTTTATATCGGGCGGAACTAGCGCGTCGCTAGCCTTCCTTTAGCGTGCGCTTATCGGCCAAGACGGCCGAGCACACTCGGCCATGGCCCGCACGACCCGGCACCACCGACCAAATCTGCCGACCGTGACTCGACCGCCCGACTCCCGCTAGCGTGCGCTACGGCCGAAGCTCGCGCGCTAGCCGACTCCGGCCCGGAGCCACTCGATCGACAACTCGTCCCAACGCACGCTAGTCGGCCGCAGCGGCGCTACCCGCCGGTTAGCGGCGCTACGACCGACAGATGGCGTGCGCTACCCGCCGATCCCGACCGAGTCGAGAACCTCGTAATACCTATGTCCGTGCCCGATAGACGTCTGGCCGACTCGGCAGCAGCGCTTACATCGCTGAAGCTAGCGCTGCAGCTGCCCGGCCAGAAGCGTGCGCTTACGCCGGTTCTCGCGTGCTCGCCGGATGTCCAAGACTCGTCCGGCGATCCCCGCACCCGTCCGGCCACCGCCACCGCCACGACCCGACGCCGATTTCCGAAAACGCACGAACGGACACGGCGAAAAGTTCATGACGACGTCAACGACTCGAGATGAAAACGTAATGCAATAATTAATCATACGCGACCAAGAAAAGGGTCAAGACGACAAATAAAGATATTGATACCCTAAATATTCAAGAAATAACAAAATGGCCCAAAACGCCGGAAATCACGATACGTGATCGAATAACCAAACCGGTTCACAACACGTCTAACAAAGTTAAACGGACTTATGGAAACTCAAGCAATGTTAGCCGGACGAGATTCGCAAGAATCGAACTCAAGTGCGGAAAAGTCGCTAAAAACCACAGAACTCAACAAAACAACACCGAAACGAACTCGGATGACAAAAAGTGTAGAATTAATCATTCTCAGAATGACGAAACGGTCATGAGCGAGCCGTCAAAATGGACTCCGGTCGAAAAAAGAAATTTACCGAAAATCGAAAATTGCGGATATTACAATGGGAAGAGTATCAAGTCACTACGATCTGATCGTGGTGGCGAATACCTTAGTGGAGAGTTTTTGGATTTCTTGGCGAATGAGGGGATTTCGTCACCACCGCATACGGAACTCCACAACAAAATGGTGTGGTGAAAGAAGGAATATGACTCTTTTAGAAATGGTTAGATCGATGATGAGTTATTCAGATTTACCTATTTCGTTTGGGGATACACCTTAGAAACAATGCGTACATTCTAAACCTGGTGCCTTCAAATCGGGCTTCCAAAACACCCACGAATCGTGGAGTGGGCGTAAGCCCAGTCTAGGACATGTTCGGATTTGGGGTACTCCAGCACATCTGCTGAATAAGGAAGCTGATAAGTTGGCATCTCGTACAGAAGTACGAGTGTTTGTGGGATACCCTAAGGGAACGAAGAGTGGCTTGTTCTATAGTCCCCAGGATCAGAAGGTCATTGTTAGCACCAATGCCCGATTTCTGGAAGAGGATTATATGACTAGTCACAAGCCCATGAGCGAGATAATTCTGGAAGAGCTAATGGGCGAGACTCCGTCTATACCAATCGTACAAGCGCCAACTAACACTGCACCACGTAGCGATTCTGAAACTTTTACACCAACTCAGGATTTGCCTCGTCTTAGTGGGAGGGTTGTTCGTCAGCCCGAACGATTCATAGGCGTGGGAAAGTCTTCGGACTCAATCCCAGACGAAGATGAATAAGTTCCCTGGACCTATAAGGAGGCAATCCAAGATAAAGATGCTGACTCCTGGCAAGAAGCAATGGAATCAGAAATGGGATCTATGGATTCCAATCAAGTGTGGGAGCTACTACCTGATGGTGTACAAGCCATTGGGAGTAAATGGGTCTACAAGCGAAAGAAAGGACGTGACGGGAAGGTTGAAACCTTCAAAGCGAGGCTTGTTGCAAAAGGTTACACTCAGAAAGAGGGTATCGATTATGATGAAACCTTTTCGCCGGTAGCCATGCTTAAGTCAATCCGGATTCTTTTAGCTATAGCTGCGCATTTGGATTTGGAGATTTGGCAGATGGATGTCAAGACTGCATTCTTGAATGGGAGTCTAGACAAGGAAATCTATATGTGCCAAGCAGAGGGATTCATTGCTAAAGGAGAAGAGCACTTGGTGTGCAAACTTAAGAAATCCATTTATGGACTTAAGCAAGCATCTAGATCTTGGAACACTCGTTTTGACGAAGTTGTCTAGTCATATGGAGTCGTCCAATGTCCGAGTGAGAGTTGTGTGTATAAGAAATGCGATGGAAACGTGTTGGTGTTTCTTGTACTATATGTAGACGATATCCTTCTGATTGGAAACAACGTGAAGGAATTGTCGGACGTACGGGTATGGCTATCTGAGCAGTTCGATATGAAGGATCTAGGAGAAGCAGGACACATCCTTGGAATCAGGATCTTTCGTGATCCGAAGAAAAGGATGTTGTGCTTATCCCAGGCATCCTATATCGATACAGTGCTGAAGCGGTTTAGCATGGAGAATTCCAAGAAAGGTTTTCTACCTTACAGACATGGAATTCAACTATCTAAGAACATGTGTCCTAAGACACAAAAGGAGATAGATGACATGAAGATGGTCCCTTATGCATCTGCTGTGGGAAGTCTCATGTATGTTATGCTTTGCACTAGACCAAATATCTGTCATGCAGTGGGCATGGCTGCTAGATATCAGTCAAACCCAGGACCAGGACACTGGATTGCTGTAAAGCACATACTCAAGTACCTGAGAAGGACTAGGGAGTACATGCTTGTATATCAATCAAACGACCTGTTTCCGGTGGGTTACACTGACTCAGATTTTTCATCGGACAAAGAAAAGTCCAAGTCTACTTCGGGTTATGTGTTTAGCCTGGGAGGTGGAGCCATTAGTTGGAGGAGTGTGAAGCAGAAATGCATCTCGGACTCTACCATGGAAGCCGAGTACGTGGCAGCCTCTGAGGCAGCCAAGGAGGCAGTGTGGCTCAAGTACTTCCTGCAGGACTTAGATGTGATTCCCGATTTGCCAGAGGGTATTACACTTTATTGTGATAATACTGCTGCAGTCGCAAATTCAAGGGAACCACGAGCCCATCAGGCAAGTAAACATATCAACCGCAAGTACCACATCATACGACACTTCGTGAAGGAAGGAGACGTAGTTGTAGCCAGGGTTACATCGGAAGATAATCTTGCTGACCCTTTCACGAAAGGCCTACCTTCAAAAGTTTTTGAAAGGCATGTGGAAGGAATGGGATTACGGTGTATGGCAGCATTGCTTTGAGTATAAGTGGGATAAATGAGAGACTATGTAATAGAGTAGTATACTTAAAAGCATGCTTTGAGTATAAGTGGGAGATTGTTAGGATTGTATACTGCAAATCATACTTTATGCTTATATTACCTAATTTCCCATTTACTACCTACGAGGATATTAATTATATTTAATCACATGTTTTGCAAATTAATTCACGTTATGGTTATGCAAATGAAATGTCTAATTATTTTATATTGTAGATAATGTGGTGTGTTGATGTCACACGAAAGATCACATTATTGGTGCCTTATAAAATAATATAATAGTTCACAACCTATATAATTAGACAAATTATATAAAGGGTTGTAGTGTATGCTTGAAAATAGTTGGTCTTGACGATTAGCATACATTAGCGTATTTGTATACGTTGAACAGGATCGAGGTGAGATAGTGTCTTCAGATCGACCGTAAGAAGAAAGTAAATCTCGAATAATTATTATTTCTTAATTCTAAGTATATAATATTTAATTGTGTATTTATAATAATTATTGCTTTGATTTACCATAGGTGAGAGTCAAAATGATCGACTCAATAAGCCTCGTATCTTGGGCAATAATATTGTTTATACGACAATTATTATTATTACTAGAAATCGTGTCCCGACTCGTGCGGGTTGATGATGTCCCCTTGAGGAGCTCGATAATGATTATTATATTAAACCCTGCAGGTGGATTTAATTCCGATATAATAATAAGGTTCGAGTGGTACTACTCTTGGATAAGATATTAATTAATTAAAGCTGTCATTAGCTTATAATTAATTAATGGACATTCGATATCTTAAACACGGGAAATAATATATTTAATAAGGAGCCCAATTTCGTAATTTGGGATTTTGGTAGGAAGTGCAATATCAAACTTTTTAGTGGACTAAGTTGATATTAATTAATTCATCATATATTAGGAAGAGTCCTAATAAGGTAAGATGAATTAATTGGGAGTCCTTCCATAATCCTCCTCTAGATCACTAGTAGTAGTCCAAGAGCCTATAAATAGGACATTATGGTTGATGGCCGATTTTATGCTTCTTCATACACAAGGAATTTCGATTTTTTTTCTAAGTGTTTAATTGTGGATCTTGACTTGTGTATTTGATTCCACAATTGAGAGAACACTTTAATTCTTGCTACATATCGGAATTACTTGAAGAAAAAGAAAATCGAGAGTTATGAGGCATAAGAATTCGGCCGATCCATAAGGTGTCCAAGCAAGATCCGGTAGCTTGTTGCCCACACAACGTCCGGTTCAAGGCGGATCATACTATAGAAGATCTGAAGGTAGAAATACAAGGCGATCAAGAAGGAAGTAACCAACGCGCTTCAAAAGGTAATATCCTATGATCTTGGATCTAGATTAAGATATTTTAATTAATCAACATATTTAATTAATAAATAATAAATAATATTTAAATTGCTTGTTAGTCTTAGTAATTAATTAATTAGCATGCCTAAATAGATCTAATGCTCGTAGATGCGTAAAACGCTATTATCAACTTTCCCAAACTTCGCTTCCGCTGCGTTTTACTTTCCAACAATAGGGACCTTACGGTCCCCAGGACAGTTGGTACGAGTGAAGACTTTAGATATCTCCTTGATCCACCCCTTCCAGCCGATCGGGTCCGAAGCTCCCGAAAACTGAGGAGGATGCATCTTGATGACATCCTGAAGCCAGCGGTCCACTCCGCCCCGATTAGCATGGGCCGGGTGCGGGTTCTGAACCGCCTGAGCTATCGCTGCCATTTGATTCACCATTTGCTGCATAACGGCCGCAATGCCAAGGTCGGCGCGCTCCTGAGAAGAGGCATGACTGTGACGGTCGTCGGTACTGCTGGCGTCCCACCGGCTGTGCCACGTCCTCGGCCGCGTCCACGACCACGTCCACGACCACGGCCTCTTCCAGCATCTATACTGATGTTAAATAAATAGCAAAAGCCATATCGATGGTGAGTACGAGAAGAGAAACAATCACAATCGAGAATCAAAGGTGCGATACAAGGAAACAAAGAACAGAGGAAGGAAAAACTTACGGACACTGGTAGTACCGGAATCATGGCAGCGTGACGATGATGTGCAAAACGAAAACACAACAAGACCCAATAAACCGACAAGCCTAGGTATCCATAAACCTAGTGCTCTGATACCATTTTGTGTAACACCCCCAAGATATTCGAGGTATATTACAGCGCCGTAAATCCCTATATGGGACCCACCAGGCTTAACCAACATCATACTCCTCGACTCACGAAAACAACAAAATAACATCTCATCATAAAGACGCAAAACAAAATAATCCACCCGGTCCAACCGGTCAAACATAACACCATCATCTGACACAAGCATAATAGACAACAATACAATCCGGACGAACAAGGACTCTTAAGTACTCGAGTACTTCTATTAGTTTAAAAACCACAAAAGATAAAAAGATAGAAGACAATAGGACATCACTCGTGCACAATCATCACGCACGGCCATCATCCGCATACTGGTCCAGCGCCCGCTCGTCTCGATGAACCTGACCTGAAATTCATAAAACGAATTTCCCCAAAACGGGTCCCCAAAGGGGTTAGCAATTACGCTAGTACAAGTAACCAAATGAACAACTTACATCTTACACATATAGTAAATGCATGCAATCAAGAAAATATAGTTCCAGAACACTCATTTCTGGAAATGCCAAAGATCAAACCACATTTGTAAAATGCACCACAATTAACCGCGGACCCACAGCTTCGTGGATCCCTACCGAGACCCCGTCGGATCTAACCCGTAGTGGTTAAAATCAAACTCGCGGTTCCACAGCTTCGTGGAGCCCTACCGAGACCCCGTCGGATCTAACCCGTAGTGAGTATACACACACACACAATTTCTCATACAATACTACTATGCCAAGATCGTAAGTTCATAAGGATACTTGCCTCGATCAAATAGGCGGTGACACGAACGGGAATGAAGGATCAAACACGACCGCGAGGAACCGGCGGAAATGAACCTAACGATTCGAATAACACAATCACAACCACTTCTAAACGATTACGGAAATGGAATACACCCGGAAACCCACCTACGGTTCATGTATATTCGTATAAAAATAACGAGGGCGGATCACAACCAAACCCTCCCGATTTCGCAAAACTATGAAAATATACCATGAATCCGTAGGAAAACCAATAATACCAATAAGATTAATCCTATTCATCATGAATTAATCTATCATACGGAACGAATCGGACGAAAAGGTGAAAATCCCCAAATTTTCCCAAAAAACAAGGTTCTAGGAGTTTACCTCGAATTAAGGACGAAGAACACGATTAGATATTGATAATATACTCCAAAAACTCGAAGAAGATGATTGCTCGGAGTTGCTAAGCTTCAAATCGCCGAAAGTGCCAAGAAAATCGCCTAGGAGTCGAATGGGGAGGAGGAGTGAAAATGGCCGAAATCGGTCAACTCCTGGGTTTATAAACCCAGACCTCGTTACGCACGTTAGCCACCACATGCTAACGTACGTAAGTGGTATTACGTACGTAAGCCATAAGGGCCTTACGTACGTAACCAAAAAGGCAGAAATGCCTGTACCGAAATACACTAGGACGTTACGTACGTAACCAAAAGGGTGTTACGTACGTAACCAAAAAGGCAGAAATGCCTGTACCGAATTACACTAGGACGTTACGTACGTAACCAAAAGGGTGTTACGTACGTAACATTCCTTTTGGTGGAGTACAGGCCAGAATGAATGAGGGAGGTACCGAAAAAGAATCGAAATACAACGGTGAACAATTCACGATGGTACAGACGTAAGGGACCTGAAACGACAAACTTAAGTGCCGAAGGAAAGCATATTCCCGACTACTCAAAGGTTCAGAAAAACGATAACAAACGTAATTTTCCCAAAAGTTTGGGAAATTTACAAACGGCCCAAAATATCCGAAATGTACGATACATAACCGAGACATCAAGCAAAGCTCACAACACGCGTAATAACATGAGACGGATCCTCGGCAACCTCGAAACGGCGGTTCCGAGCGACGATTTATGAGAATACACGAAATAGCGACGAAAATGACGTAAAACACATAAATCGAGTAAAACGAGTCCGAAACAAGCTCGAACGACAAAAAGTCCAATATTAAATATCCTCAAAACGTCGATACGGTTACAAGCGAGTTGCCAAAAATGAAAATACACCAGAATGAGAATATCAAGAGAAAGGGAAAATGCGGATATTACAATTTGTCAAACGAGGTTCCGCATTATTCGTTGTGACGTGACGTTAGTCGGTGTTTTCCCAACAGATAAGAGAGTTTGCATGCTGTTTGCATGATAGTCGTTCATAGTTTGCAAACTACTACGTCAAACGCGATATTACTTTGTAGTGCACCCAAATATAGTAGAAATTCTTAACCTATTTTTAAAAATGAAAGGAAACATGATAGCACATCATGATCATGTTTATGGATATATAATTGGCAATTTGTCCAAATATCAGAGTGACACGATCGACACTTGTTTTAGCTCTCAGCCTCTCATATATACATAGTAGGAAAAAAAAGAAAAAGGAGTGCAATTCTTTTAAATTGAAATTCATGATGAGAAAAGTTCTCAAATGGGAAAGGATATAAAAGAAAATGTTGAGCCCTTTACAAGTAATGTAGGGTTATGTGACAGAAAATTTAATAGTAAATAAACGCTCAAAAAGATATTTATCACATTTGGCAAAATACATTGAATATGATACTTGAGGTGATATATGTTATCTAAGGGATGATTATTGTGAGGAGAAGACGAAGATTCATCTTCGCATCACCTCGTACTGATAGTGTTAGTGTTAGAAATATAAAATTGGCAATGTTCAAAAATATTTATTACTTAATTATTTAGATTAGAATATTTATTATGGAATCTTATTTCTAAAAAAAAGTTGGATTACATTAGATTAAATACCAATTGATATGCTTAGATCTCCTATTTATATAAGGAAGGACATTTATTTCTCTCTTATTTATATAGGAGACTCGTGGCATTTTCCTGTATAAGGAGAATGATGGATGCAATCGAGATGCAGACGAACATTTGATGATGCATATGTTAAACTATATTTTATTCTATTTTATTTGGTTTTCTTTTATATGTTATCTTTTTATATCTTTTTAGATTATGTTAATTCTTGCTTGTCCTCCCTCTAATTCTTCCTAGATGTTGTTGTTAATTCTTTCTTGCCCTCTAAGTCATTTATTATGCTTTATTTAGTTTCATGTTGAATTAGGTGAAGAACATATACAATTTTAGAATCATGAATTATAATGAACAAGTGTTAAAAGTAATAATACCCAATGTGTGCCTAATGAACTAGTTTTCTTTCCTAGTTAGGGTAGAATTAGGCTTGCTTGTATGTACCTCTCTGTATTTAAAGAGATTTCATCAATGAGAATACAACACATTTTGTCTTACTTTCTGTCTCAGTTATTCTCCCTTCAACACGTTACCAGCATGTAGTCTACCAACTGAATAAGAAAAAAAAAAGATTCCGAAAGAAAAATCGGATCTCCCAGAAAACCCTAGCTCCGCGTCCGCCGTCATCTTCCCCAAGCGGCCGCACACCAGATCGACTCCTTCCACCGCGAGCAAAATGTTGTTCGCATGCTCACCTTCAAACGCCGCACACCAGATCGATCGTTGCGACCGTCTTTCTCACCATCCCAATGTCGGCCACCTTTTTCCTGCCCCGCTGCCGAACCTGATCCGTAGCAGACCTCCGCCCATGATGGAGCCAAAACCCAGTCCGATATAGATCGCCAGCTCCTCCGCCTAACCCTAAAGCTGCTTATTTGACCTTATTACTTCAAGCAAATAGATGAGCCTTCCCTTTTTCTTTTTTTGGTCCTGCTCCTTCCCCCGCCGCCTTCCGATCAGCGGGAAATCGGACCTGCAACAGCCGTTTTTCTCCACCCTCGCCGCGATCTGCCGTTTTCCCCCACCACAAGACCTCCACACGCGATGTAGTACCCCCGACGGCCCGACACCAGTCCTGTCTCCTGCTTCGACTGACAACCCGTTTGCAAAGTCCGACCCGACGACCCGGCTCCAGTGAAGCCCCGGCCCAGTTACAGCCCGTTCGTCCGGCTTCCGACTAGTTTGTCCAGCCCGTATTCCAGACCCGACCCGGTTGCTGACCCGACCCGACCGACATAACCGTTTTCAGACCGTTTTCTGCCCCCTATTCACGAAGTAAGGTACACAATACGAACCCTACTATCTGCAATGTGTTTATACATGCTTTCAATTACCTTTGGTTGCATATTATATTCCGAAATTTGTTTATACTTAATTAAACCAACTAAAAGCATGCATTAATAATTTTAATTAAATCAAAGTAAATCGCTTAAAGCAACTTGGATTAAAATTAATTTACACGAACTAACGTATATTTTGCCATAAGACACCTCTTTGACTGCATATATCCGTGTATAGATATATTCATAGGGTTATGTGACTATACCTATAACTATGTATATATACCTTGCATGCATCAGTAGATATGACATGTGTATTAGGTTCATCATCGGTAGAACCTAGAAGATATTTTCTATTAATTATCACATACTAAACCATGATAAAGAAATTTTATGGATAAAGCATCCAAAATAATTTTTTGACCATATCTTGGTTCTGAAAAAATAATAACGCTCCTCATTATTGAAAATTTTATTATGGAAAGTACTCATGATATACTGTGAAAACTCATTTTCCTTTTTTAAATGTCTCAAGATGGCTGATCCAACTCATCTTGAATTTGACATCTTGGACTCAGAATGACTTGAGTACTATAGATGGGTTTCTGACATAGAGACCATTTTTGTCGCTAAGAGCTGTAGTGCTACTATCTCTGAAAAAGCAGACGAAGCACCTGTAACACCCCAAACTAGGCGATTATTACAGCGCCGTGGGCCCCCGACTGAGACCCACCAGGCGAATGATAATTAATGACTTAAACAATATAATTATAGTACCGAAACACATTATATCATCAATTACCCCGATGAGGAGTTTCGTTACAACACACCCAAGATAATACAGAATACATGTATATTTTATATGAAGATAAAATATAAAACACTGAATAAATGAGTATTCAAATGGAAGTCTGCAGCGGAAATAGAATGAAGAAAACACGAATGACTGAAAAGGACTGGGGCCTCCTACTAGTATCACTGGGACTCCTCGCCGTCCACGTTCTTTTCCCGTGCTTTAGCCTTGCCATGACCTGAAAACAACATCCCCAACGGGGTCAGTTACACAGAACAACAATCCTCAAGAGTTGAAAAAACACAATCATGATATATCTTAATTATGAAATTAAGCTGAAGAGAGGCATCATAGTACGCCCGTAATGGTATGTGCAAGTGCACAAGACGAGTGTCCGGACACACCCGTTCTTGTACCTAATTAGTCTCACGGAGGTACGTTACCGTGTGCACAGTCCATTGTGTCGGTGAACCCGAACACATGACCATCATGTGACCGACTAAAAATTCCACACATCCCCATCCGGCCACGCAATATGAATCCAGAAGGTCATATGAACAAGAGTGACCATGAAGAATATTAATGAATAATAATCCGACAAAGTCAAGAATGACTCACCGAGATGAATAAATAGTGAAATGAATGATAGCTCGATGAAATGATTGGAACCGTCGTTCCTCGTGAATGAAGTTATAATTAGACAATTACAAGTCTCAATGCGGTTAATACAATATGAATGAGTTATGATTATGAATGAACAACAACGAAATGAATGAGTATCCTTTTAACTGAGTAAGAATTAACTTACACAACACCGGTGAAGAATGTTCTTCCTCGAATAAACATCTTAAAATGAGATGTCGGTCGCTCGAACAACCTTGAATAACACAATTACCAATAATCCGCTTAATATACGTATCAAGCATGAATCACGACCAACTCAAAAGTCGATACAACAATATCCAAACTCATAGAGGCATTCTAACGAATACGTTGTAAACATTCACCCTTGATTATAACCAATCCCAAATATAACGAAACCAACCTCCAAAATGAGTAGTTCAATCCAACAAAACACCTTAAATGATATCAATAATCCAATAGGAAACCACAATTCACGGTTACAAAACCATAATCAGAAACCCCAAAAATAACCAAAGTCAAACATCAAGGGTTCTTGAATAATTCTCTAAATATTCATCAAATCCGAAATATACACTAATAAATCCGTAGGAACATATGTATCTAAGATAGATAATCCATATCTAACATATACCGACATAATAGCAAGCTTACATGAAGAGATCGGAAGGAAAATATTTAAAATTCGAAATTCTAGATCCAAGAAATGTTTACCTTGATTTGATGTATTGGAGAGGATGAAATGATGATTAATCCAACTCAAAGGCTTGAAAATGATGATAGGTGAGTGCATCTCGAAGAGATCTCTCTAAATCATCCAAAATTGCCCGGACTCGCCCAAAAATGAAGTGAGATATGAAAATGACGAACTGGACTGGACTGTCCAATTTATACTGTTCCAGTCTAGCGCCCACTAGATCCTGTTCTTAGCGTGCGCTAATGGGTGTACTGGGTAGTCCAGTACCCTCTGACTGTAACGGCAGCGTGCGCTACAGCCTAAACTTAGCGTGCGTTAACCTTGCGTTAGCGTGCGCTAACAGAGTATCTGATGTCCAGTAATTGACGTCCAGAACCCCCTGTTCTCTGGTCTACTCGCGATAGCGTGCGCTACACCCAACTCTCAGCGTGCGCTACTACATCATTAGCGTACGCTAAAAACTACTCATAGCGTGCGCTATGAATTATTCCAGATCAGTCTAGTACCAACTGGACTCTGCCTGATCGACCTTAGCGCGCGCTACACTGATTGCATAGCGTGCGCTAACCAAACTTACTAGCGCGCGCTACTTACCATTCGTAGCGTGTGCTACTACAACTCAACTGCAGTCGAGTGCCTTATGGACTGTCTGTAATATCCGACTGTAACTTTTCATTTTTACCTGTCATTGTATTATTCGGATAATCTGATTATCATGAATCGTTGCATTTAGTATTATGTCATGGTATTATAGATTTAAATATCATATCGTTGTTATTTCATATGTGATGATTCAATGTTATTAGAGTGTTGCATTTTCGAATTTTTGTTAATGTAGCGTACGCTACACAGTACGATTAACGTACGCTAATCATGTGACATAGCGTGCGTAAGGTTTCCTCTGTTGCGTACGCTAAGAGGGAATCTGGCAGCAGTTGACTTCAGCACGTGAACCCTTTTAACCGTTAGCATGCATGAGATCTAAGTCTGAGCTGTCGTGTCGGTGAGAATCTACTTTTATTAGCGTGCGTAACCCATTTATCATTAGCGTGCGCTAACGGCCTGCGATAATTCAAGACAGTAGCCACTGTCAGCCGCTTACGTACGTAATATCGACCGGATAGCGTACGTAAGTTCATTAGCGTACGCTAATCTGTCCCGATAGCGTACGCTAAGTCTGCACAGTCTATTTATAGGACCAACGAGTTTTTCATTTCTTCACAACCCAAACCGAATTTCTCTCTTCACATATCATACCTCTGCACTACCAAAACGATATCAACCTTCACCAACTTGTTTCTAAGCCTTGAATCTCAGAGTGGAGCTCATTTTCTTGGAGATTTGGAATTGTTTTTAAGCTTGGAATATATTCTCTCATAACATTGAAGTTGTTCTTCATTTCTGGAGGTTGGTGTGTTTTCTTCTCTGCATTATTTTCTTATGTTGATGATTAATGACGAATTATACTTCACCTAGAGTTAGATTAAGCAAGTAAAACATGGTTATAATTAAACTCTTTAAGCACTTCTTGATGAATATGATAATGAGGGTTTAGATTAGATGAGTTCTTGATATTGTAGTAATGGTAACCATGTTTGTAGTTGTCATTACCCATCTTCTGGACGAATTTAGCTCAGTAGGACATTGTTGGATCGGTTAGCTTCATCATAGCTGGACTTAATCAAGAACTTGATATCATAAAGTGTTTAAACACCATTTTAGGTATTTATTTACCTTGAGAAGAACTTGATAATGTTAAAGATAAGATTAGATGATCTAGTTCGAAATCTTAGAAGCTTTAACAAATCATATTGGCTCGCCACAAGTCTTTAAAGAATGATAAGGATCTTACAAACAATAACTTTCATTAATCTATTGTGTTGATAACTTAGAGTATGGTTCATCATCATGCTAAAGAGATAGTGTTCTTAAGTAGATGATGCTGATTATGAATGATACTATCATGGTAGATTGAGTATCAAATTCATTATGACTATCCTTTTTAATAGGAGATGTTGTAAAACATGAAAATTTGATTTAAACCAATCTTATTGGCAAATTGAAGATGTTTTTGTTCATGGAATAACAAGAGAATTACAGGACACTTTTGGGTATGGTAATCCGATTTTGGAAGATGAATTAGTTGTAATGAAACCTTTCATTAATCGTTAAGGTATTCATCACGGGGGGATGAATTATTCGAGTAGGTTTCGGGCGTCGTTTCCTACGAATTGATATTAATATTATGTGAATATATTATTGAATGAATTACGTTTCATTCAAGGTTGCTTGTTCGATTGAGTGTTTAACCGAGGATACCGTCCGTTTGATCATTTGGAGAAGGACTATCTTTCGCTTACGGATTTGAGGCAAGTTATCTTGCTTGGTTATAATGATGATTAGATTCTTCTGATGGTTATATTTTTCATATGTATGAATTGTTCATGAAATGTTTGTCGTGATTTGACATTGTCCTTGACGTTATTCCGTTTTCTTCATGGGGTTGCATTCCAAGCACGCTGCTTTGAATCATTGATCTCGTTGGCCTTATTTTCACTTCGGTGAGTTTTCTTGATCCTTAATCGGATATGTGTTTTGTTGAATTCGTTGTCATGTTGTATCGTGACATATCCGAATCATATCTGCGTTAGATTGGTTATTGTGTAGATTTTTAGCCGTGCACATATAGTCATTGGTGGATATTATTCGCATTGGATCGCACACGGACGTAGTTTCGTGAGGCTAATTAGGTACATTGTCCCACGTATATTTCTCGATTCCGTATACGGGCGGACATGTACACGGACACATTTCGGATCAGCGCATCGTGATGTCCATCTTTGAGCCATACTGTAAATCGTCCATAGTATTGGATGCTTGTGACTGATCGTTTCATACGCCCGAGGGGTATGATTGATAGTCGGAATGATTTCTTTGAAATCTATATATGTGGATTATATATGTCAGAAGAATTGATTATCATGTATATCTGAACCTGTGTTGGGCGAAATACTTGTATTGTATTTTAGGTCGAGGCAAGGGCAAGGCACGGGAAGAGCATGTCGACGGCGAAGGGTTCGAGGGATACTAGTTCGGGGGCCCCCACATCTCTTGTTGTCCGGTTATGTTAAACCGTGTTATGTTATTTCTTGTTTCATTTAAATTGCTATTTGGTTGTATTTGACATTTGAAGTATTTTCCATCTCCATATGGTTTATACTTGATTTGGATCCTGTGTATTGTAAGGCCGTTGGCCATGTTTTAATAAACTCCTAATCGGAGTAATGACTATTCATTGTGGTTCGGTATCACAAATAATATTTGTTTAATCTGTTTTGAATATCGCCTGGTGGGTCCTAGTGTGGGATTCACGGCACTGTAATAGCCGCTTTTTGGGGTGTTACAGAAGATGGTATCGGAGACGTCGTTTTTTTTATGAGTCATTGAGAAATGAACTAGTATCAAGAGACCTTCGTGTCACGTGTGACCTGTGCAAGCGCCTTACCCTACGAGCCAAATACGGTACGTACTTTATGAACCATGATTTAATTACTGGCATGATATTGATATCAGTATGGGTCTCCTTGTTGATCATGTTATTTCGAGGAATTGTGACAGGATCTATCTGATTGATAATCCGAGGTAAATGCTGAATTTATTATACAATTGAAATTGTTCGACTTGACACCGATATGATATTCGGTGCGACATTTGTGGTATCGATAACCGTTTTCCTTGAATATGTGATTCCTTGTTGCTGTTAACTTAGCATGAATTTTAGTATCTTGAACTGTACTTATGGTTATCATTATGATTGATTCTTTCAGTATGGAAAGAAACACGAGGGGTCGTGGCGAGGGGGACGAGGCCGCGAAGGGGCCGAATCCCGATACCTCGAGCCAACAGACGCGCGAATGCGACCGAGTTCCACACACAAAGGGTTCACCTTCTAGGGAACAATCGCACCACGGTGGCGCGGGGATGCGCGTGTCGATCCTTACGCCGTAATGCGGTGGCATGATGACACGATGACCCAGATGGGTCAACTAATGGAATCTATGCAGGGCCGCCATCGCCGCCAGCAGGGGCTCATCCTCCTCCCGTGATTGGCGGACCCGTGAGTCGGATTATCGGCGACATCTCTCGCCGACCACCGACTTTTGAAGGCTCCTTTGAGCCTCGCCGACATTGTGCATTGGATCGAGCATTTTGAGAAACTTTTCCAGATGGTGGATCGCCCTAAGAGAATCGCGTTTGAGAGCCGCGTATTACCTTGGCAAAGGAGCTCACACCTGGTGGCTTTCAGAAGGCCACTGATGGTGTCTACACTTGGGAGGAATTTAAAAACCTCATGCTAGACCGTTACTACCTGGCCACTCCGCGAGGCCAAACTGTCAACTATTGAACCCCACCCGTCTCAAGACGATGATGTATTATCTGTTCCGAGAAATTCCAGGCACTCCTTCCTTTTGCCACGACAATTATCCGAACAGAGGCGGACAAGATCAAATACTTTCTCAAGAGGCTTAAACCCCGAATGAGAATGCACTGTTGAATCACCACTGTACTACCTTACTGAGTTCATCGAGAAGGCTCGAGTACGAACTCACCGCGAAGGAGATTTCCAAGAAACAACCCTACCCAACAACAAAAGGTCCAAGAACCAACTGAGATCGAGAGTAATCGGGGGACATTCAGGAAGCCCCAGTCATTGCCAAACCCTTCTGATCGACCACCCATGGCGTCAAAGCCCGCCGGATCGCACTCTCGAGCGGTTCCCTCTTCCGTGGTGTGCCATAACTGTGGGGGCCAGGGGCATATCAACTTCAATTGCCCAAAGCCTGCCATCACATGCCATATTTGTGGGAAGAATGGTCACCGTGCTCGTTTTTGCAGGAGTGGGCCCGTACATGATCTAGTGACGTCTCATGCTCCAGTTCAATCTTCTGTCCAAAACCGGACACCTCCGTCCGCTTCCTTTCAGACCACCGGGGCGAATAGGGGAATGGGCCGTGGGAATCAAAGTGGTACACCTGGTGCCGGTACTGCGAAACCCAGGATTTACGAGATGAAGAAAGCTGATGATCCCGAGGCCAGCATGATTTCAGGTATACTCGAGATCCACTCCCAGCCTGTATGTGTTCTTTTTTATACCGGTGCTTCACACTCCTTTATATCTTCTTCTTGTTTAAGTCGTTTGCCTCTAGACCATGTTATCAATTGTGAGCCCTACGTGATTGGTCTACCTGATGGTAGAAGAATTATTGGAAATCGTGAAGTCCAGGACTGTCCGATTCGTTTGAACGACCGTGAGTGGTTGTCAAATCTGATTGTAGTCGATCTACCTAAGGATGATATAATCTTGGGTATCGATTGGATGGATCTTCACGATGCAATACTCAGTGTTCGCAAATGGATGGTTACCGTCACTTCTGATGATGGATTCGAGTGTATTTTTCGAGGTGATAATCCCAGTCGTTCTGGGAGAGTCATCAGCGCTATGAAAGCAGTGAAACTGCTTAATCAAGGGTGTATTGGTTATTGGTGCTACATGACCAAAACAGCTGATCGACCAGTTGAATTGGCTGACATTCCGGTAGTCCGAGATTACCCCTATATATTTCCAGACGAGTTACCAGGCTTACCTCCTCATCGTGACGTGGAGTTTATTATTGAGTTAGAACCAGGTACGTCCCCGCTCTCAAAAGCGCCGTACCGTATGGCTCCGACTGAGATGCAAGAATTGAAGAACCAGCTTGAGGAGTTGACTGACAAAGGCTATATTCGACCTAGTGCGTCCCCTTGGGGAGCACCAGTGTTATTCGTACGGAAGAAAGATGGATCTCTACGCTTATGTATTGATTACCGTGAGCTGAACAGGGTAACCATCAAGAACAAGTATCCCTTGCCTCGTATTGATGATTTATTGGACCAACTTCAGGGAGCTGCCGTGTTTTCGAAGATCGATTTGAGATCTGGTTATCATCAGTTGAGGATTCGAGAGTCTGACATTTCGAAGACAGCATTCCGTACTCGCTATGGGCATTATGAGTTCGTGGTGATGCCATTTGGACTGACTAATGCACCGGCGGTATTCATGGAGCTGATGAATCGAGTTTTTATTAACTATCTGGATCGTTTTGTAGTCGTTTTCATTGACGACATTCTGATTTACTCTCGCGATCACGAAGAGCACGAGCGTCACCTTCACCAAGTTCTCGATACTTTGAGGCGAGAACAACTTTATGGGAAATTTTCTAAGTGTGAATTCTGGATGCCTGAGGTTGTCTTTCTCGGGCATGTGATATCAGCCGAAGGGGTGAGAGTGGACCCACAAAAGACGGAAGCCATTCGAGATTGGCTACCACCGAAGAACGTGAAGGAAGTTCGTAGTTTCCTCGGCCTAGCAGGTTACTACCGACGGTTCGTAGAAGGATTTTCTAAAATTGCGCAACCAATAACTAACTTACTGCGAAAGGACAAGAAGTATTTGTGGTCAGAAACATGTCAGAAGAGTTTTGATGAGCTCAAGATTCGATTGATTTCGGCCCCTGTTTTGGTCTTACCAAAAGGAACGGAAGGATTTGTGGTGTATAGTGACGCGTCGAGACAGGGTCTGGGATGTGTACTAATGCAGGAAGGGAAAGTGATTGCCTATGCATCGAGACAATTGCGACCCTATGAAGTTAACTATCCGACCCATGACTTAGAGTTAGCAGCCGTGGTGTTTGCTTTGAAAATCTGGCGTCACTATCTTTATGGGGTTTCCTGCCAGATCTTTACAGACCACAAGAGCCTAAAGTACATTTTTACTCAGAAGGAGTTAAACATGAGACAGAGAAGGTGGATAGAATTAATCAAGGACTATGATATCGAGATCCTTTATCATCCGGGTAAAGCAAATGTGGTTGCCGACGCATTGAGCCTTAAAACCGTACAGGAGCAGATGCTGAGCCGTTTGACAGCACAGAGAGAGTTGCGGTTAGACCTTATGAGGTCAGAAATTGAAGTTTGGTTACAGCGTGTTCAGGGACAACTTTGTACCCTTGAGATTTCTTGGTCTCTTGATGAAATGATCAAATCGAAGCAAGTTACGGACCCATTCTTATCTCGAGTTCAGGATGAAGTAACCCAGGGGAAAGCCCCTGGATTCGTGATCCACGAGGATGGATTGATACGTTTTAGGAATCGAGTTTGTGTACCCGCTAACGAAGAGTTGAGGAACTCTATCATGAGAGAAGCCCATGCTACCCCGTACTCTATTCACCCGGGCTCTAGCAAGATGTATAAGGATTTGAAGCAGAATTATTGGTGGGGGAATATGAAACGTGAGGTTGCCGAATTCGTTTCGAGGTGTTTGACCTGTCAGCAGGTTAAGATTGAGCACCAGCGACTCGCAGGAATGCTGAAATCGCTCCCGATTCCTGAGTGGAAATGGGAGGACATATCTATGGATTTTATCACTAGCTTGCCGACGAGTCGTCGAGGAGTGAATACGATTTGGGTGATTGTGGACCGTCTGACCAAATCAGCCCACTTCTTGGAGATTAAGGACACGTGGGGCCCCGAGAGATTGGCCCAGCTGTTTATTAAGGAAATTGTGAGACTACACGGTACCCCCAAGAGCATTGTATCAGACCGTGATGGGCGATTTGTGTCACACTTCTGGAAGGCAGTTCATCGTGCGATGGGCACGCAGTTGAATTTCAGTACGGCTTTTCATCCACAGACTGATGGTCAGTCGGAGAGAACCATCCAGACTCTAGAAGATATGTTGAGAGCATGTGCTCTTGATTGGAAGAACGATTGGGAAGCCCAGCTGCCTTTGGTGGAATTCACTTATAATAATAGTTGGCACGCTTCGATTCAGATGGCACCGTATGAGGCATTGTATGGTCGTCGCTGTAGGTCCCCTTTGTGTTGGGACGAACTGTCAGAATCTCTGGGTACGGAACCCGATATGTTGTTAGCCGCCCGTGAGAAGATCACTTTGATTAAGAGTCGGTTGTTAACGGCTCAAAGTCGACAGAAGTCTTATGCTGACCATCGTCGACGACCGCTTGAGTTCGAGGTTGGTGACCATGTGTTAATGAAGGTGTCTCCTACTCGAGGTGTTTTTCGTTTCGGGAAGAGGGGCAAGCTGAGCCCAAGGTACATTGGGCCGTTTGAGGTTCTGGAGCGTGTAGGTGATCTGGCCTATCGACTAGCCTTGCCACCGACCTTGAGTAAGATTCACAACGTGTTTCATGTCTCCCAGCTGAGGAAATATGTTGCTGATCCGAGCCACGTACTTCAATTCGAAGATATTGATTTAGCAGAGGATCATTCGTACGAGGAGCGTCCTGTACGGATACTCGAGAGGAGGATCAAGCAGTTGCGGAACAAGACGATTCCCCTACTGAAAGTTCAGTGGTCACGACACGGAGTCGAGGAGGCTACGTGGGAGACCGAGGATAGTATGCGAGCGAGATACCCCGAGTTATTTACCCCTTAGTTTCGAGGACGAAACTCTTTTTAAGGGGGGGAGTATGTAATATCCGACTGTAACTTTTCATTTTTACCTGTCATTGTATTATTCGGATAATCTGATTATCATGAATCGTTGCATTTAGTATTATGTCATGGTATTATAGATTTAAATATCATATCGTTGTTATTTCATATGTGATGATTCGATGTTATTAGAGTGTTGCATTTTCGAATTTTTGTTAATGTAGCGTACGCTACACAGTACGATTAACGTACGCTAATCATGTGACTTAGCGTGCGTAAGGTTTCCTCTGTTGCGTACGCTAAGAGGGAATCTGGCAGCAGTTGACTTCAGCACGTGAACCCTTTTAACCGTTAGCATGCATGAGATCTAAGTCTGAGCTGTCGTGTCGGTGAGAATCTACTTTTATTAGCGTGCGTAACCCATTTATCATTAGCGTGCGCTAACGGCCTGCGATAATTCAAGACAGTAGCCACTGTAAGCCGCTTACGTACGTAATATCGACCGGATAGCGTACGTAAGTTCATTAGCGTACGCTAATCTGTCCCGATAGCGTGCGCTAAGTCTGCACAGTCTATTTATAGGACCAGCGAGTTTTTCATTTCTTCACAACCCAAACCGAATTTCTCTCTTCACATATCACACCTCTGCACTACCAAAACGATATCAACCTTCACCAACTTGTTTCTAAGCAGAGTGGAGCTCGTTTTCTTGGAGATTTGGAATTGTTTTTAAGCTTGGAATATATTCTCTCATAACATTGAAGTTGTTCTTCATTTCTGGAGGTTGGTGTGTTTTCTTCTCTGCATTATTTTCTTATGTTGATGATTAATGACGAATTATCACTACTACGAAAATAGGATTTCACATCGGTTTTTAAGTACTAATCACATCGGTTTTAAAACCGATGTTGTATCCACCGATGTTAAAATTTACATCGGTTTTTAAAAACCGATGTGAAAATGATTAATTCACATCGGTTATGCCACAACCGATGTGAAATTGATGCAAAAAAAAATTCACATCGGTTTCTTCAATAACCGATGTGAATTGCCGTAACTCACATCGGTTTTGAGTTCTAACCGATGTAAATTTGAAGCTAAAAATTTAACGTCAGTTTCTTAAATTTCAAGATTTATTAAAAACAAAATTGCATTATCAGTGAGAAATCGATAATGGAATGTCTGCCACAAGTTCATTGTCAAGTTTAATAATTGTGATTTATTCATAGAGCAACAACCACACAAACTTAAATGTTCACTACATTGTTCCATCTAAGAGCATACTACATATACTCATGGAGTCTATATATTGTTCATAACACCATATATAGACAACATACAAAATAACTCGAGACTCGAACGGACATAGGAAGCCAACTTCTTCATATTTTAACTCGATGCCCGCAAAAGAAGAAATATGTGTGAAGTAAGGAAACTTGATTCACATTCATCTCAAGAACAAACAACGAAACAAATGGTAAGTTGTAAATTGTTGTATTAGATGGCAAAACCCTTACCGAAAGACGGGTTTTGTAGAGTGAACTAGCCACTTTGGATCGCATTTTGTTTGCTTGTAAGCATCAATCTTGTTCATCTCCGCACGAACATTAAACGATCTTTTCACCCTCCCGGAATATGAGTTAAGCGAAAACAACACGCGATAAGGATGAACAAGATATTTCACATGCATTTCATTTATTTCTTTATTAAATTTCATATGCATCTCACTCATATTAGTTATTATTAACAAGTATATCAACATATTAGTTTATTATACTACATATTAGTTATTATTAACAAGTATATCAACATATCGGATTATTAGACTAATTGATATGTAGCCCGAACATTATAGCCTAAATGATAAACTAATTAAATAATTAAATACTAAAATAATAGTAATATATATACTAAATGTATGTTGATAGTAATAATAATAATTTACCATTTTTTCAAACACTTCTTTGGTGGAATCCTTGGGAAAATAATAACCTTCTCCTCCCTCCTCCTTCTTGAGTCGTGCTCTAACCCAATCAAAACCACGACATGTATGATCATCAGATATAATGGATGGATCAACGGATTCAGACAATTGAGAAACAGGTCCTCTTGAAGCCACTCGATCCTTTTTTCTTCATATCCACCCTCTCCCAAATAATGTGAATGCGTGTTGAATTTTTGACGTTCCTGTGCTTTCTCACGAATTTTCTGTTTCAAAAAAGGTACGCCATGAACAACTATATAGATTGTGCATTAACTCTACCATTCTAAACAGTAGTCACCACATTTCCCATTAACACTTCTAGCAAAAAGATCTGAAACCTTTCAACCGATCTAAAAACAATATTCATTACTAAAGTTGCCATATTGCATTGTCCCCATTTCTTGTTTCAATATTGCATCAGATACATGGATAAAAAGAAAAAGAAAAAAAGAACATACCCCTTGGATTCTCTTGGAGCATTTTGGTCCACTTGCCCTCTTCTTGGTGCTCTGATACACTAGCTTTCCCCCTGATTTCCCACACAGAGCACAACATAAACCAAATCAATCCACGGAATAAAAGTTCAATACATAACACAAAACCCTGGACGAATACGAACAGACATTACTTCAAATCAAAACCATCTCAATTAACAACATTACATCATATACTAAGAACTAAATACACATTTCAAAAGGTAAATTACAAAATTTTCAAAGAAATCTCAAATTTTCAACACATTCTCCTGGTTTCGTTCATTAATTAATGTTAGAAACATGAAGACGAGACAAATCTAAGAAGAAGGGGATCACAAACTACGAATAAAAAATCAAACCAAGTAGAAATAATCGAATTCAAAATCTGGAACAAAATGAACCATGAAAATTTAACCTAACACACAAAAAAAATAAGAAATTAAAAAAAATGCTGAACCTAAAAGTTGAAATTTCAGAAATAAAAAATCTTACGAACAATTTCATCTGTGTTTGTCGAGAAACCTGGTCTGATTATCCAAAACCTCAAGCGCCGTCAAAATCGGGGGTAAACCCTCATCGAACCTCACATCGACGACGGCACCGATGACCTGGCACACCTTCCCGATCGCCCTTTGACCGGTGAACTCATCCGTGATCTTTCCACCGGCTCCACTGCTGGGGGATTTGGATGGGGGAGGAGCGGCAACGACGGCAGGGCGGCGAATCTATGGAGAAAATGGCCCGCGAGGATGGGCGAGAGCTGGGATTTGGGGCGGATGGAAATGGAGATCAGGGGCGGATGGAAATAGATTGACGATTGGGGTTTTTACGGATAGAAGAAGAGAGGAGTGTTTGGATTTTTATCGAGAAACCCAGCAAAAATAAAATAAATTCACATCGGTTACAAATAAAAACCGATGTCAAGTAACAATATTCACATCGATTTTATATAAACCGATGTTACACTAAAAAAAATCATTTAAATTCACATCGGTTCGTTTAGAAACCGATGTTAAAGTAATATATTCACATCGGTTTCTAAATAACCGATGTTAATCGAGTATAACTCACATCGGTTTTTATAAAACCGATGTTAATTTGTTTTAAAATTTTCAATTATGCCACCGCGTCTTTTTTAACATCGGTTTTCACAAAACCGATGTTAAACGAGCGATGTTGAATGTCTTTTTTCTAGTAGTGTATACTTCACCTAGAGTTAGATTAAGCAAGTAAAACATGGTTATAATTAAACTCTTTAAGCACTTCTTGATGAATATGATAATGAGGGTTTAGATTAGATGAGTTCTTGATATTGTAGTAATGGTAACCATGTTTGTAGTTGTCATTACCCATCTTCTGGACGAATTTAGCTCAGTAGGACATTGTTGGATCGGTTAGCTTCATCATAGCTGGACTTAATCAAGAACTTGATATCATAAAGTGTTTAAACACCATTTTAGGTATTTATTTACCTTGAGAAGAACTTGATAATGTTAAAGATAAGATTAGATGATCTAGTTCAGAAATCTTAGAAGCTTTAACAAATCATATTGGCTCGCCACAAGTCTTTGAAGAATGATAAGGATCTTACAAACAATAACTTTCATTAATCTATTGTGTTGATAACTTAGAGTATGGTTCATCATCATGCTAAAGAGATAGTGTTCTTAAGTAGATGATGCTGATTATGAATGATACTATCATGGTAGATTGAGTATCAAATTCATTATGACTATCCTTTTTAATAGGAGATGTTGTAAAACATGAGAATTTGATTTAAACCAATCTTATTGGCAAATTGAAGATGTTTTTGTTCATGGAATAACAAGAGAATTACAGGACACTTTTGGGTATGGTAATCCGATTTTGGAAGATGAATTAGTTGTAATGAAACCTTTCATTAATCGTTAAGGTATTCATCACGGGGGGATGAATTATTCGAGTAGGTTGCGGGCGTCGTTTCCTACGAATTGATATTAATATTATGTGAATATATTATTGAATGAATTACGTTTCATTCAAGGTTGCTTGTTCGATTGAGTGTTTAACCGAGGATACCGTCCGTTTGATCATTTGGAGAAGGACTATCTTTCGCTTACGGATTTGAGGCAAGTTATCTTGCTTGGTTATAATGATGATTAGATTCTTCTGATGGTTATATTTTTCATATGTATGAATTGTTCATGAAATGTTTGTCGTGATTTGACATTGTCCTTAACGTTATTCCGTATTCTTCATGGGGTTGCATTCCCAAGTACGTCGTTTTGAATCATTGATCTCGTTGGCCTTATTTTCACTTCGGTGAGTTTTCTTGATCCTTAATCGGATATGTGTTTTGTTGAATTCGTTGTCATGTTGTATCGTGACATATCCGGAATCATATCTGCGTTCCGATTGGTTATTGTGTAGGATTTTTAGCCAGGCACATATAGTCATTGGTGGATATTATTCTGCATTGGACTGTGCACACGGGACGTAGTTTCGTGAGGCTAATTAGGTACATTGTCCTACGTATATTTCTGGATTCCGTATACGGGGCGGACATGTACACGGACACATTTCCGGATCGGGCGTACTGTGATGTCCATCTTTGAGCCATACTGTAAATCGTCCATAGTATTGGATGCTTGTGACTGATCGTTTCATACGCCCGAGGGGTATGATTGATAGTCGGAATGATTTCTTTGAAATCTATATATGTGGATTGTATATGTCAGAAGAATTGATTATCATGTATATCTGACCCTGTGTTGGGCGAAATACTTGTATTGTATTTTAGGTCGAGGCAAGGGCAAGGCACGGGAAGAGCATGTCGACGGCGAAGGGTTCGAGGGATACTAGTTCGGGGGCCCCCACATCTCTTGTTGCCCGGTTATGTTAAACCGTGTTATGTTATTTCTTGTTTCATTTAAATTGCTATTTGGTTGTATTTGACATTTGAAGTATTTTCCATCTCTATATGGTTTATACTTGATTTGGATCTTGTGTATTGTAAGGCCGTTGGCCATGTTTTAATAAACTCCTAATCGGAGTAATGACTATTCATTGTGGTTCGGTATCACAAATAATATTTGTTTAATCTGTTTTGAATATCGCCTGGTGGGTCCTAGTGTGGGATTCACGGCACTGTAATAGCCGCTTTTTGGGGTGTTACACTGTCTGCCTGAACCACACTAGCGTGGCTAATGCTGAGAGGTAGCGTGCGCTACCCGTACTCAATTAGCGCGCGCTAAAGAGAGTACGTAGTGTGCGTTACTCCTTACACAGCCCAATATGAAGATGACAATGGTAATAAACACGGCTCGATCCTCCAACCAGGTAGAAAGATGAATAATAACTGATACACGATACAAATACTCTGAACGGTGAATACAATGATTGAATATGAATGATGAATGATTATTAATGAGTAAAAATTACTGAGTGACAATTATAGAATGATAATTACTGAATGATAATGACTGAATTACAACCGGGTATTACAGCACCGTCCGACAAAATCAAAGCTAGTGCACTAATGTTTCTTAGGCGACACTAGGCATGTCCACGGGTCGGACCTGTCGGATCACCGGGTCCGACCCCTCGGGTCGTCGGGTCCAATAAGGGGGACCCGAACCCTAACCCGTAAATAAAGACAACCCGTCGGGTTTAGAACCCGCTGGGTCAGCGGGTCTCGGTCAGATTTTTTTTATTTTTATTTTTTATTCGTAATATAAAAATTATTTTTTGAAATACAATTGTTAATTTGTTATATAGTTTTTAATGAGGATAATAGGGTTGTTTTTTTAAAAAAAAGGGGGGGAGTAAAGTAGGAATGGACTTGAATCGGTTTTCCGATTGCCTACATATCCTCTCGGGAAAGAGGAATCAAAGCCCCACGTAGTTCTCTTACCTTTCTTTGTATCCCTGCCGCCCTTACCTTGGTGGTTACGTGCTTCCCGCGGATCCCTCCGATGGAGTGAGTAGTTCTTCATCTTCATCATCGTCGGTTGATTTGTTGTTTTTCATTTCCGCTCTCCGCCAATCACTTAGTAGCACTTGAGCTTCCAACATCTCGGGCAACAAGTTTGACCTCGTGGGATCGAGAACCTTTCCACTCCGGCTAAAGGTTTGCTCTACAGCTACCGTTGAGGCGGGAACGGCGAGAATTTGTGCCGCAATCTTGCTTAGAGTAGGAAACCTCTATCTCTCCGGTCGGCTCCACCATTCCAAGATGTCAAAGTCTTCTAACTCTTCTTCATGTCCAAACTCAAAGGTAATGGTTGGATAATCGTCGAGCTCCGAATTGGAACTCGATGTGGTTTTTGCCCTCTTTGGGGCAAATATATCTCTAGCAATTGATGTCAAACGTCTACTAGTAGATGATGAAGAAGAAATGGGAGGTGGTTGTTGAGATGATTGAGCTTGATCGGAAATATGATAATGAGCATACAATTGTTCAAGTAAATTCCTAACGTTAGTAAGTATAGTAGAAACAATACATGCAGGATCATTTTGTATTTGTAGAAACGAATAATAATTTTCCAAAAATTGTTTCAAACCTTCCATTTTACGTCTAGGGTCCAAAACAAATGCAATAAGGTAAACATCCGGAATAATTTTGAAATAACTTAACCATTTAATTCTCATATCACTTATGGCAACTTTAATGGAAGGCAATATTAATTGCTACAAAACAAAATAAGTTCGAAGTTGGTTTGTAAACATAACTAAAAAATTTAGTAGCCTCGTAGAAATGTTTAAAAACATCCATTACATCTCTTGCTAAAACCCAAGCTTCCTCGAAAATAAAATTACCATTAATGTGTTGTGCGGCAAAACCACTTAAAAGTTCTTTATAATCATATGATTCGAAAATCATTTTGTATGTAGAGTTCCAACTTGTGTAAACATCTTTTGAATTTTTTTGGATACATTATGTTGTTTACAATATTGGTACCATTTACGACGAACACTTTTTTTAGTCCAAAGTTCATTAAGAATGCCTCTAATAGGTTTTATTAATTCTCCAACATAAGCTAAATATTCTTGAATACATAAGTTTAAAATGTGAGCCGCACACCTAATGTGAAAATTTTTACCTCCAATAGACGGCGTACAATAAGTGATTAGTTCTTGAATTGAAGCCGTGTTAGCGGATACATTGTCAAATCCGATTGAAAAAACTCGTGAAACTAATCTATTTTCTTCTAAAATATTTGCAATTAAACAAGCTATGTTTTGCGCGGTGCGTGGGTCGTTAAAAACTCGTAATGCCAAAACTCTTTTGTTTAACACCTAAAACTTATCAATATAATGACATGTAATGCCCATGTAAGAATTTTTTTGAAATGAATTGGCCCAAATATCACAACAAATCGAAAATTGTAAATCACTATTTTCCATAAAATATTTAATCAATTTTTCTTTACGTGATTTATATCTATGCATCATTTTTCTTTTTGCGGTTTGTCGAGAAATTTGTTTATATGCGGGTTAAACATGATTTGTCACCCAATCATTAAAACCAACATTTTGTGCAAAGCTAAAAGACAATGAATCAACGGCTATCATTTCCGAAAATGCATCCATAGATGAAGAATGATCATATTAAAATAAAGAAGGAGGTTGGTTAGAGGTTGATGTGTACCCGGATAGTTGCGTTTGTCCTCGTGCCAATCCGTATTTTTCGGGATGCTTCGTCCTAATACGTCGGTAGTAATTCCCGTATCCTTCTCCTTTTTGGTGCTTGTACTTTGAGCTACAAAATCTACATTTAACCATAGACACTTGATTAATATCGGGATCACTTTTAGTAAACCAAAATAGAAATACCGCCGCTCTAAGTTGAGCTTTTTCGATGACGTCCGTCTCCTCAGAGTCGGGCGCTTGAGTCTCGAATTCTTGGGTGTTAAAGAAAGGAGGTGATTCCATACCGAACTCCTCCTCGTCCCTTAGTCCGGACCCGCTTGAAGAACCGCTCACGGAGTTACATCTTTGGTTTTACATTATGAGAATAATTTGAATTTGTAAACTTGAGAATTACAAATTCTAAACTTGAGATTATGATAGAGTATAAGACTATAAGTAGATGATTGTATGAATTGGTGTGAGATGAATGAATTGGATTTTGGGTATTTATAGTAAAAAATGTGTATTTGTTATAAATTAAAAAAAAAATCTGCACTGCAGAGTGCAGTGCAGACAGTACCGTTGCTGAGCAACGGCTCTATTCCTAAAAAGAAGTCTGCTGCATATGCATGGTGTGGTGGGTGGGGCCAACAGAAGGGATTTTTTTTATAAAAAAATGGATGACCCGGCGGGTCAGCGGGTAGGAATTAGGTCGACTCTAACCCTAACCCGCAACCCGTACGACCCTTGACCCGCATGACCCGTGGCCCAGCGGGTTCGGATCGGGACAGGTTCCCGCCGGTCCGGGTCGACCCTTGACCCTTGGACATGCTTAGGCGACACATCTACCCAAGCATGAAATGGAATATCTACAGTTAAAATCCCCCAAAGAACTGTGGGATGCCCTTAAAGGCCGATTTGGGAACATGTGTACTTTGCTCCCAGAACTGACCGTATAGTGGAATGAAATCCGCTTGCTTGAATATTAATGGATCAACAATTTCAACAAAAATATGCTCTCTCTCTCTCTCTCAAGGCAACGCCTGAATTTCTGTGGAAAGAACATCACAGAAGATGACATGATCCAGAAAACCCTCTCCACCACCCCTACTTTGGCCCTTATACTAGCGAACCAGTATAGGATAGAGTGTGATAATAAGTGCATCATTACCTTCAGTAAGCTAATCAACCTACTGCAAGTGGCTTAGAAGCATAACGAATTGTTAGTGAGCATTAATGCTAGGCCGGTTGGAACAAAGAAAATTCCCGAGGCCAATTATGGCAAGTGAAGGATGGAAACTACCCCAATGAACAGGGGACTGGGCGTGGCAGGCATCATAGTCAAGGACATGGGGGTCATTCCAATGTATTGCGAAGACTTGGTGCTTCCCGCTCTGCTAGCCAAGAGAACCAAAAAACACCTACCCATCTTATCGCCTCTAAGGCTCGAGTTGGCAATGAACTGTGCTATCATTGTGGAGATGTTGGGCATGGTATAAGAAATACCATGCGAGCAAGTAAGTCGCATCTCACTACAAGAAATATAGACAATCCAAAGAAAGAAAAATTCACCATATGTAGGAACATGATCTAGACAAGTCTCCCTATATCAATTTCACAGTCACCAATCGTCGAAATGTGTCATACGAGCCACAGTCTATAGAGGCACCCCTTTATGACTGAATCCTAGTATTATGTTTACTTTCTCGTTTACATTTGGTATAGTTACCTCAAGACGATTTTATTGGTGTTTTCTTTTCAATAATGGTGTGATGCAATGTTGTTTCACGAACAAGATATTAATATTGCTTACGTTAGATTCTTAGCTTTATAAGTACCGAATATTGCTTGAATGCTTATGGTTCGAAATTTCACTCTTTTCTAAGGAATGAATCGAGGAGAGCTTGAATGTTCTTAGAATTAGGCTTCCATTCATCGAATAAGTTGCCTGCCAAACCCGGTAACTACGATGATTGGGTCATCCCAACTCATCAAAGGGCAAGGTAATGCCCAAAACGGCAGTCTTCTAAGTTACCGATACTCTATATGCACCTAGAGCCCTTCGACCCTTACTTAGCTTCAATAATATACGTATCAATGGTTTCCATATTTAAACCAACTGTGTGAATGGAATAGAGTTTCTTTTATTAATTCTAATGAATGTGGACGTATACGCATTTTAGAAAACTGATGAGTCGATCTAGTGGATGTACCTCACAATTATTAGGTTTTCAAAACCTATGTTGTCACCAACAATGTGCTTTGGGACATAGACTCATATAGGTTTTGGCACGATAGACTAGGTCATCCTAGTCGAAGTATAATGATCTGTATACTAAAGAACCTGTACGGACCTCATTTCTTTTCGAGCGAAAAGGCGGCAACAACTCGACATAAGAAACAATGTTGATGTTAATCGTGTTATGTCATCAAAAGAACCGGATGCATATCAAATACGCACCACTCATTTTTGCAAAGCCTACTCTTTAATCAATGTGGGAGCGAGACCTTCCTACGCTAAAGAAACAAAAGCAAATATTCCATTTTTACGCTGAATATAAAGAGACATTTGTGGATCCATCCACCTAATATGCAGACCAATTATGTATTTTATGGTTTTGGTGGATGCTCCGATATGTTGGTCACATGTCGCTCTTTTATCCACTCAAAATGCTGCAGAACTTCCAAGATAATTTATAAGGTTTCACCTCCCTTAACACATCTAAAGGACTTGATGATGTCGGAGAGTTCACATCAAAAAGTACTTGATGTTTATTGTATTATAGAGATCAATGTAGAGCATCTCGTCTCATGTGCATATGCAAACGATCACACATAAACCACCTTCAAAAGAATATATATGGTGATTATGTCATTGATTATGCATACCAATTTGCATATCTTTGCCTGGAATTATGCAATATTGCATGGAACTTTACTATCGTTCATTCTTATGACGCCTTGGAATTGATTACGAGGAAATGTACTCCGGCGTAAACGTATCCGCTATTTGATTAGCGTAGTAATTTCCGCAGGACTGGATGCAGCCAATGGGTGTGGTTACTGCGTATCTCTATGGGGATCTAGATACGGAGATATATATGAAAGTGCTAGATGGCATTTCATTATCCAAATCAAGTGACTCTAGACCATGGAGCATTTAGATTGAAACGCTCAACTTTACGGTTTTGAAGCAATCCTTAAGGATGTGGTATAACCGTCTAAGTGATCACTTGACTGGGAAGGGATATAAGAACGATAAACTGTGTTCCTGCATCTTCACAAATAACTTCCGGATTTGCGATCATCGCAGTGTATGTCGATGACATAGACATAATCGGTCTTGATTAAATAAGAGAAACCACTGGATACTGGAAATCTGAGTTTGAGATGAAAGATCTTGAGAACTCGGTTCTGTCGAGGCATTGACATAGAACATCGAGTTGTGAAATTCATTCCACCGGTCAACCTATGTCGAGAAGATTCTCAGGCACTTTAACATGGACAAGGTAAACCCGACTAGCACCCATGATAGGTCGAACATTTGGATGCAAAGAAAAAATCCATTTCGTCTAAAGGAAAGTGACGAAGAGCTTTGGGAGCTGAAATTTCCTACTTGAGTGCAATATCGCATTATTGTACTTGGCTCAATGTACACGACCTGACATCACTCCCCAGTTAATTCACTGACTAGATTTAGTTCAACATCGACGCAACATCAATGAAATGGTATCAAGAATATCTTCTGATACTTAAAGAAACCATTGGCTTGGGACTATTCTTTCCCTACAAGCAGGCACACGAAGCTGCTTACGAAAAGGAAAATGTTGGTGCCAGAGAAACTACCACAAAGAATGTGTTGGTATGAATTGCTTATGTTTTGGAAATCGACTAAGCAAACCCCTTTTGGATACCTCCTCGAATCACGACAAGATTATTATTTCGCACGAATCAGTCTGTGAGTGTATATGATTAAGAACTATCATTATACACATGCGAGGAAATAGCGGTTAAGTACTACCACTGATGAGTATACTTATATTTGTGAACATGATGTAACTTGTAAATTCCATTGATTGATGGAATGATCGTAACAGAAAATATGTGAGATATAAGGGGACATACTCACATAAGTTGAACTCTTTTCCTTAGACCAAGATTTATTTTTCCCACTGGATTTTGTTACTTGGCAAGATTTTTAACGAGGCAACGATATATGAATGTAAGCATTAGGGGAGCTGTAGATTTTTTCAACTCTAGAGATCGATGTAAAGATCACAAGGAAATGATGATTTATAAAGAAACTTAATCACGTGTGTTGTACTCTTTTCTTTGACAAAGGTTCATTTTTCATTGGATTTTGTTACTTGGCGAAGTTTTTAATGAGGCAACGACTACTTGATTGATGTACAAATCAGGGGGAGATGTAGACTTGAGGGGGAGTCTTACATCTACACCGTACGTTATACTCTTTTCCTTCCAAGTATCATTTTTCCTATAGGATTTTTATCACCTGGAAAGGTCTTTAACGAGGTAACAATATGTACGATTTTATGGATCGATGGAATTGTCACCTTAGTAGCGCTATGATTAATGTAATGATCAAATGAAAGGATAGATTAAAAGGACAAAGTCTAAAATTAATTTGTCTAGATGTTGTAGTCTTTTTCCTACGATTAAGACATTTTTCTCACTGGGTTTTTGATTGACAAGGTTTTAACGAGGCAACATGACATGCGATTGTAGACTAGGCACAAGGGGAAGTGTTAAAGTAATAATACCCAATGTATGTCTAAGTCTGTTAGTTTACGGGCTTTCGTAGTTAGGGTAGGATTAACCTGCTTGTATGTATGTCTCCCTATTTAAAGGGATGTCATCAATGAGAATACAACACCTTTTGCCCTACTTTCTGTCTCAGTTATTCTCCCTTCAACAACAAGAGATTTATTCACAGTTTTTTGGGAAAAGAATAACGGAAAATCACAAATTTCGGAAAAAAATTAAGTGCTACCGGCTATGATGCACGGATTCTTCAAAATTCACCAGTATGCAGTATCGGATACTGCATGGGTGCGGGTGCGGGTGCGATTCGCGTGGGGATTCGCCACGTGGCGAATCCGTGCAAAAAAAAAATCGAACTCGTGTATCCTTGCACAGGATACGCGTATCCAGTGCGTGGGTGATTTTAATTTTATTTTTTTGTAATTTTTAAAAAGTAAATCAAATAAACTAAAATACAAAAAGTAAATCATTTAATAAGTAATTACTTTTACAGTTTTACCTTTAACAACATTCACGAATAGTATCAGAAAGCTCCGATGCTCAAAGCCATTTTGAATTGTTTTTTGTATGACTTGTTTTATGTATTTGAATTGGTTTTATGGTGATATTTGAATTGTTGTTTTTTATATTTAACAAGTGTTATATATAATAAAATATAAAATAAACAGACGTATCATTGCCGTATCGCACCCTAACATTTTCAAAAAACCGTATCCCCGCACCCGCACCCCGCACCTGTGCAACATAGGCTACCGGTTGAAAACAGACTAGTTTGGTTGTGAAGAAAAGGCCACATAAATAAACAATTTCTCCAACCGAAATAAATTTTTGGGACAAAAAATCCTAACAATTCTGTCTTTGAGGATAAATTAAAAGAATTGATTGAATAAAATTTATTGAGAATCACTCAAAGAAGAAACTTCTAATTTGCAAACAACAGCTCTATTATCGAGAATAAGAGTAGAATATATTTTGAAAGATGCCGGAGAAACGTTAACCTCAATCGAGTTATATGATTGATTGTCCATGAATAAGTACAGAGATTAGAATACAGATTATGAACGATTATTTTAGGGAGAATAGAAAATTAATTTATTTATTTTTGATATTATATGTTATATTTAAGTAGATAGATTTATGAATTATTTTAGGTACATGTATGATATAGATTATTTATTAACTTTTTAGATTTTTATATTTTATATTTCAGACTTAGATAGGATTTAAGTAGTTATACTATAAAAGTGTAGCATATTATTGTCATCTAGTTGATTTGATCGAGTGTGAACTTGTGCCTGCTAGTTAGATATAGCGTGGAGTTTTGAATACTGCAAGGTACAATTCACTATTTATATTAGGGGAAAATGATCAAGAAATACAATGTCAACTCTCTTTTTGCTCACTAACACTCACGCGCAAGAAATACTTCCCACCTACTACATTTTTACCTTTTCACGCGTCTCCTTCTCTTTGTATTTCTCCTCTTTACCCTTGCTTTTTCTTTTCCTGCTTTTTGCTTTCTTTCTTTTCATCGACAGTGAGACATGATTTCCTTCCATCATGATTTTCTTCCATCAACATCATAGAGATTCAAATATGCCCTTCAATATTCAAATTGAAACTTCTTGCTCGAGTGCTATTTCCTCTCAACTTCTTGCTCCAGGGCTATTTCCTCTCAATTTTCCAAGTTCATAATTTTCCAGGAAAAATATGGTTCCCGAACATTCGACGACTCCGATACCATTAAGGTTTGAAGTTTTCATATTTTTCATAATTTATGGGATTTTTGTGAAAAGTGATAAATTTTCCATCTCTCCGTTAAGGTTCGACGATTTTGTGATTTTGTCGTGTGTACTATTGTTTGCAACATCAAATTTTCAAAAGTGGAATGCATTTTTGTTTTGTTTATACTTCTTATTGTTTGCACAAAGTATTTTTCATTTAATTGTTTTGTTTTCATTATCCGAGATGAAGTTCGTCAATTCAAATTTGTTTATACCAGTACGCTTGCGAACTGTACTTTTTTAGTACACCAATACTTATTTGTGGGGTGATTCTGATTTCAGCAGGTATGGGTTCTTTTTCATTTCAAGCAATTACTTGAACAAGTAATTACTTTGTGTTTGAGCAGGCGTGTGTACTATATTTTGCAACATCAATTTTTCTAAAGTGGAGTGCATTTTTGTTTATTTATACTTCTTATCGTTTGCAAAGTGTTTTTCATTTATGTGAACTAAATACTTTGTGTTTGGGCAAGCGTGATTATTCAAATTTGATTCTTAGGTGGAAATGGGAGCGTTATTGTTTTATGTATCCGCTGAGTTCGACAATCAATTTAAGTACACTGCAAGATGAAGTGCGCCGTAGGTTCAAATTTCGACGAGATGATGTATTCCGGTTCACATATTGTACACCAAGTTGTGCTTGTTGTTTATTAGAGAGTGAACAAGACCTTCATATGTTGATCTCGGGTGCTATGATATATAAGATGAAAGTTGTTGATATAACCGTGATCAAACAAAAAGAACAAAGTGATACTAATGTTGTTGAAATTGAGCTGGAGGAGGAATGTCATCTAGGAAAAGCTTACCGGACAGAGCAACCGAAAACATTATTATCGGATGAGTGGGCTCATGTAATTCGATTTGTAGGTCAAGAGTTCAATCAAGGTATAGATGAGTTTAGGGCGAATTTGAAAAAGTATGCGGCATTCCACGGTTTTGATTATAAATTTCTTCGCAATGACGGGAAGCGCCTTCATGCTTACTGCAGCGACTTTGTTAGCTTGGATGGAGAACATTTCTGCAACTGATTTGTTAAAGGTAGCGTTAACTCAGCTAGTGGTGTATTTGTTATCCGAGATAAAGACCTAGTACATACTTGCCTCAATGTTGGGCGAAAACTTAGTCATCCGAAGTTGGATTCAAAAGTCATTATGAATTACATTGACAAAGATATTATGTATAATAGTGCCTTACGCCCAAAAGATATCCAAAATAAGATCAAGGAATCGTATGGATTTGACATATCGTACAAGGTCGCTTTGAAAGCAAAAGAAAAGGCAAAGAACAAGATGTATGGGCATGAGGCTGATTCCTTCAACAAGTCATTGGTATAAGGATGTTGTCATGGAAACAAACAAGGACTCAATATTTGAATTGGAAATTGACCCAGTCAGTAATCGATTCCAAAGGGTTTTTGTTGCATATGGTGCATGCGTGGAGGGATTTCAACATGTGTTACCTGTGTTATATGTTGATGGGACATTTGGTAAGAGTGTCTACAAGGGTCAGATTCTATCGGCTACTGGAAGAACTGGTAATGAAGGTACAGCTAGTTCTGATTCAAACCTTATTTTCAACATTCAGGATACTGGGTATGAATTACTTGAAATAGTAATGCTGATTAGATCGACTTACTTCAACTAGTAACTTCTCAGTAAATGTTACATAATATCAACACACTTGATACTAACATGTTAAAGTCTTTTATGTTTACCTGCCAAAGTAATGGGATTTTATGTTGTTGTACTAGTATTATTTGAACTAGTAATCTTGCTATTTTATACTTATAACTTCATCCATTTCCTAACTGTGATTTTAACTACCTCAGGTATGTTTCCTCTAGCTATGTGCGTTTGCTCATCTGAAACTGAAGATAATTGGTTATTCTTTTTTTCCCACTTGAAGAAATTGATAGCTCGTCATGGGAGAACGATAACATTTATAAGTGACCGGGGACATGGCCTGCTTAGTGCATTTGATAGCGTATTCCCCGGTAACCCTCATTTGTTTTGCTACAAACATCTTCAAATGAACTTGATGAAAAGATTTCAAGGATTAGGGAATTCGGTGTGTATTGCCAGTGTCCGACATTATTTCTGGAAACTTGCATATTCATCTTTGTAGAGAGAATATCGATTTAACCTCGTTGCTCTAAGAAAAGTTGGTGGTGAAAAAATTATTAATCCATTTCTGCTTGACCTGCCAGTTGAGAACTGGTGCCGTCCATTTTTTGTTGGGGACAGATATGGTATTGTGGCGAACGGCATGGCAGAGTCATTTAACAATTGGATTTCAGTTGAGCGCCAGATGCCTGTATATTGTATGTTAGATCTGACTAGAATCAAGGTTATGGATATGATATCATCCAGGCGACGAGAAGCTACTACGTGGATAACGAGGCTGACACCATCGAAGCAGGAAAAGTTAACACAAGGTATTAAGGCTGCATCATCTTATACTGTGCAATGTTCAGAACCGGGTGTATTTCTGGTGAAGTCCGAATTTGCATATATTGTTAGACTTGATGAGCGAACATGCTCTTGCTTGAAATGGCAAATTAACTGCTTCCCCTGCTCCCATGCGCTAGCTGCCATAGGAAATCAACGAGGAGCAAATGTATATGACTTTATTGATCCTTATCTCCATACCGACACATATAGGAAATCTTATAGTTTTCCTATATGTCCCATTAGCAATCTAGATCAAGAAATAGCGTTGAAAGAATCAAATACCATATTCCCACCAGTTGTTAAGAGGTCTCCAGGGAGACGTAGAGCAAAGCGCTTTAAATCTTCCGACGAGTTCATGAAGAAGTCCATTATATGTGGCAGGTGCGGGGTCAGCGGCCATCACAATAAACTGACTTGCACAAAAGTTCTACTTTAGTCAGACGACTAAATTGAATGATGGCATTTTAATCTAGTATTTCCTGTACTTAAACAAATGGTTGGGTTCAGTTCATTTTCCTACTTGACAAGTTGGTACTTGACCAGTACGCTTGCGAACTGTTCTTTTTTTGTACACCAATATGTATAAATCACCAATTAAGAAGATTTGACCACTTTTGTACAACCAATACTTGTGGGGTGATTCTAATTTCAGCAGATATCAGTTCTTTTTCATTTTAAACAATTATTTCAACAAGTAATTGGGGTATTCACAGTAATACCCGCATTTTTCTTTTCCTTGTATTTTCATTTTCGGTGTATTTCTCGATTGTAGCGACCCTCGTGTATCTTTCAGTATATCTTTCCCGTCATCTATTGATCTGAGACTCGTTATTGTTGTGCGGAACCGCTGTTTCGGGGTTGCCGCGGATCCATTCTATGTTTTGATGCGCTTTGAGGTGTTCCGTTTGATGTTTCGTTCATATTCCGGTGTTGTGAACCGTTTATATTCTGTATCTAGCGCACGCTAAATTTCCTGCATAGCGCACGCTAGAGGTCCCTTAGTAGCGCACGCTACGTTTACTACGTAGCGCGCGCTAGCGAATTAGTCCTGGGAGTGGCAGTGCTGTTTCCAACCCTCTGGACTGGCGGATTAGCGTACGCTACATAGTCTAGCGCACGCTAATGTCGGGGGCTAGCGCACGCTGAGATTTCCAGGTAACGTGCGCTAGCGTGAGTGTCGATCGGGCTTTACTCACGAACTTCGGTCAAAGTGCCAGTTAGCGCACGCTACGCTTGTATGGTAGCGCACGCTAACGGGTCAGGCGAGTTTTGGGCAGTTAGCTTCTGGACTCGGCTGATGTCCAGGTGGCGCACGCTATTGGTCGATAGCGCGTGCTACCGTGTAGTTATTAGCACGCTACGTTTCGGGTAGCGCACGCTAACGGCCGTAACCGCTACCGGATTAACAAGATGTATTGGAATTTTATCCCGTTAGCGCACGCTAACCTTGAGGGATTAGCGCGCGCTAACACTCCCTGGCTATATAAACCAGGGAGTTGACCGAGATAAACATAATTTCTCATTTCTTCCTCTCTCCGCGGCGAAGGCGACTCCGGGGAGATTTCCTTGGCGATTTCTTCCTCCAATCATCTCATCCAACATCTATCTTGAGTTCTTGGAGTATTATAACAACATCAACACGAATCTTTCATCCTAATCCACGGTAAATCTCTTAGAACCCTACTTTTGGATAATTTGGGGGTTTTGGGATTTTCTTCCGATCCGTTCCATTTTGTTGATGGATACATGATGAATATGATTAATCTTATTGGTATAATTAGTTTTTCTACGGATTCATGGTATACTTTCATGGTTTTGCGAAATCGAGAGGGTTTGGTTGTGGTCCGCCCTCGTTGTTATTTTTGTACGAATACACATGAATCGTAGGCGGGTTTTCAGGTGTATTCCATTTCCGTAATCGTTTAGGAGTGGTTATGATTGTGTTATTCGAATCGTTAGGTTCATTCGTCGGTTCCTCGCGGTCGTGCTTGATTCTTCCGTTCCGTTCGTGTCACCATCTATTAATCGAGGCAAGTACCCTTATGAACTTACAATCTTGACATAGTAGTATTGTATGAGAAATGGTGTGTGTGTATGCTCACTACGGGTTAGATCCGACGGGGTCTCGGTAGGGGTCCACAGAGACGTGGATCGACGAGCTTGCTTTTAACCACTACGGGTTAGATCCGACGGGGTCTCGGTAGGGGTCCACAGAGACGTGGATCGACGGTTAATTGTGGTGCATTTTACAAATGTGATTCGTTTATGGCATTTCCGGAAATGAATGTTTGGAACTATGTTTTCGTGATATCGTGCATTGACTATATGTGTAAGATGTAAGTTGTTCATTTGGTTACTTGTACTGGTGTAATTGCTAACCCCTCTGGGGACCCATTTTGGGGAAATTCGTTTTATGAATTTCAGTCGGGTGTCGAGACGAGCGGGCTGGACCAAGACACGGATGATGGCCGTGCGTGATGATTGTGCACGAGTGATGTCTTAGTGTCTTCTACCTTTTTATCTTTGGTGGTTTTGTTTGAACTAATAGAAGTACTCGAGTACTTAAGAATTTTTACTCGTCTGGATTGTATTGTTGTTTATCATGTTTGTGTCGAATTATGGTGTTATGTTGACCGGTTGAACCGGGTGGATTATTTTGTTGGGCGTCTTTATGACGAGGTGTTATTCTGTTGTTCTGTGAGCCGATGAGTATGATGTTTGATCAGCCTGGTGGGTCCCATGTAGGGATTCACGGCGCTGTAATATACCTCGAATATCTTGGGGGTGTTACAGAAAATGGTATCAGAGCTCTAGGTTATGGATACCTAGGCTTGTCGGTTTATTGGGTCTTGTTGTGTTTTGTTTTGCACATCATCGTCATGCTGCCATGATTCCGGTACTACCAGTGTCTGTAAGTTCCCTTCCTCTGTTCCTTATTCCCTTGTATCGTACCTTTGATTCTCGATTTGTGATTGTTCTTTTCTTGTACTTACCATCGTATGGCTTTTGCTACATATTTAACTCCAGTATGGATGCTGGAAGAGTTCGTGGTCGCGGTCGTGGTCGTGGACGCGGCCGAGGACGTGGACAGCCGGTGGGGCGGCCACGTCGCAGTCTTCGGGAGCCGGCAGTACCGGCGACCGTCATAGCCATGCTTCTTCTCAGGAGCGTGCCGACCTTGGTATTGCGGCTGTTATGCAGCAAATGGTGAACCAAATGGCGGCGATAGCTCAGGCGGTTCAGATCCCGGATCAGGCCCACGCTAATCGGGGCGGAGCAGATCGTTGGCTCCAAGATGTTATCAAGATGCATCCTCCTCAGTTTTCGGGAGCTTCAGACCCGATTGGCTAGGAAGGGTGGATCAAGGAAATATCTAAAGTTTTCACTGCTACCAACTGTCCCGAGGACCGTAAGGTCCCTATTGCCCAGTACTTTCTCACTGGGGACGCTACGGACTGGTGGGAGGCCGTTGGACCCAAAGATCATGCTGCTACGTGGGCCGAATTTCAAGAATTGATGGAGACTGAATATTGCTCGTGGCCGGTCATACAGGCTCGGGTACATGCTTTCTATGATGCTCAACCACGGGATATCCCCGTATCTCAAGCTATTGCCGATTTTAACAAGGAGTTGGGTTATGTGAAGACCCAAGTTTTCGAGGAGAGCGACAAAATTTTCCATTTCTCCAAACGGATGAAGTTGTCGATTTGGGACTATATGTCGGGGCTCGTATGTACTACCTTGAAAGATTACCAGAGTAGGGCCCTTGCTTATGATATGTCGGTGACGGCTAGCGAGGCGGCCCGCGAGAGCAAGAAACATAAGTCCGCTGGGAACTTTTCGGGCCACAAGGGTGGGGGTCAGCAGAAATCCCAATATGCTAATTTCCCCGCCGGCGGGGGTCCAGCTCGTTCCGCTGGGGGTCCTCGTGGAACTACCAGTGCTCCTTTCCGTGATGTAAAGTGTTTCAATTGTGGCCGTACAGGCCACGTCAGTCGTACTTGCTTGAGCCCTTTACTGACGTGTAATCAGTGTGGCCAGCCGGGCCACAAGGCTGCTTTCTGTGCTGAGAGAGAGAGAATTCTTGGTGCCCGGGCTTCCACTCCAGCGCCTAGGGAACCAAGCGTGAATCAAGGATCGTTTGCTTCTCAGTCCCCACCGAGTGCCAGTCGAGGGAGGGGTCGGGGTCAGACCGCCAGAGGGGGAGCTTCTAGTGTCGGCTCCGCCCATCCGCGGGTTTATGAGATGCGAAAAGCCGATGACCCAGCAGCTACTGTGGCGACAGGTACCGTTCATATTCTTTCTCATCCTGTCAGTGTGCTTTTCGATTCCGGTGCTACGCATTCGTTCATATCTTTGGATTGTGTACACCGTTTGAGTCTCGACTGTTTGATGCCTTGTGAACCCTTCATCTTTAAGCTTCCTAGCGGTGATAGGATCGTTGGTGATCAGGAAGTTCGAGACTGTTCTGTGCTTATTTGTGAGAGGACTTGGCCCTCTAATCTTATTGTTGTGGGTATCGAGGGTGAGGATTTGATCCTTGGGAATGATTGGCTCGAGCGGCATGGTGCGATCATGAACTACCGCACGAGAATCATCACTATGTTAGCCGAGGACGGCACCGAGCACTCTTTCGCGGGGCGAAAGAGGGAAAACCAGAAGTTCGTTATTAACGCCTTGAAGGCGATGAGACTCCTGCGAAAGGGGTGTACTGGCTATTGGTGCTACGCCTTGAAGACGGAGAGTGGTGGAGTCGAGCTTTCGTCGATTCCAATCATTAATGAGTTTCCTGATGTATTTCCTGACGAGTTACCGGGATTGCCACTGGATCGTGAGGTCGAGTTTTCTATAGAGTTAGAGCCGGGCGCGGCTCCTATTTCGAAGGCGCCCTATCGCATGGCACCTTCAGAGATGTCCGAATTGAAGAAGCAGTTGAGTGAACTTCTTGAGTCGAGGTATGTTCGACCGAGCGCCTCGCCTTAGGGCGCACCGGTCCTGTTTGTGCGGAAGAAGGATGGTTCACTACGTTTGTGTATCGACTATCACGAACTAAACAAGGTGACCATCAAAAACAAGTATCCCTTGCCGAGAATTGATGACTTGTTCGACCAGTTGCAGGGAGCTACGGTATTCTCAAAGATTGATTTGAAATCGGGGTACTATCAGCTCCGGGTGAGAGAGTCCGATGTGCCGAAGACAGCTTTTCGGACGAGATACGGACATTATGAATTCGTAGTTATGCCTTTCGGGTTAACTAATGCGCCGGCGGTGTTCATGCAGTTGATGAACAAAGTCTTTATCGAGTATTTGGATAAGTGTGTTGTCGTCTTCATTGACGATATTCTTATTTATTCGAGGAGTGAGGAGGAGCATGCCCATCATTTGCGAGTAGTGTTAGACATTTTGAGGACCGAGCAACTCTATGCAAAGTTCTCGAAATGTGAGTTCTGGCTGAAGGAAGTGATGTTTTTAGGTCACGTGATTTCAGCCGAGGGGGTTCGTGTGGACCCGCAGAAGGTCGATGCAGTGTTGGAATGGGCACCGCCCAAGAATGTGAGGGAACTCCGTAGTTTCTTGGGTTTGGCTGGCTACTATCGTAGGTTCGTCGAGGGTTTCTCGAAACTAGCTCGGCCACTTACGCAGCTGCTCCAGAAATCCGAGAAGTTCGTCTGGAATGACGAGAGGCAGTCGAGTTTTGAGGAGCTGAAGAAGCGTTTGACTTCAGCCCCGGTTTTGGCGTTGCCATGTGGCAACGAGGGTTTTGCCGTTTATAGCGATGCTTCAGGTCAGGGCCTTGGGTGCGTATTGATGCAGCACGGCAAGACCATTGCTTATGCATCGAGACGGTTGAGGCCGTATGAGCTTAACTACCCTACTCATGATTTGGAGTTAGCAACAGTCGTTTTTGCGCTAAAGATTTGGCGTCACTATCTTTTCGGCTCTGCATGTCAGATTTTTACCGACCATAAAAGTCTGAAATACATATTTACCCAGCGAGAGTTGAATATGAGGCAGAGGAAGTGGTTAGAGCTAATTAAGGATTATGACCTCGAAATCCTTTATCATCCGGGCAAAGCGAACGTCGTAGCCGATGCCTTGAGTCGGAAACCAGTTGCGTTACAAACGCTTGAGATCCTTACGTCTCAGTCTGAGCTTCGGCGGGCTTTGATCGAGTTAGATGTTGAAGTTTTGTTGCCTGGAGCCGTCGGGCAACTTCGTGCTTTAGAGATTTCGTCGTCTTTGATCGATGAAATTAAGCTGAAGCAGTTGCAGGATCCGATGATTACTCAAATCCAAGAGAACGTTCTTAAAGGAAAGTCTCCCGGGTTTGTGATTCACGAGGATGGTGTTTTGAGATTCCAGAGTCGGCTTTGTGTGCCGAACGACACGGAGTTGAGGCAGAGTATTTTGCGGGAGGCCCATGCTACACCTTATTTCGTTCATCCTGGTTCGAGTAAGATGTACAAGGACCTGAGAAGAAATTTTTGGTGGAATGATATGAAGGAAGAGGTTGCACAGTTTGTAGCGAGATGTTTGACTTGTCAGCAGGTCAAAATCGAGCATCAGTGACCGGCTGGATTATTGCAGTCACTTTCCGTTCCGGAATGGAAATGGGAAGATATATCGATGGATTTCATTACGAGTTTGCCGAGATCGAGGTCGGGCATGAATATGGTATGGGTGATTGTTGATCGCCTGACCAAGTCGGCACATTTTCTGGGCATCAAGGACACTTGGGGCCCGGAGAAGTTAGCCCGTGTGTTTATCGCACAGATTGTGAGACTTCACGGTACTCCGAAGTCTATCGTTTCGGATCGCGATGTCCGTTTTGTATCGCACTTCTGGCAGGCAGTGCATAAGGCGTTGGGTACCCGTTTGCGTTTGAGTACCTCTTTTCATCCCCAGTCAGATGGACAGTCAGAACGCATTATCCAGACGTTCGAGGATTTGTTGCGTGCTTGTGCTTTAGATTGGAGCAATGATTGGGAGGAGCATTTGCCATTGATCGAATTCACGTACAACAATAGTTGGCACGCGTCGATTCGGATGGCACCGTATGAAGCACTTTATGGGCGGCGATGTCGATCACCGATTTGATGGAACGAGACGTCCGATTTGGTCGGGACCGAGCCGGATGTCGTTTTAGAGATGAGGCGGAAGATAGAATTAATTCGGGAACGGATGTTGACTGCCCAGAGTCGACAGAAGTCGTATGCCGATGTCCTTCGTCAACCTTTGGAATTCGATGTGGGAGACCACGTTTTACTAAAGGTGTCGCCGACAAATGGAGTTTTTCGTTTCTGGAAGAAAGGGAAGTTGAGTCCGAGATTTATTGGACCCTTTGAGATTCTCGAGCGAGTCGGTGGGTTGGCATACCGTTTGGCATTACCTCCGGCCTTGAGTCATGTTCATAGCGTTTTTCATGTTTCCCAGCTGAGGAAATATGTCCCGGATCCTAGTCACGTCATTGATTATGCTGAGATTGATGTCGCCAAGGATATTACTTTTGTGGAGCGTCCTTTGAAGATTTTGGAGCATCGTGAGAAACGACTGAGGCATAAGACCATCCCTCTGGTCAAGGTGCAGTGGTCGAGACACGGTGTCGAGGAGGCAACCTGGGAAACCGAGGATAGCATGCGTGCTAGGTACCCTGAGTTGTTTGTTTCTTAAAGTTTCGGGACGAAACTTATTTTTAGAGGGGTAGAATGTAATACCCGCATTTTTCTTTTCCTTGTATTTTCATTTTCGATGTATTTCTCGATTGTAGCGACCCTCGTGTATCTTTCAGTATATCTTTCCCGTCATCTATTGATCTGAGACTCGTTATTGTTGTGCGGAACCGCTGTTTCGGGGTTGCCGCGGATCCATTCTATGTTTTGATGCGCTTTGAGGTGTTCCGTTTGATGTTTCGTTCATATTCCGGTGTTGTGAATCGTTTATATTTTGTATCTAGCGCACGCTAAATTTCCTGCATAGCGCACGCTAGAGGTCCCTTAGTAGCGCACTGTCACGGGACGGGAGTTCCGTAGCCCGTGCGGCGTCCCAAGGGCCCTCACACCCCGGGACCAGCCTATCCCACATAGCATGCCAACTGGTTTCGCCCTGCCATGGGCTCATCAGGGAGACGGCATTAGTCCTGACCAGTTGTGCCCTACCAGCAACGATCCCCTTCATAGTCAAGTCCTCGACTAGCGACAAGCTCTCCGGACTAAACCGGGTCGGCATGCCTGACTCGGCCAGACCGATCCATCCGGGCAAACAACGCCTTAACGCTAATGTCGCCCCCTTTACCCCACTTGTGGCAAGCTAACCAGAAGGCACGCCTCATTTGGACGGTCAACACAGACACGACATATCGGGTCGTGACATCCTCCCCCACTCAAATCGCAGCACGTCCTCGTGCTGGGGAAGAATGTTTCTTTCCGCACACTGTATTGTCCCACGCACACAAAACGATCGTGGCCATTAACATACGGCACCATACCCTTGATGGACAGGCTCTTCACTCGCGCGCCTCGCGCTAGCCCGCAGTGCACCACGCACATACCGCATCACCAATCGACATCAACCTTCACCCTACGCGCTTCTTGGCGTTACTACCTCGGTTGAACGGCATTCCCTCGCCGCTGCATTTTTCCCGCATGTCGAGGTTCCCACAGTGGCCCATGATGATCCACGCTCTTACACCCCGGTCACCGAAAGGTGGAGCTACCAAAAGTGCGCAATACAAGTGTGTCCACATTCCGGACCGTCTGATCTCACAAGCCTAGGACCACCTCTCATTCCGGCATAGAATCGGTTCATGTTCTCCGCCTAGAAGCCTTGTCAGGAGCAGCACTTTGTCCGTGCCCTCTATGCACCAGCGAGCACTCCCCGCCCTCATCGGTTTCGGCAGAACTTGACCACACCCGAACCATGCCGTACTGAGAGAGGTTTCGGCTCTGATACCATTTGTCACGGGACGGGAGTTCCGTAGCCCGTGCGGCGTCCCAGGGGCCCTCACACCCCGGGACCAGCCTATCCCACATAGCATGCCAACTGGTTTCGCCCTGCCATGGGCTCATCAGGGAGACGGCATTAGTCCCGACCAGTTGTGCCCTACCAGCAACGATCCCCTTCATAGTCAAGTCCTCGACTAGCGACAAGCTCTCCGGACTAAACCGGGTCGGCATGCCTGACTCGGCCAGACCGATGCATCCGGGAAAACAACGCCTTAACGCTAATGTCGCCCCCTTTACCCCACTTGTGGCAAGCTAACCAGAAGGCACGCCTCATTTGGACGGTCAACACAGACACGACATATCGGGTCGTGACATCACGCTACGTTTACTACGTAGCGCGCGCTAGCGAAGTTCTGGGACCTTGGTCGGGGGTTGCCAACCCTATGGACTGGCGGATTAGCATACGCTACATAGTCTAGTGCACGCTAATGCCGGGGGCTAGCGCACGCTGAGATTTCCAGGTAACGTGCGCTAGCGTGAGTGTCCAGTACTGGACAGTTTACTACTGAACTCGGTCAGGTGCCAATTAGCGCATGCTACGCTTGTATGGTAGCGCACGCTAACGGGTCAGGCGAGTTTTGGGCAGTTAGCTTCTGGAATCGGCTGATGTCCAGGTGGCGCACGCTATTGGTCGATAGCGCGCGCTACCGTGTAGTTATTAGCGCACGCTACGTTTCGGGTAGCGCACGCTAACGGCCAGAAATCTGGCTACTGGACTGGGACGCTAACAGTATGTATTGGAATTTTATCCCGTTAGCGCACGCTAAACTTGAGGGATTAGCGCGCGCTAACACTCCCTGGCTATATAAACCAGGGAGTTGACCGAGATAAACATAATTTCTCATTTCTTCCTCTCTCCGCGGCGAAGGCGACTCCGGGGCGATTTCCTTGGCGATTTCTTCCTCCAATCATCTCATCCAACATCTATCTTGAGTTCTTGGAGTATTATAACAACATCAACACGAATCTTTCATCCTAATCCACGGTAAATCTCTTAGAACCCTACTTTTGGATAATTTGGGGGTTTTGGGATTTTCTTCCGATCCGTTCCGTTTTGTTGATGGATACATAATGAATATGATTAATCTTGTTGGTATAATTAGTTTTCCTACGGATTCATGGTATGCTTTCATGGTTTTGCGAAATCGAGAGGGTTTGGTTGTGGTCCACCCTCGTTGTTATTTTTGTACGAATATGCATGAATCGTAGGCGGGTTTTCGGGTGTATTCCATTTCCATAATCGTTTAGGAGTGGTTATGATTGTGTTATTCGAATCGTTAGGTTCATTCCTCGGTTCCTCGCGGTCGTGCTTGATTCTTCCGTTCCGTTCGTGTCACCGTCTATTAATCGAGGCAAGTACCCTTATGAACTTACATTCTTGACATAGTAGTATTGTATGAGAAATGGTGTGTGTGTGTGTGTATGCTCACTACGGGTTAGATCCGACGGGGTCTCGGTAGGGGCCCACAGAGACGTGGATCGACGAGCTTGCTTTTAACCACTACGGGTTAGATCCGACGGGGTCTCGGTAGGGGTCCACAGAGACGTGGATCGACGGTTAATTGTGGTGCATTTTACAAATGTGATTCGTTTATGGCATTTCCGGAAATGAATGTTTGGAACTATGTTTTCGTGATATCGTGCATTGACTATATGTGTAAGATGTAAGTTGTTCATTTGGTTACTTGTACTGGTGTAATTGCTAACCCCTCTGGGGACCCATTTTGGGGAAATTCGTTTTATGAATTTCAGGTCAGGTTAATCGAGACGAGCGGGCGCTGGACCAGTACACGGATGATGGCCGTGCGTGATGATTGTGCACGAGTGATGTCTTAGTGTCTTCTACCTTTTTATCTTTGGTGGTTTTGTTTGAACTAATAGAAGTACTCGAGTACTTAAGAATTTTTACTCGTCTGGATTGTATTGTTGTTTATCATGTTTGTGTCGAATTATGGTGTTATGTTGACCGGTTGAACCGGGTGGATTATTTTGTTGGGCGTCTTTATGACGAGGTGTTATTCTGTTGTTCTGTGAGCCGATGAGTATGATGTTTGATCAGCCTGGTGGGTCCCATGTAGGGATTTACGGCGCTGTAATATACCTCGAATATCTTGGGGGTGTTACATTCACATTTCCTTTGGTCTTCTATTGTTATAACTAAAAGACTACTTCAACTACTAACACGTGTATCTAATTTACGTAGTTAATAGCTCAACTACATACACTTAACTCAATTACGTGTCCTTGCTCAATGTTTACATAGTCTGACAACTGTTAATTATTTCAACAAGTAATTATGTCAACATGTAATTACTTCACCAAGTAATACAATCACTACTCGCTGGAAGGGTGATTCGCATTCCAGAAGGTATCAGTTTTTAAATTTTAAGCAATTACTTCACCGACTCATCGGGGTATTCAAGTTTCCTTTGGTGCTCTCTTGTGATAATTACTAGATTATTTCAACTAGTAACACATTTCAACAAGTAATTCATGCAATTATCTGAAGAACCTACTATGCGAAGTTCTATCGGGTGCACATTACCGAGTATTCGTGTATTATAGTATAAAATATGAATTATTTGCGCAAGTACTTCTTATTATGTGAATTAGTAATTCCGGTACTTGCACAATTTGCATACAACCTTACTACTTATACTAATATTTTGAACTAGTATTTTTCACATACCCTTTAACTTTTCTTTCAACAAGAAATTATTTCACAAGTATTTATTTGAACAAGTATTTATTTCAACAAGTAATAACTGCAATTATATTAACTAGCTATTATGTGAAGTAGTAATTCGTGTACTTGTAATTGCACAATTTTAGAAATATTCAGGTAATCATTAACTACTCGTTGAACCTATAATTATTTCAACTAACAAGGACATTTGGATGTTGTCATGGAAACAAACAAGGACTCAAGGTACAATATTGGAAATTGACCCGGTCAGTAATCGATTCCAAAGGGTTTTTGTTGCATATGGTGCATGCGAGGAGGTATTTCAACATGTGTTACCTGTGTTAAATGTTGATGGGACATTTGGTCAGAGTGTCTACAAGGGTCAGATTCTAGCGGCTACTGAAAGAACCGGTAATGAAGGCATAGCTAGTATCGGCTACTAGTATTATTTGAACAAGTAATCTTGTCATTTTGTTATTCGTGTATGATACTAAAAAATATTAATTATTTGCCCAAGTACTTCTTATTATTTGAATTAGTAATTCCGGTACTTCCACAATTTTCATACAACCTTACTATTTATACTAATAATTTGTACTAGTATTTTTCACATAACCAACTTTCGTTCAACAAGAAATTATTTTACAAGTATTTATTCCAACAACTATTTATTGCAATTATATGAACTACCTATTACGTGAAGTAGTAATTCGTGTACTTGAACTTGCACAAGTTTAGAAATAGTTATTTCAACAAGTAATTACTCCAACTAGCTGAAGTACCTATTATGTGAAGTAGTATTTACTGTACTTGCACATAATAAACATATGTTAAATATTTATAATAATTATTTGTACGAGTACCGTGTCTCCAGTGTTCACAAATTTTAATAACTAGGAATTACTTGAAGTTGTCATTCAAGTAAATATATCGTTTATGAGAGAGATCTACTTGAATAGCATGCTTAGGTAAACATTTCATAAAAATTAGGTATTCATTTCAAAGGCATACAAAATGCATCACACTCAACGCACCCGAACCCTAAATTTCTAAAGTTAGAGGAAGAACTTCAGTACTACATGTAACAAAATCACGGATATAGTATATAGCGAACCATCCTCATGCCCCACGAATATAGTATTGACCAAAAATTAATTAAACCCACAAAAACTGACAACAGATTAACCATAGTAGTTGCTTAGCCCTGCGATAATTTCCAGCATACGAAGTCTCTACGCACTACCCCCGGCCGTGTTCATATTCATCTTGTATATAATGCATTCCATGAAGTACAAAACAAAACAGCCACTGTCCTCCCTGCAAAAGTTCAAACATAAAGTAAATTCAGTAATGTTTCGTATGAATCAATGTAATTTGAATACCAAAACAAAACAGCCACATATCATTGTAGTTGAATACCAAAATGGTATGTACATACACTCTTCTATGGGCAGGACACTTTTTCTTCTGCTCGAATTTGAATGCATCACGATTAAGCTTTTTAGATATTATATAGTTTCTGGTCGTCTTCTCCGCATTTGACATACGTGCATATTCTATGCTAACACGACCTAGCTCATCGTGACCAGTAATTCGCTCCCGCCATTCCTTGGGGTTCTGAGTTGCAAGAGCTTCAAACGCGCTTCCCACATAAATTTCATCCATCCAATTGATGACGTATTCTGCCTATCAGAACAAAATACCGGAATAAGAAACGTTATATTTAATAATGTATTACAAATACTTATGGAAAATCTATGTTGCCCTCACAATGGAGGGGCACCACACCCCCAGAATATCCATGCACTTAAGATTACGAAACGAATAAGAACAAATATTACCATTTGCCTTGCCAGATTTTGGTGGTTGCCATTCTTGAAGGAGGTGTAATGTATAAATCTCTTGTCACGCTTTCTAATAACTAGGAGTGTATATTCATTGCTTGGCAAGTGATGCAGTGGCCATAGTACAACCTTACACGACCCGAACTTTTTCCATAGCTCTTCCGTAACCAGTTTCGACACCATGTACTCCAGCCCACTGTACTCATTATCGCTTTGTAGGTTATCACGATGCGCCTTAATCCTTTCATGCTCTTTTATCATTTGTTGCATAGAGGTTAATCACAAAAGCATTATTAAATTATTATGGTAATCATTTATAATTCACGTTCAGTATACGCATTTTGGGGTACATGAAATACTTACATATCCATCAACATTAATGAAACAGAAATCGCCCATCAGGTCGGTAGGCAATTGATCCTCCAACACATCAATGTATTTTTGCATGAGCTGCATTCTTTGCCAAAAACCATCAAATATTGATTTACTTGAATGACAACTTGAATAAACGATATATTCAAGTATATCCTAGTTATTACTCAAATAACAAGAATTCATTTCAACAAGTAATAACTGCAATTATCTGAACTGCCCATTACGTGAAGTAGTAATTCATATACTTGTACCTGCACAATTTCAGAAATATTCAGGTAACCATTTACTATTCGTTGAACCTATAATTATTTCAACAAGTAATTACTCCAACTAGCTGAAGTACCGATTATGTGAAGTAGTATTTACTGTACTTGCACATAATAAACATATCTTAAATATTTATAATAATTATTTGTACGAGTAACGTGTCTTCAGTGTTCACAGATCTTAATAACTAGGAATTACTTGAAGTAGTCATTCAAGTAAATATATCATTTATGAGCTTACATAGATTACATATATAACACTATAAGTGTTCTTTAAACAAGTAATTACCGCAACAAGTTATTAATTTGCCACGTAGTGGTTTCAATAAGTAATTACTTGAACCAGTAATTGCAATCGCTAAGTATTTACTTCAGCAAGAAAACACTTCAACTAGTAATTTCGGATTTATGTGAACAAATTGAAGATCACAAACAAAAGATGAATAATATTTATGTGAACAAATTTAAGATTGACTAATACCTCTTTATCGATAGCTCTTTCCAATATCATATTAGCTACCTCTGATTTCAGCATTGCGTCTGCATTAGGTCTGTTCACTGTAACACCCCCAGAGTCATCCAGGAAATATTACAGCGCCGTGGGCCCCGAGATGGAACCCACAAGGCTAAAAGAAATTTTCGCAAACATCTACAATACTCAAGAAGCCAACGACGGTACTATCTTTAAAAATTCACAAAGACTTATAAAATCCATTTATCAAAAAACCGTCGTAAAACTTATTTGAAATCGCAAGGCCAAACAGCCGACACTCAAAAGTTTAGAAAACGATTTCCAAAGTAACTTCAGTTACCAGATACCAAAAGAGCGTTTCAAAATACTCACGCAGCGGAAAAAGACCAACCATAAAGATACTCTAGCAGCGGAATACAAGAACCAATCAAGAAACTCAATGCACAGAACATGTCCTAGCCAGTATCCTCCGGGAAGTTCATCTCTTCACGACCGCTACAAGCTCGATACTCCAAGAACCTAAAAACAAATCCCACGACGGGGTCAGCCATAATATCCAACAATGATAACCGTCACGTCACATTAATAATTAAATACCAATGAGAATACAACATAAGAATACGACCAACATAATCTTACCGCCATAACTTTGCTTACTCAAGTAATTCTCATCAGAATAACCATTATCACATTTCACATCCTGTACTCGATTAACCAATAAACTCGGACATAATATCTGTATTGTACCTCAAACAATACTCAAGATTCTCAAATTATAATAACCAACTCACGATACGGAAATATACCAGTTCTGACCAATACGATCCCTCGAATAACATCATCAAATCCCAAGACGATAACCGATTGTCCATCAAAGACAAATACCAAAAGAAATATGGAACATACCTCGAGATACGAAATACCATTACCATCACGTCAGTCTAATCCGAGATCAGATCAACACAACATACGGACATGGTCCTAACACAAGACCTACAAATGCATACTCATATGACAACGTCAATATGATCACAACAATAACGACAATGTATACTTATGGCAAACCCATAATATACATATGCACAACAACAATACATGGCAATCCGATGATCCAGCGTTCACTGCCTAGATCCCCCGATGATCCCGTCAGACCAACCCGAGGTGGAAAACCCGTCCGATGATCCAGCGCACGCTAGCATAGATCCCCCGATGATCCCGTCGGACCAACACGAGGTGGACATATGACAACAATGCACAACTGCACAAAACAACAGTACACAATACACGACAACAACAATGCACAAATGCATGACAACAACGATACACGAATGTATCACGACATGATTGACACAAATGATAAAAATGATTAGAGTGCTTGCCTCGAGTCCTTCGAGAACGATCTCAATGTCTAAACCATCACGAACCATTATTCTGAATATTCACCGATCCAAAACATCATGGATGGTAGATAATTCACGTTTTCGTCAATACCATGATGTATCCTCGATAACAAGTATACCAACGACAATTGTAAATCATATACATTATGATTTAAATTCCCAAAACTCGAATACAACCTATAATCCCAAATCTCCTGTGATTACGATTTATAAACATTGCTATACGAATTATAAACGAATGAAACTGAAACCATTCATTAAATATTATAACTGAGCAAGTAATAACTTGCCTCGATACCGATACGATGATGATGAAGCCGCTACCAGTCGCAATGCCTTCATCTACGAGCTCCTCGGCCCTGACCATGCAATTCACGAACACGCTCGAACACGACCGCAACATACGGTTACAATCACCGATCAATAATCTCAACCTATTGAAGTAATCGATTAACACATACCCGATAACAATCAACGAACATTCGACCTTCATATCTAAAGATACCGATAATTCAACCTACGATCGTCTTGCTATGTTAAATTCATCAAGGAGTTCCTCAAGAATACTAAATGATTCAAAACCTTGTTCATAACCATCAAAACCACGTAATTCGATATCCTCTAACATCTAAACAAATCCTCATTCATGATTCAAGGTGTATATTATCATGTTCTTCAACATATACTTCTCATAACATCATGAATCGCAACAAACCACCAAGAATATCGAGATTACTACGATTCCATAATCATAACGACATAATCAAGGTATTTGATCATCAATTCATTATCTTCCCTTAACAAAATTCCCATAATTACCAAGAATAATCACAACACTATCAATTCCATCACCATTCATACGAAAACGTGTAGAATTTCCCAAGTTCTACTCATTAAGGCATTTCATCGAACACTTTGAAGGCATAATCCAATTCAATCATTTTAACGAAGAAATACTCGAATTTGTTCCACAAAACTTCAAGGATAATGTATAATATCAAGAATACAACAAGGTTCCATCAATAATCTGAGTTAAAACGAATCAATTCGGCCAAATCATCAAGAAACTCCAAAAATATCCAAAAGCAAGTGTTTAGGTGTTCTTACCTTCGATCCGGGCGGAAGATGATGTTAATCCATGATTCCAACTTCCAAAACATGTTGCTACATGATGTTCTTACGCAAATCCATCAACTTTGCTGAAGAAATCGTGAAAGAAACAAAGAAAAATGAAAAATGACAAGGATGACTCGGTCCAGGCCTTATATAGGCCGAGACATGCCGGTACCTTACGTACGTAACCGGCCACTGCCTTACGTACGTAACCGGCCATGGCCTGCTCACTGCCCAGTCTGTTCGGCACCCTTACGTACGTAACCGGCACCTGGATTACGTACGTAACAGGCCCTTACGGCCGTAACCGGCCACTGCCTTACGTACGTAATCGGACAGTCCTAGCCATCCCTGCGAGTCACTGCCGACCGTGATCGGCCATCCATGCGAGTCACTGCCGACCATGCTCGGCCACTACAGGTCCTCTCGGCCACGACTCGGCCAGCCGCCCCGTAACGTACGTAACACTTATTCCGTTGCGTACGTAACACATACGTTGACTTGCTACAGTATTATACTCATATTACGTACGTAATACACCCTGTATAACGTACGTAACTCCATCCGTTGACTCACCTGTCCACATCCGCGCCGAAAGCCGCCGACACCGGGCCCAACTGTCCGATTCCTCTTGTTACGTACGTAATGTCTCGGCCATAACGTACGTAACTCTTGTGATTTAGCGTACGTAAGTCTTCAACATTAACGTACGCTAAGTATTCTATACTTAGCCAATTTCAACTGTTACCGCTTGTCTCGACATACCGAAAACACATATACACTTACTGAATACATATACTGAATCCAATAACATTCTTATACGATATACTCTATGTCGAAAGTACGATAACCTGATACACGATATCCTCAATGCAACTGTCGACCAGATACGACAATTATACCAATACTGACATCTCAGTCCTTTATTTATTTTATCCATACTGTACAGATTCCACGCTGTACAATATAACTCGGATAAAATAATATCAAACAACAGTAGTAGAAATTTTGGATATTACATTCACCATATCTTCGTATATTGTTGGTTTGCTTTATCGAAAAAGATGAACACAAATATTAGAAACAGGAAGATATGTTGGAAACTATATATGGATTTAATGTCGTTGTCTTACTTAGTCGTCTTAAACAAATCCCTATACTTCTTTTGGGCCGGCAAAGACAAACTACACCATGTGTTCATGCTAAAATTATGATGGGCCACGTTCACAAAGGTGTAGGTTGAATCATTCTTTCCAGGTACACCTTTCTCCCGATCTAAGCTCTTGGCTATTTCAGGTGTCGTATCGTACAAGTACTCGGGGAACAAGACCTTTGACGCATGTCGGTTGCCGATCTTCACGTTCCTCTCAATCGATCCAACTTCACTTTTTTCTTTCCCTTAAATCCCTTCTCTGCATGCCCTGCAGCTTCACCGACTTCAGCGGGAAACGGCGTATCATAAATGCAGTCCTCATCAACATCAACATTTGCAAATGGAACACTTTTCAATGGCTTAACCGGTAATTCATAGAATTTCATACCTTGTTGGAGAGCTCTCGCCTTAATTTCATCCAGCTTATCCACAGGCGGTATATACAACACAATCTCTTTACAAACATCCAACGGGCTGCTAGGTTCTTCATGCACTGACTCAACCTCAGGCTCGGACGCTTCTACCGCACGTGCAATATGATCATTATCAACCTTCCGATCCAAATAGCCTTCGGAACTATTCTCACTCTGATCACCACCCAACATGCCTTCCTTGTTGTCACGAGAAATATCAGCAAGAATCCATCTAATTGTATCACTGATAGGGGACTCCAGCCCATCATTTTCAGTAATATCTAATCCAGGAGACAATGATGGTTCTTTCTCCAGAATATCCACATTTCTCAATAGATCGGGAGAACTGGTCTGCTCATCACATGACTTTGCGGGCAAATCATCATCCGGGCCACTATTACCACGAGATGCTCCCTCCATGCTTCCTAAATCCTCTCCAGTCATCAATAGTGCCTCTCCAACTTGAAAACTGTAATATCCGCAATTTCTGATTTTTCGGTAAATTTCTTTTTCAGCCGGAGTCCGTTTTGACGACTCGCTCATGACCGTTTTGTCATTTCGAGAATGATTAATTCTGCACTTTTTGTCATCCGAGTTCGTTTCGGTACCGTTTTGTTGAGTTCCGAGCTTTTTAGCGACTTTTCCGCACTTGAGTGCGATTCTTGCGAATCTCGTCTGAAACTGTCGTTTCGAGTTTCTCGTAAGTTCATTTAATGTTATTATTCATGTTTCGAGCTTTGGTTTGGTGTTTCGATCGCGTATCGTGATTTTCGGACGTTTTGGGCCATTTTCGTAATTTTCCAAAGTTTTGGGTAATTACTTCCGTTGTTGAATTCCGAGCCTTCGGGTGGTCGGAATTGTGTGTTCTCTTAGCTCTTAGATTCGTCTTTGCGAGTACGTCGTAACCGTATCATCGATTCGTATTCAGGTTCGGGTTTCGGGTCGTCGCCGTCGGAGTTGGCCCCGGCCGAGTCATGGCCGGCAACCTGGCCCAGCCGCATCGCCGAGTCACGGCGGTAGTGCTCGGAAGCTTCTGGCCGAGTCACGGCCGGCGGTGCTCGGCAGCTCGGCCGAGCAGCACGGTGCCGCAGACACTCCCGGCCGAGCCGCAGACACTCTGTGGCATTTTTCTAAAAGCCATCTGGGTGCCGCGGCACACTCCGGCCGAGCCGCTGCACACCGCCGACCACCGGGAGCCATTTTTGGGCTCGTGCCGCGGCACACTCCCGATGGGCCGCGGCACAGCGCAGCTCATTTATGGCCCCGCAGACGGGTTTTGGCCATTTTTCTCACTCGTTTTCTTCCCTTCCGCTACTGGAGCTTGGTTAATCATGGAGAGATATTGTTGGACAATCAATCCATGAAGTTTTGGAGTTCATATCATCAATCATCCATCCTATAACATCCTCCGATCTACCGAATCAGTCAGATTTTCTAGAAATCTAATTTTGGGGATTTTGGGTATTTTGTTCGTTTCGTCCGTTTAATCCGATTTAACTTAGGATTTTGATGGATTGATGATAATTTAGATATATTATATCATTTCCTTTATTATTCCATGGTCGGATCATATCGATTCGTCGATTTGGTCGAGTTCTTGATCGATGCCTTGAAGGTGTCCTAGAAATGTCATAGAGGGGTTTTCGGGCGTTCTACGATTATTCTTCCTCGTATGATCGATGATTTATTGATTATATGTTGTTAGGGTCGAATTCTTGTGAAGAACTCGAGTCGGAACCCTTCCGTTCGCCGTTTTCTTCAAGCTTCTCGATCGTGGGTGTATTCTTTTCCTTCACGGGAATCGTAGGTGTTCGAGGTGTCCCGACCGAGCCGTGATTGTAGGAGTGTCCGTATCGATTGTCGAGGCAAGTATCTTGCCCATACATTACGTGTTTTGTGGATATTATGGTTGTTAATCGTCGATATGTGCTAAATAAATATTAATAACCATTTTTCAAAAGAATCGGAATATTTACCATCATGCTTTTGTAAAGGTGACCCGTGTGTGTCGGGAATTAATGTGCTTAGTTGAATATGCGAGCTAGTGTCGAGTATAGAATCACCTTACTTTCTTGTGATGTCATTGCGTATGATTATGTCGTTGGTAAATGTAAAGTGTAATTCTTTTGTCAAATTATGTACTTGGAGTCACGTGTTTATGGATGAATATGTGAGTTTGAGTGATATTAGTTGTGTCGTTCGGTCTGTTGAAATCTTGTGCTTCCTTGTGAATCGTATCATTACTTGGTCGTGAGTATATGTTGGATGAATCGCCATTCTAGTAAGGTACCTCGACTATATACCGTGATTGACCTTCGAGGCTTGTGGTTTGCAATCGTGATTTCGAACGTGTGTGTGTGTTGTTCCTTCCACCCGGAGTGTCCGACGGGATGTCCGGGGTCGATACTAAGGGGTACGGCCACGGAAGTGGACTTGGGTGCGTGTGTGGATGAACTTCCACCCGGAGTGACCGACTGGATGAAAGTGGTACGATACTAAGTGGAACGGCCGCGGAAGTGGTTTCCCACCCGGAGTGTCCGACGGGATGTCTGGGGGTCGATACTAAGGGGTACGGCCGCGGGTTACCAGTTGTGGTTTTCATCTTGAGGATGATGTTGATGTTTTCGTTGATTGTGATATTGTCCGGAGTATCACAATGCTTTGTGCTCGGGGTCGAGAGACATTATATATCGAGTCTTGGTGCTTGACTAGAATGGCATAAGATTAATGTGTTATGTGTAATGTGTCCTTGTAAGTGAATTGAAGTGGATGATCGGGTCGTGGACCCTGTGTTTTGTGACCGGAATGGTTGGGTCGTGGACCCCGTGTTTTGTTAAACGGATTTGTATTTTGAAAAATGAACTTTGGGGTGTGACCCTAAATGGCTTTCGAGGAATTAAGAACATTTTCAATTTTTGATGTTTTCAAAACTCCCGAGATTTGGAAATGTTTTCAAAATGCTTACTTGCTTCGCTTCGCTTTCAAGACTTGAACTATTTTTAACTAAATATATCTCGAAGTCCTTCGTTATATTCTGGAATGTGTTGTGTATGGCTCGTATTTGCACTTTATACTTGCACTAGCGAAACAAAGGAGTTTTGCTAACCCCAGTAATCGGGGTGGATATCTCAGATGTGTCCGTGTACATGCAGGTTTTCGGGAGCAAGACACAGGATCGGCACGAGGGATGATGAAAGACGAATGATACTAATCACACGAAGGCCAGTTTTGGGTTCAGTTAGTCGGAGTCCATTGTATTGTCTTTTCCGCTGTCTTATTGTTCGTTGTTGCAAGTATTTTACCCTTGTGTGGGCATGAGTCTGGATGAGTTTATGTATTTTGATTTGTAAGTCAGTGACGAAAGACCAAATCGGTCTATTGGTCCGTTATTTTGATTCGTCGGTATGTAATGTAATGTGTTGTTTTGATGTCTAGCCTGGTGGATCCTCATGGAGAGGGTCTGCGGCGTGTAATATTCCCGGTTTGATCTGGGGGTGTTACAAAAACCAATTGGGGTATCTTCATCCACACCTACTGTAGTTTTTCCCTCCATGCTCCCTTTACCTAAACCATTTTTATCAAACACACCACCAATGTCGGTACCGATCAAGACCTCATCTGCATCATCAGCAATGTCAACATCAACCATTTCTTCGTCTACACCGACCATCGTTTCAGTATTATCTAGGTTATGTCTGCCCAAGCATTCTTCAGAGCCAGCAAATTGCTCCACATCATCGTGTGACATAGTTATGTCTTCGTTAGGAACATGCATGTTCGTATGCACGGACATATCAACCCTTACAGATGTCTCACCCTCATCACATCTCCTATCTAACACTTCATACAACTGATCAATTTTTTCGTCGGCATCTATCAGAGCACGACCAACGTCTGCATCCACATCCATCATCAACTTTTTGTAGATTGCCAGACTATCAACAACTACAACTTTATCGTCCCTAGGCACTCTCTCACAAACATCAACTAGGATTTTGTTCATTTGTAGTAGCATCCTTCTCAATTTCTTTCTTTTCTCATCACATTGAGGTACCTGCATTACCTCAAGTAAAAAATGATATCCACACTGTTGTGAAGCAAATATTAATGAATAGCAGCACTGTAATGAAGCAAATACTGATGAAATGAAAATCATAAACTGCATTCCTCCTACCATTATTGCAGATTACTTGTTCTAGTAATTTACATCCCTATACTCACTTTTACCTACTGATGTGTAAGGGGTTGAACATAGTGAAAAGCCAACAACAATTAAACTATAGCTTTTTACATTGGGTAAATGAATATTTTAGTAAATATCTCAACAATTACTAGTATAATGTCAAAATTAACACATCTTCGGATGTATATAGCATTATCTCAACTAGTAACACACTGCTCTTTGTTATTACTAAAGTTAGATGTATGCAGCTTATGGTATTCACTTCATTAATATTTGCTTCATTATTAAAGAGAATAATTTTCACATAAGTTCTTACCCATCTACGCTCCCTTTCATGCTGTGATTTATACTGGGATTCGGACTGTGTCATTTGACAGAAATCCATTTCTGTGTTCTCTTCCTCTGACAGCTCCCATTCAACTGGCGCAGCGTCAAATTTTGTATCTATTGAAGGCATTTTCCCATCTTCGCCATATCCTTTGTGCCACGGACCTCCAGTAATCAAATCCTGTCACAAAAGTTAAAGTCATACACAAAATTGCACACCAAAACAAGTACATATAATATGTTTTTCACCGCAGAAAATTGTAAATACCACTAGCAGATTTGGATTGGCGTCAAGCTCGGGTCCATTGAACATTTCATCTATCGACCAAACAACAAACCTCGGCCGCCCTTCGACGAGTCTCCCTTCCCGTGGTAGACGAACTATGGTCATTTCCAAGAACCAATATTGCACCACTAACAAACAACCATTAAGCGAACTAGGTTGACCAACGGTATGTATTTTCAGACCCTCATACATGAAGTCCAACGTCATCCCTGCCCAGTCGTATTGATTTATACTATCTATGTCCATACACACTCTAACCAAATCCCATGTAACGTTAACACCCGTTCTAGAAAAGAAAACCGTCGACATGAGGTACATCAACAAAAGTGATGCCACTTTTTTGGGGTTTCTCAATCCAGTTTTCTTTTTCCCCTTCTTATCTTTCGAAAAAACCAACTCGTCCTGTAGTTCTTCTCTTAGAACACCACGCGTGACACCGATTGCTTCCTTACTTCTACGAAACCAAAGCCCAGCTGCCAATGTACGGTGCTCCAACGAGACTGCTGGTCTGAATTTTTTCAAATCTCCCTCTAAATTACCATCTAACCCAAACAACTCCACCACTGTTTCCCTTGATATTTTCTTCCTAATGTCTCCAAACACCCACTCCTCCGTGCTGCTGTCGTAATGCCTCATTATCACTTCAAAATCCATCTCCTGTTTATAACAATCACTTTTTCTTACAACACTATCTCTGAAGCAAGCTAACATGGGACCAAATGGTGTCTCATCAAGTATCTCCCACGCTTTTTTGGGAATGCGCTCTTTATGTATGTTAATTTGATCAAGGACAGCCATAATGGTTACACGTTGTTGCGTGCACGGCACAACTTCGATCAAACACCCTTTTTTCTTCATCATTTTGTATTTCTTGGCGTTAACTTTTTTCGGCCCAATTTCCTCGGATTTGCGATATCTTTTTCTCTGTCTCTTTGATACACGAGTATTTTTCTGTTTCTCCACGGGTGTCCTCTTCACTGATTCAGCATCCGGTTCAAACTCCGAATCAGAATCAGAAACATCAACAAGATGCACAGTATGTTTTCTTTTCCCTCGTCCCGGCATCCTGTTAGAATCCGAATCGGAAACATCAGCAAGTTGCACAGTCTGTGTTCTTTTCCCTCTTCTCGGCATCCTGTTCCAAACATAATACATGACCATCAAATACGTAAGTCATCAATTACTTGTTCTAATACTGATGAGATGGCTTTTTGGCAAATTTTCGTTGCCCAAAATCATACATTATCTTCATACCCTACCCAGTTTGAAATATTTAATAATGCAGATGTATACCCTATTCAACACAACTCTTCAATTACTTGTGCAAATAACGATGAGCTCCATTAAATTACATAGTGCTAATATTGTTTATTACTTGTTCAGATAATGATATAAAATTAAAACTTATCTTCTGTACCCTTTACAGTTTCAAATACTTAATGATGGATACATCCCAACCTAGTACTATGCAACAAAAATCGTCAACTACTTGTTCAAATAATGATGAGTACCACGATATTACATATTGATACTATTGTTAATTACTTGTTCAGATAATGATATAAAATTACACATTGTCTTCTATACCCTTTACAGTTTCAAATACTTAATGATGGATACAACACAACCTAGTACTCTGCAACAAAACTCATCACCTACTTTTTCAAATAATGATGAGTTCCAATAATAACAAGTTCATACTACTGTTACTTGTTCAAATACTGATGCTTTCCAATGTAATCTACAATATATTTTTAATTCCACTAATAACATAGTACTAAGAATGGACACCCACCCACCTACTATTATGAAACAAAACTGAACACAACCTAACACTACTAAAACAGTGAAAATAAACATCATATTATGCATATCAAATCAACCAGTGGGCATGAATAATTTCTTAAATTAGATGCCTTTTCACTTTTCTCTGCATAAAAAAATAATATGCAATATAACAACGGCTAACACTAAATACAACAACTGATAAAATTTCGAATTTTTCAACGAGTAAACAAAAACTCAAATAATAAACACCATAAACATGAATTAACGCGAGTATATTGCCTTCCATATTACCTTGTTCGTGGTCTGTGGAGATTTTTTATTGCACTCAAATGACAAAATAGTGTTATCATTTCACGCGAAACTTGATGAATCCAACCTCAGGAATGAAATTGCAGCTTGAAAATGGAGATCCTACCACTTGAAATCGCAGCTTCAAAATGACGAGAACGGTTCCTCTGTGTGTATAATTTGAGAAATGGGTTGTGGTTTCAAAATGTCCTGCGGTATGCTTCACCTTCACGTGGGCGTCGATTGGACATTTAGGATGGGATGGAGAGAAGTGACCAGCGGGAATTTGGCGGTGCAGGGATATGAAGGGCACAATGGTAAAAGCCATATTTACTTTAATATATAAAAAATTATATGCTTAAGGGATGTGTTAATGGGCAAAATAAGATTCAAGTTGTATTTATGGGGCTTTCTCCCTTATATTAGTTAAGCTTTATTTTTCAATCGTAGCATGCGAGGTCAGTATATAAGCATCAAAAATACCAGAATAATGTTGAAGCATTATCGGGAAAAATGTAAGGATATAAAACTTGCCTTCAATTTTTACAACATCCTTATCTACTTTTCTCATAGCCGACTAACTTTGAGTTGGACCCCAGACTTTAATGGTATCAGAGGCATGTTGATGGAGACGAGATCGCTGGCAATCTCTCATAATTATGCACCGATTTGGAGAGTCAAGATTTATATGATATTGCTATATGTGATTTTTAGATCTTACTATTTATTAATTAGGATATTTGTTATTACTATTATGATTATTATTTATTATTAGGGATTATTTTTTATTCACCAAATTTCTTTGATGTTATAAATAGATTGGTCTATTATTGTTATGAAGGAGTTGAATATTGAATAAGAAAAAACAGTACCCCTTTTCTCATAACGGAATAATCACGTTAATATTCCGGGTATTCTTAGAATCAACGGATATTTACGCTTTTATCACGATTTTAGATGCATCAGTTGGTATCAGAGATGGATCTATTATACGATCCTGATATGCCGATTCATGTGGATAAAGTTACGATGCCAACATCATCCATGTTTTGTTATCTAACAACTTTTCATTTCAGATGAAGATGTTGTCTATGTTAGTTACCATGGTCCACCGATTTTTGATGAAGAGGTGGATCTGTTCTTGGAGAAACATCATATTTTTGATGATTTGATGTCCATTAATGGTGATTCTGGATGTCCCTCGATTTTCGATGAAAAGAGTACGCACTAGTCATATAAAGATAAGAGCTGTAGCAAATTGGAAAGCTTGTCGAATATTATCGAGTGTGATGGAAAAATATTAATATTCGTGGATATGAAAGAAGGATCTGACTCATGTATGCAGGGACGGAACATATAAGGGGTTGAGGGGGGCTGTGGCACCCCCAAAAATTTTGACCATATATACATTTTATACCTTTTTATTTTTAGTTTCAGTCATTTTTAATACAAAAATTTCAATGTTGTGTATATCGGCCCCCCTAAAATAAATACTTTACAAATTGGCCCCTCCAACAAAAACATTCAAGTTCCGTCTCTGCATGTATGGTTGCTTCAAGGCTTCACATGAGGATAAGAAGGCTGCCTCAATTCACAAGGATAAAAACTTTGGGCCACACTTTAAAGAATTGAATTTTGGTGCTCTGAGACCTTTGTCCTATAGCCTCAGAATTCTGAGTCACACTCGTATGTCCGATTTTAAACTCAAATATTTGGTGGCACTATTTTATTCTTCTGGAGACGAGATCGATTCCGATTCGAAGACGAATCGTTTAAGAGGGGGAGAGAATGATGAAGACGAGATCTCAATAGCAATCTCTCATAATTATGCATCGATCTGGAGAATCAAGATATATATGATATTATTATATTTGATTTTCATAGATCCTACTATTTTATTAATTAGGAAAGCTATTATTATTATTATTATTATTATTATTCATTAAGGTTTATTTCTTGTTCATCGAGTTTTTTTGAGTTTATCCCGTTTCTCATATTTTTTTGTGTACTTCCGGTATTCATCTTGAATCGACGGAATAATCACGTTAATCACGTTTTGCTTATAATATTCCGGGTATTCTCAAAATTAATGGATTTACATATTGTATTGTGCTTCTGCTGCATCACACGTTCTTGACATATGCTAGTCCAATGACCCATGTTGATTTCGCTCCGCACCACCCCAGATAAAAATTCATGATATACGCCTTGAGTCTGGCTAAGCGTAAGTGTGCATATTGAAGCACTATGCCCACATGGGGAAGCCTTGCGTTCGAGTATACATGAAGGGAGCGTTTTGAAGTATATACCACATCGGGAAGCCTTGAGTGCATCTATGAGTGAGGCGCGTGTTGAAGCATTATCCTACTATCACGAAAATACAAGAATATAAGTGTTCTCTTTAATATATATATATATATATATATATATATATATATATATATATATATATATATATATATAGATCGTAAGTTGTTCTGTCCATTGCCAATTAATTTTGAAATGAAATTACACAATTTAATAAATAAAACATGTAGCTGGCAAATAATACGAAACACTCACTTAAACTCTCAACATATTCTGTATTAATATATAGAGATATTTTCTCGATTCGGAAGCTATTAGACATTTTAAGAAGCAAACAATTTAATTTGCAGATTTTTGTGGCGGGCACTATTTGTTATTTTATTAGGAGATAGACAATGAATAATAAAAGTATTAAGGAACATATTAATAAAATATATATGAACCCGTATTGCAAAAATGTGTAAATTCATTAGGACCGACGAATAAAAAGAGTGCAACCCTAGGGAATGAATAGAGTATTAAACACGTCGCATTTGTATTTCTGTTGCTTATGACTCAAAAAAGAATCCAAGAAAGCAAACACGAAACACAAAGTGAAAGTAATATTGGTAAAAAAATTGACCCATATTAAATTAATATTATATGAGGCTATTCCACGTTATTGTTACTTTTATATTTTCTTCGTCCAATTTCAGTATTCTATTTTCAAAATATTACTTCATTACTGAGAATTTGTTTTTAAAATAAAATCTTGTTATATAACTAAAATTAATATATTATTACTTAAAATTAATATTTTATTATATTAATTATAATATTGACTGATTAATTGGGAAAATAAATAAATATAAATGAGAATAGATGATTTAAAAGAATTGTACAATCAATAAAATAAATTTTTTTCAAAAACCACATTCAGTAAAATAAATAAAATAGAAAAATATACATTTATTAGAATAAATTATCCAAATCATACGAAGAGAGTATATTTCAATTTTCTTAATATATATATATATAAGGAGGTGCTTGATTAAGGGGTTTTGAGGTAGGAAAAGACAATGAAATGAAAAAAAAAAACTTAGTACAATAGAATCTATAAAGGAATAATCTATTTAGGAATAAATTCTTATTTTATCATAAAAATTCAGAGACCAATTGCGACCAGTTATAAATAGAAATAAACTCTATATTTGTCATAATTAATATTTTCTTTAGATCCCACATTATAAAATTACAATAAAAAATTGCATGCATCTACTTTTAAGTATTGACTCTATTTCTTCTAGGTTAAATAAATTAATTACATGTATTTGCACATAATACAATATACAATATATGTATCTAATAATTATAACATTTATGTTCATGCACATTGAAATTGGGAAAAAAAATGTTATACCTCTATTTATAGAAATTTTACTGTATTTATTATTGATGTATGGTAAGGGAATAGTACTTTGATTCCTTCATTTTGGGGAATCCCCATACATCTCAAAATTGAGAGAAATGAATAAGACTCTCTTTGGCAATCTTAATCCCAACTCCTAGAGGATAGTTTATAGCATATGAGTTAATAAGTGTTTGACAATGATAGCTTATAATATTTTGAGTAGCTTATAGCATTTGTCTTGAAACGCTACTTGAAGTGGCGTTTGAGCTTATAGCTGATAGCGTTTCATCTTCCTCTCAATTTTTACCCTTATTACTTTAATTAAATTCTTCATTTATCCTCCATTAAATGAACTTTCTCTCATTTTTAAGCATTATTTACAAATATCTATTTACGTAATTTTATTTTATAAGTTACTTCAACCACTATTTTTACCAAGCACTTTAGATAATTTTATTTTTTAAACTATTCCAACCGTTAATTTTACCAAATACTTTGGATTTAATCATCTAGCTTATCCGCTATTCAATTTCCCATCCGTTATAAGCTAGTATATCTATTATAAATTAACTTATCTGTTATCTGCTGTTTTTTGCCAAACGTCTAATTCTTCTCTAATATCAGACTCATTTCTTTGGGCTATGTTTCTCATAAAGGTTTAGAATGTCGGATTTAGATTTAAATCCTCATTTATTCTAAGATTTAAATTCTAAATGCTCAATAATAAAATTTTCCAATCTTATACCTACGTATATCACAACATCTCTTTCTTCTCTTTTTATCTTTAGATGATGCAACTAAATACTATACGGTAATAGAACATCATCTCTGCACCTCTCATTTTATCATCAAATAATACAACTAAATACTATACAAGAACACCACATTATTTGTCTTTTCGCTTATTATCTTTAAATAATACAATCAAATACTATACAATATCATCTGCCTTCTTTTCTATCTTTAAATAATTCAACTACATACTGTATAATAATACAACATCATCCACTTGTTCATACATAATTTGACATCTACATAAAATATAGGAGTTTTAAATACCAGAATTCTAAGTGTATGTTTAGCAAAAATAAGTTAGCATATAAATTAGCTTATTTTTTGCGCTTATTTAGAAAAAAAAATTGATGCGTCATAAACTAAATTATGATCTTGTTTACAAGCCAATTTTTCAGTAATCAACTAATTTATCAGTTAAATTGTCAAACACATACTAAATCTCAAACATACATGGCATATTGGACTTGTTATACCTTTTTGAATGCTTTATGTCTACTGTTATCCCGTGCAAGATACATATACATGTGTGCGTATTTATCTCCCTCCGCAAAATGATTACACTGTACAATAAGCCCTTCGCCGACACTCTTTAATAAGCAAACCCTACTTTTGAATTTAGCTGATCGATCGGCATGAAACTAACTATGACTTGGGATAACCTTGGTTCACCGGTCGCGAATCTTCCACCTCAGGTGGGGGATTTGGGTTCGAGTCTCACTGAGGACAAAATTTTTTAAGGATTTATGACTCTTTAATCTATTATTAAAGAAGAGATCTTAACCCTCCGAGGTACACTGGTGGAACAATTAAATATTGAGGACTTCAAGCGGCAGTGTGAGAGGTCAGATCTCGATGGAACCCTGCGGTTGGATTTGAGGGGGTCCAGCATGGACAATCACTTGGGGGACGATTCCTTATGCGCGGTAGTTGAGGATATTTAAGAACCTGGGAGCCGGATACACATCTCGCGATTTAACTGGCAGCAGTACTGTGGGGCTGGGTTGTTATCCCGAAAAGTAGTCAGGTGTAAGCTTGAAAACTCGGTATAAAAAAGAAAAAAAATATGACTTGGGATTTAAGGCTTATTTAATTAATGCAGTTTTGCTTTTTTCAAGCGTAAATTATCTCCCAAAATAAATTGATAAAATTTACTAAAATAACTACATTATAGAAATATTTGTTAACGGGAACTTAATAGTATATTTGTTTAGATTTTATGATTGTATTTTCTGAAATATCTCTGGTCAAAGTTACACCTGAAGAAAAAAACGTCAATTAATAGGACATAGAGTAATAGTAGTTAATTGTGAATTTAATGCCCAAATCATATAATCCATATGTTCCATGCATGTCGTTTTATTTCATTTTATTATATATAGAGATAATCTGACAGATATATGAAAATTATACTGTTAAATTGTATTAAAAAATATTTGTATATGATACTTTTTTATTTTTTTTATTTTTTAAAATAATTTATGATTAGAATTCACTCTAAAAATTAGGCTCTTTTTCGAAATTTGAATTTAATCGAACTAAATTAAATTGAATCGCATCGAATCAATTGTCTTTACAATTCTATCAATATGTAATAACAATAATAATAATAGTAATAATAATAATGAGTAACATAGATGCTAATATATATATATATAAATTATATATAATATTATCGATAATATTGATGATAATAATAATAGTATCACATACATATACAACAACAATAATATTAATTATATCACCACAACAAAAATAATAAAAATAATAATATTAACAATACTGGAAAATATATATAATACTACTGATAATAATGATGTTAATTCTCATAATAACAACAATAATAAATTTATAATAAAATAAGATTAGATGCAATATATATGGTATAATTATTTATATTACAACACCATAAATAATAAGAAGAATAATAATAAAATCAATAATAATAACTTTATATTATATTTATCGATAATATTAATTCATATCAATAAAGTAGTAATTAATCTTATAAAAATAATATATATATATATATACACACACAACAACAATAACTTATTATTTATATTACAAAAATAAAAACAATAATAATAATAAATAAAATAAAATAATAACAATAATAATAACATATATTGATAATATAGACAATTATAAAATAAAAAACTAGAAATAATTATTTTTATATATAATATTATTTATAATACAAATAATAATAATAATAATAATAATAATTAATAATATTGATTTAAAGTCGAATTGAATCGAATCAACATTGCAGAATCGAATCAATCGAATCAATAGTGTTGAACCGAATCAATTTTGTTGAATGCATCGAATCAAATAAAATAAAATATGCTGAAATTAAGCCCAAAAGAACAGAGCATTAGTACATGAAATCGATCAAATAATAGCATTGCACAATACTTGACTTATATATATAAGAAAAGGATCAACTGAGAACGAGATTTATTTTGAGAAATAAGAATACATCTCAGCCCTTGATTGCATGTGATGGATGGTCCGATTGTGTGATTACTTGGATTGTGTCTTAATTAATGATTGATTCTTCATTTGATAAATTCATCCTTAATATATAGAAAGTATCTTCCCTCATTTCATGCACTTAACTAGTATAACACCCGTAGAATTACACGGGAACACAAAAAAGATATGTAAATATATAATATGTAAATCGCTCATTATAAATTTCATAATACTTCTTTATAAACTACACTATTTGTTCTGTTTATGATTACACCATTCTCATCGCAACAAAAGATTTATAGTCTTTTTCTGATCTTCACTCTTGATATAGCTGCAAAAGCTAACCATGACCGAATACGGGTCATGGAAGATACATACCGACATGAGAGAGCGTTTGACCTCGACTCTTAAATATAGTCATGGCAAGGCTCATAATAAGTGGGAACTGATGTATTTGAAATTTAAATGGTAATCTGATATCTAGCGGACTTAATATCAATTGTGGAATAAATGCTTTACTCTCAGAACCCCGAAATTTTTTGTTCAATAATATGGTTACGGATTTGGATAATTATTAATGATGTGACGTTGCATAATCCTGATGATTGATTCATATTATGAATTAGCATAATTGAAACTCTAACTTACGATTTCAAGATGTGATTTGGAATTCTAGAACACTTGATGCTATCCAAAAATATCCATTGTATACTTGATTGTGACTGTTAGAGATCGCAAAATTTTTGCATATACTATCAGAATTGAGATATATCCGCTTGTTGAAATTGTAGACATCATGTAATCGTTTACTATCTTCACAACGTCGTTTGTTGGCGCCAGGATTGCTCTTTCTTCAAAAAATTACTATATGGAAAGTTACTTATTAGTGAATGATAGTGCTTTCAACAATGGCTGCAGTATGATCTTCGGCATTCCGGATTAGTAAATATCAAGAATATCAATCAAGGTTTCTCTATCGACTTCTTCACCCAGCTCACCATTTACAATTTTCAGGATTCATTCGGAGAAGTCCTTAATTTCTTGTAGATGGTGAGATGATATTGTTTGTCCAACAATTAATATCATATTCTTGGTGAGTCTTATGAGTTTGCAATGATGCCAAAGTGAAGAAGAGCTTATACTTGAATAACCGATATATGCATTGTCCTTTGGTACAACTTCATATGTAGAATTATACTAAATAATTGTGGCAAGGGTAATTTTAATAATATTTCAATTTAAAAAGCTTTTGGAAATACATAAGAGATTTTGACTTATAGCTTAAAATTAAGCACTTCTCAAATTGCAATTAAAAACATAATAGTAGTATATATAATTTAATTACGTGTGTGACCTATTATAAATATACCTATTAATTTAGAAAATTACATCTCTAGCCTTAAAATTACCAAGAAATTTAACAATTTAGATTATAATATAAGAATAGCTTGGATAAGTTAAAAAATATGCATCAGAATTTTGTCCTAATTAAAAACGACCTTAAAATTTTAGAAAATTATAAAAGAAAAAACTCAATTGATTCGATTGAAGTGAAACGGCATATTTATGCTTATATGATATTTTTTTCAAACATTTAGCTTCATATTTAAGAGTATTAAAGTCTACCCATTTTACATTAAAAAATAGAAAAAGAGTTGAAGTACTTTTAGTAATTTCTGAAACTTATATTACAAAAAATCTGGACGGCATCTGGTTGAAGTGAAACTATATGTATATTCATTTTAAAATAAGTTTTGGAATTACAAAGTAAGGAGATTATGACTTATAAGTTATAACTTAAAATTAAGTACTTCTCAATTTGCCAGAAAAATAAAAAAAGCAGCAGCATCGTAGTATATATGTATAAGTGAATTACTTGTATGACTTATTGTAAATATACTAATCGTGGGGTTAACTAAGAAAACTACATCCACATTCTAACCTAATTAAAACTATCCTCATTTTTTAAACGCAAAAAAATGCCCAATTTTATTTGTAATATAAGATGAGCCGCGAAAAGTCATAATATACTTTTCAGGCATTGAACTTCATATTTAAGAGTACTAAATTCTTTTACATTCAACAGAAGAGAAAAATAATTAGAGTATTTTTAGTAATTTGTGAAACTTGTATTACAAAAAATTTAAGTGATATTTGGTTCAATTGAAACTTTATATCATTTTTATATGATATTATTTTCAAACCTTTAACTTAATATATAGAAGTACTAAAGTCGGCACATTTCACATTCAAGAGAACACATAAATAGTTGGGCACTTTTAGTAATTCCGGAAACTCGCATTAGAAAAAACTTCAATTCATATCTGATTGTGTTGAACTGTATTTAATGAAATTTTAGTTCCACGTTCTTTTTTGGTCCTTTTTTTGCCAAAATGGTCCAAATCATTAAGTATTTAACGGTTTCTGTTAAATGGCAAAAAAATGAGATAATTTATTCCTTATCTTTGAAAAGAAGAATTACATAAATTATTGGGATATAATTTAAAATACATAAGCAAATTCAAAACTTTCAAAAATATATAGTTGATTTCAAAAGTAGATAAATTAACAAATCTTTTAAAACTAAAAAAGATAAAAAATCACTTAAAAATCACTTAAAACCATCTATTTTTATTTTCTGAAATTCTCTTTGTAAAAAGATATGCGGATTATTAAATTTAATTTCTTATATATTTTGAAATATGTCTTTGAAAATTCATAAAATCAGTAGTTATATAATTTAGTACATATAAGTTTTTTTATTTATTTTGTTATTTTATATTAATTAACTAAGATTTAAAACTAAAATAGACTAATTAATTTATTCCATAATTTCTTTAATTTATTTATAAATAATAATTAAACCATTGTATCTACACTTTCGATAATATTTTTTTAATAAGATTATATCAATTTATTTAATTGATTAGGAATTCAAGTACCCTTTTAATTATATATATTCAACGCTTCTTTTGTAATACTCTCAACCATCTTTCATTTGAGTTGATATTTTTTTATTGATATACCTAATTATAGTGACTAACAAATATATATTAATTAATGAGTGGAATATATAATATTTCCACGAGATTTTAGGTTTAATTTTTTAATATATTGTGCATACTACTATATTAAATTTCTTTTTGTTTGGGATTTATATTTTTAATTAATGAAAATATGAAATATTTTTGTAAATATAATCAATTCCTATTTATTCATAATTCATATTCTTTAATTCGTAAAAATTAATAAGGTAGGTGAGAGTTATTTGAGGTATAATTATAATGTAATTAATGCAATGATGATTAGGCCAGCAATTGATTATGTGTCAGTTGAAGCATGTGTTGGGTTTTCTATGCATCGAATATAAAATAATCGGAGTAAAAACGCAGCGGAACAATAAACGTGAAAACCCAATTTAGGATCTCATGCAGTAATTGAATTGTTTAATTAAAGAGTTAATCGAATTACCTTAATCCGATTGAACAATTCTAGATCCGGACTAGAAGCAGATGAATATCTCCTTCCTCTTTTGGTGATCCACACACGAAAAATTCCACAAGCTGTAACACCCCGATGAGGCGGCCACTACAGTGCCGTGGACCCCACGCTGGGATCCACCAGGCGATATCTAAAGTAAAGATTAAATACACAATACATGTGATACCGAACCACAAAACATAATACTTACTCCGATGTGGAGTTTACAGCAGTATGGCCTACGGCCTTATTACACACAGGATCCAGAACGTAAGTATAATCCATATGGAGATGAATTATACCTCAAATAACAATACATTTGTTTAAACTTAAAATGAAGCGGAAAATAACATTACACGGTACAACCATGACTGGACACGAAAGACTTGGGGCCCCCGAACTAGTATCCTTCGAACCCTTCGTCATCACCTTGATCTTCCCGTGCCTTGCCTTTTCCACGACCTAAAATACAACACAAGTATTTCGCCCAACACAGGGTCAGATATACATGATAAATGATTCTCAAGATAGTATACAATTCACGCATATGAGATTTCAAGAATAACGCCCCGACTAACGAACATACCCCTCGGGCGTATGAACGCTCAGTCGCAAAACGTCGAACACATCCACGTATAAAAATGGACTGTGAGCGACTAAGATAGTACGGCTCAAGAGGGACATCACAGTACGCCCGATCCGAATATGTGTCAGTGCACATGGCCACCCCGTATACGGAATCCAGGATATACGTGGGACAATGTACCTAATTAGCCTCAACGAACTACGTCTCGTGTGCACAGCCTTTCACGGAAAATATTCACGCATGACTATATATGTGCCCGGCTAAAAATCCTACACAATATCCAATCGGAACGTAGATATGACTCCGGATATGTCACGATGCAACATGACAAAGAATTCAAGAATTTCACAAAATCCGCATAAGGATCGAGGACTCACCGAGATGACAACAAGATCAACAATATCAAGGGTCCAAAAGTAACGAACTTGGGAATACAATCCCATGATGAAAAACGGGACATCATTAAGAGCAACATCAAATCACAAGACACAAGTTCATAAGTGTTTCATATACACGAAATGCATAATCATCATAAGAATCCACACATCATTATAACCAAGCAAGATAACTTGCCTCAATACGGAGACGGGAATAGTCCTCTTCTTGTCGGAACGAACGAACGGTCCTCAACTAATATTGTGTACTCGAACAATCAACCTTGAATTAAGTATATTTTGCTCATTAATACGTTTATATGATCATCTACACCGAATTTTCACGAGATAACATCTTAATTTCCGATTGAGTAGTTTAACTTCTAAAGTGTTACTTCAAGAACTTTATCCATACCATTCAATTCTCACAATTGATTTCAAGCTGATACCAAATGTTTGTTGGATCAAGAATCATTCCATAATGTTTTAAACAATAATCTCCTATCCTTTAATCTTATCAAGAACATCTTAAGTGATTAAAAGTAAAATCACTACTTACAATTACTTATGTTGAGTTAATTAGTTGTAAATCCATATCATGGTTATGAAGATTATCTCAAGTTTAGCACCACTCTTATACTCTACCAACCGACTGGGATTCAAACAACACACCTCTGAATTCACTTAGCCTAGGTTCAAGAAGATTATTTCATTCTTCTAATGATCAACAAGGTTTCTTAAAACATTTATGGTAATTATTCCAATGAGTCATTTACATTACAATGGAACAAGGATTATTATTATACCAATGGTGTTATAAGTCTAGCAAGGAGAGTGTGGTTAAACTAAACATGATCATTACCATATTAAAACACCAAGAACACACCATTACAAACCCTCTAATCATCATGTTCATCATTAAGTTGTTGAAAGCTTAACTACAACATGTTTATTTTGATTAATTCATCACTAGGTGAAATATACTTAATCACTATCATATTAAATTCGAGATTATAGGGTTAAATCGCAGAACATACCTTCAGAAATGGAGAACTATACACCAAACCACAAGAACACAATATAAGCTTCAAGAATGTCTCCAAGTTCCAATCAACAAGCTCCAAAATCAAAATGTAAAGCTCCAACACAAGTAGGAAGAAGGTAAACTTGCTCTAGGGATGAAGGGGGATGATTATATGGGTGAAAATCGGAGATTGGTCGTGCAAAATGAAAGACACAAGTTGTCTTTTTATAACAGCACAGTTCTTTACGTACGCTACACAACAAGTGTTACGTACGTAAGCTAAATCCATAGGTTACTGGACTGAAATACGAACTTCATTACGTATGTTACCGCTGGAAGCATTACGTACGTAATGTGGGTCAACTAGGTTGGCTCCAAAATCGATATTCGAATCCCACCCGCCCCACGCGCCGAAAGTTGAGATCGGATCCGATTGCAGACGTTACGTAATGTGCACCCGTTACGTACGTAAAGGCCTCAAAATAGCGTACGCTATGACTTACGATTAACGTACGTTAGGCTCAGGTTTTTAATAGTTCAATGTGCACTTATCTCTACAACACTGAAAATTCAAACATAATACGAGTGATCATTTTATTCAAGTCTATTATGTTATATTCCAACATCAATATTCATTTCACAAATGCAACAAGATTACAACAATATTAAATTATCCGAATAGTACAAGAAGTAAGAATTCCGTCGGATATTACATACTCCCCCTAAAAGGGGTTTCGTCCTCGAAACTAAGGGGTAAACAATTCAGATACCTCTCTTGCATGCTTCTCTCCGTCTCCCACGTGGCTTCCTCGACCCCGTGTCGAGACCACCGAACCTTTAGTAGGGGAATCGTCTTATTACGCAGCTTGTTTGATCCTCCTCTCAAGTATTCGTGCAGGCGCTCCTCATACGAATGATCCTCCGATAAATCGATCTCATCGAACTGAAGTACGTGACTCGGGTCAGCAACGTATTTCCTTAACTGGGAGACATGGAACACGTTATGGATCCGGCTCAGGGCTGGTGGTAAAGCCAAGCGATAAGCCAAATCGCCTACTCGTTCCAAAACCTCAAACGGCCCGATATACCTTGGACTCAGCTTGCCTCGTTTTCCAAAACGAAAGACTCCTCGGGTAGGTGACACCTTCATTAACACATGGTCACCAACCTCGAACTCAAGCGGTCGTCGACGGTGGTCAGCATAAGACTTCTGTCGACTCTGAGCCGTTAACAACCGGCTCCTAATCAAAGTGATCTTCTCTCGAGCTGCTAATAACATGTCGGGTTCCGTACCCAGAGATTCTGATAGTTCGTCCCAACACAAAGGGGACCTACAGCGACGGCCATATAATGCCTCATACGGTGCCATCTGAATCGAAGCGTGCCAACTATTATTATAAGTGAATTCCACCAAAGGCAGCTGGGCTTCCCAATCGTCCTTCCAATCAAGAGCGCATGCTCTCAACATGTCCTCTAGAGTCTGGATGGTTCTCTCAGACTGACCATCGGTCTGTGGATGAAAAGTCGTACTGAAATTCAACTGCGTGCCCATCGCACGATGAACTGCCTTCCAGAAGTGTGACACGAATTGCCCGTCACGGTCTGATACAATACTCTTGGGGGTACCGTGTAATCTCACAATTTCCTTAATAAACAGCTGGACCAATCTCTCGGGACCCCACGCGTCCTTAATCTCCAAGAAGTGGGCTGATTTGGTCAGACGGTCCACAATCACCCAAATCGTATTCATTCCTCGACGACTCGTCGGCAATCTAGTAATAAAATCCATTGATATGTCCTCCCATTTCCACTCGGGAATCGGGAGCGGTTTCAGCATTCTGGTCATTTGGTGCTCAATCTTAACCTGTGACAGTTAAACATCTCGAAACAAACTCGGCAACCTCACGTTTCATATTTCCCCACCAATAATTCTCGCTTCAAATCCTTATACATCTTGCTAGATCCGGGTGAATAGAGTACGGGGTAGCATGGGCTTCTCTCATGATAGAGTTCCTTAACTCTTCGTCACGGTACACAAACTCGATTTCTAAATCGTATCAATCCATCCTCGTGGATCACGAATCCAGGGGCTTTCCCTTGGGTTACCTCATCCCGGACTCGAGATAAGAATGGGTCCGTAACTTGCCTCGATCTGATCATATCATTAAGAGATGAAGAAATCTCAAGGGTGCAAAGTTTTCCCTGAATACGCTGTAACCAGACTTCAATTTCTGGCCTCATAAGGTTCAATTGCAACTCTCTCTGTGCTGTCAAACGGCTCACCATCTGCTCCTACACTGTCTTACGGCTCAAAGCATCAGCAACTACATTTGCTTTGCCCGGATGATAAAGGATCTCGATATCGTAGTCTTTGATGAGTTCTAGCCACCTTCTTTGCCTCATGTTTAACTCCTTCTGAGTAAAAATGTATTTCAGGCTTTTGTGATCAGTGAAAATCGACAGTTACTCCATACGTATAATGGCCTTGATTTTTAAAGCAAACACCACATTGCGAGTTCTAAATCATGGGTGGGGTAGTTGACCTCGTAAGGTCGTAGTGTCTCGATGCATAGGAGATCACATTCCCGTTTTGCATTAGTACACACCCAAGGCCCCTGTTTAGATGCATCACTATACACTACAAACCCTTAGTTCCTTTCGGTAGGACTAAAATAGGTGCCGAAATCAACCGACTCTTAAGTTCATCAAAGCTCTGTGACAAGCCTCGACCATAAATATTTCTTATCCTTCCTCAACAAATTAGTCATTGGTTGGGCAATTTTGGAAAAACCCTCCACGAACCGTCGGTAATAACTGCTAGTCCCAAGAAAGCTGCGTCGTCCTTAACGCTTTTTGGTGGTAACCAATCTCGGATAGCTTCGCTTCTCGGGTCTACTCGCACTCCATCAATCGATATCACATGCCCGAGAAAGATAACTTCATTTATCCGTAACTCACATTTAGAAAATTTTCCATAAAGTGCTCTCGCCTTAACGCCTCGAGAACTAGATGGAGATGACGCCGTGCTCTTCATGGTCACGAGAATAGATCGAATGTCGTCAATAAAAGCGACTACAAAGCGATCCAGATAATTAATAAACACTCGATTCATCACTCCATAAATCTGCCGGTGCATTCGTCATCAAAGGCATCACTACGAACTCATAATGCCCATAGCGAGTACGAAAAGCGGTCTTCGAAATATCAGACTCACGAATCCTCAACTGATGGTAACCAGACCTCAGGTCGATCTTAGAAAACACAGCAGCCCCTTGAAGCTGATCCAATAAATCATCAATACGCGGCAATGGGTATTTGTTCTTAATGGTTACCCTGTTCAACTCACGATAGTCAATACACAGACGTAGAGATCCGTCCTTCTTACGTACAAATAGTACTGGTGCTCCCCAAGGGGACGCACTAGGTCTAATGTAACCCTTCTCGGTCAAATCCTCAAGTTGGCTCTTCAGCTCCTGCATCTCAGTCGGAGCCATGCGATAAGGTGCTTTTGAGAGCGGGGACGTACCAGGCTCTAGCTCAATATTGAACTCTACATCACGATGCGGAGGTAAGCCTGGCAATTCATCTGGAAATACGTCTGGGTAGTCTCGGACTACCGGAATATCGATCAATTCAACTGGTCGATTCATAGTCTTGGTCATGTAACACCAATAGCCAATACATCCTTGATTAAGCAGTTTCACCATTTTCATAGCGCTGATGATTCTCCCGGAACGGCTGGGATTATCACCCTGGAAGGTACACTCAATACCATCGTCAGATGTGACGGTTACTGTTCGCTTGCGGACACTAATTATAGCATCATGACGGTCCATCCAATCGATACCCAAGATCACATCATCTTTAGGTAAATCGACCACAATTAAGTTTGACAACCACTCACGGTCGTTCATTCGAATCGAGCAGTCCTGAACTTCACGATTCCCAACAATTCTTCTACCATCGGGTAGACCAATTATATAGGGTTCACAATTGATAACATGCTCTAGTTGCAAACGACTCAAACAAGAAGTAGATAAAAAGGAGTGTGAAGCACCAGTATCAAAAAGAACACAGACAGGCTGAGATTGGATCTCGAGAGTACCTGCAATCATGCAAGCCGGGATCTTGACCCTCTTCATCTCGTAAACTCTAGGTTTTGCAGCCCACCGCACGGATGTACTGCTTGATTTCCACGTCCCATCCCTTTGTTTGCCCGGTAGTCGATAAGAAGCGGATGGAGGTACACGGTCTGAATCGAAGATTGTCTTTGGAGCATGAGGTCTTTGCGGGAATACGTCTAGTCCACTCCTACAATAACGAGCACGATGTCCGTTCTTCCCACAAGTATGGCATGACACGGTGGCCTAGGACATTTCGAATTGATGTGTCCTGGGTCTCCACAATTATAGCACACAATGAATAGCCGACCGCTCGAGGTTGCGATCCGGTTGGCTTCGATGCCGTAGGTTGCCGTTCGTAGGATTTGCATGGTTGGGGTCTCTTGAATGCTCCCGGTTCTTTGTCATTTGATTCTGGTTCCTAAATTTCTTGTTGTTAGATGCGGTTGCTTCTTGGAAATTTCCTTCACGGTCGGTCGTACTCGAGCCTTCTCGATGAACTACGGTAGGGTCACACAACGATGGTTCAACAGTGCATTCTCATTCGGGGTTTAAGCCTTTTGAGAAAGTATTTGATCTTATCACCGTGTGGACAATCGTCGCGGCAAAGGGAGAAGTGCACGGAATTTCTCGGCGATAGATAGTACGTCATCATCTTGGACGGTTCCGGATTCAGCAATTCGATAATTTGGCCTCGCGGAGAGGACCTGGATAGTAACGATCTAGCATGAGATTTTTAAATTCTTCCCAAGTACATACGCCATCAGCTGGCCTCACCGAAAGCCACCAAGTGTGGGCACCCTTCCCCAAGTAGTAAGCTGCTACGGAGACGCGATTCTCTACTGGACAGTCTACCATATCGAACAACTTCTCGAAGTGTTCGATCCAATGCACGATATCGGCCGGCTCAGAGGAACCTTCAAAAATCGGGGGTCGTTGGCGCGAGATGTCACTGATGATCCGATTCACCGGCCCGCCATGTATAGGAGGTGGCCCCTGATGCTGGTCGGTAGCAGCTCTCTGTATTGTTTCCATTAACTGACCCATTTGGGTCATCTGAGCCATCATGCCCTGCATTACAGTGTAAGGATCGACACGAGCATCCTCGCGTCCATTGTGGTGCGATTGGTCCCTAGAAGGCGAATCGCACTGCGGAACTATGCTCTGCGTTCGCACGTCTGTTGGCTCGCGGTATCGGATTCGGCCCCTTCCGCGGCCTCGTCCCCCTCTGCCACGGCCTCTCAAATTTCTTTCCATACTGAAAGAATCAATTTGCAATGATAATCATAAGTATAGTTCATGATACCAATCAGAATTCATGCTAAGTTAATGGCAGTAAGAAATTACATATTCGAGAAAACAGTTCGTAATGAGTTATCATCACTACGAGGTCACACAAAATATCATGTCGACGTTTGAGTCGAATGATTTCAATCATATAATCAATCCAATTTTATTTGAATCATCAATCGATAATTCCGCCACAAACCCTTAAAATGCCGAGACCAACAAGGAGATCTATTCGTAGATCAATATCATGTCAATAGTTTATTCATGGTCCATAAAATACGTACCGCATTTGGCTCGTAGGATCAGCGCCGCACGGGTCGCACGTGACACGAAGGTCTCTTGATACTAGTTCAATACACAAAGACTCAAAAAGAAAGAAAACGACCTCTCGATACCATCTTCTCGTAACACCCCGATGAGGCGGCCATTACGGTGCCGTGGACCCCACGCTGATCCACCAGCGATATCTAAAGTAAAGATTAAATACACAATACATGTGATACCGAACCACAAAACATAATACTTACTCCGATGTGGAGTTTACAGATATGGCCTACGGCCTTATTACACACAGGATCGAACGTAAGTATAATCCATATGGAGATGAATTATACCTCAAATAACAATACATTTGTTTAAACTTAAAATGAAGCGGAAAATAACATTACACTACAACCATGACTGACACGAAAGACTTGGGGCCCCCAAACTAGTATCCTTCAACCCTTCGTCATCACCTTGATCTTCCCGTGCCTTGCCTTTTCCACGACCTAAAATACAACACAAGTATTTCGCCCAACACAGGTCGGATATACATGATAAATGATTCTCAAGATAGTATACAATTCACGCATATGAGATTTCAAGAATAACGCCCGACTAACGAACATACCCCTCGGGCGTATGAACGCTCGATCATAAAGCGTCGAACACATCCACGTATAAAAATGGATCGTGGCGACTAAGATAGTACGGCTCAAGAGGGACATCACAAGACGCCCGATCCGAATATGTGTCAGTGCACATGTCCACCCCGTATACGGAATCCAGGATATACGTGGGACAATGTACCTAATTAGCCTCAACGAACTACGTCTCGTGTGCACAGCCTTTCACGGAAAATATTCACACATGACTATATATGTGCCCGGCTAAAAATCCTACACAATATCCAATCGGAACGTAGATATGACTCCGGATATGTCACGATGCAACATGACAACGAATTCAAGAATTTCACAAAATCCGCATAAGGATCGAGGACTCACCGAGATGACAACAAGATCAACAATATCAAGGGTCCAAAAGTAACGAACTTGGGAATACAATCCCATGATGAAAAACGGGACATCATTAAGAGCAACATCAAATCACAAGACACAAGTTCATAAGCGTTTCATATACACGAAATGCATAATCATCATAAGAATCCACACATCATTATAACCAAGCAAGATAACTTGCCTCAATACGGAGGCAGAATAGTCCTCTTCTTGTCGGAACGAACGAACGGTCCTCAACTAATATTGTGTACTCGAACAATCAACCTTGAATGAAGTATATTTTGCTCATTAATACGTTTATATGATCATCTACACCGAATTTTCACGAGATAACATCTTAATTTCCGATTGAGTAGTTTAACTTCTAAAGTGTTACTTCAAGAACTTTATCCATACCATTCAATTCTCACAATTGATTTCAAGCTGATACCAAATGTTTGTTGGATCAAGAATCATTCCATAATGTTTTAAACAATAATCTCCTATCCTTTAATCTTATCAAGAACATCTTAAGTGATTAAAAGTAAAATCTGCACTACTTACAATTACTTATGTTGAGTTAATTAGTTGTAAATCCATATCATGGTTATGAAGATTATCTCAAGTTTAGCACCACTCTTATACTCTACCAACTGACAGGGATTCAAACAACACACCTCTCGAATTCACTTAGCCTAGGTTCAAGAAGATTATTTCATTCTTCTAATGATCAACAAGGTTTCTTAAAACATTTATGGTAATTATTCCAATGAGTCATTTACATTACAATGGAACAAGGATTATTATTATACCAATGGTGTTATAAGTCTAGCAAGGAGAGTGTGGTTAAACTAAACATGATCATTACCATATTAAAACACCAAGAACACACCATTACAAACCCTCTAATCATCATGTTCATCATTAAGTTGTTGAAAGCTTAACTACAACATGTTTATTTTGATTAATTCATCACTAGGTGAAATATACTTAATCACTATCATATTAAATTCGAGATTATAGGGTTAAATCGCAACATACCTTCGTAAATGGAGAACTATACACCAAACCACAAGAACACAATTTAATCTTCTAGAATGTCTCATTGTTCCAATCATCAAGCTCCAAAATCAAAATGTAAAGCTCCAACACAAGTAGGAAGAAGGTAAACTTGCTCTAGGGATGAAGGGGATGATTATATGGGTGAAAATCGGAGGTTGGTCGTGCAAAATGAAAGACACAAGTTGTCTTTTTATAATAAAGATTCGTTACGTACGCTACACAACAAGTGTTACGTCGTAAGCTAAATTCATAGGTTCTTTGGATGAAATACGAACTTCATTACGTGCGTTATCACGGAAGCATTACGTGCGTAATGTGGGTCAACTAGGTTGGCTCCAAAATCGAGATATTCGAATCCCACCCCCACGCGCCGAAAGTTGAGATCGGATCCGATTGCCGGTTACGTGCGTAATGTGCACCGTTACGTACGTAAAGGCCTCAAAATAGCGTACGCTATGACTTACGATTAACGTACGTTAGGCTCAGGTTTTTAATAGTTCAATGTGCACTTATCTCTACAACACTGAAAATTCAAACATAATACGAGTGATCATTTTATTCAAGTCTATTATGTTATATTCCAACATCAATATTCATTTCACAAATGCAACAAGATTACAACAGTATTAAATTATCCGAATAGTACAACAGCAAGTAAGAATTCCGTCGGATATTACACAAGCCGGATTGCTAGATCCTTACGAATAATATTGATAAATAGTACAACACAAGTTCCTTACTAGAAGGATTTTACTATTGATCAAGATCAACTAAGGGAAGAGGATTAGACGACCGGTGTCGTTCTTCTACTGCAAGAGGAAGTGGCCGATTTTCTCTTCTTATTGGAAGGGGGCGATTTTTGTAGGAGTTCTTATGACAACTCCTTGTCATGGATCTCTTATTTATACTAAGTAATCCCTAGATTCAATAATCTAGTATTTGCTTAGTTTCCCCTCAACTTATTAAATAATACAATATATATAATATCCAATATTATATATATTACTTATTATTTAATCTCCTTATAAATATAATATCCAATATTATATTTATTATTCCCAGTTGATATTTATTCCTACTTGTCTATAATTGTCGTACGTGCGACCCAAAAAGGCTTATATTATGTTGGCAATTATTTAATACCTTATTAAATAATAAATCATAAACGGCCTCTAGCAAGACATTATGATTACCCAAATAATATAAGTTAATAGTCCATTAAACCTTTTAACATGTCAAATCCCTTTGTCACGCGATATCATATTTGAACTAAGTCATGGAGTCTGTCATACTTATTTATGTTCAAATGCTTTCTCGATCTTATGTAGACTGATTGAATCAAATGACTCTTCATTTGAGCATGGCCATTCATTTCCTTCAGTCCTACTTATCGAGGGGCCCAGCAGATATCTCTCTCACTTAAAAGAGGGACAAATCTCCATCTTGATTATTCATTGCCCTCTACATGACTCCCACTAATCCCGATCGCTAACCTTTATGATCACCATGTTTCAGATGACGTTGGATTACGTCAAGGCATAGCAGTTATCATGTTGGACTCTATGATAATCTCAGGTTCAAGAATTTATTGACATACTGTTATATTGAGATTCACTTATGACTTTTCCATGCAGTGATCTCAATACGGGTCGGTCCAGTATTAGTTCTCCAACCAATACCCATAAGATTGATCTGTACCATATGCATAATCATCCGATGATTATCAATCAAACTTATACTAGTATATTAATCACTTGAGTCTCTACTCAACGCGATTTTACCAGGGACGTTTGAATAATCTTATTATTCGTGAATAACTATTATTCGATTATTATAATATTAAAACATGCACACATTATAATAATCAACGAGAAATAAATGATATCAAATAACTTTATTTAAATGTGACAATTACAAATCTAGGCACATCGAATGTCCTAGGGCACTATTCCCAACAATCTCCCACTTGCACTAGGACCATTCATTCATGACTTTTAGTCCTATCGCTCTAGCATGCTCAACATGATTTCCTTGTGAGAGAGGCTTGGTAAGTGGATCTGCAACATTCTCTTCCGTTGCTACTTTGCATATTGTATTATCTCCTCGTCTGACGATCTCTCTGATTGGGTGATATTTTCTGAGTATATGTTTGGAATTATGATGGGACCTAGGCTCTTTAGCTTGTGCAATAGCACCATTATTGTCACAATAAAGGCTTATGGGACCCTGGATGGTTGGCACCACTCCTAATTCGGTAACGAACTTCTTGATCCATACGGCTTCCTTAGCTGCATCCGATGCTGCCAGGTACTCAGCTTCTGTAACAGAATCAGCAACCGTGCTTTGCTTGGAACTCTTCCAACTCACAGCACCTCCATTCAATACAAACACATAACCAGTTTGCGATTTGAAATCGTCTCTGTCGGTTTCGAAACTTGCATCGGCGTAACCTCTTACAGCCAACTCGTTTCCCACCCCTCCATAAACTAGGAAATCATCCTTAGTTCTTCTCAAGTACTTTAGGATGGTTTTCACTGTTGTCCAGTGACTTTCACCTGGATTCGATTGGTATCGACTTGTCATACTAAGAGCAAACGATACATCTGGTCGAGTACAAATCATGGCATACATGATTGATCCAATAGCCGAAGCGTATGGTATCTTGCTCATACGGGCTCGCTCATCAGGAGTCTTAGGACTCTGAGTCTCACTCAGATGAATGCCATGTGACATTGGCAAGAGTCCTCTCTTGGAGTCTTGCATATTGAACCTCTTCAATATTTTATTAATGTATGTACTTTGACTAAGACCAATCAATCTCTTTGATCTATCTCTATAGATCTTTATCCCAAGAATGTAAGCAGCTTCTCCTAAGTCTTTCATTGAGAAACAACTTCCCAACCAAGTCTTGACTGTCTGCAAGGTGGGAATGTCATTTCCAATGAGTAATATGTCATCTACATATAAGACTAAGAAAACAACTATTCTCCCACTAACCTTCTTGTACACACAAGGTTCATCTTCATTTTGAATGAACCCAAACTCTTTGTGATTTCATCAAAACGAAGATTCCGGCTTCGAGAAGCTTTGCTTCAACCCATAAATGGATCTTTGAAGCTTGCAAACCTTTTAGAATTTTCTCGATGAAAAAACCTTCGTGTTGTGTCATGTACACATCCTCGAGTAAGTTTCCATTAAGGAATGCTGTTTTGACATCCATTTGCCATATTTCATAATCATAGTATGCGGCAATGGCAAATAAAATTCTAATTGATTTAAGCATGACTCTTTGCGAAAAGGTCTCATCATAGTCAACACCATGAATGCATCATAACCTTTTGCCACTAGTCTAGCTTTATAGGCTTGCATTATCATCCATGTCTTTCTTCTTTTATAGACCCATTTGCACCCAATGGTTTTAACACCCTCAGTGGATCTATCAAGTTCCAAACTTGATTGTCATACATGGATTGCATCTCGACTTCATGGCTTCTAGCCATTCCTCGGACTCGTCCCAGGCGGCTCAGATAGGTACTAGGCTCATTATATATGAGCGATGCATCATCATCCTCTGTTACGAGATAACCATATCTCTCAGGTTCATGTCGCATCCTATCAGATCTGCGTGGGACTTGTGTACTTTGAATGGGCTCTTCAACTGTTTGTTGAGCTTGTTCGGTTTCCATCGATGAAGCGATGTCTTCTTGTGGTTCTCGAGTTTCCTCGAGAATTACTCTTCTCCCACTGTCTCTTTTGGAAATAAATTCCCTTTCTAAGAATACAGCATTTCGAGCAACAAACACTTTGTTCTCTGCGGGCTTGTAAAAGTAATATCATTTAGTTTTCTTAGGATATCCCACAAATAAACATCTTTCAGATCTGGCTGCCAGTTTGTCAAACACTTGGCGCCTTACGAACGCTTCGCAACCCCAGATCTTTAGAAAAGATAAGTTTGGTCTTTTACCAGTCCATTTCTCAAATGGTGTCTTTTCAACTGCTTTAGATGGAACACGGTTAAGGGTGAATGCTGCTGTTTCTAAGGCGTGGCCCCAAAATGATAATGGAAGCTCTGTTCGACTCATCATGGATCGAACCATATCTAATAAAGTTTGATTCCTCCTCTCGGACAATCCGTTATGCTGAGGTGTGCCGGGAGGAGTAAGTTGCGAAACAATTCCACAACTCCTAAGATGATCATCGAATTCTTGGCTCAAGTATTCCCCACCTCGATCTGATCGAAGGGCTTTAATTGTCTTGCCAAGTTGATTCTGTACTTCATTCTGGAATATTTTGAACATTTCAAAAGATTCATGTTTATACTTCATAAGATAAACATATCCATATCGGCTAAAATCATCGGTGAATGTAATGAAGTATTGGTATCCGCCTCTGGCAAGAGGTCCGCATACATCAGTATGTATTAGGCCTAATAGATCACTAGCCCTTTCTCCATGACCGGTGAAAGGTTTCTTCGTCATCTTGCCCAATAAACAAGATTCGCATGTCCCATATGATTCATAGTCAAAAGAGTCTAAAAGTCCATCATTATGGAGTTTAGAAATGCATTTCTCGTTTATGTGACCAAGTCGACAATTCCATAAGTAAGTCGGATTAGAATCATTGAGCTTAGGTTTCTTGGATGCAATGTTATAGACTTCCAAAGTGTCGGACTCATCTAGATCAATATGGTAAAGGCCAGTATATAACTTTGCAGTACCATAAAGCAAGTCATCAAAGAAAATAAGAATGATCTTATTCTTAATAAGAAAACTGTAACCTTCACAATCTAATGTATAAACTGAAATAATATTCCTATTCATAGCAGGAACATAATAGCAATTGTTCAAAACTAACAAAAGCCCATTGGGCAAAACTAGATCATAAGTTCCTACGGCTAGTGCAGCAACTCTTGCTCCATTGCCGACTCTTAGATCTACTTCCCCTTTATTTAGTTCTCTACTGCTTCTCAACCCCTGCACATTTGTACAAATGTGAGATCCACATCCAGTATCTAATACCCAGGAGTTAGAGGTAGATAAGTTAACTTCTATAACAAATATACCTGTGGCAGTCTCACTGCCCTTGGTACGATTTAGCTCTTCCAAGTAAATCTTGCAATTTCTTTTCCAGTGTCCTGGTTTATTGCAATGATGGCAATTTCTATCTTTGGGAGCTTTAGCCTTGAAACCCGGCCTAGTAGGGTCTTTAGATTTGGCAACTTTTGCCTTACCCTTGCCCTTGCCTTTGTTCTTAAAGGATTTCCCTTTGCTGACCATCAACACATGGCTTGGTTTCTTCTTAATATTCTGCTCAGCCGTTTTAAGCATCCCATGCAGCTCAGCAATGGACTTCTCCATCTCATTCATATTATAGTTCATAATGAATCACCAAAACTTTCGGGCAATGAGTTTAGGATCACATCCGTGGAGTGCTCCTTAGAAAGTGGAAAACCAAGTCTTTCAAGATGATCAATATATCCTTTCATCTTGAGCACGTGAGCGCTGACAGATGTCCCCTCAACCATCTTGCAAGCATACAAGGCTTGAAAGGTCTCATACCTCTCTTGCCTAGCATGCTTCGAGAAAGTTTCCTTGAGGTGAGCATTTAGCTCATAAGCTTCCATTTCCTCCAGATTCTTACAAGTTCTGGACAAATGGTGGCCAACATAAGACAACCGACATCAATGGAATCATCACAATGTTTCTTCCATTTGTCTTTTGTTGCTTTGTTTGCATTGTCAGCTGGATCATCGGGAATTTCTTCCTCAAGAACATACAACTTTCTTTCTTGCTTGAGAACTATTCTCAAGCTCCGGATCCAATCCAGATAGTTGCTGCCGTTTTCTTTAAGCTTGTCCTTCTCAAGGACAGATCGTAGTGAAATGGTGGATGTGTTGTTTGATGCCATTCTACAAAATTCAATATGAAAAATATTTAGTCACATTATTTTATTTCTCGAAAAATACTCCCACTAAAACAAAGTACCCTCAATTTACAACATTTGTAATTTTAGTGGGCTAAGATCCCATTTCGCACAATCCTAAACTCAGCTTTGGCATGACGCCTAGAATTGAACTACTTTAGGTGGATAACTCTTTATCGATTACATCATATATAACTCTTAGATTATATCATGGGATTTGGCATCGTATGCCCAAGCATGTTATAATCCCATCTTATGCCTTAATGTTCAAAACTATTTTGATTTCTAAATTCATTAAACGTATAGGTATCACCATTACCTATCCTACCTTACTAAGATAATCCGAGTGACCAGCTTTGGCATGACCCACTCATGATGATCGAAGTCTTGATAGGTGTTTTTCAAATGAACGGCATTAAAATTTTAACGAGGGATTTTTATCCTATGTTAATATCTATGTTTGCTAACATACATCTAAACATACATAGCATCACATACATGCATAAATTTAAACATACATCGCATCATATGACAATAAAGCATAGGACCGTGTATAGCATGACCATAATCCTAACGTGATTTTCATGAGCCATAATGAAAATCACAAAGGTCATCTAAAAGGTTAAATATGGTCTTCATTGATCTTCCCAACTCCTTGGAACGTCATACGCGATCAATTTGCTCCTCGAGTCCGTCTTTCTCGTCTTTCTTGTCTTCATTACATTAATGAAATTTAATACTATACTAATAAATTAAATTACAAGAAGTGCAAACGACACGCATGCTGTAAAATAATAAACAATTTAAATGGACGACTCGCAGGCCGTAAAACCAAGTATAATTAAACGACACGCAGGCCGTAAAACCAACCCAAAAGAAAATAAATTATCCAATTATATTGGTCAATTTATGGTCATGTCATACACCATACACATACCATAAATAATTATCAAATAATTAATAAAGCATGTAATATACTAAATAATCAATTTATCTGACAATCAGACAATAATTAAAATTTGAGTCATTACATGAACAAATTTGGACTATGGCCGAGATGGTGCCCGTAGCGATCTCGGCGGGTTTCTGGGTTCGAAACTCCATTGCGTTGCAACATTTTGCAACTATTATTTCCAAATTTACTTTTATATTAAAAGGGCTTATAAGAAAAGGATTACTTTGAAACTACCAAAACAGTTCCCAGCCGAGATGGTAAAGCGCCGGATTTCAAGGCAAAGGACTCGGGTTCGAATCCTGTGTTTTGCGGAATTAATTTTTGCAATATTAAAACAGATTTCCTGCCTTTAATAAAATATCCGTGAGAAAATTTTCAAAATAAAATTGCAGCGCACATGGTAAGTTGGCGGAAAGTCAGTCTAATGACCAGGGTTTTAAACCCTTCAATTGCAAAAATATTTTTGCTAATAAAATTAGCCCGCGGGTCCAGCCCGACCCGACCTGGACCTGACCCGACCCGTCTCGGAACAGATCATTCGAGCAGATTCTGAGCAGAATTCGCAACAAATGTCAAAAAATTTATTTTTTGACGATCCGATGTAATCAAATTAAACCAAAAAAATTATTTTATAAAATCTATATTTTATAAACACAATCAAGAACATAATTTACACATAAATATGTTCTACACAAACAATTAAATTACATGCAAGTTGTATCTGATACCACTGTTGGGTTTTCTATGCATCGAATATAAAATAATCGGAGTAAAAACGCAGCGGAACAATAAACGTGAAAACCCAATTTAGGATCTCATGCAGTAATTTAATTGTTTAATTAAAGAGTTAATCGAATTACCTTAATCCGATTGAACAATTCTAGATCCGGACTAGAAGCAGATGAATATCTCCTTCCTCTTTTGGTGATCCACACACGAACAATTCCACAAGCCGGATTGCTAGATCCTTACGAATAATATTGATAAATAGTACAACACAAGTTCCTTACTAGAAGGATTGTACTATTGATCAAGATCAACTAAGGGAAGAGGATTAAACGACGGCGTCGTTCTTCTACCGCAAGAGGAAGTGGCCGATTTTCTCTTCTTATTGGAAGGGGCGATTTTTGTAGGAGTTCTTATGACAACTCCTTGTCATGGATCTCTTATTTATACTAAGTAATCCCTAGATTCAATAATCTAGTATTTGCTTAGTTGCCCCTCAACTTATTAAATAATACAATATATATAATATCCAATATTATAAATATTACTTATTATTTAATCTCCTTATAAATATAATATCCAATATTATATTTATTATTCCCAGTTGATATTTATTCCTACTTGTCTATAATTGTCGTGCGTGCGACCCAAAAAGGCTTATATTATGTTGGCAATTATTTAATACCTTATTAAATAATAAATCATAAGCGGCCTCTAGCAAGACATTATGATTACCCAAATAATATAAGTTAGGCTAAAATGTTCCTGCGGTCCCTTAACTTAATTTTAGGTAACGATTTAGTCCTTTATCTTTTTTTTGTACCAACTAAGTCCTTTATCTTTCAAATTTAAAGCAAAGTCAGCCTTTTCCGTTGGTCTCCGTTAGAATAGTCAATGAGACGTTGATTTTAAACCTACGTGACCATAACCATTCCTACGTGGCAAATCCCTAACGTACCTGTCCATTTTCTTGCCTATGTGGATTATTGTAAAATCAAATAGCCCCAATTTCCTGAAATTAGGTTAAGTTCTCAGAAAACGAAGAGAGAAGGGAGGTGAACGGTGAGAAGTAGGGTTTCGCACAGAGCAGAAGAAAAAGAAAGAAGGTGACTTTAATCGAGAGAATAGGAAGAAAAAACGCGAACAAAGCAACCGCTTAAGAATAAGAAAAATCGCGATGAAAACCGAGATAAGAGGAAGAATAAAACGCGAAGCAAATCGAAAAGGTCAGTGTAATCTTCTTTTTGTTTGTTTGGTTGTTGAAACAAATTATGCATTTTTCTATTTCCAGGTGTTTTGTTTCTATTTCTAGGTTTTGCATTCCTTTCCATGTGGATGTCAGTATATGTAACTTTTGTTGTTGATTCATGTGTTATTGTCTTTGTTTGGCACTACATTTAACTGAAAATGACGAAATCAAGGTTATTTGTTTAATTCTTCATTTTATAGGTCATAATGGATAGTTTTATAGTTGATGTTCACCATTGTGGTCAGTTTGTGGACACACAAATGACTACATATGAAGGTGAGGTGGCTACTTGGAAATGTGATGCTGATAGGTGGTCCTACTTTGAGATTCTAGGGATTTGTAAGGACATGGGTTTTTTAGAACTAGTTGCAATGTTTTATGAAGTAAATGGAGTTAAAAAACAATTACTGAATGATGTTGGTGCTATGGAAATGGTACATTGGTCTAAGGTAAATGGAAAGGTTGACTTGTACCTTATCCATCCAGTGTCACAACCATTAGTAGTTGATGCCCAACCTGATGTTGATGCCCAACCTGATGTTGATGCCCAACCTGATGTTGAGGCCCAACATGATGGTGAGGCCCAACATGATGTTGAGGACCAGCCTGATGTTGAGTCCCAAAGTGATGTTGAGGCCCAACCTGATGTAGGATATAATAGTGAGGATAGTGCACTAAATGTAAGATTTGGAACCAAAACTAATGTTGACTCTGATGATGAAGTTGACCTTGATGATGGGTTTGAACAAGACCCAACTGTGGGGGTTGGGTTTGAAGGTGGGGATGATAAGAAGACTAAATCTGGGAAAGGTAAGAAGACTAAATCTGGGAAAAAGAGAGGGAGGCCTAAGAAGAAAATTATTGAAGAACCTATCAATGAGGGAGATGGTGTTGAGTTAGAAGAATCTGTTAGTGAAGATGATTTATACATTGGTAAAAAAAGGAGAAACAAAGTAAGGAGGTGTGATAGAGGGCTATCTGATGAGGATTACTATACAGAAGAAATTGAAACTGAAGATTCAGAAATGTCTAGTGATGAAGAAGTTGAAAAAGTGAAATATCCCTCATTTGTTATGCCTAAGAGAATGAATGATTATCAGTGGGTGTTGGGCAGTCTATTTTCAACTAAGGAGGAATTCAAACATCTTTGTAATTACATATGCAATCCACAATGGCAGGGATCTAAGATACATTAAGAATGATAATGCAAGAGTTAGAGTTGGTTGTAAAGAAGGGTGTGAGTGGATGACATATTGTGCAAAATTACCTAATGAAGATACTTGGCAATTGAGAAAGGTCATAGACAAACACTCTTGTAACAGAGAGCATAGGGTCAAAATGATGAATTCAGCTTGGTTGGGGAAAAAATTACTGTTTACTGTGAGGGAGAACCCAAAAATTAAGTTGACTGATATTGTCAACAAAGCCCATGAGAAATGGAATGCTGGGGTCAGTAAAATGAAGGCTTCTAGAGCAAGTAGGGTTGCTTTTGACATGGTTGATGGATCATTCAAATAGCAATATACTAGATTATATGATTATGCACATGAACTTCTAAGATCAAATCCACACAGCACTATCAAACTCACTGTGCAGCCCACTCAACACACTGAAGAGGGTGATGAGATTGTGTATAGGCAATTGCTACCCAGTTTTCAAAGAATGTATATGGGTCTACATGGTTGCATTCAAAGTTTCTTGAGGTGTAGGCCTATTATTGGACTTGATGGGTGTTTCTTGAAAGGGTATTTTGGGGGACAAATACTTGCAGCAGTGGGTAGGGATCCTAATGAACAAATGCTTCCAATAGCACTTGCTGTTGTTGAAGGAGAGACAAAGGATTCATGGGCTTGGTTTCTGGAGCTATTAGTCAATGATTTAGGTGGCCCAGATGTGTGCAAACTATTCACATTCATGTCTGATCAACAAAAGGTATAATATACACAACTTTGTCCTATTATTAATGATATTGTGATTTGTGTCTTCTATAATAACTTGTTGTATTTACATGTTATTGTGTAGGGCTTGCTACCTGCTATGGAGGAGCTTCTTCCTGGTGTGGACCAGAGATTATGTGTCAGACATCTTTATAACAATTTTAGGAAGAGACATCCTGGTAAACAACTGAAAGAATTGATGTGGAGAGCTGCAAAGGCAACTTATCCACAAGAATGGGAAAGGGAGATGAAGGAAATTAGAAAGGTATGTTAGTAATCTAATTAGTCATCACATTTATGTTTAGTATATTCATCTATTTAATATACCTGTTTTTAAAGGTAAATGAGGCAGCTTACCAGGATTTATTAAAAATCCCATCAAGATTTTGGAGCAAGTCAGGGTTTACTTATCACCCCAAATGTGATGTGCTAGTGAACAACATGTCTGAGACATTCAACTCGGTGATTATTGGTCTAGGCGTGCCTATAGTCACCATGTTAGAGGAAATAAGGGGATATTTAATGGATAGATGGGAAACAAATAGGAGGAAAATTGAAGCTTACCAAGGATCAGTCCTTCCCAAAATAAAGAAGAGGCTGGAAAAGGAGAAAGAGCTTTCTAGGCATTGGTTTTGTAGGTGTGTTATGTTTATGTTTCTGCTTAATGTATATGTTTCTCTTTGTAATTTCTTTCTGATTAATGTAAATGTTGATGGTTTGCAAGGCCTGCTGGTGATTACATTTATGAAGTCAGATGCATCTATCCTAGTGGAGAGAAATTCACTGTCAACATGAATGAAGGTTTCGCCTCTGTAGAAGATGGATGTTAACTGGCATACCCTGTTGCCATGCTGTTACATGCTCTAATGAGAGAAAAAGAGATCCTGAAGAGCTGATACCAGACTATTACAGAAAAGAGGCCTACACCAACTGCTACAGTTCAATGATCTACCCCACAAATGGTCCAAACCTATGGGAGAAAACACCATATATGGACATCTTGCCTCCTCCATTTAGAAGAGCTCCAGGCAGGCCCAAGAAAGCAAGAAGGAAAGATGCAGATGAGAAGAAAGATTCTACAAAACTAAGTAGAAGGGGGATGCCACATAAGTGTAGTAGATGCAAACAAGGAGGTCATAACAGGGCCTCTTGCCCTTTGCCACCATCTCAAATTGAAGAAACAATTGCACCAACACAAACCTCCCAATCAAATGCACAAACTGAACCTTCACAACTAAGGAGGAAGGGAAGACCAAAAAAATCAGTCTGCACTGCTTCAACAGAACTCACTGCTTCAACTCAACCCACTGCTTCAACTCAACCCACTGTTGCACCTCAACCCACTGCTTCAACTCAACCCACTGTTGCAACTCAACTCAATTCCACACCCAGAAGAAGCCCTAGAGGATTGTCCAAAGGTTCTTTCAGAGTGAAGCTACCAACAAGGAGGGCTACTCAGATTTAGTGTTTATGTTTAGTGTTTAGTGTTTATGTTTAGTGTTTGTTGTTTATGTTTAATTTCTGCCCTTTTGTTGGTGCATGTATCTTTCTTTAATATCTGCCCTTTTGGAACAATAGTGAATGCAGGGACAAAAGATTTAGTGTTTAATGTCTGCCCTTTTGGGTGTTTAATGTCTGCCCTTTTTGGAACAATGTTGGTAGATTTAATGAATGGCAGGTTTAATGACTACGTTTATGTGTATTGGCAAGTTTAATGTGAATGGCAGGTTTAATGTGAATGGCAGGTTTAACGACTTTGGTTTTACTTTGGTCTAAATTATTGAAACAATACATATGTTGGTTTCAAACAAATCAAACATCATTTTCAACGACCAATTCAAACTTCAAATTGAACCATTACAAATAGCTTTTCAGTTAAAGCCTAATTTCAAATGATGTGCTCCACATTTCGGAGGTTTGAATAACAACATTGCACAAGTTACTCCTAAAATAATGCATATAACAACAACAAACTTCATCTTCATCTTCATCGATTTCTTCTCCTCATTCATAGTCATCAATGTCCTCCTCACCATTGTTAACTCTATATCCTTCTCGGAACATTGTAAACATTCATCGTCGTCCTCATCAACATAATTTTCAAGCCAACTGAAAAGTACCACGAGAAAAAATCCACATGACCACAATCTATGCCAAGAGCCTACAATATCAAAGAGGACAAAATTGTTTTAAGTTAAATAAAATAAAGGACTTACTTAATATTACAAAATAAGATAAGGGACCGAATCGTTAATGAAAAAATATGCAGAAACCAAATCACCATGGCAGAAGCCACGAGCTTACCACAAAGTGCCTGCAACCCCAAAATGTTTTGCCATTGTTGGGTCCAACTTTGATGACGGTGCGAACAACGGCTTTGGTTCCACATCTGCACTTTGGTGGTTTTGTAGGCGCACGTTTCCCACTTGAAGCGGCCCAAAGCAATGGGAACTTCTGGATTGTGACCCTTTGGAGCGATAAGACGCCATTGTTATGGTGTTTCAAGATTTCACAAGCTTTCAGATTTTCAAACCTTCAGAACTCAATAATGGTGAAAGATGAGATCTAGGGTTTAAATGAAGAAGATGATACTCAGAATCTGATTTGGCATCCACGTGAGCAACTTGATAGCTAACTAGACTACAGTTAATGCCGTCAACGGAAAAGCATAACCAAGGCTGACTTTGCTTTAAATTTGAAAGATAAAGGACTTAGTTGGTACAAAAAAAAGATAAAGGACTAAATCGTTACCTAAAATTAAGTTAAGGGACCGCAGGAACATTTTAGCCTATAAGTTAATAGTCCATTAAACCTTTTAACGTGTCAAATCCCTTTGTCAGGCGATATCATATTTGAACTAAGTCATGGAATCTGTCATACTTATTTATGTTCAAATGCTTTCTCGATCTTAAGTAGACTGATTGAATCAAATGACTCTTCATTTGAGCATGGCCATGCATTTCCTTCAGTCCTACTTATCGAGGGGCCCAGCAGATATCTCTCTCACTTAAGAGAGGGACAAATCTCCATCTTGATTATTCATTGCCCTCTACATGACTCCCACTAATCCCGATCGCTAACCTTTATGATCACCATGTTTCAGATGACGTTGGATTACGTCAAGGCATAGCAGTTATCATGTTGGACTCTATGATAATCTCAGGTTCAAGGATTTATTGACATACTGTTATATTGAGATTCACTTATGACTTTTCCATATAGTGATCTCAATGCGGGTCGGTCCAATATTAGTTCTCCAACCAATACCCATAAGATTGATCCGTACCATATGCATAATCATCCGATGATTATCAATCAAACTTATACTAGTATATTAATCACTTGAGTCTCTACTCAACGCGATTTTACCAGGGACGTTTGAATAATCTTATTATTCGTGAATAACTATTATTCGATTATTATAATATTAAAACATGCACACATTATAATAATCAACGAGAAATAAATGATATCAAATAACTTTATTTAAATGTGACAATTACAAATCTAGGCACATCGAATGTCCTAGGGCACTATTCCCAACAGCATGAGAGCATGAGAGACTGACACATAAGCACACGAAGCACCAGCAAAGGACATGTGGCAGCCGAAGCATGAGAAACTGACACTTAGGCTCAGCGTATTCTGCATTACTATATAAGGGAGATCTGGATCATTAAGAATAGTAAAATCAATGGTACGAACGTATTCTTATTTCTTAAGTAAAAATTATTCTCACAAGAACCATATATATATAAATATATATATATATATTGTTGTGTCGAGAATTATACTCTCCGACCGGCGATCGCCTCAGAGACCGAGCGACCGTGTCGAAGCCGAACAGCCGAGGCAGAACTGCCGACAGTGATCGGGCGACCTAGTCATAGCCGGGCAGTCGAGATAGATCGGCCGACCGAAGGTCCCAGGACAAGTCCCGGTGCTGAGCGATCGACATCTAAGATGATCGTCTCTCGGCACTTGGCAATCGACTCCTGGTGGCCGACGACCAGACGATCATCTCTCGGCACCTGCCGACCGACCCTTGGTGACCAACCGATGCCGACCCTTGGTGACCGATCATTGACGACCGCCTCATGCCGCTCAAAGCCGATGGTCATCCAGTCGGCAAAGGCCGAACCTCGGGACAGACCCCACGTGCAGAGCCGAGACAAGATCCGAAATTCACGGATCATTGACCACAGCCTGTCAGCATCCGTCCACTAGCCGACAGGCCCGCCGAAAGGTGTCAGTAGGGCCGCATGTGACAGTGACTCCGGACGCGTGCTGGCTCCTCATTGGACCGCACAGCTGGCTGCCAGCAGCTGCCTTGGACTTTAGGCCGACAACCCTGTGACTTAAAGGCGATCGCCACATTATTATATTGGTCGAAAGGCAATCGCCCGCCAGGAATCAAGGCTCCTCTGCCCCTATATATAGAAGGCAGCCTGCACCTGTCCAAGGACCGAACTTTTACCACCGAAATTCTTTTGATTCTCACGGCTTCCCAACAAACAATACTCACAACTTGGCTTTCTCCTACTCTTGGCAACAACTATCTATCGGTTCTTTCTTCTCTCGGCCTCTCTCATACTGAAGACGATCGGCAGGGACGAAAAACACCAAGCTTCGCTCAAGAGCTGGATTAACAGAGTCTTTTTACACTCATTGTACTTAGATTCTCACATTAATACTTGTATCCACGAATATTTGTATTAATAACATCTCGCGAGAGCATTCAAGCCCGGGCCTAAAAACCCGGCAAATCTTGTGTTTATTCATTTTCTCTCGGAAGTGCTCCCACAAATTTGTTTGTTGTCCGTCCATTCCAGCAGTATTTAATCTTCGGATAAATATTTTGGGCAACAACAATTGGCGCTATAAGGCATCTAACCCTCAAATTTTATTCCTACCGTCTCGAAGAACACTCACTGTTCTCCGGGGCATATACCTGAAGAAACACTCACCGTTCTTCAGAGAAAGCCTTCAGAATCATATCTTCCGCCTCCGCGTCGAAGAAAGCCGCTGGCCTGCCCGCCAGACGCCTCTTTCCGTCTCAGTCCGAGCCGATGGCGGAGGGTAGCCGCCGCGGTCCGAGACGCTCGATCCTGCCCCTGGACGGTGGCCCAAGCCTCTCGCTCGATCAACTCCGAAGCGCGGAACAGATCGACGAGTCCATCGCCGTCCTACAGGAGCGACAGAGTGCTCTCGACGCGCCTCCCGCTATCACCCCCTCCGCCGTCCGCCGGAAGACCAAGCGGAAGTTCAAGGCGTTACTGGCCGAGCGATCGCCAGGAGGCTCTCATCCGCAAGGAGAGGCGCTCGCCAGCCGGGGCACCTCTGTCTTCGATCGCCTGGGCAGCGACCCGTCTTGGCGACCGGGGCAGTCCGGCCCCAGCTACGAGGCGACGGAGTTTGAGTCCGTCACCAGGAGCTCAGCCTACCCGACTCCCAGAAGGCAGCCCAGCCGTCTGGCTCCCCCTCGCCAAATAGCCGAGGTCGGCAGCAGCGGAGTCTGGAGATTGGTACATGATCGCCTCGGCTCCCGCTCCCAAAGCCGATCCGCAAGCGACCGAGCCACGGTGATGGCCGCGATGCAACGTCAGCTCGACGACATGAAGGCGCTCCTGGAATCCGGGGCAGGCGCCAAGAAGACGATCGTCGAGCCGAGCGAGCCGCTCGCGGTACACATCGAGCTCGCCCCCGTGCAGCACAAGATCGCTCATCCCCAAACACCTTTGTACGAGGGGAGATCGGACCCCAAAATGCACCTGAGCAAGTTCAATATCTACATGACCGGGTGTGGGGCATCTAACGCGACCAGGTCCCGAATGTTCCCAATGACGCTGGACGACCTCGCCTACATGTGGTACGCCTCATTGCCGCCTCGGTCTATCGGCTCCTTTAACCAGCTGGCGAACGTCTTCACAGCGTACTTCGCCACCAGGGTCGCTCGGCCAGAAGGTCCCCATCGCATGATGCGAATCAAGCAAGGCGAAGAAGAGTCCGACTCGGACTACATCGACCGGGTAGACGAGATCATCCTCAACGGCGAGTCTGTAAGCGATGAGATCGCCCTCTACACGGTCCTAGGAGGATTCCATGGCCTTTCGCCTATGTTCAGGCACCTTACGAAAGACCAACCCTCGACCTACGCGACCTTCCGAGCTAAAGCCGCAAACTTTCTGGCCAGGCAAAGGTTTCTCCTCAGCCTATGAGCAGCGCGATCGGCGCCCGAACGACGATCACCGATCTCCTACCCGATCGCCGATACCAACCTACATATAACGCGATCGGCAGCTGAGCGATGATCTCCAGTCTTCCAGCCCGATCGCCGATCTCAAGCAACATTATCCAAAACTCGGAGGACTCGTTCGCCATCGACAGCTCACCATCTTACATGATGGACTAAGGCACGAGATCGCCTCCACCGAACATCTTACAGCCATGGTCTTGGTAGTCGATGGAACCGGCTGCTTCGGCCATGCAAGGTCCCTTTCGGCCAAGATCGCCTGCCCTTCGTTTAAATACGAGGCCGACGTAGTCTGAGGGCCCTCCAAAACTAATAAGTGGACACGATCGCCCGCCCTCAAGGTTCACCATCTAACATGATGTACCCGGACAATGCGACACGTGCCACTACCCCCGTCTCAACGTACACCGTCGAGGTTCGTCATCTTCATGGCGGGCCGAGGTGGAAGCAGAGCTAATAAGCCGCGGAAGTGGAGTTGATTAATCCGACGACGCCCCGCGCAAGGACTCCTCTAAACCAAGACCGCACGCCCTTCGTTTAAATACGAGGCGAGGCGCAGCCTAACAGAGGACCCTCACAATAAAATGAGTCACGAGACACTCAATGTCTTCGCGCACAAGACACGGTCATGGAGTCGGTCCATCGAACTCCGCGATTGTGCACGGTTACTCAGCGACGAAACAATTAAGTTTCTACGAGGGATCGGCCAATGTTGTTTTTTGCAGGTACAAGACCGAAAGATAGCTAGCCAATCGACCATGATCGCCCAAGTCCGAATCCAGAGTTAGCTCAACGGATCGCCCGTCCTCATCTTACACGATCGCCAGCAAGAACCACCTCGCCCCATGTCTTCAACATCGGAGCAAGCTGGGGGGCAATTGTTGTGTCGAGAATTATACTCTCCGACCGACGATCGCCTCAGAGACCGGGCGACCGTGTCGCAGCCGAACAGCCGAGGCAGAACTGCCGACTCGTCCGAAATTAAAAACTGAATAACCCGAAATTAGAAAAAAGAAATGCATCCAGGGTAATTTTGTTAAACCGAACTTTCGGATTTGGTTCAATTTTTAGCCCAGATTCGAAGCAACTCGAACCATGCAGACCCCTATTTGCACAAATGAATGCTCTTTGAGTCTGTAAGCTCAGCGGACTTCAAAATTATTAGGAAAAAAAGGTCAAACCCCACTGATATTAAATGCAATTTCTTTTTCGGAAAATAATAAAATTGTTTCACCAGAAAGTAAAAGACAGCAAATCAATTGTATTGATAACAATGAATAGAGGGACTTTTATATAGGCATTACAATGGGAGACTTTTCATACATAGGATTCCTATTTAAGGTAAGACATCTAATAGGATCTTACTACCTCTGAAAGTGTCTAGAACCTTCCATCTCTGTATATTCCCCTACAACCAGTATTAGGTAAGACATCAATAAGGGAAGGATATCCCGGAACACTCCCCCTGTGTCGAGCACTAATACTATAATGGTGCATAAGATGTTGCCTCGGTAAAAAATATTTCCAAGTCAAACAAAACCCCGTGGAAATACTTGGTGAGGAAAAAGAGCACAACGCACCAACTACAAATGTCAGAATCGTGTGAAGTATACTCCCCCTGAGGTATACGTGACAGCTCATCCCGTCGAGCTATCCTTAGTTGAGCTCGGATAATCGACACATGCCGATGCTTCTCACATGTTTCTCAAATGTAGATTTTGGCAGAGACTTAGTGAATAAGTCTGCGATATTTTCATCGGAGCTCACTTGTTTCACTTCGATATTCAGCAATTTGTGCTGCTGCTGATTATAAAAGAACTTCGGCGCGATATACTTGGTATTGTCACCCTTAATGAAACTTAACTTCATCTGCTCAATGCATGCCGCATTGTCCTCAAAGATGCAAGTAGGGGTTGCTGTAGTGGGATCTAATCCACAAGTTCCTCGTATATGGTCTATGACTAACCGAAGCCAAATGCACTCCCTTACGGATTCGTGCAATGCAATTATCTCTGCATGGTTCGAGGAAGTTGCAACCAGGGTCTGCTTGGTAGATCGCCAAGATATCGCCGTATTCCCAATGGTGAATACATAACCAGTTTGGGAACGTCCTTTATGCGGGTCAGAGAGATAACCGGTATCAGCAAATCCAACTAATGTATTGTTAGGATTCTCTGCATAGGGGGTAAGTTTGCTCGCATTAGCACTTCTAGTATTCAAGCTGCCATGCTTAGCTGCAATATTAGAGGAAGATCGACGGTCGGTATGCATCGTCTTAACCTCAACAATTCCTTTCGGAATATCGCTCTCTCTTGCATCGAGAAAGAACAATCCAAGATCACTGGAGCATTTCAAGTATCGAGAGATGTGTTTTACTCCATTCCAATGCCTTATCGTGGGAGTGGAGATAAATCTCGCTAACATCACAGAGAATGCGACGTCTGGACGAGTAGATTGAGCCAGATACAACAACGCACCGATTGCGCTAAGGTACGTTGTTTCTGCTCCAAGGACCTCTTCATCCTCCTCTTTAGGACGAAATAGATCCTTATTCATTTCCAGACTTCGACCAACCATGGGGGTAGCAAGAGGATGTGCCTTGTCCATGCTAAATCTCCTGAGCATTTTCTGGACATAGGCAGATTGATGAATGAGTATTCCATAATCTCGATGTTCTAGCTCTAAGCCCAAGCAGAATCGATTCCTCACCAGGTCTTTCATCTCGAATTCGGATTTAAGGTAGCGAGCCGTCTCATTGACCTCATCTATGGTACCGATAACATTCATGTCATCTACATAGACGGCTACAATCACGAATCCTGTATCTGTTCTTTTCACGAAAATGTATGGGCAGATATCACTGTTCTCGTATCACTTCCCAACCAAGTATTCACGTAGGCGGTTGTAACACATCCTTCCGGATTGTTTCAACCCATACAGTGAACGACGCAGTTTCACAGCGTAAGCGCTCCGTGGTTTAGATCTACTTGATTTGGGCAACGAAATCCCTTCGAGGACTTTTATATAAATATCCGTATCTTGATCCCCATAAAGATACGATGTAACCACATCCATAAGCTGCATATTTAGCTTTTCGGAAACTACCAAACTGACTAAGTAGCGGAAAGTGATGATGTCCACAACAGGAGAATATGTCTTCTCGTAGTCAATGCCAGGGCGCTGCGAGAAGCCTTGGGCAACTAGTCTCGCTTTGTAACGCATGACCTCATCCTTATCATTGCGTTTACGAACAAAGACCCACTTATGTCCAACTGGTTTAACGCCCACGGGTATTGGCTCGATACGGCCAAATACCTCACGTTTAGCCATTGAGTCTAGTTCAGCTTGCATTGCATCTTTCCATTTCGGCCAATCAGCTCGTCGTTGACATTCAGCAACCGAGCGCGGCTCAGCATCGTCGTCTTCAATAATTTCTTAAGCGGTGGAGTAGGCAAAAGCATCATCGACTAGCGTGGGCGAACTGTCCAATAGTACGTATTCACTCATACATTGCATCGAGATTTCTTTATTCTCTGACATCAACAAAGTTTCCGACGTGTCCGTCGATTGTTCCATTGTTGATTCGAGGACATATCCATAGTCAAAGATAATCTCGTGTGACGGAGTCACTGTGTCAATAATGAGAGGATTTTGTGCCTCCGTTCCTCTTCTCTTTCGAGGTTCGGTATCCTTTCTACCCACTGGCCTCCCCCTCTTTCGAGCAGGGATAAGAGCGACCGAAGCAGCCGTCCCACCACTAAGGTTGACGCCGGGGTCATCATTTCTTTGGGCAGCTGAACCTTGCCCTATAACTGGGACGTCTAACCTTGCAGGAATATTCGCAGCGGGAATGGTAGATCTTGTCACTTTCGCAGTATCAGTAAAGCTGTCGGGCATCGAATCCGCAACTTTCTGAAGACTGATAATACGTTGCACTTCTAGCTCAGATTGAGATGTGCGGGGATCTTGATGAGGTAAGGAGGGAGCACACCAGACAATTTCCTGGCGTTCAACTAGAATCGTTCGATTCCTCTCTCCCCCTAATGACGGGAAGTTTGTCTCATCAAAGTGACAGTCTGCAAATCTTGCAGTAAATAGATCTCCTGTCAAAGGTTCCAAATAGCGGATAATTTTAGGCGATTTATAGCCAACGTATATACCTAATCGTCTTTGCGGACCCATTTTAGTACGCTGTGGAGGCGTAATTGGTACATAGACTGCACAACCAAAAATGCGTAAGTGTGAAATATCAGGCTCATATCCAGTTACCAACTGGTACGCACTAAACAGTTGATTGGCAGTGGGTCGAAAGCGAATAAGTATAGCCGCATGCAAAATTATATAACCCCAGGCAGAAATCGACAAGTTGGTGCACAATACCAATGCTCGGGCGATAAGCTGTAACCGCTTAATCATAGCCTTAGCAAGGCCATTCTGCGAATGAATATGATGGACGGGATGTTCAACTTCAATCCCAATCGACAAGTAATAGTCGTCAAAAGACTTTGACGTAAACTCTACAGCATTGTCCAATCTTAATGACGAGATTGAAAAGTCGGGGTGGTTAGCCCGTAACTTGATGATTTGTGCTAAGAGTTTATCAAATACAACATTTCTTGTGGATAGCAGAGCGACGTGTGACCATCGCGTCGATGCATCATCCAGAATCATAAACTATCTGAATGGTCCGCACTCCGGTTGAATAGGTCCACAAATGTCCCCTTGAATTCTTTGTAAGAAGCGAATGTTTTGTGTTGAGTCTTTAGCAAAGGACGGAGAGTGTATCAACTTTGCTAGTGAACAGGCTTTGCAAAACGATTTATGGGCATTGGAAATTGCCACGGAAGCCTCAGGATTTACGAAAGATGCACCGTCAACCTTATCAGGGCGTGCGATCTTTAATCCCGGTGATACAGTATCAAGCTCACTCACATCAATACCAATATCGAGTGGTGCTTCCAATCGTTTTCTGGACTTGAAAAATGGATGACCATGCGAGTTTTTTCAAAATGCGAATCATCATGTCGCGTCCAGGGTGACCGAGTTGGTCATGCCATATTTGGTATGCTTCGGAATCACAAAGTTCGTGACTCACAGCGTAGTATTCAATAACCCTTATTGTAGACTCATAAGTTTCTCGAGAACACGGCGTCTTCCGCATTCTGCCAGAGTAACACACAAAAATTATGTCCCATTCTCACAGTGTGTATCAAGGTGATAACCGTTGGCATGTATGTCCCTAAAACTTAGCAGGGTGCGGTTTGCTCTTGGGGCATAGAGAGCATTTGTGGCATTAATATGCATACCATTAAGTAGCAAGAAATGAGCAGGTCCCCTCCCTTGAATTACTTGGGAGGAACCAATCATTGTTGTCACTGAGGATATATATGGCACAATATCCTTAAATAATTGCCTATTCCGAAGAATAGTGTGGGTTGTTCCACTATCAGCAAGGCACTCAATTTCGCCACGAGACATCTATAATAAGACATGAAACTCGATTAGTCTTGTGATGAAAGACATAGCGAAAACTCATTAACTTCGAGTTTGGGGAAATTCGACCAAGTTGGTTAGAATCAAAGTTAGCACAATCACTGGAAATAATTTCTGCGTAGCTTGACCTTTGTTGACTAAAACAGCAATAACTTCTTCGTTAAGAAGGCTATTGACGAACGGTCAGATGTTCTAGAAACTAGACTTCCGTATATTTCTTTCCATAGGTTGTGCACTTTCTGAATCATTAAACTCATGTCTCAGTGCTCGTTTCAAGTTGCTATTTTGGTATTTCTCTATTGTTGAGTGATAGAGCAAGGTTGGAGCCTTTTTCAAAGGCATTATTGTTGATACAATACTATGGCAATATGGCCATAGGAGCGTTTAAACACTTCAAAACGCATCGGGGTATTCGATTTATATCTAGACTAATGATCCTTTCGGTAACTCCAACTTGGTAGACTTGCAGAGAAAGTAGGAATGTCGGTACAGCTAAGGCTGTTTAAAAACCACTGATTCCGTTTGAGCTTTCAAAGCATAAACAAATACCAAGGAGGATGCGCCTAGTCTTGATCAAAAGTTTTGATGAAATCCACCAATTTATCAAATTAACCAAGTAATTATTTACTGAGCAATTGTTTTGTGATAAACCAAACATGCTTTTGAAGAGAAAAATAAAATTCGTTTTTGCACAATCACAACAATTAAAAGAATTTTATTCATCATGGACAACTTTATTACATTCATAGAAAATCTCAAAGTAGTTCTTGAAAGAAAACTATAAATAAGACAAGACATAACCAAAGCGTAAAACTAGTCAAACTACAATGATCTAGTCAAAGTCAGCAACATCCAAATGTTGGTCTTTGTCCGTAATGGTGAGAGGAGGGATCTCAATATGGTTCATCTTTGTATTCTCATTATCTTCATCTATATAATTTGACCCTTGAGTCAAGTACTGTTTATAGTGCTTGTAGTAAGCTTGGATGTTCTTTGGCGCCTTGCAATTGCGGTAAGTATGCTTCTTTGAGCCGCAAGTATAGCAATTCCGGTCTTCATTTGGAGTGGTCTCAATCCCGGCAGCAGGAGGCGGTTCACGTGGTTGGGCTCCACTAGGACCCGTGGTCGAACATCCACACATTGGAACGACGACCTCGTCTTTTCCCTCGCTTGCTCGAGTCATGCACCTGTGGTGCTTGCAAAAACTGAGTAGCGTTGCCTTTTCTATTTTGTCGTGGTGCCTTCATGTGGGTAGCCTAATTCACTTCCAGAATTGGCTTCGTACCAGCTGGGCGCGCATTGCTTTTGAGAATAATCTCATGGTGCCTTTCTTTTTTTGCGAGGTGGGAGATAAGGTCACTAAAATTTTTAATTCTCCCTTCCTCATGGCAACGCGCAACTGATGAGCAATCACACTTGCTCCCACGGGAAACGTGTTAAGAGTCTTCTCGATCAAGTCTTGATCGGACTTCTTGACACCACAAAAACCAAGATAATTCACATTATTAAATCGTTGTTCGAGTGTATCCCGTAGTTCTTTGGGGGTTTGCAAATTCATGTAACACTTTTTCAACAACGGATGTATATGTCTACGCAAGTACATCAGTGCATTAGCCTTGATTTCCTCGCTCGGTTCTTGAGCGGTAGGCTCGTTAGAGGGAAAGATGGTGGTGGTAAATCTCTTACCGACGAATGCCAAGCTAACGTCTGAGACCCACCTATGGTACTCCTTACCAGCATGGTCAAGGATGTCGAACTCCGGATGAACATTGGAGTTTTGTGCCATCTACAAGATATAAACAAGAGGAAGTTAGTCTTGTTGGATTTTCAGTGACAATGTAAATGGTCACAATCGATGCTTTTAAAAGCATGTAACATAACCGTTACTCGATGTACTTTCCTTAATTGTTGTTTAGTAAAGTCAACAAAAAACGGCGATATTAAATCGCACCTAGATACGTGGTGTATGCAACAACCACAAGTATCGACTTCAACAATTCCGTGACTCCTCCAGGACCGTCACACAGTTTTCTTCGACACGCAGAGATACCGACTTCTCTCGCGGTCTCATCCACCGCAAAGTAGCATGGGATATAAAGAACTCAATAACCCATGTCCCCAAAAGAAAAATTCCCCAAAAGAGAGAATTGAATAGGGACAAGTTCAGATAATTACCTCGATTATAAAATTAGGCACGTGATATGGATGAATTTGTGGTGTGCTTCGATCTACCAGTTGGTACTCGATGCGACGACGTGAAACCGGGGGCGCAATTTTGGCGGTTTCCGAAAATAAATTAAGTTGATGTTCGGGTTTTTGGTCCGAGGTTCTGAACCGGTTCGGACTTGGCTGGGCTGGGGTTGGCCGGTGGTGGTGGTCATCGGCGGTCGGCGGCGGCAGTGGTCCGGCGCCGGCGGTCCGGCAGTGGCGGTGGTCCGACGATTGCGTTCCGGCTAGACTGGATCGGCGGTGGTGGTCCGGCGGCGGTGGTGGTCCGGCGGTGGTGCTGTTGGGCAGCGACGATGGCTGGCTAGCGGTGGTGCTGGAAGCGGCGGCGGCGGCGGCTGGGCAGTGGCGGTGGCTGGGCAGCAGCGGCGGTGGTGTTGGACGATTTTTTTTCTTTGAGTTACGTGCTGATAACGTATTTCAGGAGAAAGTAAAAGACAACAAATCAATTGTATTGATAACAATGAATAGAGGGGCCTTTATATAGCCATTACAATGAGAGTCCTTCCACACATAGGATACCTAGTTAAGGTAAGACATCTAATAGGATCCTACTACCTTTGGAAGGGTCTAGAACCTTCCATCTCTGTATCCCCCTACAACCAGTATTAGGTAAGACACCAATAAGGGAAGGATATCCTGGAACAAAAAGTATGTATGCTCGTTAACCTAAAAGGAGAATACACTATATTTTATATCAAAAATTAACAATTATTTCAGGTACGTTTAAGTGAAAGTAGTAATTGTATTAAGCAAAAGGGTGAAAATTTGTTTTGACCTTTTACATATAGCATTATTCTTTTCTGTCTTAAGTTTAACAACAACTCTTTTGATACCAAAATTGTCGAAATTGACCTTTGCTCGAATAAATCCGAGTCATATATTGTAATTTCGAGTAACATAATTTCGAGTCAACTTTAAAAAATATACAATATTGAGTTACCGAGTAACCCAAATTCGGGTAACTCGTATCTTATCAAGAGTTACCCGAATTCGGGTTACCGGATAAGATACGAGTCCCGTAACAAAATCGGGTAACTCGAATTTCTGATTCGGGTAACTCGGATCTGAATTCGTGTTACCCGAATCTGATTCAAGTTACCCGAATCAGAAATTCGAGTAACACTACACCTGCTGACTTTCGGAATTAACACTGCACATGCACAGCAGATTCGGGACGTGCACTCCGGGACATGTTAAAAAAAAACATTTTATGTTACACGAATGAATTTCGGGACATGCACTGCAGATTCGGGAAATGTTAAAAAAAACATTTTATGTTACACGAATGAATTTCGGGTAACTCGAATCCGACTCGGGTAACTCGAAGTAAGATTCGGGTAACTCGAATGCTCACATCAAAACTGATATCGTATATTTTTGTAAGTCCACTCGAAATTTTGTTATTCGAAATTAAAATATATAACTCGAATCATTCGAGTAAAGGTCAATTCCGAGAATTTAGGTATCAAAAGAATTTGTACTAAACTTGGGATAAAAAAAATAATGTTATATGTAAAAGGCAAGACAATCTATTCTTACTAAACAAAACAACAATGCTATTAAAGTAGTTTTCTTAATAAGCTGACAGATGGTGATTGACCGTGGCTGACGACGGTGAGAATATCTGTCTCACTCAAACTTGAGAAATGGTGTATTTTAGGTAATGATTTGTGTTGTGTAACTAATGATGATAAATGTGGAGTGGAGATTAAAAAGTAAAAAGTATTGATAGTAATTTTATGGTGGAGATTAAAAAGTATAAAATGATTGTTTGATTTGAATGTATAATGGTGATAAATGTAAGTTTTCTAAAGCGACAAAAATAAGGAGTAAGTGTAAAGCTTTGAGCCGGACGGAAAGAATATCAAATAGTAATTTATCATCACCGACCGCCAACAATAATAAAATATAAAATAACTTGGCGACCAACAACTAGCAGGTGAACGACGGTCGACGGGCCAGTAGGGATGTCCGATGCTCTAATTTTATTCGAGAGCATAAAAATCAAACCAAACCAAACCAAACATACACAATATATCCCGATCAGAGCAGGGTATGGGGAGGGTAAGATGTACGCAGACAATGCCCCTACTTTTTACGGTAGGGAGGTTGTTTCCGTGAAGACCCCCAGCTTAGTGCACATCAAAGTATTGAGTGATATTTACAAAGAAGCATATGATGCGAAAAAGCTCAAAACCATACCTGAGCCCATGGTTGAATTCACATGAGATTTACCTAAGTGGACTTTGGCAACTGCACTCTCGATGAACGCTGCTCCCACTAGGGCTGTTAGCGGTCCGAGTGAACCCGAAACCCGGTCATGAACCGGACCGAAATACCCAGGATCGAAACTCACCCGAAAACTAACGAGTTCGGATTCGAGTTCTAAATATTGAACCGAAACCGATAAGACCCGGACCGATAAAACCAAAAAAAAAACCGGTAATAAATTAAAAAAAAGTTTATATGTATTTTATAATTTATATATTTTATACATATATTATTAATAAGTTTTGCGTGTTTTAAACACAAATAGCATGCTGGTCAAGTAGTTAAGACGCTGTACCTTCGAACAAAAGGTCTAAAGTTCGAATCATGTAACCCTCATTTATGTGATTTATTTTGGTGCTCTTCCTTCATTTTCCTAGTAAAGATCCATCTCACATAGGGCTGTTAGCGGTCCGAGTGAACCCGAAACCCGATCATGAACCGGACCGAAATACTCGGGACCGAAACTCACCCGGAAACTAACGAGTTCGGATTCGAGTTCTAAAAATTGAACCGAATCTACCCGGTAACCTATCGGACTGGATCCGAATCTGGAGAAAACCGGTCCGAACCGGTCCGATAACAGCTCTAGCTCCCACAGAGGAGAGGCAGACTCAGTGCACAGCTCCCTGTCAAAAATACACCACACGCAAAAGGCAACAGGATAAAACATATAATAAAAGTAAAAAGAAAAATGCAATGCTCTAGGTCAGAGTTAACCGAGACAACCCAACCCTGAGTCTTTCAACTACAACACCGTACCCTACAAAAGAATCCACAACTCTGATCTGGCGCCTCCAAGCGCACCTATCAACAGTCATGGTCTCGGAAAGGTTTAGGGCCTACAAATATAATCTCAGCTGCTCCTCCCACGTCCTCCCTGGCCCCGCCTCCTCCTCTCCCTAAGCAACCAATAAACTCTCGACCCTCCTCACCGGAGCAGATGCCTACCTCCTACGGACGTGGCCAAACCATCTCAATCTCTCTTCCCTAACTTTCGCTGAAATGGGCGCCACTTCTAGCTCGTTCATGAAAACCCCGTTCGAGATTCTATCCAACATTGTGCGACCACATGACCAACGCAACATTCTCATTTCAGCCGCTTCCATCTTGCTCTCAAGCGACTTCTTCATTGCCCAACATTCGGAGCCATACAACATTGCAGGTCGGATTGCCGCTCTATAGAATTTACCCTTCAACTTTAGAGGGACTTTCTTGTCGCACAGGACCCCTGACGCTGTTCTCCACCTTAGCCACCCCGACTTGATACGATGAGTGACATCATCTTCACACTCACCTGCCTTCTGAATGATCGAACCCAAATATTTAAACTTATCCGTACGGGGTACGATCTGATCCGCAATCATTACCTCTACATCTTCCTCGTTGGTCTCACCACTAAAGTTACACCAGAGATACTCGGTCTTAGACCAGCTCACACGCAAGCCCTGGGATTCTAACTTAGACCTCCATAGCTCCAACTTCGAGTTCACCTCCCTTCTCGACTCCGCCACTAACACAATGTCTTCAGCAAAAAGCAGGCACCACGGGACGCCATCCTGAATCCCCCGCGAAATGACGTCAAGGATTAGAGCGAAGAGAATAGGGCTTAGCGCCGACCCCTGGTGTAGCCCTATCTCAACCGGGAAATACTGGGTGTCACCAACTGGGGTCCTAACGCAAGTTCTAGCTTGGGAGTACATGTCTTGGATCGCCCTAACGAACGGCAACGACACCCTCCTCTCTACTAGGCTCCTCCAAATAACATCGCGTGGGATGCTATCATAAGCCTTCTCTAGATCAATGAACACCATATGAAGGTCCTTACGCCGCTCTCTAAACTTCTCCATAAGACGTCTGACGAGATGAATGGCCTCAGTCGTGGACCTCCCCGGCATGAAGCCAAATTGGTTCTCTGAGATCTCAACTTCTCTTCTAACCCTGCATTCCACCACTCTTTCCCAAAGTTTCATAAGATGATCGAGGAGTTTAATACCCCTATAGCATTACAACTCCAGACGCTTGTTCTTGAAAAACGGCACGACAATACTACGCCCACTCCATCGCATCTTAAAACCTCCGAGGAGGATGTTGAACAATGCCACAGCCACCGAACTCCGACTTCCTGCATGTGCCACACCTCAATAGAGATCTGATCCGGACCTACAGCCTTAGCTCTACCCATTTTCATTAGGGCACCCTTAACTTCCTTCTTGCTGATGCTCTCACAAGAACTAAACGAACGAGCAGAAGATAGACTAACTCCTTGCACCACCGAGTCACCATTCGAGAGCATAAACATAACTTAAAATAGGAGAAGTTTTTTTTTTTGTGTGTGTGTGTCTAATTGTTCTGTCTTTTATTCAAAAATAAATTAATTGTTTTTTCCGACAAAACCTTCTAAAAATATACCTTTGGGATCTTTTTATCATAAGTTGGATTATGAATGCTTGGTGTATATTTGAAGTTTACCTCTCAACTTTTTGATTACTGCTTTGTAGACAGAAACGTACATCTTGTGCCCAAGCATTACATTAATCAAAATAATTTATTTGGTCTTTTCAAAAATATGGATTAATATTATTTTTATGATCTGAATTATGCGATGTTTTTTTCAGTTTTTATTCAAATTGATATTTTTATCAAATAGCGACTTGCACTCTCCAAATTTATTAATTTACAACCTCCGGCGAAAAATACCGGTGGAAAAAAATAAAAGAGAAATTTAAAAAATTATTAAATTATTTAAAAAATCTGAAAAAGCATAAAAAAAAAATTCAAGGTTCACTGCAAAATTCTACATAAAATCCAAAATGCTACTTTTTCCCTTTTGGCAAATAAAGCAAAAGGGTTCCGTTGAGTAAAATATACATCTGAGTGCCGCCGGCTTTTCAAACGTACGAAACAAGCATTTTTCTTCGAGATACAGAAATACTGCATCAGTTTTTTTATTAATCATTTTTTGAGTAAATTTTTTATACTGTTTACAAAATTTTTACTAATCATTTTTCTTTGTGATGTATATACACAAAAATAAAGTCATGGTTGATCTTATTATATTCACTCCGAAACATATATATATATATACTACTCCCTCCGTCCCACCCATCTTGAGCATTTGCTTTTCGACACGAGATTTAAGAAAAGCTGAAAAGTAGTGTATAAAGTGATGGTATGAATCTATATTATTTAAAGTTATGAGAGATAAAGATGTCTTAAAAAGAAAATGACCAAGTAACTTGGGACGGCCAAAAAATGAATATGAACCAAGATCGGTGGTCTGGAGAGAGTATTAATTATTTGTAATTTCGATAAATAAATAATTAAAATTGTTCATTGCGAAACTTAAAAAGGTACCAAGCGTAGCTAGTGTACCATTTTTTTTTCCTTAGAATAATTTTATAGTATTAGTCTAGTATAAACATCATCGATTCCATAATCATTGCAACGAGTCGCTATTTTACGTTATCCATACAACTTTTGATCATACTATCTTTTTTTATTGCATTGCTACAAAAATGAAATTTAACATAGCTCATTTAATATCGGTTCTGAAAAAATCGATGTTAAAAAAAACGCGGTGGCATAATTAAAATTTTTTAAAACAAATTAACATCGATTTTGCTAAAAACCGATATTAAATTCTGCAATTTCACATCGATTTCAAAAGAACCGATGTAAAATTCCCCCGTTTAACATCGATTTTTAGGAAAATCAATGTTAAATGAAAAATTTAACATCGATTTTTATTAGAACCGATGTTGTATCACTTTTTAAATATATAATCTTAATATATATTTTAATTAATATTATAATATAGACTCATAAATTATATTATAATTTTTAGTTGTATTTAAATAATCAGATAATATATATATATATATATTAAGTTATATTCCAACATGTATATATAGTTATATTAATTTTTGTATCAATAAATAGTTTATATTTTTATAACTTTTAAATATATAATATTAATATATATGGTTAAATTTATATTATGATATCTTATATATAAAGATTGAGTCCAATCATTAATTGTGGAGTCTTAATGACTTAATTTTTATATAAGATAAATAAAATTATAAAATAGATTGAGATTAAATGCAATGATATAAAATTATAAAATCGCATTTGAGTCTTATTCAACGATTTACCACTCAATTCATTTGATGTTAACTTGACAAAGTACGTTATTGACAATTAAAAATAAAAGGATGCATTTACAAGTTAGATCATTTGTCTTTGAATAGCGTGAGTGAAATTTTTTACTAGCAAAATGTTAAGAGTTAGTAATGTTATAATGAATTAGAATCTTTATTTCGTCTTTTGATTTTAGTGTAACCCAATTTTTACTGAGTGTCAAAAGATAGTAACATGTGAAAATTCTACTACTTGAAATCAACATTTTTTCGTATTTATAAACTCAACAATGATGCATGAACTTATTACAAGGTAAGCTATGGTTGTTTGATGCTACAAACAGTGGCGGAAGCAGAGCATTTATTTAGAGGGTCCGGAGCTATAAAAATTACGGAGGTCGGACAACTATATATATAACTTTCCCTATTTTATAAGGGAATTTCCTTCCGCCGGGGGGTTCGTGGACCCCCTTGGACCCCCCTCCCTCCGCCCCTGGCTACAAATAGCTACTTTGTAGCAATATGTATATCTGCATACAATGTTTTGCTTTCATGCGATATCATCTTAGTTATGTCTTTAATATCATCCTATTATAATAAACTAAGTTAAGCTTGTATATAAAGAATAAATTCACTTGACTACATAAAAGACATATACTACCAAATGCCAAGTCTTAAATCTGTAAAAAAAATTGTCTAACTTTTTAGCAACAAAAATCAAGCTTAAACTACAATATTAATATGTGCTTTTACAAATAAAATATTGATTGTTTAAAAAAATTTGAGTTTTAGACATAAGCAAAAATTTAACTTTTATCGAAAAACAAGACCGGTGCATCGCACGAGTCCGAATGCCTCGTGTAGATATAAACTTAAATTATATCTACTCAATTATAATTAATATATATTTAATATATGTTTTTAAATTTATATTACGATATATAGATAGAAATTTATATTATATATAATCAATTATAATTAATATATATTTAACATATGTTTTTATAATTTATATTATATATACACACACATATCTTACAATATGTTGGAATATTCTATTCCACATAATCATAAATTGGTTTTGATGATGAGCTAATGATTTTAATGATGAGTTGATGAGGAGTTGTCGATCAAAGAAAAACAACAATAGAACGAAGCAAAAATAAAAAGAAATCAAGAAGGAGTCGAAGTCGCACAAGCTGGGCAAAAAGCAGATAATGCACGCTAGTAAACAAACTAGCGCACGCTAAATAGAGTACCTAACGTACGCTATTCAAGAGCTATAACGTACGTAATGAGAACTCACCTCAAGGCAGACGAGTGCGGCTGACATGTTTAACGCATGCTAAAGAGAGGCAGTGGGCTAACGGCCACTTGAGGCTTTATGCCTATAAATACCAAACCATTTGGTATCGTTATACACCACAACTTCACGAGACTTATATACATACTTGTTATTAGTGTGTACATTATTGTTTGTTGTATTAGAGAGGAAGTGGTGACGTATTGATCGTTGTTAGGGTTGTATACATCAAAACATACTTTATGCTTGTATTGCTTAATTTCTCGGCCTTTATCTATGAGAATATTTAATTCATTTGTCACATATTTTGCACATTTATTCACGCTATGGTTATGCAAATGTTGTCTAAATTACTTTATATTATAGATAATGTGGTGTGTCGAGTCACACAGAAGAGCACATTATCGGTTTCTTATATAGTAATAAATTAGTTCATAACCTATTTAAAATTAGACCGTTATGTGAGAGGTTATAATATATGCTTGAGATTGGTTGGTCTTGATCATTAGCATATATTAGCGTATTCGGTATATGATGAACAGGATCGAGGTGAGATAGATTCTTCTGTACTGACTATAAGAAGAACGTACATCTCGGACAATTATTATTTCTTAATTCTAGTGATTAATATTTAATTATATATACTTAATTTTTATTGTTTTGATTTATCATGGGTAAAAGCCACAATGATTGACTCAAAATGCTCGATATTTTGGGCAATATTATTATTTATATAATAATTAATATTATAGCTAGAAATCGTGTCCCGACCAGTCGGGTTGATCATGTCCCTTGAGCCACTCGAAAGGATTATTATATTAAACCCTACAGGTGGAATTAATTTTTCGATATAATAATAAAATTCGAGTGGTATACTCATGTATAACACATTAATTAATTAAAAGATGTCAGTAGCTTAAATTAATTAATGGACATACAATATCTTAAACACGGGAAATAATTAATTCAAAAGGGAGTCCAATTTCATAATTTGGGATTTTGGTAGGAAGTGCAATATCAACCTTTTAGTGAACTAAATTGATATTAATAGAGTCATCATATTAGGAAGAGTCCTAATATTGGAAAGATGATCTCTGTTGGGAGTCCTTACCTTATCCTACTTAAGGTCCCTAGAGTAGTCAAAACACCTATAAATAGGACACATATGGGGGCCGGTTTTTCACTCTTCTTTGGTACAAGAATTTCGATTTTCTTCTCTAATTTGTGTTTAATTGTGTATATTGACTTGTGTCTTGGATTCCACAATTTAGCTAATACAATAATTTTCTAAATACACAAATATTCAAGAAAAATAGAGAGAAAAATAGTAAGGTAATTTTTGGAAGAAAAGTGGCTCGGCCGACCCATATTACAGTTCAAGTAGTCCGGTAGATTGTTGCCCACACGATATCCGGACATAGGCGGGATATACTCTAGAAGATCTTGAGGTAGAAACACAAGAAGATCGATGAGGAGTACGTGGAGTAGCTCGATTGATCCAAAAGGGAGTTTTCTACCACTTCGCTTCAAAGGTATGAATTATCAATTCTACTGCGTAAATACACATATTTAAATTATTAATTAATCTGTTTAGAAAAGAAAAACGGTTTAGCTTGGACCGACAAAAAGACAAGAGCATAACAGTCTATCTTGGACCGATTGAAGACAGGATTGTAATGGTATGCCTCAGACCGATAGAAGACGAGGTGTAGAGGTTGATCTTAAGCCTATAGAAAAAGATACGGAGAGAGGACGTAGACACGTTTGGCCGAACCACTATAAATCTTGTGTCGTTTATCTTTCGCAATTTAATTATAGTTGCGCAAACGCAAAAGAATTTGAAAATTCTATTACTCCGCACCATTCTAACTGGGGCACTAATTTCCAACACAACATATATATATATATATTTCATGTTATATTATATTTATATTCGGACTCAAAAAATTATCTAAACTTTTAATTTTATTTCAGATAAAACGAGTTCAGATAACTAATTAATATTCTTTTTAGGTAAATAACTCATATACATTACTTTTTCAAAATCAATATTTTAGATCAAAATAGTTAATCTAAACTTGTATTTATCATTTCTGGTACTCAGATATTTTATAAATTTAAACGAGTTGATATAATTAGTAGGTATTACTATACGGGCTTCATATGAAATGGATAGTAAACTTAGTTTTTAACCAGGTTTAGGACATAAACGAGTATATAAATTTTGAATAAATTTTCTTAGATTGTATTATTTCCAAATTAGTAATTCAATTTCTGACATTTCATATTAATGTTTACATTTTAATATTCGAGTTTTTATCGAGATGAATCATCAATTACTGTAACAAGTTATATTTGATTATTTAGAAATTTTATAAATTTAGATGAGTTTGGATAATTAACGGTTCTACTATATAGGTATGAGACGAAAACGAGTAGTAAATTCACCTTTCAATTTGGTACGAGTATATGTATACAAATATTAAAGAGGTTTGAGTAGCTGAACTTTATACTCATATTTTGGATATTACTATATGGATTTAGAACACAAACGGATAGTCACTCTTTAATTGAGTTTAAGATGAGTATGGTTACAAATTCTAAACGAATTCTGATAGCCGAACTCTAACCTTATTGTTTCGATTATCGCATTTTGCCGAAGTAAATGACTCTATGTGAGTGAACTATAAATAAATATTAATTTATTCATTTTATTTATAATTATTATAAACTATAACGTAGTGTGAATTTCCGTCGAATTTTCATTGGTTGGACAATTGCATTTTTAGAAAAGAATACGCAGATTAAGAAATTTTTATTTGAATTTTTTCACTACGGTGAACTCTACTGTTTTGCTAGTACAAGTGGAGTTCACCGTAGTTAATTTATTTATTTTATTTATACTTATCTATACTTCTATTAAAAGAGAGTCGTGACACATGCCATTTTGTAAGTTTTTTGATTTTTTATTTTAAAATAAAATTTATATATAGAGATGTATTCTTAAATTTCCAAGAAAAAAATTCTAAATATGTATGGTGGGAGTTTTATTCCACAACTTACACTCATCTACCAATAAAAAAAATCCTTTTTTATTTTTTAGCTTAAAATTTTAAATGTTTTAAATCAAATTTATTTATAATAAAAAATATATCAAATTAATTTTTATTTCACAATTTTCAACTAGACATCCATATGAATATAATAAATTTGATGGATTTACAATAATGACCGATTGAAGAAAAAAATTATATTAGAAAAAATATGAATATTTATTTTCAGTAAAATTAATTGATGCAAAATAAAAATATATTAACTCATTTATTGCTTACATAAAAAATAAATTATGATATTTATTTAATTATAATAACTAAAAATAATAAAACATACACTGCACCCACACACACATATTAAGACTTAATCACATATTACTTTTTTCCTCAAAATTTATTCCTACTTTTTTTTCGGTATGTCCAGGAAATTTGTTCATGTAATGGACACTAATTGACTTAACACTCCGCTAATGTGGTACTCTTTCTTGAATTATATTACACCACATAATACACTCAATAAGTCTTTTATTAATATTATGCTAATATGATACTCATGTCGAAAATCATCAAAAATAAATTTAGAAATCGAGAAATTATTTTCTAATAAGAAAATATCTTATGCGGCGCATCGCACCGGAGAACATCTAGTTATAAACTATAAGGAAGTGTGAATTTCCATCGAATTTTCATTGATTGGACGATTTGCGGCCCCATATTATGCTCATCACCGCAGTTAAATCTTGGGATTTTTTTTTTCTTTTACTATTTTACAAAATGTATCAAACATCACATATAATCCATATTAAAATTCTCTAGTAAAAAGGCTGGCATTTCAAAATTTTGATTTTAAATATACACTAATATTATACTTATATTTTAATTCATCGTCTTCTATTATCGGAATGGGAATAAAAATTTGAATCTTGGAACTAAAATGTGAGAAACTTTCCTACCCAAAAAAAAAAGTGTGAGAAACTCAACTCAATGTCGCATTACCCAAAAATATTTTTGCAAAATTGATTATTTACCTTCATATATTGCCACTCATATTTTAAAACATTACAGATTATTTATTAGTGTTAATTAAATAAGAATATTAATTACATGTTTTATAAAAAAATATGCGAATTAAAACCCTTCTATTTTATTTAGAGGTACATATTAGTCCCTTATCACAAGGGGTAGAGGGGGTAGATGCATTTTGTTATAGTTGGTAATTTCGAAAATTACAATAAAATGGGAAAAAGAAAGTCTATTGAATAATATTAATGTTCTTACAATTCGATTACAAAATATAACTGGATATAGGAAATAAAAGTATACATAAAATTTGTGTAAGCCGAGGTGATTGATATTTAACTACGGTGAACTCCACTGTTTTGCTAGTACAAGTATAAAGTACAAATACGAGCCATACACAACACATTCCGAGGATATAACGAATGACTTCCCGAGATAGTTCATTTGGATAAAGTATTACAAGGGATGAAATATAAAGGAAATCATTGATCATTTAGAAATCGATTCAGGATCTCGGGAGTTTTGAAAACACTTGCGATTGAAAAGCTCTTAATTTATCAAAAGCCACTTAAGGTCACAGCCTAAAGTTTATTTTCCTAAATATATAAATCCGTTCACAAAACACGGGGTTCACGACCCAACCATCCAATTCAATTCACTTCCATGGACAAATCACACACAACACATTACTCTTATGTCATTCTAGCTAAACACCAAGACTCGATATATAATGTATCTCGACCCCGAGCACAAAGCACTGTGATACTCCGGACAATATCACAATTAATCAACAAAACAGTACATTAACAAGTCTCAATATCACAACTATCCACACTTAGTAACCCGCGGCCGTACCCATTAGTATCGACCCCCAGAGGCCCCGTCGGACCATCTCCGGGAGGGAAACCACTTTCGCGGTCGTACCCATTAGTATCGACCCCTAGAGGCCCCGTCGGACCATCCCCGGGAGGAAGAACGACAACACACGCAACCAAGCCCACTTCCGTGGCCGTACCCATTAGTATTGGCCCCCAGAGGCCACACATGCCATCCCCGGGTGGAAGAACGACAACACATTCACACAATAACACAATTCACAGTTGCAAACCACAAGCCTCGAAAGTCAATCACAGTATATATAGTCGAGGTATCTTACTAGAATGGTCAGTTCATCCAACACATACTCACGACCAAGTAGCGATACAATTAACACTAGAATTCAACGATGCAACTAGTACCATACAAATAACAACGAGAGAAAAATACCTTTCCAATCATGCCGAACGACACAACCTCCTCGTAAGGGAGTTACCATCTTTATCTCACAATAACACATGATAATCAATGAACACATGTTTCCCTATACATACCTCAACGAAGGGTTAAACTTTAAATCTACAGACAATATAATCACACAAAAAGAAAACCTATGAAAGTAAGGTATTCTTATACTCAACACTAACACACATACATAGACAAGCACATTTAGCAACAAAAACATACGAGTCATCATTAAGGACATATTGAAAAGCATACCGATTCATTTGAAAGTTAATTATAGACATTCATTCGGCACGTAACGTCGATTACCAACTATTAAATCCACAAAGTACGTAATGTATGGGCAAGATACTTGCCTCAATACCACGAGAAATGAAACGACGAACAGACACGATTGGGTAGCCCTCGAACTTCCAAGAACGAACAAGAACTCGACAACTCCATGAAAACTGCGAAAATAATATCACCACGAATCAATAACGCTAAACGGAATCCGAAACAACCCGAAAAATAACAAGAATTCGATGTTTTTTTCAAGGAAATCGGGAATCAAGTTCCGGGTGATAAAAATCGATAAATGAGTTACAAAATCCGAAGGTCATGACCAATACAACGGGATTACCATGAACAATTCATCAATATCCGACAAAATCAACGAATCACGAAGGAAACCCCACAAAAATTACACAATTAGGGTTCTACGAAAGAATTACCTCGATCCGGCGAAGAACAAGGCTTCGGTGATGATATGATCGAAAAGGATCTTCCAAAACACCTTGGAAATGATTAGAATTGACCAAGGACCCGAGTTCCCGAGCCTCCCGTCGCCATCGTCGCAAGAAATGAGAAAAGGGGTAAAAATGAGGTCTGGCCGAAGCCCAGGCCTATATATGCCGACAGCGTTACGGCCGTAACCGACAGGGCCTTACGGCCGTAACTCCGTCAACGCCTATAGCGTACGTAACGGCCGACTCCTAGCGTACGCAACGAAGGTCGTACTCGTCATGGCCTTACGGCCGTAACCGAACTCCCATGGCCACTGCCCGAAATATGCCGACCCATTACAGCCGTAACCGGCCAACGCCTAGCGGCCGTAACGAAGCCGTACGGCCGTAATCGAGTGTCTCCAGGTCAAGGTGTGCGGGTGCGTTACGGCCGTAATCGGCCATGCCTTACGGCCGTAACTCGGCCCAGCCAACCCTTCGACTGCCCGGCTAGTGACTCGACGACGTCTCGATCACGCGAACGCACCGACTAAGATTCAAGATGATAAAAAGTAGGCTACGAAACTCAACGAACCATAGTGCAAGCACACGATTCCAAAGACGCGGACGACATCAACCCGTTCGACCGAAGAGAAAAAATTTCGACGAAACCGGAACGAAGATCTCAGGTATTACACAGTAGAAAAGAAGATCCGACGAACTTGAACTATGCAAGAGCTGAGCAAACTGTATGAGTTTCGAGTATGGGAGATGATATGATGGATATTATGCAGCCTATTATGCAATGGTATATATAGGTCTCTCCATCATGGATGGTATTAACTCAGGCATTAAGACAAACGACACTGTAGTATTAAGACTCATTTTATGACCATAAAACTGTTGCATTAAGATAGATTTTATGGCCGTTGTATTAAGACGGGTTTAATACACATTAAGTGCACTGTAACTGACCGTTTCATTTCAATAGTACAAGAGGAGGAGTTCAAACGTTTAAGTGTATTAACCTTTCATCACATATCCAAATCTCTTCACTTTATTAAGTGTATAAACCTTCATCACATATCCAGTGTGGGATGAGATTTTTCATATTCTCATTCATTTCAAAATATCCTTTCAAATGGCTAACTTCATTCATTAATTTCCCACTAACTAACAATCAGTTTTGAGAAATTAGATATACTTATTTAATTTCACATAAATTAAATATTTTAGCTATTAAAAAATCAATTTAAACTGATTTTTTCCAACATATTTTTTCAAAATACATACTGCTAATGTATCCATTTAATTTGCACTAAGTAGTGATTAGTTATTTTTAGAAAACGTAGGGAGAATGTGATTATTTAATTCAAAATGATATAAAATCATATTTTATAAAATTCAGGAAGATAATTTCCCAGAAGCCCAAAAACTAAGACGTAGAATACACAAGTTCGAAAACATATTAATTTTTAAATATAACCAAATATTGCCACTTTCTTAAGTTGAATACTTTAACTTTTAATGTTCATTTAGATATAATTTCGTATCACTTGTCAAACAATAGCTGAAGTCATTTAAATTAAAAAAACCAAAATTCAAAATATTTAATTGTAAATATAAATATATCAAAATTGATGTGGATTAAAATCTTAAATTAACAAACAACATATATAATTGATCGGAAATGCTAATAATTTGAAAAAGATCGTGTTATTAAAACACCTTATTTTATTAATAAAACATTCCGATCTACTTTTTTTTTAATATTTTAGTTATATTCCTCATTATATTTTAATAATTTTTGAAATTAAAAAATAAAGTAAAAATAATAAACAGAAAAAATATTCCGTTAAATCAATCATTTTTTTTTCCAGATTGAATTTGGGGGCATTTTGCTATTTCTAAAATTTTGGTCAATTTATCCACAAAAGGAAAACTCGGCTTGAACGAAACGACATGCGGGCAATGCCGTCGAGGTCAGCAGTCATGTCCGCTCTCGCTCTCTACTTCCCACCAAAACCCCTCACTGCCAAAACCCCATCCATCGCCGCTGCTCTCCGACGATTTCCTTCTGTCTCTACCTCCAAGTCGCATCGGCTCTTCTCGACTCTCAGGCCGCTGTCTTCTCTCTCCGCAGCAGCCGGCGTAGTATCAGAAACCTCGTCTTTATCATCAATTTCGTCCGTCGCGAAGTCGATTGACCCTGGGTACTTATCGTGTTGTTTACGGGAAAGGAAGCCTCTCAAGGTGGCCGTCCTTCTCAGCGGCGGCGTCGACAGCAGCGTCGCTCTCCGCCTACTCCACGCTGCCGGTCATTTGTGCACGGCTTTCTACCTGAAAATATGGTTCCAAGTATTGCTGATTAAGTATTGTTTGTTTTTTATTTCTTTCCCTTGTTTGCCGTGTTAGTGCAGTGGTATGGTACTTGCTATTAATTAGATGTATTACTATATAGTCTATGTTTCCTTATGGTTTTATTCAATTTGTGGTTCTTGTATATTTATTATTTAGTTACTTATTATTTTTTTCAAATAAGTGAACCAATACGCTGCACCTCATACCAAGATATCAAGGATAAGTTAGATACAATGCAGACATTTAAACTAAAACGTACAAAAAATTGAACTAGTATTGACGTTCTGCACATTGGTGGTACTTAAATAACACGATTTCTTTTCATGATGGTCTCCGATCACAGCCTTTCCATTTGGGCAAGACCTGGTTGGAGACTTGGAGTGGTTCTTGAGTTTAATTATTATGACTTCGTCATGGGCCTGCACACTTGTAGTGGAGTGGTTCGAAAAATCCAGTGGAATTCGTTTTTTGGATCTCCATATGTAAATATGTAGTATTTTGTCTCACAGTAAACTCATTGTCGTATCACTTCTATTGTAGGAAGACTTTCAGAACTTCTGGTCTGAATGCCCATGGGAAGAAGACTTAAAATATGCGAAGGCTGTTTGTGACCAGGTTTACCGTTCATGTATATGCATCTTCTATTTATATGTGATCCACATGTAGATTTGTGAACTCTCTCGTATTGGGAGATAAATTTTTACTCATGTGACTCTTCAGCACGAGGAAATTGCAACATCTAAAATGGTGAATCACTTCCCAATTTGTTCATCTTCTCTGTTCTGACATGTACAAAATTACAAGCAGCGAACACTACTATGTCACATTTGGACCCATAATTAGTATTTCAAATAACATCCATGGGATGTGACAGAATGAACAATGACATAATAAAGTCTTTATCAATTTGTAAAATCTGAAGTTAGACCCTGAGATCAACTCATGGCCAACACACCCTCTTGGCGGACTATCCTTTCATCAGTGTTGTGGATCTGCGTAAACAAATGCGATGCCAGCATATGTTAACCTGTAGCTTATATAATTTGGGTATTTTGAATGGTCCGAAACTTATTCATTATGTTTTCAAAAGTATGTGATGCATTCATAGGGTTAACTGAGGTTAAGCGTACCTCATCATCACTGTCATCATCATCATCATCATCATCATCCTCATCCTTTGCCATAAAGCACATGTAGGCTTTATCTCCGATTTCATCATGAGAGAGTCACTGTCGGTGACAGCCCGTAGGTATTCCTCTGTTTTGATAGCTGTGGGGGTGGCTTCTGATTCCCTGATCAGTACGTTCAGCTTATTTCTCTAGACACGTCTCTTCTCATCCTCCTCTTGTTGCTCAGCCTCTGGTAGCTTCTGTACCTTAGGATGAGGACATCTATTTGCATAGTGTCCTGGCTTTCTGCAATTATAGCATATGTTAGAGTCTCCAGAAGATGGTGATTCAGAACTCACCTTGTTGAATCACCATCTTTAGGTTTGTAGGAAGCCTTTCCGGATTTCTTAATGAGTTTTCGGAACTTGTGCATGAGCAAAGCCATTTCGTCTTGTGACAGGATGATATCATCGTTGTCATCAACTTTGGATGTGCTGGGGCAGAGATATGTCTCCTGTCGGATACAGCAGCCTGTGCGGTAGTCTTGGCAGGGGATTCTTCAGTCTTTTCTCTCCTATCAATGTCATACCCAAAAGCTTTGAGGTCAGAGGAGAGGCCAAAAGTAGATATATCATTAAGCTTGCAAGACACACGCATAGTTGAGGTCTTACTGTCCCAACGGGCGGGGAGTGATCTAAAAATTTTGAGAATTTTCTCATTTTGGGTGTACATTTTGCTCAAAGCTTCAAGTTCACGGACAATGCTAGTGAATATGAGATCAAGTTCCTCAAGTGTTCAGTAGATGTCATTTCGAAAGATTCAAACTGTTGAGTAAGTTTTGAATTTTTTTTTTGAGAGCTCAGTTCCCTCACAAATTAACTTGAGTTTTTCCCAGTCTTACCTCTTTACCTTCGAGAATGTGCCTTTATCGAGAGTGACAAATTGCACATTCTTGGCGATGTTGTCCAGATTTGCAAGCTTGCGCTCATCGGTTCTCCACTATAGCTTTCCCGTTTTTTTATCATTTAAAGTCACATTCTTACTAAAGTTAATCTGTAGTTGTATTGCAGGTTGATGTACCGCTGGAAGTTGTTCATTTGACTGATGAATATTGGAATAATGTGGTAATACTACAATTTTTCTTTTCTTATGTTGCTTATATCTGTTAAATCACCATGATTCCAATTCTAAGTGTTCCTAGAATGAATGTGTCGTGGAGAATATTACGTCATTGTTAACATTTTGTGTCATTAATGGGAGAACGTGAACAATATCCACCAATCAACCCCCTTTCAACAGCGGTGCGAGACTCTAGGTGATTGTGGTGAACATAATCTATTTTTTTTTAGATTGTGAAAGAAACACATGCAAGTTAGTAATACACAATCGAACCGAGTTTCCTTACAACAACAACATCTAAGCCTTAGTCCCAAAATGATTTGGGGTCGACTAACATGAATCAAACTTTGAAACCGTCAATGATCGTTACATAAATAACATAAAAGGAGAAAAAGAGGGAAAAAATAGAGAAAAAAGCAAATAAAAAAAGAGAATGAATGTTAAAAAAAAATGAAAAATCCTGAAAAATAAATTAACAGATAACATGGAATAAAAGAAAAAATAGGAATAAAAATACAGGAAAAAAAAAGGAATCAGACTCCATCCACCATCCATATTCTCGCCACATTTGCCTGTCTATCACCATACTTTCTCCAATTAGTATTATTATTTTTTGTCATTGCTATGTTTTCTTGTGGGTGTCTTCTTGACATCCATTGCCGGTCCCAAGCCCGGATAAAAGAGGAGGGTTGCGGTAGGTTAGTGGCAGCCAGCGTAAAACTCGTCACATTCCATGGACATGAATCAAACATTGAAAATCGTTGGGCGTCTCTCGAAGCGGCCGCATTTCATAGGCCGGGTGCGGTGATAAGTATGCGAGGGTTGCTAGGTCGTCGCCAGCGGCGCGCCACCTTTACATCCGAGGGTGGTGTCAAATGAGCAAGGATGCGCTACACTTCATAGGCCGGTGTAGTGGAAAATATGCAGGTTGCTAGGTCGTCGCCGGAAGCGCGCGCCACCTCGAAGTATGGGTGTGGTGTCAAATGTGCAAGAATCCTTGCAGCGTGGACGGATGCAGAGAAGTTAGTTCTTGCGGCTAGTAAGGGTAGTAAGGTGCGGTTTGGAACTTGGAACGCGTTGGCTCTTTGACGGGAGATCGGCGAAGTGGGGAGGTTATGAAAAGGAGGAGAATTCACATAATGTGTCTACAAGAGACTAAGTGGGTTGGCGAGAAGGCAAGAGTGTTAGCTCCTTGGGGTTACAAGCTTTGGTACTCTGGAAAGGATAGAAGTAGAAATGGAGTGGGTATCGTCATTGATAAAGAATTCATTGATGATGTGGTGGAAGTGTCAAGAAAGAGCGATAGAATAATGAGTATTAAGCTTGTGATAGGGATGAGTTTCTAACTATCATAAGTGCTTATGCACCACAAGTAGGATTGGATGCATCGATCAAACAAGAATTTTGGGAAGATTTGGAAGAGGTTGTCGAACGAATTCCTATGGGTGAGAAATTGATCATTGGTGGTGACCTCAATGGGCATGTCGTTAGCAGAGATGGCTTTGAGAGCATTCATGGTGGCTTTGGTTTTGGGGACAGAATGAAGCAGAAATGATATATTGGATTTCGCATTAGCTCATGACTGGGTATTATGAACACTTGGTTCGAGAAAAGGGACTCTCATTTGGTGACATATAGAAACGGAGGTAATGCAAGTCGATTGATTTCTTTTTAGTAAGGAATGTTTGGAGGAAAAGTTTTACTAATTGCAAGGTAATACCCGGTGAGAGTCCGCAACACGGATAGGGTTGTGGTGCTTGACTTTCGAGGTAAGAGGCACTTAAGAAAGAGAAGACCACAAGTTGACCCTCGAATTAAGTGGTGGAAGCTCCAAGGGAGAGTCGACATACTTTTGTGGCTAAGATTGCCGATAGTGGTATTTGGTCTGATTGCACGGAGATGGATATAGATTCGATGTGGAACTTGTTGGAACACAACATAAAGGAAGTTGCAAAAGAAGTCCTAGGAGAATCTAAAGGAAACAGACCATCAAGTAAGGACACATCTTGGTGGAATGATGGAGTTAAGCAAGCGATAAAGACCAAACGTGAATGTTATAAGGTACTGGGTAAATGCTCGAGCGATGAGAATTATGAGAAGTACAAGAAAGCTCGAAATGTAAGCTAAAAGGCAAGGTGCGAAATGCCCGATCAAAGGTCAATCAAGAATTATATGCAAGATTAGATACTAAAGAAGGGGAAAAGATATCTATAAACTTGCTCGAATGAGAGAGAAGAAGGCGCGAGATATTGGAAAAGTTAAATGTGTAAAGATCTTGACCAAAAAGTTTTGGTTCAAGATAAAGAGATAAAAGAGAGATGGAGGTCATACTTTGATACCCTATTCAATGGCCATCAAGAACAAGATATCGGGAATTTAAACATCCCCTCAAGTATGGTTAACCGAGAGTTTAAGAGAAGAATCCAAAAGGGTGAAGTGACAATTGCATTGAAGAAGATGGGGTCAAAGAAAGCGAAGGACCAGATGGTATACCTATTGAAGTTTGGAGGTGTTTGGGGGAGAGAGGGATCGAATGGGTAACTATGCTTTTCAATAAGATTTGGAGAAGCAATAAGATGCCGGCATGGAGGAAAAGTATTCTCGTCCCTTTGTATAAGAACAAAGGTGATGTTCAAGATTGTTCTAATTATCGCGGAATTAAACTAATGAGTCATACCATGAAGTTGTGGGAACGAGTGATTGAACAAAGGATCGTGAAATGTGAAGATAACGTAAAATCGGTTTGATTTATGCCGGAAGATCGACCATGGAAGCAATTTATCTTATCCTGAGTTGATGGAACATTATCGAGATAAAAAGAAAGATCTGCATATGGTTTTTATTGATTTAGAGAAGGCATATGATAAAGTACCAAGAGAAGTACTTTGGTGGGCCTTAGCAAAGAAGGGTGTATCGCGAAATATATTGACATTATAAAGGACATGTATGAGGGAGCTAGTACAAGTGTACGTACTAATGTTGGGAGGACGGAAGAATTCCCTATTACGATTGGGGTGCATCAAGGATCTGCTCTTAGTCCTTTTCTCTTGCCATAGTCATGGACGAATTGACAAGAGAAATTCAAAATGACGCCCGTGGTGTATGATGTTCGCAGATGATATTGTGTTGATTGATGAAACGAAGGTTGGAGTGCAACAGAATGGAACTTTGGAGGGATACTTTGGAAGCTCGAGGCTTTAAGCCGAGCGAAGTAAGACCGAATATATGGAGTGTAGGTTTAGCGAAAACAAAGTGATAGAGAGGCGGGGATGATCACATTTGATGGGAAAGTGGTTCATGGATCCACTTTCTTTCGGTATCTTGGATCTATTATCCAAAAGGATGGAGAGCTAGATGACGATGTGGCTCACGAGAATAAAGGCAGGTGGTTGAAGTGGAAGAGTGCCACAGGGGTTTTATGTGATCGGCATGCCTCATAGATTAAAGGGTAAATTTTACCGCACGGCAATTAGGCTACTGTTATATGGCACCGAGTGTTGGGTCAGAAACAAAGGTCACGTTCAAAAGATGAATGTGGCGTAGATGCGTATGCTACGATGGATGTGTGGTCATACAAAAAGGATCGGCCTGTAAATGAGGTGATCGGAGAGAAGGTAAGAGTTGCGTCTATAGAAGACAAGATGATGGAGAATCGATTACGATGGTTTGGTCATGTGAGAAGAAGACCTATTGATGCCCCGGTGAGGAGGCTAGAAAGTTGGGGAGCAAGTAATGTTGTGAAAGGTAGAGGAAGACCCAAGAAAACTTGGATAAAGATGATTGAAAATGATATGCGGTTTCTTGGAATTGGAGAAAGTATGGCGATGGAGAGGCAAATGTGGCGGGAAAGAATACGGATGGTGGATGGAGTCTGATTCTTTTTTTTTTTTTTTTTTAATTCCTATTTTCTTTTATTTCATGTTATCTTTTTTTCTTTTCTTTCTTTTTTTTTTTTTTTTTCATTCATTCTCTTTTTTTATTTGCTTTTTTCTCTACTTTTTCCCTCTTTTTTCCTTTTATGTTATTTATGTAACGATTATTGACGGTTTCAAAGTTTGATTCATGTTAGCCAACCCCAAATCATTTTGGGACTAAGGCTTAGATGTTGTTGTTGCTATGTTTTCTTGTGCATCTTCATGTATTCAGCAATAACTTGTAATGTGTCTAATGTCTATATTTGTTTGTGGAGACTGAAATTGTAAATAGGGACCAAAGTTGTTAGTTTTTTCTTCATGTCCCTAATCCGTAGATAATCCTTACTTGTTGATCTTGAAAGGGATTGTGTTATTTATGGAAGATGAGATACACTGGTTGAAACGAGATGCTGTCGACTGACCATGACTCTTCAAACATTTAGACACCCCCAAACCCAAAAAAAAAGATAAGAAAAATATTAAAAAAAATATATTTCTCATAGAAAAGGAATGATAGTTGTAGTTTTATATCTCAGGTATCACATATCGTTGATGAATATCGATGTGGCCGAACTCCAAATCCAGATGTACTCTGCAATACAAGAATAAAGTTTGGTCTGTTTTTAGATCTCTTTGAAGAATCTCTTCACCCATTATTAGAAAACTCATCGATAAGTTGATTGGTGGTTTTCGTGATAGGTGCATTTGTAGATGCCCTAAGTGGTATGAAGTTTGACTTCGTCGCCTCTGGACATTATGCAAAGGTTGTTCACCCAGATAGCAGTGATAAAGATGAACATTCTACTTTGAAATTATCCAAAGATATGGTATGTTAGCTGTGGCAGTAGCGTTCCTCAGTGGTGTTTGGGTACCCTCACACCTATGGTTACTTTGGTTTCAGGTTAAGGACCAAACGTACTTTCTCTCACACCTTTCACAGTCACAACTTCAGGGACTTATCTTCCCTCTTGGATGTATCCGAAAGGTCAGGTGGGAACTTTTGTGTGAACATATAAATACACACATCCTCTTGTTTATTTGTCCGGTAATAGTTTGTAGTGCTTCTCAAGTTTCACAGACAAATTATGATATCCACAAGATGGAGTTATTTTTTATGTATCAGTCTCTTCATATGCCCTTTATGTTATTGTGGCATAAGCTGCAATCTGGTACTTAATCACTTTTCCATAATCATTTCCAGGAAGAAGTCCGGGGACTTGCCAAAATATTTGAATTACCTAACAAAGATAGAAAGGATTCACAAGGGATATGCTTTCTTGGAAAGGTATGTTTTGCTGCCATCAACATGCACATCTTTTTGTTTTCCGGAGCAATCAAGTATGTTTGGTTAATATATTACTAGGAACTATAATTGGATTAATTCTGACCCAACTTTGATTGTAAAGACTGTAGCTTGCGATTTGATAAAGCACTAAATTCTCCAAACTCGACTCATTTTGAGTTATCAGGTCTTGGCAGTTGTTGCTGTATTCCTTATTAGACTCTCATCAATCTTTTGCAATCTGATACCTATATGTGTTTGAGTTGCAGATAAAGTTCAGTGAATTCGTCGCCAGACACATTGGGGAGAAAGAAGGTGTGATATTAGAAGCTGAGACAGGGGACTTCCTCGGGAGTCATCGAGGCTTTTGGTTCTACACAATTGGCCAACGCCAAGGATTACGTCTTCCTGGTGGACCTTGGTATAACTATTCCATGAGTTTTTACCGCCATTGAATATACTAGGTTTTATTCTGATTAACATATAGCAGTAGAGATTTACCAACATTTGTTTGGTTATTGTATAGGTATGTTGTGGAGAAGGATGTGGAAAATAACGTAGTATTTGTATCAAGAAACTATTTTGCGGCTGACAAGAGGAGGCGCATATTTCGTGTTGGATCCTTAAGATGGTTAAGTGGTTCACCTCCAAGGCAGATCACTGAAATTCAATGCAAGGTATGGTTTCTTTCTGTATCTTTGAGGTAGGTCATCATCCGAATACATAGGCCCACCAATGATCAATCTGTTTTAGGCTTATTTCAGGTAATTTGAATGTTTATATAATATGAGAATAATTTGATGTTAAAGGACAAGATGTGGAAGAGAGAGGTCATGTAATATATTAAAAAATAATTGTGAGGTGTTAAAATAATGTTATATACATTTTCCCTTTAACTTATTCTATGGATTTAACTTTTATTTCAAATGTAAATGTGAAAGAAGCTTTTTAAATACTACGTCCAAATATTTCGAAAGCAGAGTACTCAAAGTCGGATTTAGTAACTTATGTATTCAAATAAACTTAAGTTCCTCGATACATTTTCAATTGAAAAAGTGATGTGATGGTGATGCCCCGCGTAAATCAATTTCAAGGAGTCGAACGTATGTCTGTTCCAGTTTGTTTGAAATTCTATCGAGCTTTAAACATAATGTTTGTGCTTGATTTGATTAGCAATTGGGTCGAGCTCGAGTAGTTTGATTTTTTTGTATGCATTTTATTATTTACATTCAACTCTTGTCGAGTTTGAGCCGAGCTTTATATCTTATGAAACAAAAACAAAATTATAGTGAAGCTTGGTTCTTATGAGCTTTTTACCAGTCGAGCTTGAATCGAGTATCAAGTAACTAGGTCAGAATTCGATTACCCAGCACCCCTCATTTTGCACTTTTTTTATCCCTTCCTCTCGTACTAAAATTTCTGCATCCGCCCCTGTATATTTGTTCATGACTTGCAAGATGCTAATGTAAGATTCCCAGGATTATAAATTCCAAACCTTTTTACAGGTTCGGCATGGTCCGGTTTTCTACAGTTGTGATTTGTCTATTGAGGCCGACACAAACAGCCACGGAATTGCGGTCGTCAAATTATCTGAAGATGATCAAGGTCTGGCAGCTGGGCAATTTGCTGCCTTCTATCAGGGATCGACCTGCCTTGGATCCGGCGTGATCTTGGAGTCGTGGGACGATCAGGGCTTTCCGGTTTGTGATAGGGCTCTTGAGATAGCGAAAATGGAAGATAAATCAAAGCTCGGGAAGCCAGTTAAGATTAGAGTGAGAGCAGAGAGTAGTAAGAAAGGAGTGAAATCCAATCGTAAAGAATGTGACGTGAAGCTTAATTCAACATCCTCTGTTGACTGTGAGACGGATGGTCCAAATGAAAGAGCGACACGGTCTTATGATCCATCAAAATGGCTCATGGACAAATTTTCACAGTTCTTCTAGATCCGGGGAAACACACACACACACACAGGGGTTGCCTTATCGTAAAGTCGTGTTAGTTAGTTAGTTATACTTCAAGTGGGTATCTTCTCACCTTTTGAAAGTGGTGTGGAATTACCAGGATTCGGATCTGGACCCCTCTGCTCTCAAAATCTCTAGTATTCATGTCGCCTTGTAATTTAAAATATATTTTATGGGTTTTAAAGAGCGTTTTGATAGAGAGAATTCTGTCTTTTTAACAAACACATGGATTTTTTTTTATTTATTTTGATTTATTTAGCCTTTTAAAATTATTACTTATTCCAAGATTAAAACTAAAGTTGTAGGGGTGAGACTTTTTTTTTTCTTTTTATTTTTGGTGGTGTGCAAGTGCTTGAAATGGTTATAACTAAATCTAGCAAACAGGCTATCCAGTATTCTATCGTTCCCGTTCCGCTCCCGCGACTTGCGGTAGGCGGAGCGTGTTTGGGTATTATTTTCATCCACGGGTACCTATCAGCCACTCACCTAAATTTTTATTTTTAAATATATTTAACATATATTTTACATTTACACTATATATTTATGTATTTTTTATGCATTTGTTAATAATGACAAGTTCTCTAATCATATGTACTATAAAAATAAAATACAAGATTAAAAATTTAAAAAAAAATTATCTTCTTAAGTAAAAATAACATCTTTTCTATGCTGGTTGACATGCCCCGTGTGGTGGGTTGACTCGCACTGTCCTATTCACCTCATGGGACAGGTTGAGTTTTCAAGTGCTAACTGCTCTATTGCCATCCGTAATTTTGTTACCATTCCATCTCATTTGAAGTGGTACTTTGAAAATATAATGTCTTAATAGAAGAGTATACTTTCAAATTAAAATCTTTAAGTAAGAGTTATATAAATCAAAATATTATTGATGTTGTAAACTAGAGAGAAGAGGCAATATCGTAGAGAATGTAAATTCTGTGTATTCAATCAAAGGTCTCTGTTCATACTAATGGGAGCTAAGGTTTCGGGTTAGATTTCTTGGTCAACACTTATAAGATATATCTAGAAGATATATTTACAATACTTGACATTGATTACCAATCCCCAAAACATATGTTGCCCCATTAAAATTTTGCGATGAAACTCAATGGGACAAAACCTAGTCGAAGAAAAAAGAGTACAACTGCTCCCTCTGAATTTGAGATCATTGCAGATCTTTGAGTTGGCGTATGCCGATCTTGTGTACCAACTTTATGAATGTTGATGTTAGTAATGCCTCTGTCAAATTATCACTTAAGCGAATTTGTTGAACGTTGACATCGCATCCTTTTTAAGATCGTGTAGAAGAGCTTGGGAGAAATATGTTTCATCCTATCGCCTTTGATGTATCATTCCTTGAGTTGCGCGATGCAAGCAACATTATCTTCATACAAAACAGTCGGGTTGTCCTTTGATGAAGCTAATCCGCATGATTATTGGATGTGACTTGCATATTTCTCAATAGTACACACTCTCGACTAGCTTCATATATTGCAATGATTTTGAGGATGTTGCAGTTAAAGTTTGATTCAGTAAATTCCATGATATAGCAGTTCTACTACATGTGAAACTGTAGCTAGTTTGTGACTTGCCTTGATGTGGATCGGATAAAAATCTCGCATCTAAATATTCCACTAGAGAATTATCAATTTTTATGAATAATATAATCCAATGTCAATAGTACCTAAACCTTTTAGGTAATGTAGAATGTGTTTAACACCATTCTAATATCTCAAAGTGGGCGCAGAGCTATATCTTGCAAGAAGATTGACAGAAAAAGCTATATCTGATCTAATATTATTAGCCAGATAAGTCAATGCTCCAATTACACTCAGATATGGTACTTCAGGACTAAGTATCGTTTCAGCATTTTCAATAGGTCGAAATGGATCTTTCTTCGTATCAAGAGATCTAATGACTATTGGTGACGCTAATGGATGTGCATTGTCCATGTAGAAGCGTTTCAACATTTTTTCGGTATATGTAGATTGATGAGTAAACGTTCCTCCACGAATACGTTCAATTTGCAAACCAAGACAAATTTTGGTCTTTACCAAATATTTCAACTCAAATTCTTTCTTCAAAAACTCACCAGTTTTATTGAGATCTTCAGGAGTCCTAATTAAATTTAAATCATCAACATAAACTGCTATTATTGCAAATACAATTTCAGTTTTCTTAATAAAAACACAAGGGAAGATATAAACTGCTATTATTGCAAATACACTTTCAGTTTTCTTAATAAAAACACAATGGAAGATATCATTATTCTTGTATCCTTCTTGCAAAAGATACTTGCAAAATCTATTATACCACATACGAGCAGACTATTTTAGTCCATACAATAATTTTTGCAGTTTAATCGAATACATGTTTTTGGGTTTTAATCCTCCGGGCATTTCAAATCCTTCGAGAATTTTCATATATATGTCATTATCTAATGACCCATATAGATAGGCAGTTAGTACATCCATAAGGCGCTTTATCAAGCCTTTATGACACGACCAAACTAATAAAAAATTTGAAAGTAATCACGTCTACTACTGGAGAATATGTTTCATCATAATCAATTAGTGGTCTTTGAGAGGAACCTTGTGCTATGAGTCTTGCTCTATATTTCGTAATCTCATTTTTCTCGTTTCTCTTTCTAACAAAGATCCATCTGTACAGAGATTGCAAATTCTGGAGTTAGGATTATAGGTCCAAATGCTTTTCGGTTATCAAAGGAATTTAATTCCCCTTCTATAGCTCCTTTGCACATTGGCCAACCATTTCTCTATTTACATTCTCTAACAAGTTTTGGTTCAGGATCCTCATTTAAAGTTTGATAAGCTATATGAAAGATGAATATATCATCCATGCCGATATTTTCTCTCTCTAGTATTTGGTTTGAAGATAATTTTTTTTTTGAGATCTCATGATTTTCCGACACTTGCAATTCTTGAGGAATTACATCTTTCATTTGATTGATTACTCATTCTCGTCATTGTTTCGTTTCCGTCTTGCCTCTTTCTTTTCATAGGCCCAGAATATTTAGTACTAATTGGTCGACCACGTTCTTGACGAATTTTAGATTCATTTGCTTCTAAAGCTATTTATCCTTCAGGGACATCATTTTTATCTGGAGATTTGCAGCATGTATGTGAGATAGTGTTACTTCTCTTGTATTTAAAAAAGCACGAGGAAGTTGGTTTGCAATTTTGTGCAAATGAATGATCTTTTCAACTTTTTATTCACAATGATTAGTTTTAGACTCAAAATGTGACAAGCTTTTCTCATTCCAAGAAATTTTCATGTGCTTTTCTGGATGTAGATTTGTTCCACCTAACGTTGAGAATGTCATTTCGTCAAAATGACAATCTGCAAAACGTGCAGTAAATAAATCACTTGTCAAAGGTTCAATATACCTTATAATCGAGGGTGAATCAAATCCAACATATATCCCAAGCCTCCGTTGGGGACCCATTTTTATTCATTGTGGAGGCGCAATTGGGACTTGAACCGCGCAACCAAAAGTTCGTAAGTGAGAAACATCAGGTTCTCGACCAAAAATAATTTGTATGGGGGAGTATTCATGATTGACTGATAGCCTTATTCGAAATAATGTTGCAGCATGTAATATGTTATGACCTCAAGCACTAGTTGGGAGTTTTAACTTCATAAGTAATGGTCTAGCAATAAGTTGAAGACATTTAATAAGCAATTCTGCTAAATTATTTTGAATATGGACATGAGCTACTGAATGTTCAATATCAATTCCAATAGGCATACAATAATTTTCAAATGCTTGAGATGTAAACTCACTAGCATTATCAAGACGAATGCGTTTAACTGAATGGTCTAGGAATTGAGCTTTTAATTTTATATTTCGGGTAACTAGTCCATCAAATGCTGCATTTTTAGTAGAAAGCAAGCACATGTGTGACCATCCGGAAGAAGCATCAATCAATACCATAAAATATTGAAAAGTCTAGATGGTGGATGTATAGGTCCACAAATATCTTCTTGAATTCTTTCTAAGAAAGATGGAGATTCAATATTGACCTTCGTAAATGAAGGTCTAATGACTAACTTGCCTTGAGCACAAGCATCACATGTGAATTCATTTGTAGAAAGAACCTTTTGATTCTTTATGTTGTGCCCATATATTATTGAATATTAATCGGCGCATTATAGTTGTTCTAGGATGTCCAAACCTATCATGCCAAAGCATAAAGTTTTTTGTATCGATGGATTTCAGGTTCATGACATGATTTGTCTCAATTGCCTTAATGAATGTGTAATACATTCCAGAAGATAGTGTTAATAATTTTTCTTTTGTCAGCTCATGGCGACACACAAAAGAATTTATGCAAGGATAATTATTGTCGCCTTTTGTAATTGTCTCGATGTGGTATCCATTACAACGGATATCCTTGAAACTTAGTAAGTTTATTTTAGACTTACTAGAATACAGGGCATTTTGAAAAACTAATTTAGTATCATTTGGCAAAGTGATACAAGCTATTCTGGAGCCTTCAATGATGTTTGATGCACCTGATATCGTGTTAACATTATCCTCAGTTAATGTCAACTTAAGAAAATACTTCTTCTTTTGAATGATGGTGTGTAGTGGCACTATCAGCAAGACATATATTACAAGATTCCATTTGAATTTCTTCTACGATCAAAGGGGAGGATGAAGATCGGTGTTGGAATATAAAACGCAGCGGAAGCGAGATAGATGTATTGAATATATTTGGTTTTATAAACTCACCAACAAAAATGGCAGATCTATTTAGGTTTGTCAATTAATTAATTAAACAGATTAATCAACAATTTAAATGCATATATTTACGCAGTATAATTGATAATCGATACCTTTTAAGCGAAGTGATAGAAAATTTCTTCTAGGTCGATTGAACTCCCCTTCGTACTCCTCATTGATCTTCTCGTATTTCTACCTCAAGATCTTCTAGAGTATATCCCGCCTAAGATCTAGATATCGTGTGGGCAATAATCTATCGGATCAAACTTGGACTTGCATTATGGGATCGGCCGAACCACTATCGTTCCTCAAGAATATCTCGATTTCTCTCTCTATTTTTCCTGACGATATTTTAGAAAAAATTTGTGTTTACCAAAATGTGGAATCAAAGACACAAGTCAAGATCCACAATTAAAACACACACAAAATCGAAAATCTTGTTCAATAATGAGTGTAAAAAGAACGGCCAATCCCTTTGTCCTATTTATAGGTGTTATGGGCTACTCTAGGGACCTTAAGGAGGATAAGGTAAGGACTCTCAATAGATTTTATTTTACCATATTAGGACTCTTCCTAATATAATGAATCTATTAATATCAACTTAGTCCACTAGAAGGTTGATATTGCACTTCCTACCAAAATCCCAAATTACAAAATTGGGCTCCTTTTTGAATTAATTATTTCCCGTGTTTAAGATATCACATGTCCATTAATTAATGTAAGCTACTAACAGCTTTTAATTAATTAATATATTATACATGAGTATACTACTCGACTTTTATTATTATATCGGAAAATTAATTCCACCTGCAGGGTTTAATATAATAATCATTTCGAGTGCCTCAAGGGACATGATCAGCCCGACTGGCCGGGACACGATTTCTAGCTATAATATTAATTATCATATAAATAATAATATTGCCCAAAATATCGAGCATATTGAGTCAATCATTTTGGCTCTCACCCATGATAAATCAAAGCAATAAATGTTAGATATATATAATTAATTATTAACCACTAGAATTAAGAAATAATAATTGTCCGAGATGTATGTTCTTCTTATAGTTAGTACAGAAGAATCTATCTCACCTCGATCCTGTTCAACATATAACGAATACGTTAATATATGATAATGGTCAAGACCAACCAATCTCAAGCATATACTACAACCTCTCACATAACGGTCTAATATTATATATGTTGTGAACTAATTATTACTATATAAGGGACCGATAATGTGATCTTCCGTGTGACTCGACACACCACATTGTCTACAATATAAAGTAATTGGACAACATTTGCATAACCATAGCGTGAATAAATGTGCAAAACATGTGATAAAATGAATTAAATATTCTCATAGATAAAGACCGGGAAATTAGGTAATACAAGCATAAAGTATACTTTGATGTATATACAACCCTAACAATCTCCCACTTATACTCAAAGCGTGATTTTGAAGTATAATATCTAGACTATGTCTATCTATCTCCCACTTATACTCAAAGCAATACTGCATACATCTCAACCTCATTCCTTCCACATGCCCTTCAAATGACTTTGGAGGCAAGCCTTTTGTGAAAGGATCAGCTAGGTTGTCTTCAGATGCTATCTTGGAGACAATAATCTTTCCTCTCTTCACAAAATCTCGAATGAGATGATATTTGCGCTTGATATGTTTGCTTGCTTTGTGGGCCCGTGGTTCCTTCGAATTTGCAACAGCACCGGTATTATCACAATAAAGTGTAATACTCCTAGGCAAATTAGGAATCACACCCAAATCCTTTAGGAAGTACTTGAGCCATACCGCCTCTTTAGCTGCCTCTGAGGCTGGTACATACTTGGCTTCCATGGTATAGTCCGCTATGCATTTTTGCTTCACACTCCTCCAACTGATGGCTCCACCTCCCAAAGTGAAAATATATCCGGAAGTTGATTTCGACTTTTCTTTGTCCAAACTGAAATCTGAGTCAGTGTAACCCAAAGGACAAAGTATATACGATTGATATACAAACATATGCTCCCTAGTCCTTCTCAGGTACTTGAGTATATGCTTGATAGCAATCCAATGTCCCGGTCCTGGGTTCAACTGATATCTCGCCACCATGCCTACAGCATGACAGATATCAGGCGTAGTGCAAAGCATTGCATACATGAGGCTTCCCACTGCCTAAGCATAAGGGACCAACTTCATGTCATCTATCTCCTTCTGTATCCTAGGACACATAGCCTTAGATAGGTGAATTCCATGTATGTAAGGTAAGAAACCTTTCTTGGAATTCTCCATACTAAACCGCTTTAGCACCATATCGATATAGGATGCCTGAGATAAGCACAACATCCTTTTCTTGCGATCTCGAAAGATATTAATACCAAGAATGTGCCCAGCTTCTCCCAAATCCTTCATATCGAACTACTCAGACAGCCATACCCTTACGTCTGATAATACCTTCACATTGTTTCCAATTAGAAGCATATCATCTACGTACAGTACAAGAAACACTAGCACGTTTCCATCACACTTTTTGTATACACAAACCTCACTAGGACACTGTTCAAAACCATAAGATTGAATAACCTCATCAAATCGCATGTTCCAAGACCTTGATGCTTGCTTGAGACCATAAATAGCTCTCTTAAGCTTTCACACTAAGTGCTCCTCTCCTTTAGCAATGAATCGCTCAGGTTGGCGCATATAGATTTCCTTATCAAGACTCCCGTTCAAGAACGCAGTATTGACATCCATCTGCCAAATATCCATATCCAAATGTGCATCTATAGGTAAGAGAATCCGGATCGATTTAAGCATGGCTACCGGCGAAAAGGTCTCATCATATTCGATGCCCTCCTTCTGAGTGTAACCTTTCACAACAAGTCGTGCTTTGAAGGTTTCAACCTTCCCTTTCGATCCTCTATTATACTTGTAGACCCACTTACTTCCAATAGGTTTTACCCCATTGGGTAGCTCTACTAGCTCCCACACTTGATTAGAATCCATAGACCCCATTTCGGATTCCATTGCTGTTTGCCAGGATTCAGCATCCTTGTCTTGAACTGACTGCTTATACGTATATGGATCCGTTTCATCCTGGTCTGGGGAGTGGTCCGAAGACGCTCCCACGCCAATGAAATGATCAGGTTGACGAACAACCCTCCCACTACGACGAGGCGTGTCCTTGGTTTGCGTATCCACAATAGTGTCGATATGTGGTACGCTAAGTATTTGTACAATTAGTATTGTCGAAATATCGCCCCTAAGTTCCTCTAGAATGACCTCACTCCTAGACTTGTGGCTTATTACATAGTCCTCCTCTAAGAACCGGGCATTGGTGCTAATAATGACCTTTTGATCTTTAAGACTGTAGAATAAGCCACCATTCGTTCCCTTCGGATATCCTACAAACACTCGTACTTCTGTACGAGATGCCAACTTATCAGTTTCCTTAGTCAGCACGTGTAATATCCGTAATTTTCCATTTTTAGCAGTTTCCATTTTTAGTGTATGTCTATTTTTATCGACTCGCTTGTAACCGTTTCGACATTTCGAATCTACTTTGTTCTTGGAGTTTTTCCATTTGGACGAGTTTTGATGATGTTTTCACGTAATTTCAGTTTGTGACATGTTTTGCCGTATGAACGTTCGATTCTTGTAAAACTCGTTCGTTTTCGTTGTTTCTTGGTTTGTACAAGTTCGTATGATTGAGTTGGTCGTGTTGAGACTTTCGGTTTGTAAATCCGACGTCGTTTCGTGATTTTCGGTCATTTGGGCCATTTTTGTAATTTCCTAATAGTTTAGGGAAATCTCGTTTTCGTTGTCGCATTACGGACCCTTCGGTGGTCGGAATTGTATTTTTCTTTCAGCGCTTAGCTCCGTCGTCTTGTATGCTTCGCGTTCATGTTCCTGGATTCTGGTCTCGTCGTGCGTTTCGTGTATTGTACCCTCGACAATACTTACTGCGATGTGACATCGCAGAATCGAATCGTGTGTAGGTAGCGCACGCTACTCCTGTTACCTTGCGTGCGCTACCGATAAGCATTTAGCGTACGCTAACCCCCTATTGTTAGCGTACGCTAACGAATGGTGGCAGTAGCCACTGGACCTGTCACGGCCCCGTTAGCGCGCGCTATATATGGCAGTTAGCGTGCGCTAACTTCACAGATTATATAAGTCACGGCGCTTCGAACAACGCTTTATTCTTTTCTCTTCGTTTCTTCGACGTGCGACCTCAGAGGCGATTTCCACCGGTACTGATCGGAGTTCTCTTCAAATTCCATCACCGTAGAGTCGTGTTAACATATTGTCATCAGCATAATCATCACCCATCGTCCGAATTCAAGGTATTTTCGTCTAGAACCCTAACTCGTCAAATTTGGGGGGTTTTCCGGGTTTTGCTAATTGGACTCGAATTATTCTAGTACGTTGTGATATTCCTCACCGATTATTGTTATTGGGTGATTCCCAATCCGTTTTTCTCTATTTTAATCCGCGAATTGTTGATACGGGGAGATTTTACGTAAACCCTCGCCCGTATCGATTGAACGTTTTTGTCGTGAATTGTAATCGGGGATTATGGGTGTATTCCGATCGGTTATTATTGTCCGTTGGGACTGAACTATGTTGATCCTTCGTTTAGGAACCGTCGTTTTCCACCCGGACCGTTCGTAGTTGTGTTTCACCGTTTCTTCAAGAATGTCTCAAAGGCAAGTACTTTACATTTGTTTACATGTTCTAGTATTTGAATTATGGTTGTATCGTGGTTGTTGTGGATGGTTATGTGTATGTTCACCTAGGGACAGTCCGACGGGGCCTCTAGGGATACGTATTGCCGTGAGTGTGCGTATCGCGAACTGTGGTTAGCCACCCAGGGATGTCCGACGGGGCTCTGCGGGGTACGGTGGCCGTGTGTCTCGTACCAACGGTTAACTTTGAATTGTGATTTGTTGGAGATAATGTGTTTTGTGATTGTACATCATAAATATTCCGGAATATAAAATGTTTTCTAAAATGACTTTTTGGCGCATATATTCATCTGATTAGAATGTAGTTCAAATGGATTGTACTTGCACTAGCAGTTGTCGCTAACCCCTTAAATGGGGGAAATACTTTTTGTATTTCAGGTATCGATCGTGGGGACAAACGAGCACTTGAGCCGTATGAAGATGAGGGGAAAGCATGATACTGTTCAGTAGACATTTGTTGGTGTTCAGTTATGTCACTTATTTTTGATGTCTTGTTTTGGGGTTTCTGTATTATAAAACTAGTTTAAGTACTCGAGTACTTCCTTTTCCAAATTGTTAATGCTGTGTTCCCGTTTTGGGAAATGGATTGATGTTGGATTCTATTCGTCGGGTTGTAGTCTTATATTTGAATTGTCATTTTATTGATGATTGGTGTCGTTGACGAATGTCTTGTTGGTACGTTAGCCTGGTGGATTCCATAGTGTGGGGTCCACGGCGCTGTAATATGCCCTGAATGTCTTGGGGGTGTTACAGAATATGGTATCAGAGCTTAGGTTTATGGATACCTAGCCGCGGTTATTCGGGTCTAGTCGAGTGTCGCTTTTGGGACAAGATTACCGCTATGCCATCATCTCAAGACGCCGGTGCTCGTAAGTTTTCCTAACTTGACTCGTTTCACCGCTCGCTCTATTCCCGCCTTAGTATCTTATTGCGTTTTGCGTTTGAATTGTACTTACCCGTTGCTTCTTCGAATTCGCCGGTAGAGGACGCGACGCGTCGCGGACGCGGTAGGGGACGTGGGCGCAGTGGTGGCGGCCATGTCCGATCACTCGGGAACCGATTCGGCGATGCCTTCTTTGTCGAGCAGTGTTCCCCTAGTTCCGAGGTCGGCAGGACTACCGCTAGCTCGTAATGCACACGAGAATGTTGGAGTGGCCAACATTTTGCAACAAGTAGCGAACTGCATGACGCTATCGACTCGAGCCGTTCTAGTCGGCCAAGCTAATGCCAACCCGGTTCCGCCTACCGGATCCGCAATGATAAGCTAATTCAGATGTGATTCGTATGCGTCCTCCGTAGTTTGATGGTGCTTCCACCCTTCCGGTTGGGAGAATGGATATTCGAGATGGAGAAAGTATTTGAGGTCATAATTGTTCTCGAGGAGAGGAAAGTACCCATTGCTCAAGATTTCCTCGCCAAGGAGGCAAAGAACGTGGTGGCAAGCGGTGAAACCGCGTGACCGGGCAGCTACGTGGGCAGAGTTTCGGGATCTGATGGAAGACGAATTCTGTCCTTGGCCAGTGAAAGAGGGGAGGATCCGAGCCTTCTTTGAGGCTAAGCCCCAAGATGTTCCTATATCTCAAGCTATCAAAGACTACAATCAACAGTTGCATTATGTGAGAAACCAAGTCCGAGATGAGCTTGATAAGATCCGCCACTTTGATATGCGGATGAAACCGAGGGTGCGCCACTATATGTCTGGTCTGGGGTGCACGACTTTGAAAGATTATCAGAATAAAGCGATGGCTTACGAGATGTCGTTTCATGGCGAGAGACGGCAAGAATCAAGGAAAGAAGCGAAGACCTCTGCCTGGGCCGGAGGTAAGTCAGGAGGGTATCCAAAGGCTCAGTCTGGTTCGCGAGTCTTCGGGAGTCAGTCGCCATCAGTTGGTCGAGGAAACGGTTCTAGGTCCGCTCCTGCTGGTTCCGTCCGTGGTCCTACGTGCTTCAACTGTAGTCGTACGGGCCACATGATGAGTGAGTGTGATAGGCCTCCGATTCAGTGTCTTGCTTGTGGTAGGATGGGTCATCGTGCTAAGTTTTGTACGGATGCATCTTGGGCTCAAGTTACTCAGATATCAGCCCCAGCTGCGGGAGAGCCGAGTGTGAATCAGGCACCGACAGTTCCTCAGCCGCAGCAGAGTTTTGGTAGAGGTCGAGGTCGTGGTCAGCCTTCTAGAGGGGGAGCTTCTAGTGCGGGGTCTGTTCCGCCCCGAGCGTACGAGATGAGACGAGCAGGAGATCCTGACGCGACGGTGGCTACAGGTACCGTCCACATCCTTGATCATCCTGTTCCCGTATTGTTCGATTCTGGTGCTACGCATTCTTTTATATCTATGGATTGTGTGCGTCGTCTGCATATTGATTGCTTGGTTGCGTGTGAACCATTTGTTGTTAAACTGCCTAGTGGGGATAGCATCGTGGGGGATCGTGAGATTAGAGATTTTCCAGTGAGTATCGCGGGGAGGGTTTGGCCTTCTAATCTGATCGCAGTAGATATTATAGATGAGGATTTGATTCTTGGTGAGGATTGGCTGGACCGTCATGGGGCGATCATGAATTATAGAACGAGGACTGTTTCGACGTTAGCCTCTGACAGTACTGAGCATTCTTTCGTAGGGCGTAAGCGGAGTAGACAGAGACTCTTGATCAGCGCCTTGAGGGCGGTGAGGCTTCTTAGGGGAGGTTGCACGGGTTATTGGTGTTACGCTTTGAGATCGGAAGAAGGGGGAGTCGAGCTCTCGTCTATTCCGGTAGTGTGTGAGTATCCTGATGTCTTTCCAGACGAGTTGCCGGGTTTGCCGCCGGACCGAGAAGTTGAATTTACTGTCGATTTAGAGCCGGGTGCAGCACCGATCTCTAAGACGCCATACCGTATGGCGCCCGCCGAGATGCTGGAGCTGAAGAAACAGTTGGGAGAGTTGCTAGACATGGGATATATTCGACCGAGTGCTTCACCTTGGGGCGCACCGGTCCTGTTTGTGAAAAAGAAGGATGGGTCACTTCGTTTGTGTATCGACTACCGAGAGTTGAACAAAGTGACCATCAAAAACAAGTATCCGCTCCCGAGGATTGATGACTTGTTTGATCAGTTGCAAGGGGCAACCGTGTTTTCGAAGATTGATTTGAGATCGGGGTATTATCAGCTCCGAGTGAAGGATACCGATATTCCGAAGACGGCCTTTCGGACGAGATACAGACACTACGAGTTTGTGGTTATGCCTTTTGGGCTAACCAACGCACCAGCCGTGTTCATGCAGCTTATGAACAAAGTCTTTATCGAGTACCTCGATAAGTGTGTAGTCATTTTTATCGATGATATCCTGATTTACTCGAAGAGCGAGGAGGAGCACGCCCGTCATTTGCATATCGTGTTAGATATTTTGAGAACTCAGCATCTTTTTGCGAAGTTCTCAAAGTGTGAGTTTTGGTTACGGGAGGTTATGTTTCTCGGCCATGTGATCTCGGCCGAGGGTGTTTGTGGACCCACATAAGGTAGAGGCAGTGTTGGATTGGGCGCCGCCCAAGAACGTGAAGGAGGTCCGCAGCTCGGGATTAGCCGGTATTACCGTAGATTCGTCGAGGGTTCTCTAAGCTCGCTCGGCCGACTTGTTACGAAGTCGAGAAGTTTGTGTGGACCAATGAGAGGCGTAATAGTTTTGAGGAATTGAAGAAGCGGTTGACGACCGCTCCCATTTCGCTTTACCGAGTGGTAATGATGGTTTCTCCGTTTATAGTGATGCTTCGGGCCAAGGGCTCGGATGCGTACTTATGCAAAGACGGAGGACGATTGCCTATGCTTCCGTCGCCTGAAACCGTATGAATTGAATTACCCTACGCACGATCTTGAGTTGGCCGCAGTCGTATTTGCGTTGAAGATCTGGCGTCATTACTTGTATGGCTCGTCGTGTCAGATTTTCACCGATCACAAGAGCCTAAAGTACATTTTCACCCAGAAAGAGCTCAATATGAGACAGAGGAGATGGTTGGAATTAATTAAGGATTACGATCTCGAGATCCTTTATCATCCGGGCAAGGCTAATGTGGTAGCAGATGCCTTGAGCCGGAAATCGGTATCGCTTCGGGCGCTTGAGTTACTCACGGCCCAGTCGGGACTTCAGCGAGAGTTTATGAGGTTGAGCATTGAGATTGTGCTGCCAGAGAATTCCGGGCAGTTGCGTACTCTTGAGATTTCTTCATCTCTGGTCGAGGACATTAAATCGGGACAGTTGGAGGACCCGATGTTTATTCAGCTTCGAGAGAGTGTAGGGAAGGGGAAAGCCCCAGGATTCGTTATTCATGAGGACGGAGTGTTGAGATTCCGAGGTCGGTTGTGCGTTCCGAACGACTCGGAATTGAGACAGAGTATCATGCGAGAGGCTCATGCGTCACCTTACTCAGTCCATCCGGGCTCGTGTAAAATGTATAAAGATTTGAGGAAAAATTTCTGGTGGAACGATATGAAGAAGGAGGTAGTTCAATTTGTGGCTAAGTGTTTGACTTGTCAGCAAGTCAAGATTGAGCATCAGCGGCCAACCGGATTATTGAAACCACTTCCCGTTCCGGAATGGAAGTGGGAGGACATCTCTATGGATTTTGTCACGAGTTTGCTGAGGACGAAGACTGGTATGAATATGGTGTGGGTGATTGTAGACCGACTGACTAAGTCGGCATATTTTCTGGGCATCAAGGATACTTGGGGTCCAGAAAAGTTGGCTCGTGTTTTTATCGCACAGATAGTGAGGCTTCATGGTACACCGAGGACCATTATTTCAGACAGAGATGGCCGATTTGTATCGCATTTTTGGCAGGCGGTACATAAGGCATTGGGGACACAGTTACGTTTGAGCACTTCGTTCCATCCCCAGACCGATGGGCAGTCCGAACGTACCATTCAGACGTTCGAGGATTTGTTGCGCGCGTGTGCATTAGATTGGAGTAGTGACTGGGAGGAGCATTTGGCCTTAATTGAGTTTACTTATAATAATAGCTGGCACGCGTCGATTAAGATGGAACCGTATGAGGCACTTTATGGCCGACGTTGCCGATCACCGATATGTTGGGATGAGCCGTACGATTTGGTTGGCACCGAGCCGGACCTTGTGTTGGAGACGAGGGAGAAAGTTGAATTGATTAGGAAGAGAATGTTGGCTGCTCAGAGTCGACAAAAGTCTTATGCGGATGTTAGGCGTAGACCCTTGGAGTTTGAGGTGGGAGATCATGTTCTGTTGAGAGTGTCTCCGACGAAAGGAGTTTTCCGTTTTGGGAAGAAGGGGAAACTCAGCCCGAGATATATTGGACCTTTCGAGGTATTGGAGAGATTCGGTGAGTTGGCATACCGTTTGGCTTTACCTCTGTCGCTGAGTCATGTGCATAGCGTATTTCACGTTTCCTAGTTGAGGAAGTACGTTCGGGACCCGTCCCACATTATTGACTTTGGGGACGTGGAGATCGAGAAGGATGTTACGTTTGGAGAGAGGCCCGTCAAGATTTTGGAGCGGCGAGACAAACAGTTAAGGCACAAAACCATTCCTTTGGTTAAGGTGCAATGGTCGAGGCACGGAGTAGAAGAAGCGACGTGGGAGCTAGAGGAGGATATACGTTCGAGACACCCCGAGCTTTTTGATTCTTAAGTTTCAGGACGAAACTTTATTTTAGAGGAGGAGAATGTAATATCCGTAATTTTCCATTTTTAGTAGTTTCCATTTTTAGTATATGTCTATTTTTATCGACTCGCTTGTAACCGTTTCGACATTTCGAATCTACTTTGTTCTTGGAGTTTTTCCATTTGGACGAGTTTTGATGATGTTTTCACGTAATTTCAGTTTGTGACATGTTTTGCCGTATGAACGTTCGATTCTTGTAAAACTCGTTCGTTTTTGTTGTTTCTTGGTTTGTACAAGTTCGTATGATTGAGTTGGTCGTGTTGAGACTTTCGGTTTGTAAATCCGACGTCGTTTCATGATTTTCGGTCATTTGGGCCATTTTGTAATTTCCTAATAGTTTAGGGAAATCTCGTTTTCGTTGTCGCATTACGGACCCTTCGGTGGTCGGAATTGTATTTTTCTTTCAGCGCTTAGCTCCGTCGTCTTGTATGCTTCGCGTTTATGTTCCTGGATTCTGGTCTCGTCGTGCGTTTCGTGTATTGTACCCTCGACAGCAGCTTACTGCTGATGTGACATCAGCAGTACTGAACTGCTGTGTAGGTAGCGCACGCTACTCCTGTTACCTTGCGTGCGCTACCGATAAACATTTAGCGTACGCTAACCCCCTATTGTTAGCGTACGCTAACGAATGGTGGCAGTAGCCACTGGACCTGTCACGGCCCCGTTAGCGCGCGCTATATATGGCAGTTAGCGTGCGCTAACTTCACAGATTATATATAAGTCGTAGGCGCTTTGAGCAGTTTTATTCTTTTCTCTTCGTTTCTTCGACGTGCGACCTCAGAGGCGATTTCCACCGGTACTGATCGGAGTTCTCTTCAAATTCCATCACCGTAGAGTCGTGTTAACATATTGTCATCAGCATAATTATCATCCATCGTCCGAATTCAAGGTATTTTCGTCTAGAACCCTAACTCGTCAAATTTGGGGGGGTTTCCGGGTTTTGCTAATTGGACTCGAATTATTCTAGTACGTTGTGATATTCCTCACTGATTATTGTTATTGGGTGATTCCCAATCCGTTTTTCTCTATTTTAATTCGCGAATTGTTGATACGGGGAGATTTTACGTAAACCCTCGCCCGTATCGATTGAACGTTTTTGTCGTGAATTGTAATCGGGGATTATGGGTGTATTCCGATCGGTTATTATTGTCCGTTGGGACTGAACTATGTTGATCCTTCGTTTAGGAACCGTCGTTTTCCACCCGAACCATTCGTAGTTGTGTTTCACTTCCGTTTCTTCAAGAATGCCTCAAAGGCAAGTACTTTACATTTGTTTACATGTTCTAGTATTTGAATTATGGCTGTATCGTGGTTGTTGTGGATGGTTATGTGTATGTTCATCTAGGGACGGTCCGACGGGGCCTCTAGGGATACGTATTGCCGTGAGTGTGCGTATCGCGAACTGTGGTTAGCCACCCAGGGATGTCCGACGGGGCTCTGCGGGGTACGGTGGCCGTGTGTCTCGTACCAACGGTTAACTTTGAATTGTGATTTGTTGGAGATAATGTGTTTTGTGATTGTACATCATAAATATTCCGGAATATAAAATGTTTTCTAAAATGACTTTTTGGCGCATATATTCATCTGATTAGAATGTAGTTCAAATGGATTGTACTTGCACTAGCAGTTGTCGCTAACCCCTTAAATGGGGGAAATACTTTTTGTATTTCAGGTATCGATCGTGGGGACAAACGAGCACTTGAGCCGTATGAAGATGAGGGGCAAGCATGATACTGTTCAGTAGACATTTGTTGGTGTTCAGTTATGTCACTTATTTTTGATGTCTTGTTTTGGGGTTTCTGTATTATAAAACTGGTTTAAGTACTCGAGTACTTCCTTTTCCAAATTGTTAATGCTGTGTTCCCGTTTTGGGAAATGGATTGATATTGGATTCTATTCGTTGGGTTGTAGTCTTATATTTGAATTGTCGTTTTATTGATGATTGGTGTCGTTGACGAATGTCTTGTTGGTACGTTAGCCTGGTGGATTCCACAGTGTGGGGTCCACGACGCTGTAATATGCCCTGAATGTCTTGGGGGTGTTACAGAATATGGTATCAGAGCTTAGGTTTATGGATACCTAGGCTGTCGGTTATTTGGATCTAGTCGAGTGTCGTTTTTGGGACAGTATCACTGCTATGCCATCATCTCAGTACGCCGGTGCTCGTAAGTTTTCCTAACTTGACTCGTTTCACCGTTCTGTTCTATTCCTGTCTTAGTATCTTATTGCGTTATGCGTTTGAATTGTACTTACCCGTTGCTTCTTCAGAATTCCTGCTGGTAGAGGACGCGGACGCGGTCACGGACGCGGTAGGGGACGTGGCGCAGCCGGTGGGGCGGCCATGTCCGATCACTCGGGAACTGATTCGGCGATGCCTTCTTTGTCGAACAGTGTTCCCCCTAGTTCCGGAGGTCAGCAGGACCAGTCTGCTAGCTCCGGTAATGCACACGAGAATGTTGGAGTGGCCAACATTTTGCAACAAGTAGCGAACCAGATGACGCTACTGACTCAGGCCGTTCTAGTCGGCCAAGCTAATGCCAACCCGGTTCCGCCTACTGGATCCGGCAATGATAAGCTACTTCAGGATGTGATTCGTATGCGTCCTCCGTAGTTTGATGGTGCTTCCGACCCTTATGGTTGGGAGAATTGGCTATTCGAGATGGAGAAAGTATTTGAGGCTGCTAATTGTTCTGAGGAGAGGAAAGTACCCATTGCTCAGTACTTCCTCGCCAAGGAGGCAGCAACGTGGTGGCAAGAGGTGAAACCGCGTGACCGGGCAGCTACGTGGGCAGAGTTTCGGGATCTGATGGAAGACGAATTCTGTCCTTGGCCAGTGAAAGAGGGGAGGATCCGAGCGTTCTTTGAGGCTAAGCCCCAAGATGTTCCTATATCTCAAGCTATCAAAGACTACAATCAACAGTTGCATTATGTGAGAAACCAAGTCCGAGATGAGCTTGATAAGATCCGCCACTTTGATATGCGGCTGAAACCGAGGGTGCGCCACTACATGCCTGGTCTGGGGTGCACGGCTTTGAAAGATTATCAGAATAAAGCGATGGCTTACGAGATGTCGTTTTCTGCGACAGAGACGGCAATCAAGGAAAAAGCGTAAGACCTCTCGGCCGCTGGAGGCAAGTCGGTAGGGTATCCGAAGGCTCACTGTTCGCGAGTCTTGAGTCGGGCCGCCATCAGTTGGTCGAGGAAACAGTTCTAGGTCCGCTCCTGCTGGTTCCGTTCGTGGTCCTACGTGCTTCAACTGTAGTCGTACGGGCCACATGATGAGTGAGTGTGATAGGCCTCCGATTTAGTGTCTTGCTTGTGGTAGGATGGGTCATCGTGCTAAGTGTTGTACGGATGCAGCTCGGGCTCGAGTTACTCAGATATCAACCCCAGCTGCGGGAGAGCCGAGTGTGAATCAGGCACCGACAGTTCCTCAGCCGCAGCAGAGTTTTGGTAGAGGTCGAGGTCGTGGTCAGCCTTCTAGAGGGGGAGCTTCTAGTGCGGGGTCTGTTTCGCCCCGAGTGTACGAGATGAGACGAGCAGGAGATCCTGACGCGACGGTGGCTACAGGTACCGTCCACATCCATGATCATCCTGTTTCCGTATTGTTCGATTCTGGTGCTACGCATTCTTTTATATCTATGGATTGTGTGCGTCGTCTGCATATTGATTGCTTGGTTGCGTGTGAACCATTTGTTGTTAAACTGCCTAGTGGGGATAGCATCGTGGGGGATCGTGAGATTAGAGATTTTCCAGTGAGTATCGCGGGGAGGGTTTGGCCTTCTAATCTGATCACAGTAGATATTATAGATGAGGATTTGATTCTTGGTGAGGATTGGCTGGACCGTCATGGGGCGATCATGAATTATAGAACGAGGACTGTTTCGATGTTAGCCTCTGACGGTACTGAGCATTCTTTCGTAGGGCGTAAGCGGAGTAGACAGAGACTCTTGATCAGCGCCTTGAGGGCGGTGAGGCTTCTTAGGGGAGGTTGCACGGGTTATTGGTGTTACGCTTTGAGATCGGAAGAAGGGGGAGTCGAGCTCTCGTCTATTCCGGTAGTGTGTGAATATCTTGATGTCTTTCCAGACGAGTTGCCGGGTTTGCCGCCGGACCGAGAAGTTGAATTTACCGTCGATTTAGAGCCGGGTGCAGCACCGATCTCTAAGACGCCATACCGTATGGCGCCCGCCGAGATGCTGGAGCTGAAGTAACAGTTGGGAGAGTTGCTAGACATGGGATATATTCGACCGAGCGCTTCACCTTGGGGCGCACCGGTCCTGTTTGTGAAAAAGAAGGATGGGTCACTTCATTTGTGTATCGAATACCGAGAGTTGAACAAAGTGACCATCAAAAACAAGTATCCGCTCCCGAGGATTGATGACTTGTTTGATCAGTTGTAAGGGGCAACCGTGTTTTCGAAGATTGATTTGAGATCGGGGTATTATCAGCTCCGAGTGAAGGATACCGATATTCCGAAGACGGCCTTTCGGACGAGATACAGACACTACGAGTTTGTGGTTATGCCTTTTGGGCTAACCAACGCACCAGCCGTGTTCATGCCGCTTATGAACAAAGTCTTTATCGAGTACCTCGATAAGTGTGTAGTCATTTTTATCGATGATATCCTGATTTACTCGAAGAGCGAGGAGGAGCACGCCCGTCATTTGCATATCGTGTTAGATATTTTGAGAACTCAGCATATTTTTGCGAAGTTCTCAAAGTGTGAGTTTTGGTTACGGGAGGTTATGTTTCTCGGCCATGTGATCTCGGCCGAGGGTGTTCGTGTGGACCCACATAAGGTAGAGGCAGTGTTGGATTGGGCGCCGCCCAAGAACGTGAAGGAGGTCCGCAGTTTTCTGGGATTAGCCGGGTATTACCGTAGATTCGTCGAGGGGTTCTCTAAGCTCGCTCGACCGCTGACTCAGTTGTTACAGAAGTCAGAGAAGTTTGTGTGGACCAATGAGAGGCAGAATAGTTTTGAGGAATTGAAGAAGCGGTTGACGACCGCTCCCATTTTGGCTTTACCGAGTGATAATGATGGTTTCTCCGTTTATAGTGATGCTTCGGGCCAAGGGCTCGGATGCGTACTTATGCAGCACGGGAGGACGATTGCCTATGCTTCCCGTCAGTTGAAACCGTATGAATTGAATTACCCTACGCACGATCTTGAGTTGGCCGCAGTCGTATTTGCGTTGAAGATCTGGCGTCATTACTTGTATGGCTCGTCGTGTCAGATTTTCACCGATCACAATAGCCTAAAGTACATTTTCACCCAGAAAGAGCTCAATATGAGACACAGGAGATGGTTGGAATTAATTAAGGATTACGATCTCGAGATCCTTTATCATCCGGGCAAGGCTAATGTGGTAGCAGATGCCTTGAGCCGGAAATCGGTATCGCTTCGGGCGCTTGAGTTACTCACGGCCCAGTCGGGACTTCGAGAGTTTATGAGGTTGAGCATTGAGATTGTGCCGCCAGAGAATTCCGGCGATTGCGTACTCTTGAGATTTCTTCATCTCTCAGTCGAGGACATTAAATCGGGACACTGAGGACCCGATGTTTATTCAGCTTCGAGAGAGTGTAGGGAAGGGAAAAGCCCCAAGATTCGTTATTCATGAGGACGGAGTGTTGAGATTCCGAGGTCTGTTGTGCGTTCCGAACGACTCAGAATTGAGACAGAGTATCATGCGAGAGGCTCATGCGTCACCTTACTCAGTCCATCCGGGCTCGAGTAAAATGTATAAAGATCTGAGGAAAAATTTCTGGTGGAACGATATGAAGAAGGAGGTAGTTCAATTTGTGGCTAAGTGTTTGACTTGTCAGCAAGTCAAGATTGAGCATCAGCGGCCAGCCGGATTATTGAAACCACTTCCCGTTCCGGAATGGAAGTGGGAGGACATCTCTATGGATTTTGTCACGAGTTTGCCGAGGACGAAGACTGGTATGAATATGGTGTGGGTGATTGTAGACCGACTGACTAAGTCGGCATATTTTCTGGGCATCAAGGATACTTGGGGTCCAGAAAAGTTGGCTCGTGTTTTTATCGCACAGATAGTGAGGCTTCATGGTACACCGAGGACCATTATTTCGCAGAGATGGCCGATTTGTATCGCATTTTGGCAAAGCGGTACATAAGGCATTGGGGACACAGATTACGTTTGAGCACTTCGTTCCATCCCTGCATCGATGCATCCAACGTACCATTCAGACGTTCGAGGATTTGTTGCGCGCGTGTGCATTAGATTGGAGTAGTGACTGGGAGGAGCATTTGGCCTTAATTGAGTTTACTTATAATAATAGCTGGCACGCGTCGATTAAGATGGAACCGTATGAGGCACTTTATGGCCGACGTTGCCGATCACCGATATGTTGGGATGAGCCGTACGATTTGGTTGGCACCGAGCCGAACCTTGTGTTGGAGACGAGGGAGAAAGTTGAATTGATTAGGAAGAGAATGTTGGCTGCTCAGAGTCGACAAAAGTCTTATGCGGATGTTAGGCGTAGACCCTTGGAGTTTGAGGTGGGAGATCATGTTCTGTTGAGAGTGTCTCCGACGAAAGGAGTTTTCCGTTTTGGGAATAAGGGGAAACTCAGCCCGAGATATATTGGACCTTTCGAGGTATTGGAGAGAGTCGGTGAGTTGGCATACCGTTTGGCTTTACCTCTGTCGCTGAGTCATGTGCATAGCGTATTTCACGTTTCCCAGTTGAGGAAGTACGTTCCGGACCCGTCCCACATTATTGACTTTGGGGACGTGGAGATCGAGAAGGATGTTACGTTTGGAGAGAGGCCCGTCAAGATTTTGGAGCGGCGAGACAAACAGTTAAGGCACAAAACCATTCCTTTGGTTAAGGTACAATGGTCGAGGCAGGAGTAGAAGAAGCGACGTGGGAGCTAGAGGAGGATATGCGTTCGAGACACCCCGAGCTTTTTGATTCTTAAGTTTCAGGACGAAACTTTATTTTAGAGGGGGAGAATGTAATATCCGTAATTTTCCATTTTTAGTAGTTTCCATTTTTAGTGTATGTCTATTTTTATCGACTCGCTTGTAACCGTTTCGACATTTCGAATCTACTTTGTTCTTGGAGTTTTTCCATTTGGACGAGTTTTGATGATGTTTTCACGTAATTTCAGTTTGTGACATGTTTTGCCGTATGAACGTTCGATTCTTGTAAAACTCGTTCGTTTTTGTTGTTTCTTGGTTTGTACAAGTTCGTATGATTGAGTTGGTCGTGTTGAGACTTTCAGTTTGTAAATCCGACGTCGTTTCATGATTTTCGGTCATTTGGGCCATTTTGTAATTTCCTAATAGTTTAGGGAAATCTCGTTTTCGTTGTCGCATTACGGACCCTTCGGTGGTCGGAATTGTATTTTTCTTTCAGCGCTTAGCTCCGTCGTCTTGTATGCTTCACGTTCATGTTCCTAGATTCTGGTCTCGTGCATGCTTCGTATTGTACCCTCGGCAGCCATCACCGATGTGACATCGCAGCATCGAATCTGGCTGTGTAGGTAGCGCACGCTACTCCTGTTACCTTGCGTGCGCTACCGATAAACATTTAGCGTACGCTAACCCCCTATTGTTAGCGTACGCTAACGAATGGTGGCAGTAGCCACTGGACCTGTCACGGCCCCGTTAGCGCGCGCTATATATGGCAGTTAGCATGCGCTAGCTTCACAGATTATATATATAAGTCAGCGGGCAGTTTCAGAACAGCAGTTTTATTCTTTTCTCTTCGTTTTTTCGACGTGCGACCTCAGAGGCGATTTCCACCGGTACTGATCGGAGTTCTCTTCAAATTCCATCACCGTAGAGTCGTGTTAACATATTGTCATCAGCATAATCATCATCCATCGTCCGAATTCAAGGTATTTTCGTCTAGAACCCTAACTCGTCAAATTTGGGGGGTTTTCCGGGTTTTGCTAATTGGACTCGAATTATTCTAGTACGTTGTGATATTCCTCACTGATTATTGTTATTGGGTGATTCCCAATCCGTTTTTCTCTATTTTAATTCGCGAATTGTTGATACGGGGAGATTTTACGTAAACCCTCGCCCGTATCGATTGAACGTTTTTGTCGTGAATTGTAATCGGGGATTATGGGTGTATTCCGATCGGTTATTATTGTCCGTTGGGACTGAACTATGTTGATCCTTCGCTTAGAACCGCTGCTTTCCACCCGGACCGCTCGTAGTTGTGTTTCACTTCCGCTTTCTTCAAGAATGCCTCAAAGGCAAGTACTTTACATTTGTTTACATGTTCTAGTATTTGAATTATGGTCAGTATCGTGGTTGTTGTGGATGGTTATGTGTATGTTCATCTAGGGACGGTCCGACGGCCTCTAGGGATACGTATTGCCGTGAGTGTGCGTATCGCGAATCGTGGTTAGCCACCAGTGGATGTCCGACGGGGCTCATGGGTACGGTGGTCGTGTGTCTCGTACTCAAGTTAACTTTGAATTGTGATTTGTGGAGATAATGTGTTTTGTGATTGTACATCATAAATATTCCTAATATAAAATGTTTTCTAAAATGACTTTTTGGCGCATATATTCATTTGATTAGAATGTAGTTCAAATGGATTGTACTTGCACTAGCAGTTGTCGCTAACCCCTTAAATGGGGGAAATACTTTTTGTATTTCAGGTATCGATCGTGGGGACAAACGAGCACTTGAGCCGTATGAAGATGAGGGGCAAGCATGATAATCGCTCAGACATTTGTTGGTGTTCAGTTATGTCACTTATTTTTGATGTCTTGTTTTGTGGTTTCTGTATTATAAAACTGGTTTAAGTACTCGAGTACTTCCTTTTCCAAATTGTTAATGCTGTGTTCCCGTTTTGGGAAATGGATTGATATTGGATTCTATTCGTTGGGTTGTAGTCTTATATTTGAATTGTCGTTTTATTGATGATTGGTGTCGTTGACGAATGTCTTGTTGGTACGTTAGCCTGGTGGATTCCACAGTGTGGGGTCCACGGCGCTGTAATATGCCCTGAATGTCTTGGGGGTGTTACAGAATATGGTATCAGAGCTTAGGTTTATGGATACCTAGGTCGCGGTTATTCGGGTCTAGTCGAGTGTCGCTTTTGGGACAAGATCACCGCTATGCCATCATCTCAAGACGGTGCTCGTAAGTTTTCCTAACTTGACTCGTTTCACCGTTCTGTTCTATTCTTGTCTTAGTATCTTATTGCGTTTTGCGTTTGAATTGTACTTACCCGTTGCTTCTTCAGAATTCCTGCTGGTAGAGGACGCGGACGCGGTCACGGACGCGGTAGGGGACGTGGCGCAAATGGTGGCGGCCATGTCCGATCACTGAACCGATTCGGCGATGCCTTCTTTGTCGAATAGTGTTCCCCTAGTTCCGGAGGTCACAGACTACCGCTAGCTCCTAATGCACACGAGAATGTTGGAGTGGCCAACATTTTGCAACAAGTAGCGAACCAGATGACGCTACTGACTCAGGCCGTTCTAGTCGGCCAAGCTAATGCCAACCCGGTTCCGCCTACTGGATCCGGCAATGATAAGCTACTTCAGGATGTGATTCGTATGCGTCCTCCATAGTTTGATGGTGCTTCCGACCCTTATGGTTGGGAGAATTGGCTATTCGAGATGGAGAAAGTATTTGAGGCTGCTAATTGTTCTGAGGAGAGGAAAGTACCCATTGCTCAGTACTTCCTCGCCAAGGAGGCAAAGAACGTGGTGGCAAGAGGTGAAACCGCGTGACCGGGCAGCTACGTGGGCAGAGTTTCGGGATCTGATGGAAGACGAATTCTGTCCTTGGCCAGTGAAAGAGGGGAGGATCCGAGCCTTCTTTGAGGCTAAGCCCCAAGATGTTCCTATATCTCAAGCTATCAAAGACTACAATCAACAGTTGCATTATGTGAGAAACCAAGTCCGAGATGAGCTTGATAAGATCCGCCACTTTGATATGTGGATGAAACCGAGGGTGCGCCACTACATGCCTGGTCTGGGGTGCATGGCTTTGAAAGATTATCAGAATAAAGCGATGGCTTACGAGATGTCGTTTTCTGCGACAGAGACGGCAACTGAAGGAAAGAAGCAGAAGACCTCTGGTCAGTTTTCGGGAGGCAAGTCAGGAGGGTATCCGAAGGCTCAGTATGGTTCGCGAGTCTTCAGGAGTCAGTCGCCATCAGTTGGTCGAGGAAACAGTTCTAGGTCCGCTCCTGCTGGTTCCGTTCGTGGTCCTACGTGCTTCAACTGTAGTCGTACGGGCCACATGATGAGTGAGTGTGATAGGCCTCCGATTTAGTGTCTTGCTTGTGGTAGGATGGGTCATCGTGCTAAGTTTTGTACGGATGCATCTCGGGCTCCAGTTACTCAGATATCAGCCCCAACTGCGGGAGAGCCGAGTGTGAATCAGGCACCGACAGTTCCTCAGCCGCAGCAGAGTTTTGGTAGAGGTCGAGGTCGTGGTCAACCTTCTAGAGAGGGAGCTTCTAGTGCGGGGTCTGTTCCGCGCCGAGTGTACGAGATGAGACGAGCAGGAGATCCTAACGCGACGGTGGCTACAGGTACCGTCCACATCCTTGATCATCCTGTTTCCGTATTGTTCGATTCTGGTGCTACGCATTCTTTTATATCTATGGATTGTGTGCGTCGTCTGCATATTGATTGCTTGGTTGCGTGTGAACCATTTGTTGTTAAACTGCCTAGTGGGGATAGCATCGTGGGGGATCGTGAGATTAGAGATTTTCCAGTGAGTATCGCGGGGAGGGTTTGGCCTTCTAATCTGATCGCAGTAGATATTATAGATGAGGATTTGATTCTTGGTGAGGATTGGCTGGACCGTCATGGGGCGATCATGAATTATAGAACGAGGACTGTTTCGATGTTAGCCTGACAGATCGAGCATTCTTTCGTAGGGCGTAAGCGGAGTAGACAGAGACTCTTGATCGGCGCCTTGAGGCGGTGAGGCTTCTTAGGGAGGTTGCACGGGTTATTGGTGTTACGCTTTGAGATCGGAAGAAGGGGAGTCGAGCTCTCGCTCATTCCAGAGTGTGTGAGTATCCTGATGTCTTTCCAGACGAGTTGCCGGGTTTGCCGCCGGACCGAGAAGTTGAATTTACCGTCGATTTAGAGCCGGGTGCAGCACCGATCTCTAAGACGCCATACCGTATGGCGCCCGCCGAGATGCTGGAGCTGAAGTAACAGTTGGGAGAGTTGCTAGACATGGGATATATTCGACCGAGCGCTTCACCTTGGGGCGCACCGGTCCTGTTTGTGAAAAAGAAGGATGGATCACTTCATTTGTGTATCGACTACCGAGAGTTGAACAAAGTGACCATCAAAAACAAGTATCCGCTCCCGAGGATTGATGACTTATTTGATCAGTTGCAAGGGGCAACCGTGTTTTCGAAGATTGATTTGAGATCGGGGTATTATCAGCTCCGAGTGAAGGATACCGATATTCCGAAGACGGTCTTTCAGACGAGATACGGACACTACGAGTTTGTGGTTATGCCTTTTGGGCTAACCAACGCACCAGCCGTGTTCATGCAGCTTATGAACAAAGTCTTTATCGAGTACCTCGATAAGTGTGTAGTCGTTTTTATCGATGATATCCTGATTTACTCGAAGAGCGAGGAGGAGCACGCCCGTCATTTGCATATCGTGTTAGATATTTTGAGAACTCAGCATCTTTTTGCGAAGTTCTCAAAGTGTGAGTTTTGGTTACGGGAGGTTATGTTTCTCGGCCATGTGATCTCGGCCGAGGGTGTTCGTGTGGACCCACATAAGGTAGAGGCAGTGTTGGATTGGACGCCGCCCAAGAACGTGAAGGAGGTCCGCAGTTTTCTGGGATTAGCCGGGTATTACCGTAGATTCATCGAGGGGTTCTCTAAGCTCGCTCGACCGCTGACTCAGTTGTTACGTGTCGGAGAAGTTTGTGTGGACCAATGAGAGGCAGAATAGTTTTGAGGAATTGAAGAAGCGGTTGACGACCGCTCCCGTTTTGGCTTTACCGAGTGGTAATGATGGTTTCTCCGTTTATAGTGATGCTTCGGGCCAAGGGCTCGGATGCGTACTTATGCAGCACGGGAGGACGATTGTCTATGCTTCCCGTCAGTTGAAACCGTATGAATTGAATTACCCTACGCACGAAACCCCAAATTAACACTATTGTTAATTTAAAATTATTATATATATATAAAGTATGAAGTTAGAAGTTAATAAAGTAAAAATAAGAAAATAAGAAAGAAAATTGATTTAGACTTGCACAAAAATTAAATTCTTAATAATGAGAAAATAAAATACAAAATAAGAGAAAAATGGAGAACTCGTGTTGACCCTCCCCTATCGCTTGTTACTACCGATTTTTTTTTTGATAACTCAATTTTTAGGCTTAAACCTAACTATGTCAAGAGAATACCCGCTTTCTCACACGCCACCAAGTTAAATTGTGGGATGCAGACGAATCGATCATGCTTGTTGGGCTCACGACGTACAACCAGATCCTCCCAAGAAAGAGAATACGAAGTCCTCTCTCGAATCGAACCCACACGAATGATATTCAAGATGGCGCTCACAAAGCGCTAATTAGAGTGTATATGCCTCGAGAAAATTTTTTGAAGTAGAGACAAGAGGGATAGAACCCCTGACCTCCACCCCACACCAGTTCGTTTGTTACCACCGATTATTGTGAGGGGGCATGTCGACACTAGCACACTTGAATGTCCACTCAGGCGGACCGGTTCTAAGACCAAATAGATGAGGAATACCTTCAAAAGATTTGTCATTAATGGTAGACTTTAGAGGTCCTGCTGGACTGCTGTTTCCCTCAGGCGGACTGTCCCAATTAGAACGAGGACAGTTATCACTTTTTATTTTTTTATTTTATTTTTTGATTATTGAGATTTTTTTTTATGCAGCGTGTGCGTAGACAAGAAGCAAACCGTAAATTTAAAATCTCGTTGATTCCGAAAAATACCGAGAATTTGATATAAAGATTCGTTGATTTCACAGAGATGTCGAAAATTGACAGGTGTAGAGGAAAATCCCTATTATATTCAATAAGCGAAAATTGAATGACAAAATATCTTACAGTTGTTTAAATAGCAAACCCTAATCGCAAAACTCTAAGGAAATAACAAAAAGATCTCGAAATTCTCAAAATATAATAAACAGTGCACAAGAAACAGTAAAATACAAATTTGACCCCAAGATGAAGGAATTCACCCAAAATTAGAGATGTTAAACGGGCTCGGGCCCGTAGAGCTGACCCGTTTAACCCGCCAAAAAACCGGGTTAGGACCGATATTTCCTGGCTTAAATCCGAACTTTTAGCGGACCGCTTAGCCTTGAAGGCTAGGCTAACCCGAAGCCCGCTAGGGCTAGCCCGAAACCCGATATATATTTATATACACTCTATTAATATTATGTATATAATATATATTAATATTATATATAATATATATTATTACTGTATTTGTTAATATAGTGTGTGTATATATATATATATATACATAAAAGTGTATTTTTTGTTATATTTATTATAGTATAGTTGTTACTATATATATAAAATATATTGTTATTTTTTTACTTATAAAAAGTAAAAATAGTTTTTTAAATATTTAGCGTTTAGCCCGACCGTTGAGTTAGGGTTATACCAATATTTCCTGGCTTAAATCCGAACTTTTTAAGGGACCAGAATTTAGCGGCTGCAAATTGGCCGCTTAACATCTCTACCCAAAATCTTCCATTGCTCATGGCGAAATCGAAGCGATGACTAATGCTCTGAAGGCGGTTTCTGCATAAAAACTCTAGTCTTTTATCTAACGAAATTCTTGAGATGTTCCAATTTTTGCATATAATGTAATTTCACTTGGCCCGCATTAATAAATCTCGATTTTTTTTTATTATTTTCTAAATTTTAGTTGTAAATTTATTATTCCATCCATGATGCATTATGTGGAGCACCACACATACACGTTATATATCGATGGATTAACAAGGGATGTCTCGTACGGAGCTATAGAGAAACACAAATTTCCCCAAGAAAAATGATAGTGCCTCCTGGGTTTTCGCCCGTTAAACCACCCACAGTCGCACACAGTTCAGAGAGAGGAAATGTTATCGTTGGACCTATGCGCTTCAACTATTCCTAAGAATTGCTCTTTACTACTCTCCCATCCATCAAAATCATTTCGTTCTCCAGTTCCTTTCCCGTTCTCCACCCACCGCCCCCGCGCGTTTCATCCGCAGAAGTCGTTTTTTGCTCCGTTATCGGCTGCCAATTTCTCCACAAACACAGAGAGAGACGATTTTGTGTTGGCGGATGTTAGGGAAGATAGTGAATACGACGAGCAAGACAGTGAGCTTGATGAAGATCACTCGTCATCGGACAACGAGGAGGCGGAGAGTTTTAACGTTCAGGAATTTGAGCGCGAGGCCAAACAGGTTCTGAAGGAGTTCTCTGATACTTTGTCCCGCGAACCCAAAATTGGTCAGTCTCTTGAATCCGCGAACCCCACCCCCAAATAACGATCAAAATTTGTCGTTGAGTTGGAGAAGACATGCTATATCTATTGTGCGCACTTGCTTGTGCCTTTTGCTTTTCTTTTTTCACTAGTGTAGACGTTGACATCCTTGTATATTCTTGATGATATCAGAAGATAAAGCTTCCCATCAGAAGGAAACTTGGGGAAAGCAGAAGAGGCGCTCTGGTACCGCTAGCAATGTCAGTGAAACTCTCTTTTTGGTCTTAATTTGTTCCCATTTAGTGTTTTTTTGATCTATCTCTTGTTTAGTTGCTTTGAAATGTACAAAATTATACAAATGAATAGTGTCAATTGCATGCGGATGTCGGGTGCGGGTGCATGTTTAAGTGTCGGACTCGGCTAATTCATGTAAAGGATTTAGTTTTTGGCCAAAAGTGAAGTGTCCAAGTGCCATACCCATCGGAGTGTTGAGTGTCTGACACGGCCACGGTATGGAGGGAGAATTGAAGAGTCCTGGTACATAGTGTGGGAATATGATTTGTTTAAGTAGCATCGAATTGGTGGAGGCAATTCCATGTATTTAATTTCGTACATTCATTCAGTTTCTCCATCTAGGACTTAGGTCATTGAATTATATTGTCATGGGGAGTATGTGAGATGATTATATCCAGAAAAGCTGAGGGTTTGATATTCGTGCGTGTAACCTTAGTACCTTCCTTTTTAGTTGCGGAAGTAAGTAGGAGAATTTTCGAATCCAATCATATGCAACTATTTTTATACTCAAGACCTGTAGGTATCTTTATTGCTACATATAAGCATCAGCTTGCCTTGCTCCATCATGCCACAATATGTTGTAATAGATTTTTGTTTTTCTTTTTTGTTTTTTGACCTTTTTTTTTTTTTTTTAATTTTCTTTTGCTGATTTCCTGCCCATTAATTTCTTTCTCAGATTCCTGATCATCTTCTTCAGAGGGTTGCAATAGTTGGAAGGCCAAATGTTGGTAAATCAGCGCTGTTTAATCGTCTTGTTGGGGTATGTACTGTTGTTCTGGAAATCTACTTTCTTAAGTTATGTCAGTTCTTGTATGTGATTTACTTTTAATATATGTAGCTCCAAGGCTTAATTATTCTAGGTGCCTGTTTGCAGGGGAACAAAGCCATTGTGGTTGACGAACCTGGTGTTACCAGGGATCGTTTGTATGGCAGATCATTTTGGGGAGACTATGAGTTTATGGTAGTAGATACTGGAGGTGTACTCACAATTTCAAAGTCTCAGGATGATGTGATGGAGGAACTTGCTATAACGACGACCATTGGTATGGAGGGGATTCCTCTTGCCTCAAGGGACGCTGCTGTTTCTAGGATGCCTTCCATGGTTGAGAGACAAGCTGCCATCGCCGTTGAAGAGTCGTCTGTAATCATATTCCTTGTTGATGGTCAGGTATGGTACTTCATTACATGTTGCTAATTGTACTTTGTAAAGTTGTATCCATTTATCTCATCTATTTTGTTTGATTATATCAGGTACATGTTTCTTCAAATAGCTTTTTGTCTTTTAAGAGTTTTCTAAAGAGATAATTGCACTTTTGGACACAGATGATCGTGACCCTTACACTTTGGTCCCACACTTTGCAATTTTTGTCCCAATATTAGAAAAGTGAGCAGAAAACGCCCTATAAGAATTTATTGCATTTTCAGTCCCAAAAGTGCCAAAAAAAAAAAAAAATAGAAAGAAAAACTTGCGGTGTGACCGAAAGTGTTGAAGGCTCAATTTATTGGGACCAAAAGTGAAATATCCTCGGGTCCAAAGTTAATTTTGTCGGTGGCTATCAGGTACCAGTATTGCTTTGAGTGAGGTATGAAACTGAAAGTACTAAACTGACTATTATGTGAAAATGGTGATGCAATGCTGGTGACCAAGTCCACATGGAGCATTTTTTTTGGAGCGACGGATTTGTACTTGACTTGCTAGTCTTGGGAAAAATAGCAAAAGAGGGAAAAAGTGAGGTGGTTATTCATGAAGTGTTGTTTCCTTCAATCAGGATTTTGTTTAATTACACTGCTCCGAATTTCTACCCAAACAAAGGTTTTATTTTATCTTTTTTTTTTTTTTTTTTTTTTTTTTTATCACTGAAAATGTTTTGAATGGTGTCTATCACTTTCCTATTGTGAATTTTGTGGAAGTTGTTCACATTTGATGGGAAAGTTGTTCATGGATCCACTTTCTTTCGGTATCTTGGATCTATTATCCAAAAGGATGGAGAGCTAGATGGCGATGTGGCTCACAGAATAAAGGCAGGGTGGTTGAAGTGGAAGAGTGCCACAGGGGTTTTATGTGATCCCGGCATGCCTCATAGATTAAAGGGTAAATTTTACCGCACGGCAATTAGGCCTGCGCTGTTATATGGCACCGAGTGTTGTCAGAAACAGGGTCACGTTCAAAAGATGAATGTGGCAGAGATGCGTATGCTACGATGGATGTGTGGTCATACAAAAAAGGATCGGCTCAGAAATGAGGTGATCAGAGAGAAGGTAAGAGTTGCGTCTATAGAAGACAAGATGATGGAGAATCGATTACGATGGTTTGGTCATGTGAGAAGAAGACCTATTGATGCCCCAGTGAGGAGGCTAGAAAGTTGGGGAGCAAGTAATGTTGTGAAAGGTAGAGGAAGACCCAAGAAAACTTGGATAAAGATGATTGAAAATGATATGCGGTTTCTTGGAATTGGAGAAAGTATGGCGATGAAGAGGCAAATGTGGCGGGAAAGAATACGGATGGTGGATGGAGTCTGATTCTTTTTTTTTTTTTTTTTAATTCCTATTTTCTTTTATTTCATTTTATCTTTTTCTCTTTTTTTTTTTTTCTTTTTTTTCTTTTTTTTTTTTCTTTTTTTTTTCCATTCATTCTCTTTTTTATTTGCTTTTTTCTCTACTTTTTCCCTCTTTTTTCCTTTTATGTTATTTATGTAACGATTATTGACGGTTTCAAAGTTTGATTCATGTTAGCCGACCCCAAATCATTTTGGGACTAAGGCTTAGATGTTGTTGTTGTTGTTGTTGTGCTGGATGCAAATCTCGTTCATTGTGTTGTAACAAAATGAACTATTAACAGGCAGGTCTAACTGCAGCAGATGTTGAAATAGGGGATTGGCTTCGTAAGAACTATTCACACAAATGTATTGTTCTTACTGTCAACAAATGTGAATCTCCTCGTAAAGGAATCATACAAACATCAGAGTTCTGGACTATGGGGTGAGCAGTCATATTACCATTATGTCAATTGTTGTATTAACATTTATCATTGATGTGGTGTCTAAGTCATGCAGACATGGAAAGTTTCTGTGCTTCATTTTGTAGGGATAGAGAAAGAGAGAGATATTAACCATTTCACTCTACCACTTACCTCATCACTTGTATATTCTCATGTTACAGCTATATACTAGACGTCTGCATGTGTATGTCGAATCATATACTTCATTGATTCTTTAATGTTGTATTCTTACATTTTTTAATATTTAAACTGGTTTAATGAGCTCAAATAGAATATATACCAGCATTTTGACTATTTTTTTCGTCTCAACCATTGTTGTTGCGGCGCTGGACTAGTCGACCAGGCGGTGGAGGATCGTCGCCGTGCGACTCCGACTCGCCTGGTGTAGATATTTCGTGGGTCAAACATCGGTCTCCTAGTCGACGACTTGGGTCGACCGGGCGACGACTATGGTCCGACTTGGACCCGTGGCAGAGTACTTTAAAAAAATAAATAAATTGTTATTTCTCAAACCTAATTGCAAAGCCGATTCAGCTGACTGAAGTGACTTCTTCCGCCGATTTCTGATTTCCGATTTCTTCCGCCGATTTCCCATTTTTTCTTCTGTCGGTTTCTACCTCCTGTTGGTTTCTACCTCCCTTTGAAACTGCACTTGTTGGGTCGGGCTTTGTTGACTTCCGATTTGCTGTATATATTAATATATTATATATATGTATGTATATAAATATTATTATATATATATATATATTACATAATCAGTATATATTATATAATCAGTATATATATTAGTATACATATAATAAGTATATGTGTATAAATTATTTATATTTGTAATTTATAATTAGTCGACTACTCCCGACTAGTCTACGACTAGTCTACGACTCGCCAGGCCGGACCTCCGTCGACTCGACTCGACTTACCGCCGTAACAACCATGGTCTCAACTCATTGTTGTCGCATGATATTTTTTCCACGCAAGTGGTGAAGTGGAAAACCTTATGATGACAGCTTTATATTTTCATCTCACTTCTCCTTCGTTTGGAGGTCCCGACTAGAAGGACATCCGGCGTGAAACTTTTTACTTTGATTTTTGCATTATTTATAGGTTTAACTAATTTTGACTGTCAATTTACAGTTTTACACTTGAATTTTCATGCCAACCCCAACAAGTTGGGATTTAGGTGCAGATGATTATGACTATGATGATGATGATGATTGATAGAGTATATATGAGCGTTTTGACTGTTTTTTTGCAACTGGTGTGGATTGTGTTTTCTTATTCCTTGGTGCACTAGGTTTTCACCCCTTCCAATATCTGCTATTTCTGGGAGTGGAACTTGGGAGCTTCTTGATTCTGTCTGCTCACAATTGAAAAAAAATGAGGTGGAACTTCTTGCCTTGCAGAGAGATGCTTCATTTTTTTTTTACCATTTTAATGCAGCGAGAATTGATTACGTTATTCTCATGCTTTTTAGCTGATTGATTGCTTAACAAGTAATTTTTCTTGTACTTTTGGAATTTTTCTAGGATAGTATTGTTGCTTGCGAGGGATTTCATTAGTTTTCCCAGGAGTTCTTTTTTCATGTACCTGCAGATATTTTGAGCTTAATCTAAACTTTTAAAAGATCCAATTGTGAGATTGTATAAACTTGCACGGCCATAATGCTCAATTCTTCCTTTTCTTCAGGAACACCAAACCCAAGTGTATTTACTCTATCAAATTATGATCCTGCACTAGTTAATTTTTATTTATTTATATATTTATTTTCTTGTCCTTATTTTTCTGATTGTAGCCCAAAATAAATTTTGTTACATGGGAACATATCAAGGTTTTCTTCAACAGTTCAAATACCAATTGCTGATAGAAATGGATCGAAAACAAACAGTTCAAATACCAATTGCTGATAGAAATGAATCGAAAACAAAAAAAAACATTGATAACACTTTTGTTGATTCCTTGCAGGAGACAGAAAACCTTGATACGGAAGAATATGTTCCGGCTATTGCTATAGTTGGCCGACCAAATGTTGGTAAGAGCAGTATTTTGAATGCTTTAGTTGGGGAGGATAGGACGATTGTAAGTCCAATCAGTGGAACCACTCGTGATGCCATAGATACTGAGTTCACTGGGTCAGATGGCCAGGTTGGATAGTAACTTTTAATTTCATATGCTGATGCTTTTTTCTGTATTTATATGGTGGTTACACAAGTTTGATTATAGCTTTGACAATTGAAATGCATGTGCAAACTGGTAATTGAGTATCATATTTTGCAGAAATTTCGTCTTATAGACACAGCTGGTATCAGGAAGAGAGCGTCTGTAGCGTCATCAGGCAGCACCACTGAGGCTCTTTCTGTGAATCGAGCTTTTCGTGCCGTTCGTCGATCTGATGTTGTGGCACTTGTCATCGAAGCTATGGCCTGCATAACAGAACAGGTATTTGTGGCTAGATTTAGCTTTTTATTTTATATTGAACAAGAAAAAAGTTAGATGGGAACGTAACACCAATTGTTCTTGATATCCTAATTAGTTTTTGAAACTTACATGTCATGGTTTTTTATGTTTAATTTTGGGATAATTGCAAAAAACACCTGAGGTTCGTGGTACTTACAAAATCACTACGAGGTTAGAGTCCATTTACACTTTGCCCTAACTGTTAGTTGACCCAACGGAACTTACTGAGGTCATCACATAATTTACAATTACAGACCCCTTAAGTTTTCAAAATATTACAGTTTGTCCCATTTTTTGTCTGGCTATTTCTGATACTTGGAAAATTGAGGGATGTTGATGTTAAAGCAAGACAAAAACTTCGGGTTATTTTACCACTTGGAAAAAGTCAACGGATGCAATTTTAAAATCCTTGATGATGGCAACAATTCCCGTTATCTCCATCAAGACAGGTGCAAGATGTAATATGGATGTAACCGTCAATTGTGGTTTTTGTAATTTTCAAGGTTAGCTGGGCTGTTTGGTAATTTTTCCAAACCTCAAGTGTAGTTTTTGTAATTATCCGTTTATGTTCTTTAAAAGTGAATTGATTTAAGTTCCATTGTTGTCTGTTTTTCTTTTAATTATTCTGTTTCTACTATGGTTTTAAAGCGTATATTTTGTTAACTATGTTATCATGGCTTTTAATTTTGAAGGATTTCAAGATTGCTGAACATATAGAAAGAGAAGGGAAGGGTTGCCTAATTGTTGTGAACAAATGGGACACAATACCCAATAAAACCCAGCACACTGCTCTGCACTATGAGGAAGACGTCAGGAGGCAGCTCCGAATGCTTAACTGGGCACCCATTGTTTACTCAACCGCAATAAAAGGGCATAACGTTGAAAAGTATGTTTTTCCGGATGCAAATGCAAGTTCTCTTGCGTTTCTCTCTTTTTTCTACAAAAAAGTTATATCATTTTTGTAATGCCTTCTCAAATCGGACAGTAGAGATATTTTAATGGTGAAATGTTTAATTTCCGTGCAGTGTTAATTATTTACTTTTTGTTTTCTTGGTATTTTATAGGATCACTGTGGCTGCTGGTATAGTTGAAAAAGAGAGATCGAGGAGGTTATCAACAGCGACATTAAACCAACTGGTAAGAGAAGCTGTTGCATTCAAGTCACCTCCGAGAACTAGAGGTGGAAAAAGAGGTCGTCTTTATTATTGTACTCAGGTACTTATGCTGTAGATCGATAATATTGCTCGTAAAAAGCTGTTTAAATCATTTTTATTATTATTTGAAAGAAAAAAAGGTGTTCTGTAGGTGCCGTATGATATAATGCAATATGAACTTATAGTCATATGGTTCTCAATTGGGTGACATGTAGTCATATCTGGATTAAACTCTTAAAAATACATTAAATTGCTCGTGGGCTCCCAGAAACAAAACCATGAAGGCCAGCTCAGAGGGGAGTGCCCAAAGCGGACAATATCATACATTAATTGTTAGCGAAGCAATGTGGACACAGAAGTATCATACCAAGCCAATATTCGACTAATATTTGTTTCACATGCCTCAACATATGGTTTAGCATTCTGTTACCTCTAACCCTGTGAAACAACACACGAGAATAGCATCCTATAACAAGCTTACTTTACTATCAAGTTTCTTTCCTTTTTTGAACACAGGCAGCTATTAGGCCACCTACATTTGTGTTCTTTGTAAATGATTCTAAGCTTTTTCCTGAAACATACCGACGGTATATGGAGAAGCAACTGCGATCAAGTGCAGGGTTTACCGGCACGCCAATCCGGCTTCTATGGCGCAGCAGAAGAAAATCGGAAAAAGATATGGTAAGTTGAAAGGAAAAGTTTTGTCATTCTTGCCGTAGTCCATTTGTTTGTTCGATGGTTACCACAAAATTATGATGAGGTGTCCTTGGTACATGCAAACCAGTGTTTTATGTGGCAATCTCTTTTCCATTTTAATTTTTTTTTTCCATTTTAATTGTTTTGGGGTGAACTCTTCCAATAATCATTGTTTTATTAAAATGTTTTTTTTTTACTAATTTCTCATTTATCAATATCCGGATTGTCTTAGCTAAATCTAATAGCTGTCGATTTTTTTTTCCAGGAAAGGATGAGTCTGCAAGGCAGTGAACTTATTAGAAGTTGACAGAAAATTGGTAGAGGCAACATAAGCTGCTATGGTTTGTATATTACAGCTGGGAATATACAAGTAAGAACACAAATCTTAATTTTGTTTATGGTTAACCTGTCATGTAGAAATATAGGAGTACAATCTCTCTATTATGCACATGAAGCTTCTGGAATTGTGTCAAGTACAATGGTTAATTACTGCAGGACAGAGATGGATCTCTTTGTTCAGGGAAAATCATTTATATTGTCTTTGTATGTGTTTATTGATCGAGTCTCTTGAACTGGAAATAGTTGAAACTTATTTTCACTTGGAATTTATTTATTAACCAATCTGTTAATAACAAAGGCTATATATAACTTCCATTCTCATCTGAGATTTAATTTCATCATACTACAACATTATTAAGCTTCTACTAGAACTAGAACCAAGTATTCGAAATGATTTCGAGATGAAATTTTAAATAAATAGAACAGTACTTATTAGCAACTCAATCAAGGGTTATATCTCCAAGGTGCAATGTTTTCACAGTTGCTAAAAATGTAGAACTGTAAAAGATGCTTAAGAAGTACAAGAGAGGAAGTTAAAAAATGGAAAAGGTAATTGCATCAATTAATTTTGAAACAAATTCATAAACCAATCAAGGCTTATCGTCAGAGGAAGCTATATGCTTAATAGTAGTGGGGAGGTGGTAGAGGCGACTTGTACAGGTGTACTTGTGGAAATGTAGGAGGAGATTTACATGGGGCGTTGGAGATCTATAAACTATAATAGTATAGTGGGGGTGACTTAGTTGGTGGTGGTGGAGATTTGTAATAATATGGGGGAGGTGTAAATGTTGATGGGGATGGCGAAGATTTGTAACAGTAAGGGGGTGGTGACTTAGCTGGCAGTGATGAAGATTTATAATAATACGAGAGAGGTGGAAATTTCAATGAGGGTGGGCGAGATTTGTAATAGTAAGGTGGTGGTGGCGATTTGGTTGGCAGTCGTGGAATTTTGTAATAATACGGAAGAGGTGGAGATTTTGATGGGGGAGGCGGAGATTTATAATAATAAGGTGGTGGTGGTAGCTAGTTTTACAGAGGTAGAGGAGATTTGTATTAATAAGCTGGGGTGGTGGTGACTTAGATGGTGGTGGAGGGGACTTGTATGAAGTGGTGGTAGCGCTGATTCAGCTGGCGTTGGTGGGGAGTTATAGTAATACGAGGGAGGTGGAGATTTTGATGGTGATGCAGGAGACTTATAACAGTAAGGAGATGGTGGCAGTGATTTAGCTGGCAATGGTGGAGATTCTAGTAATATGAGGGAGGTGGAGATTTTGATGGTGATGTCGAAATGCAATGGTAAGGTGATGGGGGTGGTGACTTAGCTGGTGGGGATGGGGATGGGAATTTGTAATATTTGGGGGGAAGTGGAAATTTTAATGGGGTTTGTGGGAGAGTTGTAATAGTAAGGCTGTGGTGATGATCCCAATGGAGGTGTTGGAAATTGTAGTAATAAGGAGGTGGTGGTGATTTAGATGGTGAAGGGGACTTATAATATTGAAGTGGTGGTGGTGGGACTTAGCTGGCAGCGGTGGAGATGTATATACAAATATAAAGTACTTGCCTTTGAGACATTTTCGACGAGACGTAAAATAAACGACGGCTAGGAATGACCCGGAGTGAACACGTCCGCTCCTAAACGAGAGATTAACACGAATCAGTCCTAAACGACATCATTAACCGGACGGAATACGCCCACAACCCCGATTACCAACCATAACAATACACGTACGGTCAACACGGGCGAGGGTTTTCACAAAACCTCCCCGAATAGACAACTCACGGATCAAACACCGATGGAAACGAATTGGGAATCACTCAATAAGAATAATCAATAAGAAATATCATCAACGAACAATTCGAGTTTAAATAGGCAAAACCCGAAAACCCCCCAAAATTAACAAAGTTAGGGTTCTAAACAAAAACACCTTGAATTCGGACGGAGGAAGATGGATTAGGATGATGATACACTTCGTTTGGAGTACAAAAATCGATCAATCAAGGAACTCCACGGCCAACTCTCCACAAATCGCCCCAAAATACTCCAGGAAACTCAAGACGCGAACAAGGGAGAAGGAAAGAAGAAAAATGACGCGTTTGAGTCGATTCAGGTTTTAAATACCTGACTGCGGAATTACGTACGTTAACATGGAGAGTTAACGTACGTTAAGGGTTTTACGTACGTAAAAACCCATCACTTAACGTACGTAAGGACCTCGGCAGAACATTCTGCCCAAATCGTTGAAGCCGATAACGTACGTTATATCTAACAGTTAACGTATGTTAACAGTACAGGCATAACGTATAAGAGAGCATGCATAACGTACGTTATGCATGCGGTCAACCTTCTTGAATGCATTACTTTCAAGAAGCACGAAAAGGAAAGCGATAAAAGATGGAATCCGAAGGCACAGTTACGAGGTATTCGCGACAGCGAACCTAAGCGCTAAAAGGAAACACCGACCACCCGAGGTTCGGAATTCGACAATGGAAGTAAATTTCTCTCAAACTTTAGGAAATTACAAAACGGCCCAAACATTCGAAAATCATGATACGACGTCGGATTATGAATCCGGAACTCACAACACGAATAACTCAATCATACGAACTCATGGGAACAAAGAAATAATGAAATCGAACGAGTTTTACGAGAATCGAACGTACATGCGACAAGATCATAACATAAAGCATATTACGTAAAAACACCTCCGAAACTTGTCCAAATGGAAAAATACCAAAAACAAAATAGATTCAAAACGTCGAAACGGTTACAAGCGAGTCGTTAAAATAGACATGCACCCAAAAATAGAAACTGCTAAAAATAGAAAGTACGGATATTACACTCCAAGCCAAATAGAGTCAAACAAAATATCATTCAATCCCCGTAATCACGATATGAAGGCAACAAATGATTTTGTAAGCACATAACTTCAACGCGTAAGAATTTGTATAAAATATAATTCGCGTGGCAAGATACTTGCCTCTATAATCACTCGTAAATACTTCAAAGAACACAGATCGATTGGAAAGCCGCAGAACTTAAAACATCCGCGAGAAACAACAATTACACAATTACTACGAGGACTACAACCAAAACAACGGAAAACACACCAAATACTCGAATGGAAACCTATTTAAACATTTAGTCAAACATTAAATGTTCAAGATTCCTTAAGAACACCAAAATCACCAATCGAGTTGAACAAATTCGTGATGTGAATATACAATCCATGGAATACGAATAATAACATCATACAAGACTAAACGATTCAACAAAATCGGACCAAAATTATTATTATTATTGATATTATTATTTATTTTTATATTTCTTTTCTATTTTATTAATTACTTTCGGTTTGGTTCAATTAAGCTCTATTCAGTTCAGTTCAGCTCCACTCAGTTTAGTCTAGTTCGTTTCAGTTCAGCTCCATTTAGTTCGGTTTAGTTCAATTCAACAAAATTCAGTTCAACAAAATTCAGTTCAGTTCAATTCCATTCAGTTCAGCTCCATTAGTTCAGTTCAATTCAATTGTTTCTATCTCAAAAGAATAGGTCCTAATACCGCTGAGCATCGAACCATTCTTTAGGTTGCAAATCGTAAATCACCGCTTCGATACACATGCAACAACGTAAAATCATGCATTTATTTGTCATTAACCAGATTATATGAACTGTCAAACACGATGACTACGTATGTTATATTTGATTTATATGAGGACATGGATGGATCTTTTGTTTAGGAAAATACATTTCCTTTGTTTTTTGTGTCTTATACTATATATTGATTCTCTAAAACTTGAATTAGTTGGATTATTAGCAATTATGTGGATAAATGGCGGATTACTAACTGTGTTTACAAAATGGGTCGTTTAGCTCCCGCATAAATTAGATAGTCATATTATTCCTATGTTTTTTTAGAAAATCGACCGATTACCCTCATGTGTAAATTAAATAGACGCATTATCTCCTTAAGTCCTAAAAAAGTTGTAGATTAACCCCCTGCATTTATCCATCCATTGTAAACCACCCCCTTATGCATAAGACGATAGAAGGGATATGATACACCTTTTTGAAAACAGATAGGGATATGTGCCTACTTAATTTTCGCATGGGGTAATCTGTCATTTTTTTAACAACTTAGGGGTAATATGATTATTTAATTTACACAAGTAAATGACCTATTTTGTAAAATATGGGGGGTTAATTTGCCAGAAACCATTAACCCTGACCGGGCCAGTAAGCGCGGGCCTGTAACCCAAGCGGAGGATAATGAGGCGATCAGGTCATGCTGGCAAATTTACTCCTAAATCGGGGGTGAGCTCGAGCCTCTTGGGGGATACTCAGGACAGGGGACGATCCCCCTCGTGTGCGTGTGTGGAAAAAAAAAATTCCCAGAAACCCCAGTTATGTTGGCATCATAAATCATATATATCCATGTAAAATAAGTCAAGTGGATCGACTACATATTAGGAGTGTAAATCAATCTAGACAAGCCGAGCATATGCTTGTTCAACTTTATTTATATTTGTCGAGCTTTAAAATTTTTGTTTGAACTTGATTTTCAATAATCGAATTGAGTTCGGACGAACTTTAATCGAACCGAACCTGAACTAAGTATATTTTAGGTATTCTTCCTTTCCACGTTGCTAATCTGAAATTAGATATCTCTTTATAGTTGTTGCCAAGTAATAAAAATGCATAGTCATTAGCGAATTGAATCATGTGTACTACAATTTCTGAGGCACAGAGTGCAGAATTGCAAAAGAATGCTCAGGAAGGAAATACATAAGGATCTATATTATGACCCTCTTTATTCACAGATACAGGAGGATAAAAATAATATAAAAAACACGATTGCATGCATCATGAAATTAAATCTGAAAAGTTCCCAATCCCTCAATCCAATTCAAGCTTAATGCAAGGAGAAGCTATATGCTTAATACGGATAGGCAGGTGGTAGAGGTGATCTATAGTAAGATACAGGAGGTGGGGTATGGAGATGGAGGAGGTGGGGACTAGTAATAGTAAGGTGGTGGTGGTGGTGATTTAATAGGAGGTGGAGGGGATTTGTAATAGTGAGGTGGTGGCGGTGACTTTGTCGGAGGTGGAGGAGATTTGTGGTGGTGACTTTGTCGGAGGTGGAGGAGATTTATAGTAATATCGGGGAGGCGGAGATTTTAATGGGGGTGGAGGAGACTTGTTATAGTATGATAGTGGTGGTGGTGATTTAGTCGGGGGTGGTGGAGATTTATAATATGGGGGAGGTGAAGATTTTGATGTTTGTGGTGGTGATTTAGAATAGTAGGATGGTGGTGGTGGTGACTTACTCGGTGGTGGTGGGGATTTGTAGTAATACGGGGGAGGTGGTGATTTTGATGGGAGCGGCGGAGAGTTATAATAGTAGGATGGTGGTGGTGACTTAGTTGGGGGTGGAGGCGATTTATAGTAATACAGGGGAAGTGGAGATTTTGATGGCGATGGCGGTGATTTATAATAATAGGATGGTGGCGGTGGTGATTTAGTTGGGGGTGGAGGCGATTTATAGTAATACGGGGGAGGTGGTGAGTTTAATGGCGGTAGTGGTGATTTATAATAATATGATGGTGGTGATGACTTAGTTGGTGGTGGTGGGGATTTATAGTAATACGGGGGAGGTGGAGATATTGATGGCGGTGATTTATAATAGTATGATGGTGGTGGTGGTGACTTAGTGGGTGGTGGTGGGGATTTATAGTAATACGGGGGAGGTGGAGATTTTGATGGCAGTGGTGGTGATTTATAATAGTAGGATGGTGGTGGTGATGACTTAGTCGGAGGTGGTGGGGATTTATAGTAATAAGGGGGAGGTGGGGATTTTGATGGGGGTGGCGGAGATTTATAATAGTAGGATGGTGGTGGTGGTGACTTAGTTGGGCGTGGAGGTGATTTGTAGATATATGGGGGAGGTGAAAATTTTGATGGCGGTGGTGGAGATTTGTATGAGTAGGATGGTGGTGGTGATGACTTAGTTGGAGGTGATGGGGATTTATAGTAATACGGAGGAGGTGGAGATGTTGATGGAGGTGGTGGAGATTTATAATAGTATGATGGTGGTGGTGGTGACTTAGTTGGAGGTGGTGGGGATTTATAGTAATATGGAGGAGGTGGAGCTTTTGATGGAGGTGGTGGAGATTTATAATAGTATGATGGTGGCGGTGGCGACTTAGTTGGAGGTAGAGGTGATTTATAGTAATAGGAGGGAGGTGGAGATTTTGATGGGGGTGGCGGAGATTTATAATAGTATGATGGTGGTGGTGGTGACTTAGTTGGGGGTGGAGGTGATTTATAGTAATAAGGGGGAGGTGGAGATTTTGATGGTGGTGGCGGTGATTTGTAATAATAAGATGGTGGTGGCGGTGACTTAGTTGGGGGTGGTGGGGATTTATAATAATAAGGGGGATGTGGAGATTTTGATGGGGATGGCGGAGATTTATAATAGTAGGATGGCGGTGGTGGTGGTGGTGACTTAGTTGAGGGTGGTGGAGATTTATCGTAATATGGGAGAGGTGGAGATTTTGGAGGTGGCGGAGATTTATAATAGTATGATGGGGGTGGTGGTGATTTAATTGGGGGTGGAAGCGATTTATAGTAATACGGGGGAGATGGAGATTTTGATGGAGGTGGTGGAGAGTTATAGTAGTATGGAGGCGGGGTTGATTTAGATGGTGGTGGAGGAGATTTATAATAAGATGGCGGTGGTGATTTTTTTGGAAGGTAAGGTAATTTGTAACGATATGGGATATGCTTCTTATACTTTGGCAATTTAGCAGGATTTTTGATAGGCTTGCCATGAATGTAAGAACTATCGGCAACCACGCTAGTGGCTATCAAGCAAAAAGCTACCACCGCAAAAGCAAGGTGGCGCCATTGGGGCAACGTCCCCGGATTTTTCATTTTCCGGCCAAGCCAACGACCTTTTCTTTTTTTGGGTCTAATTAATCACTTAGGAGGAGTAAGCTTTATTGTGTTGTATTGTTGAGGGAGGGGATTAGTTCTTATATAGTGATAGCATCCAATCATTATTGTGAGTGGATGATTTGTTTAGAAGAACAAATTAATACAGGCTATCTAAAAGTTGACATTAACAAATCCATACTTAATATTAAAAGAGAGTGCAAAAAAATTTAAAGGACACGTGTCATCACCATATTATTTCTCTTTTTAAAAATCTTAAAATAAAATACTTAGATATTTAGTTTGGAAGAAAAATTAAAGGGTTATTCCATATATAATACCTACCAATTAAAAATTTCCTCTCATTTTATTTCTTTTATTTTTAACTTAATAGTTTAAACAATTATAATTTTTTCGTATCAATTTTATTTTTGATAAAAAATATATCAAACTAATTCTTGCTTCGTACTCTTTAATTTGACATCCATATAGTATATATATAAAGTAATTTAAATATAATAATAATATATTAGATGATTAAAATATTACCATATAAATATATAGGAATATTGAAAAATATATATATATTTAGTTTATTTTCATACTTTTGTACTTCAACAGTTATTTGATTTTTCAGAATTATTTTGTTCTGATTGTAAAATAATAAAATAATTATAATAATGCCAAATCATATAAAAAAATATGTAGTAAGAATATGGGCTGCATACTTTTAATGAAAGTTGATAATAATAAATATAATTTAATTTATTATTTATAAAATTAGATATAAGACTCATAGGCTCTGTTCTTTTGGACTGAATGAATCAATCGAATCGAATCGAATCGAATGGATCTGAATCGAATCGAATCGAATCGACTGAATCAATTGAATCAATTGAATCAAATATATATTAAGGGTAAATAATAATAATAATAATGGTAAATAATAATAATAATAGTAATTAACAACAACAACGATAATAGTTATATTATTAGTAATAATAACAATAATAATAATTAAGATTAATAATAATAATAAGAAGAAGAAGAATCGAAGCCAATCAATCGAATCGAATCGAATGGACTGAATCGAATCAATCGAATCGAATCAATCGAATCGAATCGAATCAAAATCAAAAATAAGTCCAAAAGAACAGGGACATATTGTCCTATATGGAAAATAAATGTCTATGCTTAATTAAACGAGTCATTCAGACCCGGGCGATGCCCCGGGCTGTATATGATGGTATTATATATTTAAATTGTTATTGTTCAGCACAAATTTTCGTCATTTTGATCATGGATCCGTCATTTATTTTCGTCATTTTATATTCGGGACGTATTTTTGTCATTGTATATATAAGTTGTCATGGCAGCATACATTTTGTAGCATGATACGTATTTAAAATAGTTTATTGACATGTAATCTTTTAAGACGTATTTTTTACGTAATATTTTTTGTCTATTTATTTTGGTATTGACTCTATCATTTTTAATTGGAACTAACTAATATTAATACATTGGGCTAAGTTATAACTATTTCTTATAATAGTCAACGATGCCCGTGCGATGCACATGTGCTGTATAGAAGTTTTCATAGATTTAAAATACGTGCGATGCACATGGGCTATATAGAAGTTTTCATAGCGTAATATTCGGCATTTATTTTCGTCATTTTATATTTAAGTTTTCATGGTGTCACACATTTCTTTAAGCTTTATACGTCTTAGAATACTTTATTGAGTTGCACATGTGTATATAAGTTTTTATATCGTAATCTTGAACTTAGTTTCGCCATTATATATCTAAGTTGTGATGGTATCACATTTTAAGATGACACACATTTAAAATAGTTTATTGACATTAAAAGAGTATATGTGAAGAGATTTTTTCAAGATGTTACATTGAAAGAGTCTATTCACATGTAATTTTTAATATGTATAAGTTACATAAATTATTTTAAATATGAAGCGATGACATTAATGTTGGAGACCTTTTATATTCATCCACGTGCAATGCACACAGTTTGGACCGCCTCAGACCAATGCGATGCACTCGGGTTGGATCTAATTATTTTTTCGTAATGTTCTAACTAATTTTCGGTTCATGTTTGAAACTCTCATTTTTTTGTGAAAGACGGACTTCGTTGTTCAAATAAATTACATTATTAAAAGCGAACTATAAAACAAATTTCTTTTTAACAAAACTATAAAAACATAAAACATTAAAGTGATTCGTATATTCAAGAGTATAAATTATAATTCGTATAGTAAAATATTGCATGTTTAATTTGTAATGTACTATTAATATGAATGCCGATATTCATCTATATTGACACCGTAGCCGTGGCGTTGTTCTTTGTTGTTGTTCTTTCTTGTTGTCTTTATCGTTGTTGTTCATTGGCATTTTGCATGTTTTGTTCTTGATACAATTTTCGTGACTTGTCAATCTCTTTCTTTAATGTGAAGAGGTTTTTGCAAAATGTTATATTTAAATGAGGCTTTTCATATGTAATCTTTTAATGTGAGTAACTTACATAAATTATTTTTAATTAATGCATTATTACAATATTTTTCCATAAACTATAATATCGAATTTGGAGCATTCAAGAGTAACTCATTCTAAGTATTTACAGATGACGACATGAATCACATGATCTCAAACTCAAATGAATAATGCTTACCTCGTGATATGTGGATAACATTTGAAATACAATTTTCTTCTCCTTTATATACTTCTTCGATTTAGAAGATTCTCATTGTTATGATGATAGTGTGAAGATATTTTTATTATATTTTTATTATATACTACCATTTGCAATATGTAACATCGACATAATTTACACAGTCATATCAAATATCAAAGTCACACAATATTCCAAGACGTTTAATTAAAAAAGTGACATTAACACAACGCAAGACAAAAAACTACATTAAGAGCAAAAATATTAAAATGCACCAACAAAGTGTAGTAATAATTATTGACTAAAAATTGAATGCTCGTCACATTATTTTCAATAAACTTACTTGCTAACGAATCAATAGTATTAGCCCGTTTATCGGTATTACATGAAGTAAAATATTGCATGTTTAATTTGTAACGTACTATTAATACGAATGCTAAGTATTCATCCCACCGTGGTCGCGGCGTTGATCTTGTTGTTGTTGTCTTTGTCGTTGTTGTTCATTGGCCTTTTGCATGTTTTGTTCTTGACATAATTTTTGTGACTTCTCGATCTATTTCTTTAATGCTTCTTGATGCGCTACAAAAAAATAGATATAGTTGATCGTTAGTAACTTAAATACAGTTAATCAATATATTGCATTTTCGATCAAAGTAAAAATGTTCGTGCATGTTCCACTTAATTGATAAGACAACGATGTGTAGGATCTCTTAAACCATTAGAAAAGATGATGTTACTAACAAATCTCCTAAGCTACCATCTTTATGTCCTACATTGTTACACACAAAAAACACACGTGAAATTTACATAAAATAATATAAATCAATATGCTAAATAAGTAAGACGATATGATGCTTACTTTACCACCATAATAAGTTGTAGCCCAATGTGCAAGCGGTGTGGAGGAAGTTGTGGTTTGTTGTGTGTGATTTTTGACACATTATATAGTTGATAAAATATTTGTAACTCATGGACAGAAAGGTAAAAAGACTAACCATTAATTGGTGTGTTTAATTTATGCATTCATGACATTTTTGGTTTGTATTCTTTGAGGTTTAGAGATGGCTTGAAACATGTTGTACCGTACAAACTTTTGTGCACGATTCCTATGTACTTACCCTTATGCATGACTATTAAATCAATGTACTAACACATGAAGCTTTCACATTTCACTTTCAATTCATGAAACATTTATTGTGAGCACTTTGCATTTATAAGACAACTTAAGCTTTTAGTATATAAGATTATCGTTTCCTATCATGTGCCCTTAGATTTGTAAATTAAGGCAAATCAAATAATAGTTTATGTGTATGTGTGTATATTGGCTCATGTATATTTTCTAATAATTTTATAATATTATTAAAATTCAATCACATATTACTAATATAATAAAATATTTAACATTTTACGCCGTACACGGCACGGGAGGACATCTAGTCATCAATTATAAGTGATTGGTTATCGATGAACAAGTCAATGAATATTGAATAGAAGTAGGTGATTATAATGTTGTCCCTTCGGTTTTCCACATCCCAATATATATATATATATATATATATATATATATATATATGTATATATATATTGTTGATTTTTAGATTTTTTTCGGTTTCTCCACATTAATTTTCTTTTAAATATTGGGGTTATTTTGTAATATTTCTTTAATTTCTAACATTATTTTTGACCAACTGAAAAATATTGCATGTTAGCTCACTGGTGATCTTTTATTTATTTTTTATTTTAAAACAGGCCTATTGACAATATTTAGTAAAAAAAAAAAAGAGATTGGTCGCTAAAAAAGTCATCGAAACTATATAAACTAGGATTCATAAATTAGAAATACAAACAATATTTCTAATAGTGCGATATAGCGCGCTACTGGCATCCTGCGTGACATAGCGCAGGTCCGATAGCGCTCACTATTGCATATTGTAGCATGTAACGATAGGAAAAACAGATTTTGCAGCTAACTATTTCTTACATACTAGCTCACACATCACCTCAAATGTTGGGAGTAATCGACTAAAACAAAGGAAAATAAAAGCTGAGAGCGATGATCTGAGGCGCACGATCTGAGCTGCTGAGAAGGACGATAACGACTACATCTAGTTTATGCTGTAGAACCTTTAACATTGGTGTTTTTGGACAACTGGATTATATGTTATTCTGGAATGTAGTGATTAATTATTTATTATGGTTTTATGATTATTTATCTCATTTATTTACTAATATAAGTATATTTGTATGTTTCAAATAATTAATTGACTTGCTCGATTAGCTTGCAGTGTGCTACTCTATTTACAATACGTTACAACGGAACAAATACGCTATGCATGCTACTAACAACACCAATAAAAACACACACTTCAAATCTTCAATAATAACAGGTTCGGGGAAAAAAATATTATGGACGCTTCCCTAAATCCCAACCACGCTTAATCTACCTCCGTAGCTAGTCTCGTCCTCCCTTCCCCCAAGAAATCCTTGTAAGTCAGCGCCTGCGTCCCGATTACATATGGGATATTGTATCAAATGGTTCTTGCCCCTTACTGAACAGAATCGAATCGGACCATTTGATATCCACCGATGTGGTATGGGCTCCGGCTAAAAATCAGACGGCGCCCGGCTCTATTTTATATGTTTCTACTGGGGGCATTGTGGGCTGTAATGTTGCCATTGACTTAATAGGATAAGCTGTCCTGATTATTAATTCTGAATATTGAGTGATTTGTTAAGAGAGAGGTTTTTTTTAAAAAAAAAAATATTGTAGTTTTTCGAGTTTTCCTTCTTTTCAACAAAGAAATATAATTTATGTGATAATTTTATCATATATGTATTTTTTTTTTTTTTTTTGAGGATGCATGCAACAGATCGAATTTGCTAATACAGTTGCAAGTCGTCTTTCAATATTCCATTTTCATTGTAAGCTTCAAATAATGTGTTTGAACAAAGTCTTCTTTACCTCCATTTGAGTTTTAAATTCAGTCCAAGTAAGCCATTTCGAAGTTCAAAATTCCAAACCTTATCTATTTACATAATTGATTTAAAATTTTTAGTAAGAATTATAAATGAATATGAACAATTGATATTTTTATGTGGTTTACGATTCAGATTTGCGTATGCTCATTTTATATGTATCAAAATGATAATACATTAAAAATTTGTATTATATGTATAAAAATATCTATGCATTAAAACACATGCATAATTTTTCATGATAATAAATTTCGATCATCCATTTGATCAAGATTTATGAACCAAATTTATTTTTATTTCCTAACTTAACCTCATCCCCGTGAGAACCATCCCGTATATATCTATAATATAAGGGACAGTGTTGTTTTCTGGCGGTCTTCGTAGTCCGCACCGGAAAGGACTATTCACCTCTCCCTTCTTTCTTTTTGTGTTGAATTTAATAATAATAATAATATTATTAAATATTCATCAACAATAAAATTTTAAAAATACCCTTGAAATATTAAAATTAAATCAAATTAAAAGTACAATTAATTAAAAAAATCTTTTTTTTACGGACTTCTGACAACTGGTATTTCTTTTTTTTTCTGTAACGCCAGGCCATAGGCCTGTTTCCCGATCGCCGCCCGCCGACCGACATTTTTCCTTTTAAATGCCAGGCCGTCGGCGGTCATCGGACCTCGAGACCAGCCAACTTTTTTTTCGCCAGGCCGATGGCGGCCGGCAGACCTCCGGAACCGGCCAATTTTTTTCTTTTCACTAGGCCGTTGGTTTGCTTTTCGGCGACCCACCACCGGAGACCGGCATCTTTTTATATTTTTTTTAACGTCAGGCAGCTGTGGCCTGTTTTCCGGTGGTCCACCACCGACGACCGGCCATTTTGTTTTCTTTCTTTTTTTTTACGCAGGCCGTCGACCTGCTTTCTAACGGCCAACGTCGGTGACCGACGGATCTCCGGGACCGACCAACTTTTTTTTTTATGCCGGGCCGTTGGCCTGCTTTCCGGCGGGCCGACGGACCCCCGGGGACCGGCCAACTTATTTTTTTTGCTTATTAGACCTGGCCACCCGCCTGCTTTCCGCGGGCCACCGCCGGCGGTCGGCGGACCTCCGGCGACTGGCCAATTTTTTTTTTTTTTTGCACCAGGCCGACGACCTGCTTTACGGTGGATTTCCGGCGACCCATAATTTTTTTTTCTTTTTTTTTATGGCAGGTCCGTCGGCCGCCGATAGAATTTTTGGAACCAACATATTTTTTTCTAGTAAATAATCTGGTAATTTAATTATTTTAATTCAATTATAAAGCCCTCATCGTGCCATTATGGCACGGGCAATCTCTAGTATATATATAGAACAATAGTGTTTTTGGATCTTTAACAATAATAAATTCTTAAAAGAACTCTTAAAATATTAAATTAAAGGGTTAACTAATCTTCAAAACTTTTTTTCTTTTCTATCGGGGTTCAAAGATGGACCTTAGACGGGTCGTCGGAGGGCGTCTGGTCCGTTTTCTCAATCGGGCCGCCACCGACAAACCTGCTGCGACCGACCAGTAGTTTCCTTGTTTTTGCGATTGGCTTGCTGGACAATTTTCTGGCAGGGCCACCGACAGCCAGCTAGTTTTTTTTCCTATAGGCCAGCTCGTCGTCGGGAGATCTCAAGTAGCATGTCAGTTTTTTTTAACTGTAGGCCTGCGTGCCGGCAAACCTCTGCGGCTAATCATTTTTTTTATTATTTTAGTACTACGTCGGCCTATCATTTTGTGTGTGTGTTTGCGGCCGCTGGCAAGCCTACATCGATGGTCAACTTTTCCTTCGTGTGAGCCACCTCGAGGAGCCAACATGTTTTTTTCTAGCAAAGTAAACTCATAAGTTTATTGTTTAAATTCAATTATTGCACCACCGTGCCATTATGGTCATCTTTCTTTTGACATTGGCTTGCGGGTCTCTTTTCGATAGGACCGTCACCGGCAAACCTCCAACGACCGTCCAATTTTTTCTTTTAGGGGCAGGGCTATCGTCGGACGCCGACAGACGTCCAACGACCGTTCAACTTTTTTTTTCGGGGTAAGGGCCTTTTGCCGGTCGGCGACCGGCAGACTTTCGATGGAGGCCATTTTTTCTGTTTGGGTGCGGTCACCGGCAGACCTCCTGCAAGTCAGCAGCAGTCACTTTTTTTATATGTCCGGCACCATATCTCCTACGACAGTCATTTTTTTTTTTTGTAGCTGCTTATCGGACTACACATTGATAACTTTTTCCAGCAATATAATTTGATAATTTCATTACTTTGATTTAGTTATGGTACCACCTCTGTGTTATTATGATATACATGTAAGAAGCGAAAATGTCATGTGATTGGAAAATTTTGGGTGTTAAAATACAGATATGATTTAATATATTCTATAAAAATGAGAACTTTTAAATATCACTTAATCTTATATATATAAAGATTGAGTCCAATCATTAATTGTGGAGTCTTAATGACTTAATTTTTATATAAGATAAATAAAATTATAAAATAGATTGAGATTATTGAGTCCAATCATTAATTGTGGAGTCTTAATGACTTAATTTTTATATAAGATAAATAAAATTATAAAATAGATTGAGATTATTGAGTCCAATCATTAATTGTGGAGTCTTAATGACTTAATTATATATATAAGATGAATAAAATTATAAAATAGATTGAGATTAAATGCAATAATATAAAATTATAAAATCAATTATGTGCAATTGAGTCTTATTTGACGGTTTACCACTCAATTCATTTGATGTTAAATTGACAAAGTACGTTATTGACAATTAAAAACAAAATGATGCATTTAGTTTAAATAGAGTGGAAAATGTCTGGCTGGTTATGGATGGATAATTGAAAAGACGTGAAGGTAGTAGCCTCTTTAAATGAGGTGGATGGATAATTGAAAAGACGTGAAGTTCGATGGCATTTCTTTAAATGAGGATTAAATTATAGAGTAAAATATGTATGAGTGGTTTATTAATTGTATTGTTTCTTTGAATGATAGGACGCTATTATATATACAACTAGGAATGATGCTTTATTTGTAAATGTATTTGTAACAATATATGTTAATGTCGGTTAGTTTTTCTTTAATATCGATTAAAAAATTATTTGCAATAACTCCATTTACATTAGCTTAATTATTCTTTTTCTTTTTGAGGATGAAGACCGAGACTCTTTTTGAGGATGAAGATTTTGGAAACAAGTGATAATTTTTCAAGTAAGAGTGTCGATTTAGCTTCTATCGTGACTCTCAATTGCATATTACAAGTTAGATCATTTGTCTTTGAATGGCGTGAGTGAAATTTTTACTAGCAAAATGTTAAGAGTTAGTAATGTTATAATGAATTAGAATCGTTATTTCGCTCTTGGTTTTAGTGTAACCCAATTTCCATTGAGTGTCAAAAGATAGTAACATGTGAAAATTCTACTACTTGAAATCAACATTCTTTCGTATTTATAAACTCAACAATGATGCATGAACTTATTACAAGGTAAGCTATGGTTGTTTGATGCTACAAATAGCTACTTTGTAGCAATTTGTATATCTGCATACAATGTTTTGCTTTCATGCGATATCATCCGAGTTATGTCTTTGATATCATCATATTATAAGAAACTAAGTTAAGCCTGCATATATAGAATAAAATCACATAACTACATAAAAGACCTATACTACCAAATGTCAAGTCTTAAATCTGTTAACTTTTTTTGTCTAACTTTTTAGCAACAACAATCAGGCCTAAACTACAATATTAATATGTGTTTTTACAAGGAAATATTGATTGTTTAAAAAATTTGAGTTTTATACATAAGCAAAAATTTAACTTTTATCAAAACACAAGACCGGTGCATCGCACGGGTCCGAATGGCTCGTACGAATAAAGATTATTTATTCAACATAACTTTTCAAATACAAATCTGCTCTACGAACTCAGAAGTTTTTTCTCAAACCGTTGATATGTCTACGAACTCAGAAGTTTTCATGCATAAATCGATGTTTTGATGCTTGAAGTGCATATTTTTATGCATACGCTAATCTGGACCATAGATCACACAGAGATAGGTGCTTCAGATTTATTCTTATTTCTTACTCAAAAGGCGATTCTCACTTATTCATCTTCTCTATTTTTTTTAATCGTTAAATGTTAGTAATTTGTTAGTTGTTATCGTTAGTTCGACTAGCATCGAAACTCATAGAACATCCTTGCTACCTTATAACTCCTTTTTAATTCGTTTCTAAGGGGAATCGACCCAGATCTCCACAAAGGGAAGACCCGATGGCCACTGGGCTAGATCCCATTAGTTACTTATTCATTTTATATATATATATATATATATATAGGAAATAGATCATATGAAAACTAATTACCTTGTGAAATCTAGAAACTTTTGTAGGCCATTGATATTAGTGATCTAACGACTGTAGATGAGTAGAATTATATGCATTTATGTATTTTTTTATTGCATTATTTGTTGTATATATTAGCGACCAGTTTGATGCAACAAATAATAACAAATATGCAATGAAATTAGTTAATAATGCAATTGAGTTCTAGATTTCACCATTAAGGGTGTTTCCACCATAGTCGATCCCTATATATATATATATATATATATATATATAATATTGGGGTGTGGAAAACCGAAGGGACAACATTATAATCACCTACTTCTATTCAATATTCATCGCTAACTAATCACTTATAATTGATGATTTGTCAATGTCAACTTTTAGATAGCCTGTATTAATTTGTTCTTTTAAACAAATCATCCACTCTCAATAATGATTGGATGCTACCACTATATAAGAACTAATCCCCTCCCTCAACAATACAACACAATAAAGCTTACCCCTCCTAAGTGATTAATTAAACCCAAAAAAAAAAGAGCCGGAAAATGAAAAATCCGGGGACGTTGCCCCAATCGCGCCACCTTGCCTTTGTGGTAGTGGCTTTTTGCTTGATAGTCACTAGCGTGGTTGCCGATAGTTCTTACATTCATGGCAAGCCTATCAAAAATTCTACTAAATTGCCAAAGTACAAGAAGCATATCCCATATCATTACAAATTACCTTACCTTCCAAAAAAATTACCACCGCCATCTTATTATAAATCTCCTCCACCACCATCTAAATCAACCCCGCCTCCATACTATTATAACTCTCCACCGCCTCCATCAAAATCTCCACCTTTCCCGTATTACTATAAATCGCCTCCACCCCCAATTAAATCACCGCCACCCCCGTCCTACTATTATAAATCTCCGCCACCTCCTTCAAAATCTCCACCTCTCCCATATTACCATAAATCTCCACCACCCCCAACTAAGTCACCACCACCACCATCCAACTATTATAAATATCCGCCATCTCCATCAAAATCTCCACCTCCCTCTTATTATTATAAATCCCCTCCACCCCCAACTAAGTCACCGCCACCACCATCTTATTATTACAAATCACCCCCACCACCATCAAAATCTCCACCTCCCCCTTATTACTATAAATCGCCTCCAGCTCCAACTAAGTCACCACCACCACCACCATTAAAATCTCTACCGCCCCCTTATTACTATAAATCACCTCCACCCCCAACTAAGTCACCACCGCCACCATCACACTATTATAAATCTCCACCATCCCCATCAAAATCTCCACCACCTCCGTATTACTATAAATCTCCACCACCTCCAACTAAGTCATCACCACCACCATCCTACTTTAACAAATCTCCACCACTGCCATCAAAATCTCCACCTCCCCCATATTACTATAAATCACCTCCACCCCCAACTAAGTCACCACCGCCACCATCACACTATTATAAATCTCCACCATCCCCATCAAAATCTCCACCACCTCCGTATTACTATAAATCTCCACCACCTCCAACTAAGTCACCACCACCACCATCCTACTCATACAAATCTCCACCACAGCCATCAAAATTTTCACCTCCCCCATATTACTACAAATCACCTCCACGCCCAACTAAGTCACCACCACCACCATCCTACTATTATAAATCTCCGCCACCCCTATTAAAATCCCCACCTCCCTCTTATTATTATAAATCCCCACCACCCCCGACTAAGTCATCACCACCACCATCCTACTATTATAAATCACCGCCACCGCCATCAAAATATCCACCTCCCCCGTATTACTATAAATTCCCACCACCACCCACTAAGTCACCACCACCACCATCCTACTATTATAAATCACCGCCACCGCCATCAAAATCTCCACCTCCCCCGTATTATTATAAACCGCCACCACTACCCACTAAGTCACCACCACCACCATCCTACCATTATAAATCGCCGCCACAATCAAAATCTCCACCTCCCCCGTATTATTATAAATCGCCACCACCAGCAACTAAGTCACCACCACCACCATCATATTATTATAAGTCACCGCCACCGCCATTAAAATCACCACCTCCCCCATATTATCATAAATCGCCCCCACCCCCATCTAAGCCCCCACCCCCATCTAAATCACCACCGCCACCATCCTACTATTATAAATCACCGCCACCGCCATCAAAATCTCCACCTCCCCCGTATTACTATAAATCGCCTCCATCCCCAACTAAGTCACCACCACCATCCTACTATTATAAATCTCCGCCGCCCCCATCAAAATCTCCACCTCCCCCATATTACTTTAAATCCCCGCCACCCCCAAGTAAGTCACGACCACCACCGTCCTACTACTATAAATCTCCACCACCTCCTTCAAAATCTCCACCTCCCCCGTATTACTATAAATCACCTCCACCCCCAACCAAGTCACCGCCACCACCATCATACTATTATAGATCTCCGCCACCTCCATCAAAATCTCCGCCGCCCCGATATTACTATAAATCCCCACCACCCGCAATCAAGCCATCACCAACATCACCATACTATTACAAGTCTCCTCCACCCCCATTAAAATCTCCATCTCCTCCATATTATTACAAATCTCCTCCACCTCCGACTAAGTCACCACCACCACCACCTTACTATTACAAATCTCCTCCACCTCCTATTAAGTCACCACCACTACCACCTTACTACTATAAATCACTTCCACCACCATCTAAATCACCACCACCACCTTACTACTATAAATCACCTCCACCACCATCTAAATCACCACCAGCACCTTACTATTAGAAGTCCCCACCTCCATCTCCCTCCCCACCCCCCCACCCCCCTATATTACTATAAATCACCTCCACCAACTGGTCATCCGTATTAAGCATATAGCTTCTTCTTGCATTAAGCTTGTGTTGGATTAAGGAATTGTGAACTTTTCAGATTTAATTTCGTGATGCATTCGATCGTGTTTTTTATTTTATTTTTATCCTCCTGTATCTATGAATAAAGAGGGTCATAATGTAGATCCTAATGTACTTACTCCCTGAGCATTCTTTTGCAATTCTGCAGACATTGTACATCAGAAATTGTTGTGCCCATGATTCAATTCAGTAATGAGGTTTTTTTTTCTTGTTGCTGGTAGATGGTAGTAATAATTGGCAACAACTATTCATGGATAACCAATTTCACATGAGTAACATGGAAAGGAAATATACTTAAAATATTCTCGAACGAGTGTTATGTTCGGCTCGACTAAAGTTCTTCGGATTTCGGCCTGGTTATTAAAAATCAAGCTCAAACCAAAAAACATTCTGATTGAAAATATATTTCAAACTCTTGTGATCACTAAAGATCCGACAAGAAGAGCCATACAAATAATGCCACCAAATTTTTAGTGTGAATACGACTGATGTCAATTCAAAGTTGTGGGTGGTAGGGGTCACTACCAAAAAAAGGACTTTAGCCGATGACCCGAAAAAAACGGCCGACGACTTTAAAGTGTCGTCGGCTAAACTTTGCACTTTAGCCGACGACTCGGGATACCGTCGGCTAAACAGTTTTAGCCCACGACTTGATCTAGGTCGTCGGCTAAAGTACAACATAGTCGTCGGCTATAGTAAAGAGGTTTAGCCGACGACCTAGATAATGTTTAGCCGACGGAAAAAAAAAAAAAAATGTTTTAGCCGACGACTTGATCTGGGTCGTCGGCTAAACCCCTTTCGAAAAAAATAATAATATTGCAACGGTTTAGCAGACGACCTAGATCAAGTCGGCGGCTAAACAGTTTTTCAAAAAAATAATAATATACTTTAGACGACGACTTGATTTAGGGTCAATTTAAACCCCCAAAAAAAAATAATATACTTTAGCCGACGACTTGATCTAGGTCGTCACTAAACTCCTTTCGAAAAAAATAATAATATTGCAATGGTTTAGCCGACCACCTAGATCAAGTCGTCGGCTAAACACTTTTTCAAAAAAAAAATAATAGACTTTAGCCGACGACTTGATCTAGGTCGTCAATTAAACCTCTCTCTCTCTCTATATATATATATATATATATATACCCTCTTCTGTCTTCTTTCTTTTCTTCTTTTTTTCTTCCCCCACCCACCCGTCAGCCGCCCGACGACACCAGACCGCCCGTCACCCACCCGCCGGAACACCGCCGCTCGACCGTCTGCCCGCCGCCCGACCTCCGCACAGGCAACCCGTTTTTTTTGTGCATTTTTAGTGTATTAATTTTATCTGTACTTAGGTTGTTTTTTATGTAGTTTTTATTATTTTTTTAATTTATTAGGTTAGGTTTTATTTAGTTTTTAGATTTTTGTGTATTTAGCTTTCATTTGTTTGATGTATTGTTGGTGTATTGTGTTATTAATTTGTGTATTGTGTTGAATTGGATGTATTATTGGTATGTTGTGATATTAATTGGTGTATTCTGTTGAATTGGCGTATTTTTGTTGCTGTTGAATTGGTGTATTGTATATGTGTTATGTATGATGAATTGTTACTTATTTTTTCGCTAATTTATTAATTGGTGTATTGTGTTGACTATAAATTGTTCCCAAAATCTGAATTTTTTTTTAAAAAATGTTTTAGCCGACGACTTTGTTAAATGTCGTCGGCTAAAGTATATTACTTTTTTTTTTAAAAAAAATATTTTAGCCAACGACATTTAACAAAGTCGTCGCCTAAAGTATATTACTTTTTTTTTTTAAAAAAACTTTAGCCGACGATATTTAACAAAGTCGTCGGCTAAATTAAATTAATTTTTTTTTTTTTTTAAAAAAATTTAGCAGACGACATTTGTAAAGTCGTCGGCTAAACCTCAAAGTTTAGCCGACGACTACCAAAAAAGTCGTCGGCTAAACTTTGGCCGACAAATATCGGCCGACGGTTTTTTAGCCGACAACTGGGGGGTTTAGCCGACGACTTTGACCTTTAGCCGACGACTTAGAGTCGTCGGCTAAACCCCCGATTTTGGTAGTGGGTGTTCATAACCGGGTACCCAGTTTTTCGAGTACCCGAATTTACGGGTACCCGGTTATGCGGGTAATGAAAAATTCGGCCCGTGACCCGACCCGAAAAGTCGGGTACCCGAAAAAGCGGGTACCCTATTTTTTCGGGTCGGGTCATAGGGTACCCGGCCCAAAAATTAATACCACTAATTATAAATTTTTATAAGTAATTTGTAATTTTAATATAAATTTATTTTAAAATTTATTATATAAATTAATTCCCCGAGTACTAAATACATTGTAAATATTTTCCGTACAATAAGTAAATTTCAAAACTAACTAAATTTTTTTATATATATTATTTTTTTTATTATATAATTATGCTTAATTCAATATTCAATTATATATATGAAAGAATATGTTAATTTTAATTTAAAGATCTTATCTTCTTGTAAATTTCCAACCTAGTGAAAATAAATACCATTACTGAAAATACATTAACATGAATTCTCATATTAAATATAATTCATATTATTTGAAAGATAAAGTTTCATATAATTACAAAGTAAAAAATTAAATTTATAAAAAAATAACTATTAAAAAATAATCGAGTTTTCGGGTACCCGAATTTACGCAACAAGTCGGCCCATGACCCGGCCCGATTATATGATTTTTTTTCCGGGTCGGGTACCCGGCCCAAAAAAAAAAATTTAAAAATACCCGGAATATTTAGTTCGGGTCATCGGGTAGTTTGGTCGGGTAGTTCGGATCGGGTATTTCTGAACACCCCTAGTGGGTGGGATAATTCATCTCATACAGCTTCAACTATCGTGATGCAAATGCTATCGTCCCACCATGCTGTATAAGCACACATCCGAGTCTCTATCCTTAAGCGTCACTATATACCGCAAACCACTCGTTATCCTGCGGTAAAGACAAAATCAGTGCTGATGTCAAATGATTCTTTAATTCATCAAAGCTTTGCTGGCAAATTTTAAATAAAATTAAACATACATATGTTCGGCTTGTCTGGAGTAATTTATACCCTAAATATATAGTCCATCATATTTTTACATGGATATATGATTTATGACGTCAACCATAATTGCCATAATCCAACTATTTATAGTTCTAGAGGCTCAATATACAATAAGACACACAAAAGACAAAAGGGAAATATATTTTCCTTAAACAAAACGATCCATCTATGTCCTGATATAAATCAATAATATAACTTACATAGTCATCGTGTTTGACAGTTCATATAATCTGGTTAATGTTAGAAATGGTTTAGTAATTAACCATTTATTAAGAATAAATATTGTTAATTAAATAATTTTTATTTAATTAAAATATTTATTGAATGTTAATCTACGTCATGAGTAGATGAACATGGTATATTTAATATTTCTAAATCGATTTCCGGTGAGTGAGATATTATATGTTAAAGTTGGATGTTGGAGTAGGAACTAACATGATGTTAGTTATCCCACATTGATTGTGGATGGATGTTTTGACTTGTATTTAAAGTCTTTGCCTTTATGGGCTTAATAACAAGTGGGTTGGTGTGTATGGGTGTCCTCGCGCGCGCACACACACACACGCGCGTCGCCGCCGACCGTCCGTCCGTCCGGGTCGGGCTCGGTCTCGGTCTCGGTCCAGGCCCAGGACTTTGAGTTGGCTTGACTCTTGAGTTGGCAAGCGGCGTCTGAAACCGCCAGCCTTCATGGCAGTAGTAAATGGCGACGAGTCCCTTCACCTGATCAAGGAGTGCTATATATACATAAGCATTCTGGTCATTGCAGAACACACGAAAATCAGTGCATATTTAGCATATCATATACAGTTCAGTCTTCGTTCCAGTCCAGTTCGCAGGTGCTCGGTCAGTTTGCGGTGCTGCTACGGCCGAGTCGTTCAAATCGTTTTAACCTTTGGGGACGAGCCGCTTCACCGTGAGCACTACCGGGGCGTATTCTCGTCTTGCGGGCAGAAGCACTAGCTTCGGACGATCTTCTGTAGTTTACTTAAACTTCTTCGTTAGTTTCAAGTGTAATATTTTATTTCTGTTCTTCGTTATACTTAAGTTCAGAATTTTAATTGTAATACACGTGCAAGTACCGAATTATTCTTACAATCGCAAGACGAGAATAATCGACCATACTTGTTCGTGTCATCCGAAAACTTTTACTGGAGAAAAATGTCGTTCAATGCAAGCACTGGCGCATCCACTAATCAATCCACCGGTTCTGGAACTATTGGATCTTCAAGCTCTTCAATGGCTCCCATTGATAATGCTGCTCGGCTAATGCCTATCGCCGAGAAACCTCCTGTTTTCTCGGGCTCCGACTTCAAACGTTGGTCTCAAAAGATGCTGTTTTACATTACCACAATGGGGCTTGCGAGCTTCCTTCGTGAAGAAAAGCCTCTTGTCCCTGCTGAGAACGAGGCGAATGTTCAAGTGCGTACCGACTATGATACCTGGGTTCATTCCGACTATCTGTGTCGGAATATGTTGCTGAACGGGCTTGATGATGGCCTGTTCAATGTGTTCAACATCAAGGAGACTGCCAAAGAAATTTGGGATGCTCTTCAGTTGAAATACCGTGTTAATCCTGCTAGCAGGAAGAAGTTTGTTGTGACGAGGCTCTCCGAATTCCAAATAGTGGATTCTCGTCCAATGATGCCCCAAGTACAAAAGTTCCAAACTCTTATACATGATGTTCATTCTGAGGGGATGCCTCTACCCGAGGCGTACACTGTGGCGCTCTTGGTCGACAAGTTGCCGCCTAGTTGGAAGGAGTTCAAGGGATACCTTAAGCATAAGCGAAAGGAAATGACTCTAGAAATTTTGGTTGCTAAGCTCCAAACTGAAGCTCAAGTCCGTGATCAAGACTTGAGAACCAAAGCTCCTATGGATGCTAAGGCTAATCTAACTGAAGGTAGGGGCGGACCTTCCAAAAAGCGTCCACTTCCTACCAAAGGCAAGGGAAAGGATGTGGCACCTCCGATGAAGTTTATCGGAACGTGCTACAACTGTGACAAGCCCGGCCATATGGCGAAAAACTGCCGAAAGCCGAAGAAGAACAAGGGAAAAGGCAAAGTCAACCATGTCGAGAAGGACTTTGACTCTTGGAACAAAGATGATCTTGCTGCCATGATCACTGAGGTAAATCATGCCTCGGAACCTAACCCAATTACTTGGTTTCTTGATACAGGTGCGACTGTTCACATCTGTGTGAACCAAGACTTGTTTTTCACTTACAAGGAGATTCAAGACCGCTTCATCACAGAGGCAAGTGATCGTACCTCTCCAGTTCTTGGAATTGGAACTGTTGTGCTTCAATTCACCTCCGGTGTGGAGATAACTCTGAAGGATGTGCTGCATGCTCCGGCAATCCGCAAGAATTTGGTGTCTGGTGTCAAATTAGTTAGAGCTAAATTTGATGTAGACCTTCGTAGCGATTTTATGATAATACGCAAGTTTGGTAAGACTCTCGGGAAAGGTCATATTGTCGAGGACATGTTCAAACTTAGCGTTCGTACTTGTAAGCCTCCAAAGGCAGTTGCTAATAATAATGCTACTACTTCTGCTTATTTGCTTGAGTGCTCAAATTTATGGCATTGTAGATTAGGTCATGTGAATCTAAATGCTATAAAAAGATTAGTAAACTTAGATTTACTAAAATTAAATGAAATCAAAAATCAAAACAAATGCGAGATTTGTGTTGAGGCAAAAATGACGAAACTACCGTTTCATTCGGTAAAACGGACACAAAACCCCTTGAATTAATTCACACAGACGTGTGTGATTTAAAATTTGTGCAAACTAGAGGTGGTAAGAAGTACTTTATCACTTTCATCGATGATTGCACAAAATATTGTTATCTTTATCTTTTGAGAAGTAAAGATGAGGCTATTGAAGCCTTTAAGAACTTCAAGAATGAAGCCGAGAATCAATTAGTCATCGTATTAAGATGGTTCAAGTGATAGAGGAGGTGAATATATAGCTCCATTTGAGGAATTATGCGAAAGTGGTATAATTCATCAAACCACGGCTCCATATGCTCCACAATCTAATGGCGTTGCGAACGTAAGAATCGAACACTTAAAGATATGATGAATGCGTTATTAATTAGTTCAGGTTGCCCCGCAACATGTGGGGAAAGTCGTCTTGACAGCCAACTACATATTGAACAAAATTCCACGCAAAGGTAAGGATGTTACTCCTTATGAGTTGTGGAAAGGAAGAAAACCATCATACAAATATCTCAAAGTGTGGGGGTGTTTGGCGAAAGTTGAAGTGCCTCTACCTAAACAAGTTAAAATTAGTCCTAAGACGATCGATTGTATCTTTATTGGTTATGCACTTAACAGCAACGCCTACAGGTTTGTTGTACACAAATCCGAGATACCCGACATTCATGTAAATACAACGATTGAATCAAGGAATGCTGTATTCTTTGAAAATATCTATCCTTATAAGAATAAGGTTGATCCTAACTCTAGCAAAGGAGTTGATGATGAAGCTACAAGTTCTAAACTTGTAGATGAGCCTATGTGTTATGAAACCATAGATGAAGCCTCTAGCCCGAATCCGGTGTTATCTGAACGACCGAACAGAAAGCGACCTAGGTCTACGCCAGTCAACGTAGAACCTAGACGAGGTACTAGAATACGGAAAGTAAAGATATACGGACCCGACTATGTCGTTTTGATGTTAGACGGTGAACCAGTATCTGTAAAAGAAGCTTTATCCGTTCCAGATGCGGCTTTCTGGAAAGAGGCAATAGACATTGAGATTGAGTCTATTATGCTGAATCATACTTGGGTGTTAGTTGAACTACCACAGGGTTGTAAGGTTTTAGTATGCAAATGGATCCTAAAGAAGAAGTACAAGTCCAACGGTACTATTGACAAATATAAGGCCCGACTTGTAGTTCAAGGCTTTAGGCAAAAGGCTGGTTATGATTTCTATGATACCTACTCGCCCGTGACAAGACTTACTTCTATTAGGGTGCTACTCACTATTGCTGCTTTACGCAATCTCGAGATTCATCAAATGGATGTTAAGACTGCATTCTTATATGGGGAGCTAGAAGATGAAATCTATATGAAACAACCGGAAGGGTTTGCAGTACCTGGGAAAGAGCACATGGTATGCAAACTACAACGGTCTTTATATGGTTTGAAACAAGCACCTCTGCGGTGGCATTTGAAATTTGACGAAGTGATGTTGTCAAATGGTTTCAATATCAATGAGAGTGACAAATGTGTCTATGTTAAGAAAATGGGTGACAATTACGTCATTGTTTGTCTATATGTAGATGACATTTTGATAATCGGTAGCAACTCTCGTGTGATTGGTGAAACGAAACGAATGCTAAGTAAGAATTTTAGCATGAAAGACATGGGTTTGGCTGATACTATTCTTGGAATTAAGATTCTGAAAACGCCTAACGGAATTGCTTTGACGCAATCTCATTATGTTGAGAAAGTGTTAAGGAAATTCAACCCTTTTGATAAACCTATTGCTAAGACTCCTTGGGAACCAAATGTTCATCTGAATTATCATAAGGGTGAACCTGTGGGTCAAGATGAATATGCTAAGATCATTGGGAGTTTGATGTATCTGTCAAATTGTACCCGTCCTGATATAGCATGTTCGGTTCACAAGTTGAGTAGCTACACAGCTAATCCAAGTAAAGAACATTGGAGGGCTCTAGAACGAGTACTGAGTTATTTAAAATATACGTAGAACTTTGCGATTCATTATTCAAGAGAGCCTGCTGTATTTGAAGGGTATTGTGATGCTAATTGGATATCCGAATCGAAAGATTCATTTTCTACGAGTGGATATGTGTTCACTATTGGAGGTGGTGCTGTATCTTGGAAGTCCAAGAAACAAACTTGTATTGCTGGGTCTACCATGGAGTCTGAATTCATAGCTTTGGATAAAGCTGGTGAAGAAGCTGAATGGCTTAAAAATTTCCTCGAGGATATTCCATGTTGGACGAGACGTGTGCCGTCTGTGTTGATACACTGTGATAGCCAAGCTGCTATTGGACGGGCACAAAATATGTTTTATAACGGTAAGTCTCGACATATTCGTCGACGACATAATGCCGTGAGACATTTGATCTTGAGTGGGATTATCTTAATTGACTATGTAAGGTCAATAGATAATCGCGGATCCATTACGAAGAGTATTAATCGAGATCAAATGTATAAATTGTTAGAGGTAATGGGTGTTAAATCCACATCTTAAGGATGATTATAGCGGAAACCCAACCTTGTAGATTGGAGGATCCCAAGAGCTTGGTTCAATGGGATAACGAAGTTATAATAATCCGTGTGTTAAAACACTCAAACATACCTATTCTCTGAGAACAGTGAGTGATTGTTTACCTACATGTGGTGAGGTTAAGTCTTATGATTTTTAATGATTCTTGATTACCTCGGAGAGGTCAAGTATAGTAGGATACTTGGGAATAAGAATCACCTATATAAGTGTGAAGTGAGGGCCGCTTCAGTTGATACACTTATGAATCCAAAGGGGTGTCCAAGGCCAAAAAGGACACAAAACGTTAGAACGGAAGGAATTGAGATGATATTGTGTCTATATTATTGTCTCAGTATACACCATGGAGGACTAGTTCAAGGCTTTCATGACCACTATGCCGCCAGTATACTCGATGATGTTGACAATGGATAGGTTCAAGGTCACAAGCCACCTAGCCAAATGCAATATTGTCTCTTGAGGACTGAACTATGTATTTGCATTCATTTTGCATTGGCATTCTCACTCATGTGGGGGATTGTTGGAAATGGTTTAGTAATTAACCATTTATTAAGAATAAATATTGTTAATTAAATAATTATTATTTAATTAAAATATTTATTGAATGTTAATCTACGTCATGAGTAGATGAACATGGTATATTTAATATTTCTAAACCGATTTCCGGTGAGTGAGATATTATATGTTAAAGTTGGATGTTGAAGTAGGAACTAACATGATGTTAGTTATCCCACATTGATTGTGGATGGATGTTTTGACTTGTATTTAAAGTCTTTGCCTTTATGGGCTTAATAACAAGTGGGTTGGTGTGTATGGGTGTCCTCGCGCACACACACACACACGCGCGCGCGCCGCCGCCGACCGACCGACCGTCCGTCCGTCCGTACGGGTCGGGCTCGGTCTCGGTCTCGGTCCAGGCCCAGGCCCAGGACCTGGATCTTGGCAATTGGTGCTTTGGGCTGGTGTTTGGGCTTATCTTTTTGGCCCAAATTGGCATGGACAAGACTCTTGACTTGGCTAGACTCTTGAGTTGGCCAGCCCTTTGGGCGTCTGAAACCGCCAGCCTTCATGGCAGTAGTAAATGGCGATGAGTCACTTCACCTGATCAAGGAGTGCTATATATACATAAGCATTCTGGTCATTGCAGAACACACGAAAATCAGTGCAAATTTAGCATATCATATACAGTTCAGTCTTCGTTCCAATCCAGTTCGCAGGTGCTCGGTCAGTTTGCGGTGCTGCTACGGCCGAGTCGTTCAGATCGTTTTAACCTTTGGGGACGAGCCGCTTCACCGTGAGCACTACCGGGGCGTATTCTCGTCTTGCGAGGAGAAGCACTAGCTTCGGACGATCTTCTGTAGTTTACTTAAACTTCTTCGTTAGTTTCAAGTGTAATATTTTATTTCTGTTCTTCGTTATACTTAAGTTCAGAATTTTAATTGTAATACACGTGCAAGTACCGAATTATTCTTACAGTTAATGACTAATATAATTACACGATTTACGTTGTTGCATAGGGGTGTTCAAAAATACCCGATCCGAACTACCCGGCCCAATTACCCAATGACCCGAAACAAATATTCCGGGTATTTTTAAAAATTTTATTTTTTTTTGGGCCGGATACCCAACCCAAAAAAAAGTCATATAATCGGGCCGGGTCATGGGCCGACTTGTTGCGTAAATTCGGGTACCCGAAAACCCGATTATTTTTTAATAATTATTTTTTCTTATAAATTTAATTATTTAATTTGTAAGTATATGAAACTTTATCTTTCAAATAATATGAATTATATTTGATATGAGAATTCATGTTAATTATATTTTCAGTAATGGAATTTATTCTCACTAGTTTGAAAATTTACAAGAAGATAAAATCTTTAAATAAAAAATAATATATTCTTTCATATATATAATTGAATATTGAATTAAGCATAATTATATAATAAAATAAAATGATATATATAAAAAAATTTAGTCAGCTTTGAGATTTACTTATTGTATGGAAAATATTTATAATGTATTTAGTACTCAATGAATTAATTTATATAATAAATTTTAAAATAAATTTATATTAAAATTATAAATTATTTATAAAAATTTAAAATTAGTGGTATTAAATTTTGGGCCGAGTACATTATGACCCGAAAAAATAGAGTGCCGTTTTTAGATCTGATTCGGGTCGGGTCACGGGCCGAATATTTCAATACCCGCATAACCGGGTACCCGTAAATTCGGGTACCCGAAAAACTGGGTAGCCTATGAACACCCTAGTGCATGTGTATGAAAGCGGTAATTTACAATTTACGGCCCGAATAATTGGTCTTAGCAGTATTAGTATTACCTTATGTCATGTAAACATCTTCAAAGTAGGGGTTAACGGCGGATGTAAATTAAATAGATCGATTATCCCTGTGTTTTTATATAATTGGCCGATTATTTCTTATGAAAATTAAATAGGCTTCATGTGTTCTCGAAAAGTTATAGATTAGCCTTTTTTTTTTTCTAAATGTTGCAAATCACCCCCTTCTGCACAATATATGATAGAAGGGACATGATGCAACTTTTTGAAAACACAAGAGGGTGATGTGGATATTTAATTTGACCATTGACTGATAAAAAACACGTTACGCGAACGCGTAGCTTCTTAAACCAGTTAGTTGAAAAGATAGCTGGTTGAGAAACTAACAAAGTTAGTTTTTTTTTTAAAAGGCAAAATTACCAATTAGGTATATGAACTTTCTCAAATTTTTCACTTATGTAACAAATTTTTTTTGTATCATTTAGGGGTATGAACTTGTCTTCGTCCAACCAAGTTAGTGTATCCGTGAAAATCCATCGGTTAAATCTAACGGACATGCTGACTTGTCCGTTAAGTGACACGTGTCACCTTCTGATTGGTCCACATAATAGATAAAAAATAATAAAAAATGTAAAAAAATAAAAATTTTGGAATTTTTTAAAAAATCCAAACTTTATTTTTTTTAAAAAAAATCTGGAATATTAATATTAAAAATCAGATGTTTTTATTTAAAGTTCGAAAATAAGAAATAAAAAATTAAATCTGGATCTAATTTATAAACTATTTTTTAAAAAAAACTGTAATATTATTTTACATAAATAAATCAAAACTGAATTATTATTTTCTTAAAAACCTTCTAGTTTTTGTTTTCCTAAATTTTTTTACTTTTCATAAAAAAACTATTTTATTTTTAAAAAATGTCTAAAAACTAAGTAAAGAATAATAAACACATCCGATTTCTAAATTTTCTTATTTTTTATTTCTTATTTTCGAACTTTAAATAAAAACATCTGATTTTTAATATTAATATTTCAGATTTTTTAAAAAAAAAATAAAGTTTGGATTTTTTTAATAATATTCAAGATTTTTTATTTTTTATATTTTTAAACTTTTATATTTTTATTATTTTTTATTATTATGTGGACCAATCAGAAGGTGACACATGTCACTTAACGGACAAGTCAGCAAGTCCGTTAGATTTAACTGACGGATTTTCACGGATATCCTAACTTGGTTGGACGGAGACAAGTTCATACCCCTAAATGATACAAAAAAAAAGTTTGTTACCATAAGTGCAAAATTTGGGAAAGTTCATACCCCTAATTGGTAATTTTGCCTTTTTGTTACCTAGCAGATTTAATAACTCGCCTCGACGAGAAGAAAAAGAACGTCTCTTTTGGTATCTGTGTGGAAAACAGGATAGTTGCTCTTCGGGTATCAGTAGTGCCTCTGGCCAGAAGAGTTCCCTTTAGGTTTTTCTGGTTCACTTCTAGTGAATGTGAACACCTTTTCTAGTTTTTTTTACTGTTCAAATAAAACGATTAGCAGTTACAAAACACTGGTCGTATGTCTTAAATGTGTCTTATTGTGGCAGTCCGTAGTCATTAAACCATATTAAATCTGTCATTGATGCTCAGATTTAAATCCCTACATATATATAGGAGATTATTATAGGTTGCATATTACATAGAAAATAGAGCAATCACTACATAGCCCCACACATACAAAAAATTTTGGCTCTTCTCGCACTTATTCAATTCGTGGGAGCTTGAATTCTAGTGTGCTACAGTTATCGAAGTTGTTAGTTGTTGTATCTTTGGAGACAAATGTCTGATCCTTCATCACTATACTAGGCATAATTGTCTTGTGGAAAGATCTCAATTGCCTCGGTTATTTTACAGTTTACAGTAACTTTTCTGTATTTTCATTTTCTATTTTTATCAGTTTATATATTGTGTAATGGACTTGCAAGAAAAGTAGTAATGTTTAGGATATATATATATCTTCCCATTTATTGCAGATTCCGAATTTATAGGAGCATTGTCAACAATCACAAGATAATTATCGAAGATGTTTAATTGTGTAGATGTCGCCTCTAGTTCAAACGCTGTGATTCCCCACTATTCCTGTTCGGGTTGAAAAGCCTAAAAAACCAGTAGTTCAATTTTAAACAGACCTTTTACCAGACCATCCTCAGTTTGGCAAAATACTTGAAAGATGACCCTCCAGTCATTTCTAAAAATGAGACCAACACTGAGAAATACGATGCGTTTGAAGCTTGGGGACAAGGTGATTACCTTGGCCCGAAACTATGTCCTTCATGCTCTTAGTAATGAACTGTACAATGTCTACAGTAATGTAAAATCTTCTAAGGAACTCCACGATTCATTAAAAAGAAATATAAAACTGAAAATGTTCGAGCTAAGAAATTCGTTATTGGTAAATTTTTGGACTTTAAGATGGTTGATTCAGAAATTATTTTGTCTCGACTCTAAAACTTGTAATTATCATTGCATGAGTCTGGGCGAATCTTTCCAGATGGCTTGCATGATTGAAATATTGCCACTAGGCTAGTAAGATTTTAAGAGTTATCTGAAACACAAGAGAAATGGATGTCTATTGAGGATTGGTTGCCCATCTTCGTATTGAGGAGCACAATATGAAATTTGAGGGTAAGTCGGGTAAGTTTCTTATTTGAAACGAAGCTTATACGAACTTGATGGAGCAGGGCAACTCCTTCAAAAGAAAAGTACCACAAACGTCGAAAGAGAAACAACTTGTCAAGGTTTGCAAATTCACCCGCAGTTATCATAACTATGATAAATCAAACCATATAGCTAAGAATTGTCGAAAGCACAAAATGAACGGACAAGTCAATTGCCCATACTACTGAGCACGGTCCTGTACCGGTAAAACTCAGTAATTTTGAGATGTGTGCAATGGTATTTGAATCACCAAATGAGAATATAATGGCTTTAAACTGTGTACAAAAAACAAGTATCGATGAGAAAGCTTATGCTTATGTTTATATGCTTGAGTTTTTTTATTCGTGGCATGTTAGATTAGCACATGTGAATTTAAGTACTGTAAAATTTGAAATTACTACCAACTTCTAAACACATTAATATATACATAAATATTCTATAAAGTATTGTTGAAAACATACATTATTTAATATTTTGTGACACATGGTATTCTAAATGCTTGAAAAAAATCTATGGGTCACAACTTGAGGGAAGCATTACCTGAAAAAACATTAATTATATTTATATGTTCATTATGTTATTTATCTCTTAATACGTTCAAATATGATCATGTAAAATTCCTAATATCATCGATCTTAGTAAATGAAAATTATTAACACCAATAAATAAAAATTTTAATATTGGTAATATTTAGGCATACACTTATCTCCCTCTCAAACCACATCGCCGGGGCCGGCCCTAGCCCATGGTTGTGATAGCGACGGCCATGGGCAGCAAAATTCGAAGGGCATCACCAGCCGATGACTTCTTAGGCTCGGTAGGCTCATTTTTAGCAGAAAAAATAGTTTTCTCTTGAGCCTCTTGTCGATGTCTGTTCGCTATATTTTTTAAACAATCCGCAAGTGTACGGAGAATATGTAGAAAGCGGCGAGCAAGGTCGTATTTCACGGAGACTAAATATTCTTATTGTGTTGAGTACTAGATTATAATGATTCCGATTTTATCTAGACGATCGAAAGGTAAAATGGATGATTAACGAAATAAAAATAAAATTATGACAATAAAAGGAAATATCCGAATTAAGGAGAATTGTAAGAGTTTAGAAAGAAAGATTCCAAGGCTCGATTTTTGTTGATCACTAAGTTTAGTCGAGATTGGTTCCAAAAGTTCTAAGTGCGTTTCCAAAATGATAATCACAATAATATTCTAAAGTCCCTCTCGAGATGCATTAAAACGTAGATTAAACAACTTATAACAACGTCTCCGTTTACTATAAATTACCTAACTCCAAAATGTTCACAAGATTTAAACATCATCATAGTTCATCACCGATTTCTCAATCTCGTAATTTACTACGTCAAATACTCGAAACCTATTAATGCCCTCTTCTCTTATGAGCAATTAAGTTTAACATGTAAAAACATTGATCAAGTGTCTAAACATGAATTAAAACCAAGCATTTGATAAAGAAAACACACTAGATATATATAATCATCAATCCCTCAAAACCATAGCAAATCAACGTACTCCCATGCCCGGAATCTAACGAGTTTAGCCGGACATGGTAATGAAAGAAAGATTAATAATCATCATATTCATCATTTTCATGCTAAATAAAACAACAAAAATAAGTAAAAGATAGGGAGAAGATAAAACTCGAATGGTGTCTTGAATGGATGTAGGATCAAGCCTTCAAAATGTTCTTCAAGAGTTCATCATTTTCTTCCTCCAAGTCTCCTTCTTTTGGTAGGTTTCTTCTTTAATCTTGTGTTTTTCTTCCCTCACCAACTCTCCAAGACTCTCTAAATCAAGATTTTCTCTCAAGTCCAGCCCCAAGACCTTTTTATAAAGCCAAAATATCATCTTTTTCATGTTCAAATCTTCAAAAATGTCAAAAAGTGATTTTTCCACCGAAAAGTGACACGGCCCGTGTCATACTGTCCCAGAAAATGCAAAAACTTTCTGGACAGCAGACCCGGTCGTGTCATTTGACACGGCCCGTGTCATACTGTCCCAGAAAATGCAAAAACTTTCTGAACTGTGAAGTCGTGGTCTAAAAGCCATATATCCCTCAATACACCTCGGAATTTAGCGTATGATATACCGTTGCGAAGCTTATTTCATGAGGAATCCATATATATAGAATACATCCTGATTCGAAGTAATGAATCTAGAAATTAGAAAATACGACAGGTAGTGCTTCAATCTTCATCGTTTTAGGCCTCGTACTCTCGTTTCTGCATTGCTTGATATGTACTTGGGGATTGAGACTTAGGTCTTGCTTGATAATGTCCTTAAAACACCTATAAAATCAAATAAAATATACCCAAGCGTGATCGAGTCCAACAAACATAATATGAGTACAAACGACACAATTCTACATATTTTAGGATCTTAAAATCCGGAAAAACCTTATAAAAATATGTGTAAAAATGAGTGTTATCAAAATCCCCCAAACTTGAACGTTGATCGTCCCGAGCAATACACTTCAAAATAACCACTCTTAAGGGAACTCATCCCTCAACACACCTCAAAGGATCATTATGAAAATTCATCAATACGCCTCAAGTAATAAATAAGTCGAGTTCTATAAAGTATTCAAATCTCTGGGGTGTTTCCTTAACATCATAATCAATACTTGGAAGATATAAACCTCACCGGTCAAGTGTATTCCCTCACTCTCGAAGTGTATAGACGCTCAAAACTCATTCAATGAAATAAGAATCCTCATAGGCTTGCCAATCGTCTACATCTCTACCACTAGTTGTGCATGTAAATTTGGTGAATCAAAAAAGACTTTATCGGTTGTAATGTAGGCTTTTTGGTCGGGGTAGGATAAGTATGGCTTAAAGTGACTTGACTTGAGCAAATTAGAATATCAACTTAATAATCACTTCGCTCAATTAGAAGCTCAATAACCCCTTGGAATTTGCTTCCTTCAACCCCTTGATTTCAATATAATCGCACTAAGCGCTTTTGAAAGTGAGAATCACAACTTTATTCCCCCTTATCGCTCCAATACATCTCATTTCTTTTGTGTCCACAAACTTTATTCTGTTTATGTTTTCATGTGGTGGACAACATCATCATTAAATCACATCATTCTTCCTTCAAATTTATTTTGATAAATCATTGCATTTGAACCAACAATCTTCCCAATCGCTTCCACACATCTTTTCATTCTTTTGCCAATTTGTTCTAAATAGCTCAAGTATAGGGACAAAAGTTTATAATGGAACGGAAAGATCATAATGTGGCTAACAAGAAATAGGCTTTAAGCTCAATCGGGCTAACTAGGGAAATAAATTTTCGGGTTGGCCAAAAGGTTTGAAGGGTTGTCAATAAAAATTGCCTATAATCATTTTCACTAATTTGCACACACGTTTGTAGTTTTGAATAAGATACCAAGGCAAGTTCTAGAGTCTTAAAACATGAATGATACACTCGACAATGAAACTTGCATATTTAATAATGCACGAAGGCTCAAAAACTCACAAGTTAGATTTGTTCATATTTCCAAGATATTAAACTATTTATTCAATTCCACACCCTTTTGATTATTCTACAATTTTTCCTCTTCAAATTATCCTCGATTTGTATATCAAAATAACAAAACAAATCCCGAGGTATCCAAGACAAGAGTTCATTCTTTCGAGTTTCATCCAAGTACATGATACTCAAAACACACCAAGTTCAAAAACAACAATCCACACCAAAATCCAAGCAAATCTTCACACTAAAATTCGAAAAAAAATAGAAACAAATAAATAATAAAATAAACAAACAAAACAAGGTGTTACAAAAAAATAATAAAAAAATAAACGAACAATATAAGTATATCTTGACCCAACATCTCCCCCCAAACTTGAATTAAAGAATGTACACACGAAGGGGGTATAGTATTTAAGCAATAAAAACTTTGGGTCAAGAAATACTTACAACCGGTCATATTGATTGGGCAGAGGGAAGTGGCCTTGTTGGGCATGCCACGTGTCACACCTGCTCAGATTTTCCAAAAATCGTCTGCCCACCTGACCCGATCGTGTCAAATGACACGGCCCGTGTCATACTTGCCCAGAAACTCAAAAAACATCTGGATGGCCAACCCGACCGTGTCGAATGACACGGCCCGTGTCGTACTAGCCTGGATAGTGCGCTTCTGGTCTCTGGATCTTTTTCCTGCGACCGATACCATGATTGAACCGGCCGTTCCTCATCAATTAAAAATAGAAATAACATGCGTATAAGATCCAAATAAACTTACTAGAACCATTGGGTTGCCTCCCAATTAGCGCTAAGTTTAACGTCTTCATAGGACGCAAGTGTTGGGTTGCCTCCCAACCAAGCTAAATTTAACGCGTCTTGACCAGACGCATGTTTTCTTCATCCCGGATCATTTAACGAGCTCTTATAATCCGGTTTACGTGCAATTTTATCGGGAGGAGTCATCAAAAATACAACATTTTGACTATGCGTCCTAATCGTTAATTCTCCTCGATCCACATCAATTAATGCTCGTGCAGTGGCTAAGAACGGACGTCCAAGTATTACTAGACCATTTTGCTTCTCATCATCATCAAGCGCTATAAAATCAATGGGGAAGGCGAACTTATCAATTTTTAAAATTACATCCTCCACAATTCCCTTTGGGTAAGTTAAAGATCGATCTATGAATTGTAAGCTCACTGGAGATGGTCTCAACTCTTCTAATCCAAGTGTCCTGCAAATAGACAAAGGCAATATATTGACACTTGAACCATGATCAACAAATACATCATTTAATGAACAACCCAAAATAGAGCAAGGAATTGAAAAACTCCCTGGATCCTTAAGCATAGTCGGTAGGCGCTCCAATTCTTTTTTCTTTGACGCCATGTCTTGCATGAAAACCTCAAAATTTTTCTTCTCCTCAATATGTTCAATTTCGGATCGATCTTTCTCCTCATCAGCATTATTAGACAACACGATTACATCTTCGTCTTCATTCTCCGATTCCGGTAGCACTTCATTCATGGTGCACGAAAAAATGGCATTGCATTGTGCTTTTGGATTTTCTTCGGTGTTGCTTGGAAATTGGCCCTTTTGATGTTGGCTCCCCAAAATCTTAGCCAATTGACCGATTTGCGTTTCTAAGTTTCTCATTTGAGCTCCAACGGTGGTTGCTAATTGAGTCACATGATTTTCAATCCGATCAAGTTTTTCTTCATCTCGGGTAAATCGGCTTTTCGTCTCCATCATGAAGGTAGCTAGAATATTCTCGAGATTTGACGTCGGATTTGCTTCTTCAATTATATCACCATTCGACACCTTGAATCCGGCCGGTGGTTGCAAAGCATTCTTTGGATTAGCATAGCTAAAATTTTCATGATTTCGATTTGAAGGATGATAAAACCCCGGATGAGGATTATTTCGATAGTTATTGAAATTATGGTTATTGATGTAATGAGCCTCCTCCAAAGGGTCGGGTGGTGGTGCACTTCCTTTATGAGTTATTTTTTCATTTGCACTCTTCGTCAGAACTCCCAAATGGTTGGTCAAAATCGACATTTGTGCAGTTAAAGTCTTTATAGTATCTGAGTCTGAAACTTCAGCCACTCTACGAATATTACTCCTCTCGGTAGGCCATTGATAGCTATTCATGGCCATCTCCTCGATCAATTCATATGCTTCCTCTGCACTTTTAGCTAGCAAAGCTCCTCCGGCCGAAGCGTCTACAAGATTTCTCGTCTCTCCGGCCAACCCATTATAAAAGAAACACATTTGTTGGTCTTCCGGAAACCCATGACGAGGACATCGTCTTAACAAATCTTTAAAGCGTTCCCACGCCTCATATAACATCTCTGAATCTATTTGTCGGAATTGCATTATTTCGCTCTTCAATCTCATGGTCTTGTTGGGCGGGAAGAATTTGAAAAGAAACTTTTCACCCAACTCGTCCCATGTACTTATGCTCCCCGAAGCAAGAGTTCCAAGCCAACTACGAGCCTTTTCTCTCAAGGAGAACAGAAATAGCTTCAATCTTATTGCATCGTTTGGCATCTCATTCATTTTAATGGTATCACAAATTTGAATAAAGTGGAATAAATGGGCGTGCGGATCTTCTGTGGCAAATCCCCCAAACTGATTTTGTTGAACCATCGATATTAATGAAGGTTTCAACTCAAAATTGAGGGCGTTGATAGGAATATGAGAAATTCCCCTATAATTTTGGTCAAGCCTCAGCCGAAATCCGTCCCGAATCGATTGAATTCGGACTGCGGGCTGCTCAGTCCGTACGCCTTCATTGTTTGGATTGTGGGCTATTGCATTATCATTGCCCATGTCGACAATTACGTCTCCCGCTCTTTCCATTTCGTCAGATAGATTCCTTCGTAATTTCCGTGTAGCAACACTTGTTCTTCCAGCAAATGCCTCTACTTCGGGAATAAAGTTTTCCAAAGGTTCTCGAAAGGAGCGGGTGTTCATGTACGTCCTGTAACACGGCCAAAAACAATACGGAAGTAACAAAATAAAATAAAACAGAAAAATATGTCTAAAGTAAGACCGGAAACACTTATCGTAATATCAATACAAACAAAAATAAATTAGTCCCCGGCAACGGCGCCAAAAACTTGTTCGCTATATTTTTTAAACAATCCGCAAGTGTACGGAGAATATGTAGAAAGCGGCGAGCAAGGTCGTATTCCACGGAGACTAAATATTCTTATTGTGTTGAATACTAGATTATAATGATTCCGATTTTATCTAGACGATCGAAAGGTAAAATGGATGATTAACGAAATAAAAATAAAATTATGACAATAAAAGAAAATATCCGAATTAAGGAGAATTGTAAGAGTTTAGAAAGAAAGATTCCAAGGCTCGGTTTCCGTTGATCACTAAGTTTAGTCGAGATTGGTTCCAAAAGTTCTAAGTGCGTTTCCAAAATGATAATCACAATAATATTCTAAAGTCCCTCTCGAGATGCATTAAAACGTAGATTAAACAACTTATAATAACATCTCCGTTTACTATAAATTATCTAACTCCAAAATGTTCACAAGATTTAAACATCATCATAGTTCATCACCGATTTCTCAATCTCGTAATTTACTACGTCAAATACTCGAAACCTATTAATGCCCTCTTCTCTCGAATTATGAGCAACTAAGTTTAACATGTAAAAACATTGATCAAGTGTCTAAACATGAATTAAAACCAAGCATTTGATAAAGAAAACACACTAGATATATATAATCATCAATCCCTCAAAACCATAGCAAATCAACGTACTCCCATGCCCGGAATCTAACGAGTTTAGCCGGACATGGTAATGAAAGAAAGATTAATAATCATCATATTCATCATGTTCATGCTAAATAAAACAACAAAAATAAGTAAAAGATAGGGAGAAGATAAAACTCGAATGGTGTCTTGAATGGATGTAGGATCAAGCCTTCAAAATGTTCTTCAAGAGTTCATCATTTTCTTCCTCCAAGTCTCCTTCTTTTGGTAGGTTTCTTCTTTAATCTTGTGTTTTTCTTCTCTCACCAACTCTCCAAGACTCTCTAAATCAAGATTTTCTCTCAAGTCCAGCCCCAAGACCTTTTTATAAAGCCAAAATATCATCTTTTTCATGTTCAAATCTTCAAAAATGTCAAAAAGTGATTTTTCTACCGAAAAGTGACACGGCTCGTGTCAAATGACACGGCCCGTGTCATACTGTCCCAGAAAATGCAAGCTTTCTACGGGACCGATCGTGTCATTTGACACGGCCCATGTCATACCGTCCCGTAAAATGCAAAACTTTCTCGAATCATGAAGTCGTGGTCTAGAAGCCATATCTCCCTCAATACACCTCGGAATTTAGCGTATGATATACCGTTGCGAAGCTTATTTCATGAGGAATCCATATATATATAATACATCCTGATTCGAAGTAATGAATCTGGAAATTAGAAAATACGACAGGTAGTGCTTCAATCTTCATCGTTTTAGGCCTCGTACTCTCGTTTCTGCATTGCATGATATGTATTTGGGGATTGAGACTTCGGTCTTGCTTGATAATGTCCTTAAAACACCTATAAAATCAAATAAAATATACCCAAACGTGATCGAGTCCAACAAACATAATATGAGTACAAACGACACAATTCTACACATTTTAGGATCTTAAAATCCGGAAAAACCTTATAAAAATATGTGTAAAAATAAGTGTTATCAATGTCACCCCGTTGTATTATTTTTATTTTATTTAATAAATATCCGGCGTGTGGATGAGCCGTCTAGCTTGACTAGGTTCCAAACCCCTTTCATTTGCGTAATAAAAGGGTATTTTTCTAGCCTTACGTCATGGGCATCCGAAACCTCAGGACCGACCCTGCACGTCGCTCAACTAATTAAAAAGAGATATAAGAAATATTCAATAGAAAAAAAATATAGTTGCACAAAGTCTCCCCAGTAATTATTTTGGATCCAAAAATGGTAAACTGTCATTTAACTCAACAGTAACTCAACACTTGCAAACCTTTCTATATAAAAAAAGGACTTTTGGAGCTAATAGTAAATAATGGAATTCCGCTATAAATAAATAGATAAAATGTATGTGTGTATAAATATATATATATGTAGCGTGTATAAATATATGTATATGTAGCATTATTTTTTTTTAAATTAGTATCTATACCCAAAATTTAAACGAACCTCTATTTACACCAAACAATTCAATTGGGATCTGATCGGTCCTTAAAATTGGTCTGACCTTTAATTTTGGGAAATATAGGATTCGACACACTAGGTAATTCGTGCGTGAAAGCGCAGTTTTCCTGCAAAAATATCATTTTCTCTTAAAAATTACTATCGTTCAATCTTAAAAAGACAATAAAATCGCTTACTTTTTTTTCTCTAATAAAAAGTATGCCAACCGGTACAAAGACTCGATCTAGTGTATGATCTAGATCATAATAAGTAGCATATAATTAACTTGACAACCTCTTAGGATTTCCGAAAAGATATTTTCCGGAATTGGCATATCCATTGAAGTCGTTGGATGCAGATGGTGTGGTGTGTGAAGTGCTCGACTTAACTGAACCATTTGTTGATTATCGCGCGTTGATGTCGTGAAATATATCTCGTATATCGAAAATTCTATTAAACTAAATCATGTACCTCAATACACTTTCAAGGTGAAAACCGAAAACTAATAAATAGGGATAGACAAATTTAAATAGTTTAAGACATGCAAGAAAGTAACAACATGACTAAACATGCAAATACATTCATAACATTACAAGGAGTTGTGGCTATATCGGAGCTCGTCCACGTTTCGGAAAAACGGGGACTAGGCATTACTGGGAAACCACGGCAGCCCGGGCTGAAGGCACTGTTTGGGATCTGGAATCGGAACAACCGGCCCTAGAAAAATACGCCACAAATCGAGTATGATTGTGACTAGCATTGCAGCACCTAAAGCATCAACCGCCACTCTCGACAAATCCCACCTATCACCGGGTTTCTCATCGATCCTGGCCGTCGAAAAAAGAGGCTCATTAGAACAAGTGACTGAATATCATTTCATATTCCCACTGGGGGAAAATAATTTTACCCAAAAATGCAATTGTTTACGAGAAATAAGATCTTCGGAAAAGATTCACCCACTCGTATATTTCTAACTACCGATCATTATTTTACTACGTTTACATTAAATCAACTTTGTGCGGTACATTTTTATACCGTATCGATCACACATTCAAAAATTCATTGTTCTTTTTTCAGGAAAAATACATTAGGGGGGGGGGGGAGGAGAGGAACACAATACATACCTCAAAAACATAGGAAAGCTAACGAAAAAGTAAATCGCATAAAACAAGGAACCAACTTTATACATGGAAGCTCGATCCACAAATTCGTAATAAGGAAACTGCACAAAAATCAAAAGCAGTAAGATTATTTCAAAAGGTTATCTAATACATAAAAATATATTCATAAGCTTTATTATTTGTATTTTTATCCATTTATACTTACATTGGAAATAGCTAAAGTCTCAAGATAAGCTATAAAGTACGAAAGAGCTAAAATCCATGCAGCTTTAAGAAGGTACTGTGTATTTTCCGGCAAGTGGGCAACAGAATGCTGGATTCTACGAAGTGTCATATTTGACGTAACATGGTAGAACAAGAAGCACACGTGTGTGAGAAGGAATGTCGTGTGTGGTACCTGCATAGAGTAATTAAAAATTACGAATTTAAAAAAAAAAAAAAAAGAGGAATTGAGTGGGGAAGAAAATAAAACAAAATGGTCGGCCCACATTATTCATCTTCCATGACGGGAATGTATACGACGCGCCCAAGACAGTGAAAAAATAGTGGGTCCAAAAGTAATTCCCGACGTAACTGAAAAGTATGATCCACAGATTAGCCTGGCAAAACAATTATTTCCCTAGTTAAAGACAACGTAAAGCATAAAAATGAGTGAGGATAGGTTGTAATAAAAATCATATATATTATTTTTCTTTGATTAAGATAATGGGGGCAAAAAAAAGATAAATACTTACTTTTACCCAGTAACGATCCTTCCAACATATTGTGCTATCCGCCTGGAGAAAGAGTTCGAGGAAAAATAACCGTTCTTCATTAAAGATAAGATAAAAATACAGCAAATTATCCACTAGTACGTGAAACACTCCGGAAAAATATAAACTTTGATGACTTAGCTCGTCAGTTTGAGTCGTTCACGAAAAAGGAACAAATTGTATACATAATTGGGAAAGGACTGAGATCTAAAATGACAATGTTGGCCAACAGGCCAATTAAAATACTCCATCTGTCCCACTTGAAGAGTCCGCTTTAGTGAATGCGCAAATTTTTAACAAATGTATAATTCTTTTTCAAACCATATGACCTCATGTAAATTTTCAATTATGTCCAGAAAACTACTATTCTTATTTATATAACATTAATGTAAAAAACATTATATAGATTTTAATATTTTATTTTTAAAACTAGACTCTTCGTTCATCAAACAGGAGACGGAGGGAGTAGCTTTTTAGCATGTTTTCTATGCCATTATATCCTCACAATTCAGTGCAAATATTTTCATAAAAAAACAAATCTAGCCAAGCACAACGAAACAAGTCTAAGTTTACCTTTCCGACAAGAATCACCGGTATAATGAAAGCAGGGAGTGCTGAAACGAGTCCTAGAACCAGGTATTCCCACTCAGTGAAATTCTGAAGGAGGGAGGGTGGGGGGTGGGGGGGGGGGTTAGAAAAACTAAGATAGCGTATTGCCGATGGATTTACACAAATAGGAATCATCATTGTATTTCACAATGAACATCGCCTGGAAAAATTAATTGACCAAGTATTTTACGCTCGACGATACAATAGTGATGCCACTACGAGCCCATGATACAGCCATTATATACGAGCCCAACATATAAATGACATTCAGTGTAAGGGAAAACTCGAAACTCGAATACCAACAAACAAGTTACCGAATAGTGCGAACCATCGTACGAATCGAAAGAGATAAGAACCATATTCCAAACCGTTAATTGATTCGACAAAACAACATAGATACCACGAAACGAATACCGAACAGAACTACAATTATTAAAGTTACGTGTGCTTCACCGCCTTGCTGCGAATCACATATCACATCTAATCACCATATTACCAAAAAAAACATCACATAAACTGTTAGCAACTACACTTACATCTAACAATTTTTTTTCCCCAAACAAATCTTTTACACTTCGGAACAATAGAAGGAGTCGGATCGGAAGACGAGCAATCACACTCGAAATAAGTTGTTTGTTCTTCCTTTTTTTCTTCGACACGAAAAATTCAATCATAGTGCAGAAAGGTAAGGAAGAATGATGATTTACCTCATACAGCTTGTAGGGAACGACAATACCGAGGCAGAGAGTGAGCCAAAAGGGAGTGTAGAGAAGGAAGAATATTTCACCCCATCTTTTGCTGGGGTCTTGAGCTAACCAAAGATTTAAACTTGAGCTACCCACTTCACTACCTGCAGAAAGGGATTTTTACAATAAAAAATTTACTGGGAACAACCAAATAACACAAGAAAAGAAGATGAATATTTTTTACCTCCCATTTCCGCCTGCAAATGAAATTTCGGGGTGCAGATAGCATAGAACGAGAGCAGTAGTTTTGTTTTGGGCTTTTCGATTAGGTAAATAAACGAATAAAACTGGAGTTTTTCGCATCAAATATTTGTTCTTGAACTTGAAATCAAAAGGAAATAGGAAAATGACCCATCAAAGAAAAAAAGAAGAAATAATGTAATTAATTGGGGAAAAATTAAAACATGAGAGATTCTTGATGGAGACTTGAGACTGGAGAGTTGACTGCGAGGGTCGACTTCACAAGGGAGAGACTGTTTTAGGAGATTTCACTTTATTTTTTATTTTTTTCGCATACCGAATTAATATCGGTAGAGTTTTAACTCCTAACTTTTAACTTGATGTAATCCAAACGGGGACCATGAGACGAATCGTTCATATTAGTAGAATGTCTTTTTATATTTAAGAAGAAATTTAGGTCATGAATAATTTTTTAATTATATCAATATTGAGAGTTATATTCCATCCTTTTCTCTCTAATTTCGGCATTTTGACTTATCACTGTCTCCAAGATACTTTGATTGTAATTATTTATAATTTTATAATTATAAACTTATTATGTTTTGAGAATATATTGTATGAAAAATCTATTCCTAATAATGTTGAATTATAATTTAATATACTTTCTGTGAATGTATGGGTCAAGATCAAATGAAGTCAAATGAAAAATTACACAGGGCGGAGTACTTGTTATGAAAAATATAATTTAAAAATAACATAATGGTACAAAATTTTATACTTACCCCATTTTTTCGTCCATTCAGAAATTTTATATTTATCACTTTTACACAATCAAAACAAACAATTACTTTTTACTTTTTAATATCTATCATACACTCACTATCAATACTTTTTACTTTTTAATCTTCATCACACATTTATCATTATTACTTACACTAGTCATTGCCTAAAACACACTGAACATACAACTCTGCAAGCTTTGAGCGGAACGAAGGGAGTAATTTTTATATCGATATATTTAGAAAAATTGTCAAAGACTCAAAATTTAATTATAAGATCATTTTCTGGAAACTAAAACGAATTAAATGGCAAGCAAACGGTTGGGTCCATGGTACACCCTCATGTAGTCTATCCCCTGCCGGATGCACTACACGTGGCGTGAATGGACGGTGCAGATCGATGCTCCATTTAGTGCATCAATCTGCACCGTCTATACACGTCACGTATAGTGTATCCGGCAGCAGATGGACTAGATGAGGTGTACATGGACGGTACTAGGGGTGTTAATAGAAATCCGAAAACCGACCAATCAATCCGAACCAATCCGTACCGAACCGAAAATTCCCGACCGAAAGCAACCCCGAACTTGAAACTTACAAACCGAAACCGAAACCAAATTAATTCGGGTTTAGATAACTTAAAACCGAACCGAACCGAATTACCCCGAATTGGACCGAACTAACCCGAATTATTTATATTATATAAACTTTTATTTATATGACTAAAATTTTTAAACTTATAAAATAATATATCTACACATATATTTTAGTTTTGATAAAAACAATGATTAAACATATCAATGAAAGATCTATCTTATTATTTTAGAACAAGTTTTATTAATATAATTAATTTTTTTGTTACTTTATTAAATAAATAAATATAAATTAAATATGTTTGGGCCAAAACCGAATTTGACCGAACTAATCCGAAACCGAAACATTTGGGGAGGATTTGAGTATTGAGTTTTGAAAACCGAAACCGACCAAAACCGAAACCGAATTTTAAAGTTTGAGGAGGATTTGGGTTTCGAAAATTTTACCCCGACCGAAACCGAAAACACCCCTAGACGGTACCAAGCAAACCATCCCTTATGTAGGCGGAATCTTTATTTTATTCAACCACATCATTGGTCTTGAATTAAAAAGTTGGGAGGTTTACTGAAATTAAAATGACAAATCAATATTGAGTCAATATAAATAAGAAAATATCGACTGATGTGTTAGTTTTTATATAATATTATTTTAATTCATAATAATGTCTATTATTGTTACTATATATTTTGGGGAAAAATACAACTTTGATCATTGTATTTTGCGCAATTAGACACTTTGGTCATTGAACTTTACAAACTATTGTTTTGGTCACTGAACTTTGCATCTGTGTTTCATTTTGGTCACTGACGTTATCTTCTTCGTCAGAAGTGTTACAAAGTTTAGACGGATTAAAAATAGAAACCGATGTTTGTGCAACAATAATTTTTTCGTACGACAAAAATCTCGTTGTACTTTTTTTAATATATTTGGACCGGAATTCATACTGCAAAATATGAATCTAAAAATAATATACAAGGCATGAACTAAATGAACAGATCGAAATATTTAGATCATTTAATCATTTATCTTTTATATATGAATCGTCTACAAATCCATCGGGGCTTGGGCCGCACCTAAGGATGACAATGGGCGGGAGGCGTGTAGGCATTGCCATCTCCAGGATTACAGACCAAAATCGGACTCAGAATCAGTCATCCAGCAATGGAATCGGTTTGAGGTGTTTGATGTAGGAGTCATTTCCGAAATATAGGCATTTTTGGAGTCGACTGGACTCCGAGCCGCGGCACAAACCCTCCGGGCCGCGGCACTACACTTTAGAAAACACCCTTCCAGTTTTTGCACTTAGGGCCGCGGCACACAGCAGCCGCACCGCGGCCCCCAGAATTTCGCCCAAGAAGCCTGACCCTCCTGTATACGGGCCGCGGCACCCTCCTGCCGGGCCGCGGCCCCCCTCGAATCCCTGGGCAGATTTTTTAGTGTGTGCCGCGGCACACTTTGCTCGGGCCGCGGCACACGGGGTCAACCCTGCATTTGGAGATCCTTTTTAACAGGTTTTGCTGCGGGATTTTCATCATTCCAACCATACACCATTTGAGAGCACATCAAGAGAGATACAAGAGAGAAAAGAGGTGACGAAAAATACGTGTTTGATTTCCCGGAGGTATATCGATCGAATCGTCGTGATTATTTGACAAGAGCTTGGTAGCTATTGGGCAAACCTTTTAACCGGAATAGCTCGAAGGTTTGAGTCCAGAAGTTCGGGTATTTTTGTTAGCTTTTCGTGTAAGCTATTTTGGTGTTTCCTTTTCTCGATTTTGTTATTATTGTTGTATTCCAAATACTTGAAGAATATTTATTACAGAGTATTTGACGATTGTGTTGTATACCTCTAGTTTGTACTAGTGACGATTGTGTATTGTGTATTGGTGTTAGTGGATTTAAGCGGCTTCGGTCCCGTGGTTTTTACTCTCGTCTTGAGGGGGTTTTCACGCTAAAATTGTGTCTCGTTATTTATCGCTTTTAGTATATCATTTGTATTATATTATCGAGTTGTAATTGTGTGCTCTACTCGTCGGTTACCACGAAGTTACAATTGAAGATTGGGAAATTGTCAAACGCGGTTCCGCATTTTTCGTTGTGACGTTATATTTATCGGTGTTTTCCCAACAAAGTGGTATCGGAGCCACGAGATTTGTTGTTTCGTGGTTGTTTATTATCTCAATTGTAAGATGGAAGCCAACACGAGTAGAATGGTAAACTTAAATGGTTCGAACTACCATGTATGGAAGGGGGAGATGGAAGACCTTCTATATGTGAAGGATTATTATTTACCGGTTTTTAGCAAAGATAAACCGGAAGGCAAGTCCGGCGCGGAGTGGACTATTTTGCATCGCCAAGTTTGCGGATATATTCGACAATGGGTTGATGACAATGTTTTAAACCATATTAGTGGAGAGAAGGATGCTCGAGAATTATGGCACAAGCTCGAGCAATTGTTTTAGGATAAACAATCCCAGTATCGAAAGTTTTGATAGAGTGTTTTGACAATGTGTCAATCCAGCATACAGTAAGCAGCTGTATTGAAAAGCTGATCGAAAGGTATTAACCTGTATCGAAGACTTCTCGTAGTCCCAGCATACAGTGAATCAATCGCAAAGGAGTCTCATAAGACTAAGTATGGAAACTGTCTCGAATCGACAATACAACTATCATTCCATACAGTATCCAAACAGGACAAGAAGGAATCTTTGATATTCGCTAAAGTCAAAGTCCCGTTTAAGAAGATATATTTAAATACTAAAGGATAAAGTATTTAAATATTAAGTCGTCAGAGATCTTCAATCAAGCGCAAAATCAGGATCGTGTTTTATCCAAACACATCATCCCGTTGGAACGGACTTTTGCTCAACGAAACTATCTCAACGGATATATTCAAGAAGGCTATATATATCCCCAAAGTTTGAAGAATATATATATATATATATATCCCCAGAGTTTGAAGATCAGGCAACTGAACGAACTGATTACCCACCATCAACAAATATATCATCATATACATCTAAGCAAACATATCTCCTAAAGCAGACTGCTATTCTGAAAAGAAGAGATATACAAGTGCTCAAACCGTGAACAACACATCATCAGCTAAAAGCTCAGAAAGTCAAAGTTGTTGTTCAAACATTGTTCTATCCTTGAACTGTGTGGAGTGAGAATCCTTGCTATTCCTGAACTGTGTGTGACAGACTTGCATTGAAGAAGACAAAGCTTCGGAACTGTGTGTGAAGAAGTTAGTCAAGTGAAAGCCTAAACCAATCTGTGTGAACGGTTGAAAGCTTCGATCATTGTATCAATCTGTGTGAACGATACATTGATAGGTTTGATTATAAATATGTAGTTGTGCACGTAGTATTTATAATAAATATTTTAACTCCTGTGTGGAGGACCAGTGAACGTAGAGGGGTTTACCTCGAACCACTTTAATTACCGTGTCATCTACCTTCTGCATTTATTGTTTACTATCAGTGATTATTTTAAGTATACACCTTATATCTAGTTGTTGTATTTACAGCAACTTATTTTAATTAGACTTTCGCTACGCACTCAGATTTGAATATCGTACAGTTTGTTGTTTAAAAACATTTTCCAAACTGTATTCTGTATACTTAGTGGCCAACAAGTGGTATCGGAGCGGTTGATTCTAAAAAGAATCAGTCGTATTTTCTATTGAGTCAGGTCCTTAAATCACTTATTTTTGTAAAACAGTCTTTTTCTTTCATATATTTTCATATGGATACATCAATGATCAATAAAGTTCCTATGTTCTCTATTAACGAGTTTGACGATTGGAGAATTAGGATGGAGGCTCATCTTGCAGCGATGCACGAAGAGATGATTTTTGTTATACAGGATGGCCCCATAAAGATCATGAAGGTAAATCCGTCCCCAAGGATTGAAGACCAGGCTCATGCAGAGATACTAGAGAAAGAGCGCGAACAATGGACCTCTGATGATAGAAAGCGCGCCAATCTCGACATGTTGCCAAGAACGCACTATTTATCACTTTTGACAAAGGAACGTTCTCTAAGGTAAAGAGATGTAAATCAGCCAAGGATATCTGGGATAAACTCAAGTTAATTTGTGAGGGAGCTGAGCTCTCAAAAGAAAACAAAATTTCAAAATTAACTCAGCAATTTGATTCTTTTGAGATTAAACCAACTGAGACACTTGAGGAACTTGACCTCAAATTCACTGGTATTATTGGTAAACTTGAAGCTTTGGGCAAAATTTACACTCAAAAGGAGAAGAACCTATCAGATCTCTTCTTGCCCGATGGGACATTAAGACCACAGCTATGCGTGTGTTGTGCAATCTTAATGAAATATTTACTTTTGATCTCTTTTCTGACCTCAAAGCATTTGAGTACGATATAGACAGGAGAGAAAAAGCTGAAGAATCTCCTTCAAAGGTTACAACATTAGCCGCTGTATCGAACCGAAGACACAGCATGCCGAGCTCATCTAAGCCCAATCACAAGAATGCTAACAGCGACGACGACATCCTGTCGCAAGATGAAATGGCGCTCCTCATGCTTAAGTTCAAGAAGTTTATCAAGCAGTCGGGAAAGACTCCCTACAGGCCCAAGCCTGTTCATAAGGTAAGTACTGAAACTTCCTCTGGTGATGCTAACCTATGCTATAATTGCAGGAAACCAGGACATTACACAAATAAATGTCATCATCCTAAAGTTCAAAGGTTGCCGGAAGCCGAGCAACAAGAAAAGGATGAAAGAAGACGTGCTTGGAAAAACAAGCTCAAGGCCCTGATTGGTGAATCAGAAGCCTCCCCCGTACCATCCAAGTCCGAAGAATGTCTTCAGGTAGTCACTGACAGTGATTCATCTGATGATGATTTTGAAGATAAAGCCTATATGTGCTTTATGGCCAAGGATATTCCGAAAGATGAAGATAGCGATGATGAGGTAAGCTCAACCTTAGCTATTCCTTCGAATGCATCTCATACTTTTGCAAACATGATGAATGAGTTTAAGAACATTCAAATGGCACATGAGACATTGAAAAATGAAAACATACAGCTCCAACTTTCTAATTTATAGCTGAAAGAAGAAAACGACTTGTTGAAAGTAAACTATGAAAATATATCTATTGATTGTTAAAACAGCAAAGTCGAGTATGAAAATTCATGGAGAGCAATCATCAACTTGCTCATGAACTAAGTGAGACTAAATCTCATAGTGAAAGCAATACAAATGATTTTGTTCTGCTTCAAGCCAAAGTAAAAACTGTCGAAAAACGAGAAGGAGAACTTGAGACCATTCTAAAATCTTTCGAGAAATCATCTAAAAGAATGGAAGAAATTCTAAGCACTGGGCAACATGCCCATGATAAAAGTGGCTTAGGATACAGGTCATTATCCAACAAAGGGAAAACTAGTATTGTGTTCGTCAGGGGTGTGGAACCCATTCCTGTATCGGAAGAAGTTCCGAGTCCTGTAAAGGAACCCGTTGCACCGCGAACTGCAAAGGCTGCCATTCCGCCTCCTCAGTCATATTTCAGACAGCGGAATCCTCAACCATTCAAACCTGTAAGGCGCATTCAGCAGCAAGCTCTCCGAGCATATCAACAGCGCCAACAGCCGTTCAGAAGGAAGGCTGTATCCAAATATCAAAGGCCCGCACGGCAGTACTTTCAGTACAGCACGCCTAGGTATTGGATACAGGAGCCTCGTCATTCCTCGCGACAGCAAGTTTCCGCACAGTATCAACAACAGCGTTGGGAATCCAACTGGAGACCCACCGGCAAGCTGTTAGGCCGAAGAAAATGGCTCCACCTCCAAGACGGCATTTGTACTGGGCTTATAATAACCCTGAATTATACATGCATAATAATTATCATGGTTATAGCAACTACGTACATGCCCTACGTAGAAATCGCAACTGTGGACCTAAACCATCCTACAGTAAACCTATTGCTGTCAGGAAAATATGGGTACCTAAAGGCAATAACATCTAAGGACCCAAAAATCAAAGGGGACCTAAATCTACCTAATTTGTTTGCATACAGGACATTTTGGAGAAGGACATCTGGTACTTCGACAGCGGATGTTCCCGGCACATGACAGGAGATAAAATCAAGCTATCAAATTTCGTAGAAGGCCACGGTCCAAAAGTGCACTTCGGTGATAAGTCTAAAGGTAGAACAAGAGGGAAGGGAACCCTACTTGTAGGAAAATTCAAAGTCACCGATGTAGCTTATGTTGAAGGCTTACAGTACAATCTACTTAGTATTAGCCAGTTCTGTGACAAACAGTTCTCGGTGAAGTTCTATATAGATCACTGTAGAGTCAAGAATATCCTGACCAAAGAAGTTGTGCTCACAGGAAGCAGATCAGGTAATATGTATATTGCTGACTGGATGCCTACGAGCTCCACAATTCCTTGTTTCGTTGCCAAAGGCACTGCAGATCTAAGCTGGCTATGGCACAAGAGGATGTCACACGTCAATTTCAAGACTATCAACAAACTCTCCAGACAGGGAATGGTTAGAGGATTGCCAAACGTTTCATTACCCTGTCAGAAAGGCAAGCAAATCAAATCCACCTTGAAGAGCAAATCCTACCTTTCCACCCACAGAGTTTTGGAAATGGTACATATAGATCTCTATGGTCCTGTAGACTCGGTAAGTTTGGGAGGTAAGAAATACTATCTTGTTATTGTTGATGATTATTCCAGCTATGCTTGGACAATTTTCCTAAGCAAGAAGAAAGAAACAACATCAAAGTTGCCCGAGCACCTGAGAAAGCTTCAAAATGAAAAAGGATTGAGTATCGTGTCCACTCATTCCGACAGAGGTACAGAATTCACTAATCGCTTTATAGAGCAATACTGTTTGGAAAATGGGATACAGCACGAATACTCAGCTGCCCGTACACCTCAACAAAATAGTGTTGCTGAGTGAAAGAATAGGATGCTGAAAGAAGCAATAAGGACAATGATTGCCGCAAGCAAATTGCCACAGCGTTTCTGTGGCGAATCCACTAATACAACGTGCTACACACAAAACCGCTGTATCATCAACAAGCACCACAACAAAACAGCATATGAGGTATGGAACAACAAAACTCCACTAGTTTCGTACTTTCACATATTTGGATGCAGGTGTTATGTGTTGAACAACGGGAAGGATCAATTTAGAACCTTCGATGAGAAAGCGGATGAAGAGATATTTGTAGGATATTCCTCTGTTATCAAAGCTTACAGGATCTTTAACAAAAGGAAGCTAACAATTTAGGAATCAGTTCATGTAGTGTTCGACGAACCTCACCACGACACTACAGAAGTAGAGGATATTACTCAGAACATCCAACAAATTTCCATCAATAATCCACCAACTCCCATAGAACCTGTTGTTGACCTAGAAATCAACCCCGCAGCTGTAAGAACTGAAGTAGATGAAGCCGATGCTATACAAGCTGAAGCTGAAACTACAGCAACTCACGATACAGTACGGGACCCCTAATTAGAACAAAACAGAAGATGGTTGAGAGATCATCCACAAGAGTTGATAATAGGAAATATCAATGCTGGTGTTTCTACTCGTAGGAGAATACAGAGTACACAAGGAAATGTACTATGTGCGCAAGAAGAACCCGATACTGAGATATCACCATTTCCTTAATGGAAATCTCAATCCGAGCTTAGAAAACTTAATATGTACACCATTGCTGTATTCTTAGCCCAATCTGAACCTGTTTCTACCAAAGAAGCTCTCAACAACTCTCATTGGATTACATCTATGGAAGAAGAGCTCAACGGTTTCGAAAGAAACAATGTATGGTATCTTGTACCCAGACCTACTCATCAATCCGTAATTGGAACCAAAGGGGTATTTAGAAACAAGAAAGACAAAAATGGACTCATTATCAGAAATAAATCCAGACTAGTTGCCCAAGGCTATAGACATGAAGAAGGCATAGACTAAGATGAAACATTTGCCCCTGTAGCCAGACTAGAAGCCATTAGGATATTTTTAGCCTTTGCCTCCCATAAAAGCTTCATTGTATACCAAATGGATGTCAAGAGCGCATTCCTCAATGGAGATCTTGCCGAAGAAGTATGTTGAACAACCACCAGGGTTTGTCAATACAGAAGGCGGAGACTTAGTATACAGGCTAAGGAAAGCGCTGTATGGACTTAAGCAAGCCCCTAGAGCTTTGGTATGAGATCCTGTCCCAGTATCTAACTGATAATAGATTTGAAAAAGGTGCTGTGGACAAGACCTTGTTCAAAATACAGGAAGGTGATGACCTCCTGGTGGTTCGAATCTATGTAGATGATATTTGGCTCAACTAACCTTGCTTTATGTCAAAGGTCCTCTCATCTCATGCAAAGTAAATTTGAAATGAGTATGATGGGAGAACTTAGTTATTTCCTAGGTTTGCAGGTAAAGCAGCTGCCTACAGGGATTTTCATCAACCAGGAAAAATACAGCAAGGAGCTTCTCAACAAGTTTGGAATGAATACTTCCAAATCATCGTCAACCCCCATAAGCACTTCCGTGCAAATTAGTGCTGATGGAGCTGGAAAGCCGATTGATCAATCACTCTATAGGAAGCTTATTGGCTCACTCCTGTACCTAACGGCTAGCATGCCCGATATCCAGTTTGTTGTGGGAGTGTGTGCGCGATATCAAGTATCACCTAAAGAATCACACTTCGCAACAGCTAAACGAATCCTAAAATACATCAAAGAAATAGTCGATGTAGGACTATGGTATCCTAAAGAAGGCGGATTCGATTTAGTTGGCTACAGTGACTCGGATCTCGGAGGTTGCAAGCTAGATAGGAAGAGTACAAGTGGTATGTAATATCCTAGAATTTCACTATGAATTTTTCGCATTATTTTATCTGGGATGTACCGCACAGAGTGGGACCGACACGATATGAGTGGATAATTTTGGAAACTGTGACAGTCGTGCCAGTATGTCTATCGAGGGTATTTTGATTCTAGGATATTACATGCTTGTTGTGTTTTTCGATGTCGGATGTACCGTATGAGTATTTGTATGATTGCCCTACTTGGTCGACAATTGTATTCGAGGTATCGTGCATCAGAAGTATCGTATGAGAATGATATCGGAATGAGCATATGTATTCAGTATGTCGCGTGTACGTATTCAGTATATTTAGATGTCAGACAGGGGCAGAAATGGCTAAGTATGAAAGCCATTACGTACGTTATGTAAGGAGACTTACGTACGTAAGCAAGCAAGATTAACGTACGTTAAGGAATGTACATTACGTACGTTAAGAAGAGATTCAGACAGGATCGAGCCGTGGTCGGCAGGTGGGACCCGGTGTTGGCTGCTTTCGGCGCAGGATGTGGACAGGCGAGTCAACTTCGGCATTACGTACGCTATGCATGGCATATTACGTACGTAATATGGGTTGATACTGTAGCAAGTCAACTGCTACATTACGTACGCTATGGTGATGGTATTACGTACGTAACGCAAGGTACAAAATAGTACAGTTAACCCTGGATGACGATTACGTACGCTATATAGGACATATAACGTACGTTAAAGGCCTTACGTACGTTAACTTTGGGACTTAACGTACGTAACGAGATGCGCAGTTTATAAAATAAGAATGGGACTTTCATTTCCTCATGAAAGGAAACACATTTCCTCCTCCCCAGCTCGTCCCTCTTCACTCTCAAACCCATTTCAGACCCTCATACCCTTGTTAAGACTTTGATAAGGATGATTGGAAGCTTGGAGTTCTTGGAGTTTTGGAAATGTTTGATTGTGTTATTCATCTTCAAAAGGTATGTTGATGAACTCTACTCCTTGAATTCGGATTTTGATGTTAGTGTTGATGTTCTTCTTCGTATGAAGATGGTTATGGTATTGTTGTTACGATTCTTGAGGATATATGAACTATATGTTGAAGGAAGATGATGATATGTTGGTTTTGTCTTGAATATGTTGACTATGATTATAGAATCATGTTGTTCTTGGTGATCTTGGTAGTATTGCTTCGATTCTTGATGTTAGGAGGATCGTATGTTGGAGAATATGATGATACATGCCTTGGAGTATGGATTAGATGATGGTTAGATGTTAGAACACATTGAATTACGTCGTTTTGTTGGCTTCAAACGTGATTATGGATTAATTCATGTTCTTGAAGAATTCTTGAATGATATATGTCCGTAAATTGGAAGGATTACGGTTAATTTTGGTATATGATTATTCATGATGATAGCCGGTAATTGTATTCCTATGAATTTGCAAGAATGAGCCGTGTTAGTCCGAATTTAAGATTGAAGTCGGAACCGATAATGTTGTAGATGTTGGTAGAACTATTGAACACCGAATTTCGGCTTGTGTTCGTATTGTTAAGAGTTGATATGGTTTGATTTTGTATGATCGAGATATCGTCAAGTTTGATTAGTTGGTCATTTCAGTGTTGATTGTTATTGAACGTATCGTTAATTGATTATTGCATTAGGTTGCGTTAGTGATCGTTGAAGTTAACCGTTATGCTGCGGACGAGCCGGTGCTGCGGAGCTTGTAGACGGAGATGGCGGGATTGATAGTGGCTTCGTCGAATGGGTATCAAGGCAAGTTATGCTTGCTCAGTTCATAATGTTAATAAATGATTTCGTTTTCATTTCATTTATGATTCATATAGCAATGGTATTATGGAATATATGAATTGTCGGAATGGTGGTATGTAAGATAAATCATAATGTATATGATTTTAAGGATGTCTAGTGGAAATGGGAACGTGAACTATAATTTGGTCTATTTCCTGACAAGTTGGATATCAAGGTTAGTTATCGTGTCGATGTTGAACTCGGGACGGTGGTTTGGTATTAGTTATGGATTGTACATCATTTTGGATTGTCGGATAAACCGTGTATTCGTTCAGGGCGGTTGGTCGTGGAAAGGTTAGCGTCTCCAGCTTGAGGTAAATTAATATTGTTAGAATATGATAACCATCATGTTGCATTTTTGCATGTGTGTGTTGATATTTCATACGGTGAATGTGCACCATTGTTTGTTACGTTTTGTGAAGTGCTCTTTCTTGAGTCGTAATCTGGGGCCGATGTGTTGGGGATAAAACTGTATGGTACCCGAATGGAAATGTGTTAGGGATAAGACCTAAATGGCACCTATGTCCGAGTATTCTGAGTAGATGCTTAGTGACCCTCTTGTTGCCTTGGGAGTTTATGTGATATTGTCCGAGTATTCCTGAGTAGATGCTTCCATGACCCTTGGCTGCCGCCTTGGGAGTTTATATGCTATTATGATATGCATTGTTGAGCATCTGCTGTGGATCAAGTCGGAATACGACATTGTGGTCGTGTCGGTCTTCCATGATCGAGTTATTGTTGCCCTCTTGGAAAATCTTCGATCCTTGTTGGAAATGCGTTTCTTCGAGATCTGTTGTCATGTTGTGTCGTGGCATATCTGGAGTCGATACGTTATGATCGCTCATGTGTAGGATTTTCGGGACGGGCACGTGTAGCATGTGTTGGTTTCGACCTCATATCAACCGCGTGCACACGAGACGATTTCGTGAGGCCGATTAGGTACGAGACCAGCGTGTATTGATCAATACCCGTGGTTGGCTTGTACACGGACACATGTCCGGATCGAGCGATCGTGACGCCCATCTTGAGTCTTATTGATTGGTCGCTCACAATCCATGTATAATCGATCTGTTTGATATTCGGATTGTCTTTGAAACTCCGTATATATGATTTGTATATGGTTGACGATTTTATTCTCTCGTATCCGTCACCATTGAACCTTTATTAATCTCGTTCGGAGTTACCATATCGATGGTCAACTCATTGATATCGACCCTTTATAAATCTCGTTTGGAGTTCACCCTATCATTGGTAATCTCATTCATTATTGATCCTTATTGATTCCATTTGGGAGTTGTCTCACCGTTGTTATCATTGGTTATTATTCCTTTATAGATGTTATTGTATTTTACCGTGTAGTCTGTATTCTCATTTTTTGTTCCCTTATTATACCTATTGGGGTATACCGTGTCGTTGGTACTTCCGGTCGTTGGTCCTTATTGATCATGCTAGAGTTTACTATGTCGTCAGTATTTTCGGTTGTTGAACTTTATTGATCTTATTGGGGTTTATCATACCGTTGGTATTTCTGGTTGTCAACTCTTTTGATCTTGTTAGAGTTCACCATGTCGTTGGTATTCTCGATTATTGATTCTTCATTGATCCTTACCGTGTCGTCGGTATTCTCGGTTGTCGACCTTTTATTGATCTTGTTGGGATTTGCCGTATTGTCGGTATTCTCGGTTATGGATTCTTCCTTGATCTTGTTGGAGTTACCATACCATGGCATCCTCGTTCGTGGTTGATCCTTTGTCGATCTTGTGTGGAAATATCATGTCATTGATATTTCCGTTGTGATGCATTAATTGTTTATCATTATTGACTGTGTCAACATTCGTGTTTTGCATTAATATTCGGGACTTGCTATTGTCTCGGGACAGTTGGATTGCAGGTGTGCCATGTGATATCGGTTCTATCAGGATTGGGATTCGATTGTGCGACCCAGCCGACAGAGTTAGTCCTGGCTAGATCATTCTATAATTGAGATATGATAAGTTGGGAATTTTGGTATCGTTTCGGATACAGTACAGGTGGTTACTTTTGAATTCATTCATCACTTAAGGACACGAGGCGTGGGTTGGTAAGAATTGATTTGTTATGGATTGCGACAGGTTGGTAAGGTTACTACGATGAGACTACATTGGAATTATTCTCACCTTGTAATTACATTGATATGTAATTGTTTTTGTGATGTAATCGTTATCATTGTTGAGTATTATGGCTGACCCCGTCGTGGGCTTTATCTTTTAGGTACTCGGAGTTCGAGCTAGTAGCGGTCGTGAAGGGATGAGCTTTCCGGTGATACTGGCTATGGCGTGATTGTTGGGATTGTGTATTCTTTTCTGGTTTTCTAATTCCGCTGCAAATGTAATTAATTGTGTTTTATCCGCTGCGTGTGTATATCTAAAATGGCTTTCGGTATTCTTTGAACTATATTTTTATCCGCTGCGTGTGTGTGTGTACTTTAAAAGGGCTGTTTGACATTTTTAAACGTTTGCGAAAATGATTTTAGCCTTGTGGGTTCCAATGTGGGGCCCACGGCGCTGTAATATTCCCGGTTGGTTTTGGGGGTGTTACAGAAAATGGTATCGGAGCTTGGGTTTCGTAAAACCCGGGCATGTGTGTTATGTGGCTCTACCGGTGCGGTAGTAGCGTGACTTTTGAAAATGATTTTTTGACTTTTGAGTCAAACCGATTTTGGAGGTTTCAAAATTTTTGAAATATTTTCAAATTGCTGTAATTGCGATGCCGGTGTGTTGTTAGTGTGTTGAGACTTTGTATGGGAGTCGTATGTTGGTATCACGGAAGATCATCGACTTCACGGACCTGTAAGTATGTTCTTTCAGTTATTTCAATTTTGATGATGATTATTTGAGCATGGTGTCGTGATTTTGAGATATTTCGGGATTGAGATACTGATTATGACAGGTGTTGAGTTTCGAGGACGAAACTTATTTAAGTGGGTGTATATGTAATATCCTAGAATTTCACTATGAATTTTTCGCATTATTTTATCTGGGATGTACCGCACAGAGTGGGACCGACACGATATGAGTGGATAATTTTGGAAACTGTGACAGTCGTGCCAGTATGTCTATCGAGGGTATTTTGATTCTAGGATATTACATGCTTGTTGTGTTTTTCGATGTCGGATGTACCGTATGAGTATTTGTATGATTGCCCTACTTGGTCGACAGTTGTATTCGAGGTATCGTGCATCAGAAGTATCGTATGAGAATGATATCGGAATGAGCATATGTATTCAGTATGTCGCGTGTACGTATTCAGTATATTGAGATGTCGATTGGCGTAAATGGCTAAGTATGAAAGCCATTACGTACGTTATGTAAGGAGACTTACGTACGTAAGCAAGCAAGATTAACGTACGTTAAGGAATGTACATTACGTACGTTAAGAAGAGATTCAGACAGGATCGAGCCGTGGTCGGCAGGTGGGACCCGGTGTTGGCTGCTTTCGGCGCAGGATGTGGACAGGCGAGTCAACTTCGGCATTACGTACGCTATGCATGGCATATTACGTACGTAATATGGGTTGATACTGTAGCAAGTCAATTGCTACATTACGACGCTATGGTGATGGTATTACGTCGTAACGCAAGGTACAAAATAGTACGCTTAACCTCGATGACGATTACGACGCTATATAGGACATATAACGACGTTAAAGGCCTTACGACGTTAACTTTGGGACTTAACGCATTTAACGAGATGCGCAGCTTATAAAATAAGAATGGGACTTTCATTTCCTCACGAAAGGAAACACATTTCCTCCTCCCACTCGTCCCTCTTCACTCTCAAACCCATTTCAGACCCTCATACCCTTGTTAAGACTTTGATAAGGATGATTGGAAGCTTGGAGTTCTTGGAGTTTTGGAAATGTTTGATTGTGTTATTCATCTTCAAAAGGTATGTTGATGAACTCTACTCCTTGAATTCGGATTTTGATGTTAGTGTTGATGTTCTTCTTCGTATGAAGATGGTTATGGTATTGTTGTTACGATTCTTGAGGATATATGAACTATATGTTGAAGGAAGATGATGATATGTTGGTTTTGTCTTGAATATGTTGACTATGATTATAGAATCATGTTGTTCTTGGTGATCTTGGTAGTATTGCTTCGATTCTTGATGTTAGGAGGATCGTATGTTGGAGAATATGATGATACATGCCTTGGAGTATGGATTAGATGATGGTTAGATGTTAGAACACATTGAATTACGCTGCTTTGTTGGCTTCAAACGTGATTATGGATTAATTCATGTTCTTTAAAAATACTTGAATGATATATGTCCGTAAATTGGAAGGATTACGGTTAATTTTGGTATATGATTATTCATGATGATAGCCGTAATTGTATTCCTATGAATTTGCAAGAATGAGCCGTGTTAGTCCGAATTTAAGATTGAAGTCGGAACCGATAATGTTGTAGATGTTGGTAGAACTATTGAACACCGAATTTCGGCTTGTGTTCGTATTGTTAAGAGTTGATATGGTTTGATTTTGTATGATCGAGATATCGTCAAGTTTGATTAGTTGGTCATTTCAGTGTTGATTGTTATTGAACGTATCGTTAATTGATTATTGCATTAGGTTGCGTTAGTGATCGTTGAAGTTAACCGTTATGCTGCGGACGAGCCGGTGCTGCGGAGCTTGTAGACGGAGATGGCGGGATTGATAGTGGCTTCGTCGAATGGGTATCAAGGCAAGTTATGCTTGCTCGATTCATAATGTTAATAAATGATTTCGTTTTCATTTCATTTATGATTCATATAGCAATGGTATTATGGAATATATGAATTGTCGGAATGGTGGTATGTAAGATAAATCATAATGTATATGATTTTAAGGATGTCTAGTGGAAATGGGAACGTGAACTATAATTTGGTCTATTTCCTGACAAGTTCGATATCAAGGTTAGTTATCGTGTCGATGTTGAACTCGGGACGGTGGTTTGGTATTAGTTATGGATTGTACATCATTTTGGATTGTCGGATAAACCGTGTATTCGTTCAGGGCGGTTGGTCGTGGAAAGGTTAGCGTCTCCAGCTTGAGGTAAATTAATATTGTTAGAATATGATAACCATCATGTTGCATTTTTGCATGTGTGTGTTGATATTTCATACGGTGAATGTGCACCATTGTTTGTTACGTTTTGTGAAGTGCTCTTTCTTGAGTCGTAATCTGTGGGGCCGATGTGTTGGGGATAAAACCTGTATGGTACCCGAATGGAAATGTGTTAGGGGATAAGACCTAAATGGCACCTATGTCCGGAGTATTCCTGAGTAGATGCTTCCGTGACCTCTACCGTTGCCTTGGGAGTTTATGTGATATTGTCCTGAGTATTCCCGAGTAGATGCTTCCGTGACCTCGTCGCCGCCTTGGGAGTTTATATGCTATTATGATATGCATTGTTGAGCATGCCGTGGATGTTGTCGACGGAATACGACATTGTGGTCGTGTCGGTCTTCCATGATCGAGTTATTGTTGCCCTCTTGGAAAATCTTCTGATCCTTGTTGGAAATGCGTTTCTTCGAGATCTGTTGTCATGTTGTGTCGTGGCATATCCGGAGTCGATACGTTATGATCGCTCATGTGTAGGATTTTCGGACGGGCACGTGTAGCATGTGTTGGTTTCGACCTCATATCAACCGCACACGAGACGATTTCGTGAGGCCGATTAGGTACGAGACCAGCGCGTGTATTGATCAATACCCGTGGTTGGCTTGTACACGGACACATGTCCAGATCGAGCGATCGTGACGCCCATCTTGAGTCTTATTGATTGGTCGCTCACAATCCATGTATAATCGATCTGTTTGATATTCGGATTGTCTTTGAAACTCCGTATATATGATTTGTATATGGTTGACGATTTTATTCTCTCGTGTATCCGTCACCATTGAACCTTTATTAATCTCGTTCGGAGTTACCATATCGATGGTCAACTCATTGATATCGACCCTTTATAAATCTCGTTTGGAGTTCACCCTATCATTGGTAATCTCATTCATTATTGATCCTTATTGATTCCATTTGGGAGTTGTCTCACCGTTGGTATCCTTGGTTATTAGTCCTTGATCGATGTTATTGGAATTTACCGTGTCGTCGGTATTCTCAGTTGTTGATCCCTTATTATCCCTATTGGGGTATACCGTGTCGCTGGTACTTCCGGCCGTTGGTCCTTATTGATCATGCTAGAGTTTACTATGTCGTCCGTATTTTCGGTTGTTGAACTTTATTGATCTTATTGGGGTTTATCATACCGGTGGTATTTCTGGTTGTCAACTCTTTTGATCTTGTTAGAGTTCACCATGTCGTTGGTATTCTCGATTATTGATTCTTCATTGATCCTTACCGTGTCGTCGGTATTCTCGGTTGTCGACCTTTTATTGATCTTGTTGGGATTTGCCGTATTGTCGGTATTCTCGGTTATGGATTCTTCCTTGATCTTGTTGGAGTTACCATACCATGGCATCCTCGTTCGTGGTTGATCCTTTGTCGATCTTGTGTGGAAATATCATGTCATTGATATTTCCGTTGTGATGCATTAATTGTTTATCATTATTGACTGTGTCAACATTCGTGTTTTGCATTAATATTCGGGACTTGCTATTGTCTCGGGACAGTTGGATTGCAGGTGTGCCATGTGATATCGGTTCTATCAGGATTGGGATTCGATTGTGCGACCCAGCCGACAGAGTTAGTCCTGGCCAGATCATTCTATAATTGAGATATGATAAGTTGGGAATTTTGGTATCGTTTCGGATACAGTACAGGTGGTTACTTTTGAATTCATTCATCACTTAAGGACACGAGGCGTGGGTTGGTAAGAATTGATTTGTTATGGATTGCGACAGGTTGGTAAGGTTACTACGATGAGACTACATTGGAATTATTCTCACCTTGTAATTACATTGATATGTAATTGTTTTTGTGATGTAATCGTTATCATTGTTGAGTATTATGGCTGACCCCGTCGTGGGCTTTATCTTTTAGGTACTCGGAGTTCGAGCTAGTAGCGGTCGTGAAGGGATGAGCTTTCCGGTGATACTGGCTATGGCGTGATTGTTGGGATTGTGTATTCTTTTCTGGTTTTCTAATTCCGCTGCAAATGTAATTAATTGTGTTTTATCCGCTGCGTGTGTATATCTAAAATGGCTTTCGGTATTCTTTGAACTATATTTTTATCCGCTGCGTGTGTGTGTGTACTTTAAAAGGGCTGTTTGACATTTTTAAACGTTTGCGAAAATGATTTTAGCCTTGTGGGTTCCAATGTGGGGCCCACGGCGCTGTAATATTCCCGGTTGGTTTTGGGGGTGTTACATGGTACTTGTCACTTTCTTGGACCTAGACTTGTGTCTTGGTTTAGCAAGAAACAATTGGCAAACTCGCTTTCCACGGCTGAATCAGAATACTATGTTGTTGGTAGTTGCTGTATACAGATCCACTGGATGCAATAATAGCTTTCAGATTATGGAATCGAAGCCAAAGAAACGCCGATAATGTGCGATAGCACGAGTACAATTGCTATCACGCACAATCTTGTATTGCACTCGCGTACTAAGCATATCAACATGAAGAATCACTTCATTAGGAATCACGTTGAGAACAAGGACGTCCGACTCGAAAAGGTCCATACAAATATCCAGTTAGCCAACATTTCCACCAAGCCTCTCGACACAGCAAGATTCCGCATGCTTCGACATGAATTGGGATTTCTACAGCCTAACTCCCTGTATGTTTTTAATACTTTTACTCAGTAATTGAGGGGGGATGCTGTAAGACCCAAGAATACAGTATCCACCGCTAGTTATTTGTACACTCAGACCATCAGAATAGCACTGTAGGAACCAAGCAATATGAATTATCCTACGGCTGACGTGTGCAATAACTAAGGGGGAATACAGTATGACCCACGAATACAGTATTAATCCGAAAGTTGATGTATCGAATTGAAACCCATATGTACCTTTTAAGGGGGAACGCTGTATTTTCGCGGATACAGCACACGCAGTATGGGAAATCAATTGTCATTTTATCTATTTTTAAACGATCTTTGTGTCCACGTGCCCTGTCATAATTAAAAGTATTTTGCATTAAATGCTTTACACGACATCTGGACATTGGTATCTTCATTGCCGCGATGTTTCATATTACTTTATTAATTTTTCACCGTCGTCTCAGACAGTAAGGATACATTGATAAGTCAGAAGTGGGACCCGCTCTCATTTTAAAATCAGATGGATAAGTTGTACCGGTTACACTCAGTCCATCGTAGTCGTTCATTTCAAACACCGGTTCCCATCCCTTAAATCTGACCGTTCAGTATCTGTAAACCCTTCTTCGCCGCCCACTATAAAAGGACTGTATATGCCATTTGAGACTCTTCACGCTTTCTGCATATTAAACGAGTCCTTGAGCATACAGCCTACAAGTCTCTTTATTATTATTGCATTTTTATTTAATTCTCTTCACTTTTCTTCAAGAATCGTCAATGGCATCTTCTCAGACCTCTTCCATCTCTCTCAAGAAATCCTCCAACATCATCAACGGACGGATCTTCTCTAGATCTGTCGTGCTTGAGCGTGTTCGTACCGAAGATGATGACGTCGAAACGATGGAATACGTCATCACGGGGATACGCCAGCAAGGCCTCTATCGCCTTGGAAGTCACACCGCTGAACGTTTTGATGTTCATCTGGTTGAGGAATTCTACCTTAATGCTGCTGTTCGTTTCCTTTCGCTGGCTCAGGGAGGACATGTTGCTGATATCACAGCTGTCATTCGCGGAGTAGAGATCCGTGTTGACCAAGAGCTACTCCAGAATCTCTACAGGCTTCCCTGATGGCCTGACAATGAAAGATCTTGAGACCTTTGATTCCCAAGAACTCTTGACCGAATACTATGGGTTGTTCACCGGTTCAGCATCGGTTGAAACGGTTCACACCTCTTGCCATAAGAAACTCTTTTGTTTACCTTTTGTCTATTTACACGATTTCTGTTGCCGTGTTATTGAGAATAGAACAGGTGCTTTCGACATGTGCACCAATCTCAGGTTCAGAATGATGGTTGCAATAATGACCTGTGAGAAGGTCAACTGGTGTCAAATAATCCTCAAACGGTTGCAGGAAGAAGTCTCTAAGCCTACCTCGCAGAAGAAATACTTTGGTTTGCTTTTGAATTATATTTTGACGAAATGTGGTGTTCCGCAAGACGAAAAAGGAAAGAAAATCACTTCTCGGATTTATATGGGAAGCATCAAACCCACTGTTTTCAAGAAAGGACCCCTGATTGCAAACAGACCTTTCGTCCGAAAATTGCCCCTCTATGCCGATCCAAGGGATGTATCTTCGAAGTCCCAAATCGAAGAATATTCCAGGAAGAGAAAAGGATCTTACAGCAAAACTCCGGCTGCTGTTGAGAAGCCAAAAAGGAAGCTAAGGAAGCTTTCAAAAGTTAAAGCTACAGAAACTTCCAAGGATGTTCCTTCCATGGCCCAACCCACTGAACAAACACCCCAGGGCGCAACCCCTGCGGAGGAGATGACCCCTACTGTCGCGACGGTAGATCCCGAGCCTTTGGCGGCTAGGACGGATATTCAGTCATCTGCCAACTTTAAAGACTCTAGCGAGTCGGCTGCCCCTATGGAGCCAAAAGCTACCTCTCCTATGCGGGATTCCACACCCGTTAAGGATCCATCTCCATCAGGGTCCCAACCCCTATAAGGGATCCCTCTCCGATACAGGATCCTGCACCTGTAGAGGAACCCATGCCTACAGCGGACCCAGGCGCTGTATGCAGTCCCTCCCGGGACACAATCATTAACAAAACCCTACTTTCTGTGCAAATTGAACAGGTATTTGAACGGTTTGTCCAACTGAAAAATTATCGGCTTGCTCCGTTCGACACCCTTTACAACTGGAGCGAATGGTGCAACGAAGAAAGATTTATTTTGGAAGTGACGGACGCTCAAGATGTTGCAGTTCTGATCCATTGGGACAACCTATGCATTAAAGAGATAATTGAGAGCCATCTTTTTGAAAAAGCCGAAGCACGAAAGAAAGGAAAAGCTAAGTCCGTGGAATCTCCCAAAACTCCAAAATCAAACCATGACTCAGACGAAGACAACGACACATTTCAGGCAGGTCTGAGAATGAGTCATGAGGAAGCTAAAGAAAAAGAATTCTCCCAGCTTCAACAACAAAATGGTGAAGGGACATCAAGTTGCAATCAGTCCCCTTCGCAACAGCAAGATACTGTTCCCGAGGCCGTCGCCGAGGAACAACCAACTACGGATCAGGCACCCGATCCTATCGCTACAGAAGACTCGACCAGAGCCATCCCGCACGAGGAATCAGTCCCTCTGCCGGAGCAGGCGGAAGCTGAGAGACAGCAGGAGGAATCAGTCCCTCCTGTACCTATGTCTTCAGAACCAAATTCAGAACAGGAGATATCAGCCCCTGTTACCAAGCCCGCATCTAATACTCCCGCACCCCCAACTGTTTTAGAATCTGATGATGGTATAATACCTGAGGATTTCCAACTCAATTCACGTCCCAATGTGAACTTGAGACGGTTGAATGGAATTGAAGATTTCTCCAAGCCAGACTCTCCAAGATCCGCCAAGAATAAAGAGCAACTGCATGCTCTTAGCCTACTAACTGTCTTCATACAGGATGCTGTGATCGCCCTAAACTTTGTTGAAAAGGCACTCGATTGGCTACACCAAGCAGCCGTTTAAGAAATGACGGGACTAAGGCATGAAGTTTCTAATGTAGAAGAAGCCTTCAAAATCCTGCCTTCAATCTTTCAAATGGCCCTTGCTCAATTACAACAGCGTCAGGAGCAGATCCTGAAAGAAGAGCAATCCAAGCTACGCGTGGCTGAGGATAAGACTGCATCAGCTCTCATTGAATCTGGATCCCAGCTTCGAGCCCACGACAAGAAAATTCAAGATATGTCGCAGGTGCTCACCTCCCTAGTTGAGAAAATGACAAGTTTTGAGTCGAAACAGGATGCTGCTATGCAAATCCTGGAACGCCTTGATGAGAAGGTGTCATACCTTGATGACGCCAAAAAGGGGGAAGAAGCGATGGAAGCTGCAAGGAGAACCAGGCTTCAACAAGAGAAGGAAATGTTAGTTGCGTTTGAAGACAGCATCACTGCTGATCTTGCTCGTCTATCATCTCCTTCTCCCAACGTTAGAATACAGGGAGATCGCCCAGAATTCCAGGACCCTAAGTTTCCTTGGAAAAACCTCGTTCAAAAGCCGCAAGCTATGAACCTCCCGGCAGACCGACAGCCTACTGCAGAAGAAATCAAGAACTGGAGAAGAAATGAACTGCTAAGATACTTTGTTGTTCTTATCAGGGAATCCTCAATTTTCAACCATTGCAGGACTGTACAGAAAGCCGCAGAGGAGTTTAAGAAGAGGTTAGAGGATGGATCACTCCCATTACAGTTGAAGATGAAGTCAAAACACAAGTAAGGTGACTTGGTTACCCATCCAGAAGATTGGATCCTAGTCTTCGATAAGTCGTATGAAGGACGAGCCTTATATCTGAATCGAGACAGGGACGCTCATCAGAACTGGTGGAAAAATACCAAGAATGACCCCAAAAGGCCGTGGAGACACTCATATTATAGGAGTTGAATTTGTTGTTGTACTATTATTTTTTTCAAAACAGCAAAATATTGTACTCTTTGTTTCAATATCAATAAAAATAGTTGCTTGTCTTGAAAGATTACAACTCGTAATCTACTGTGTTCTTGTATGTTTACAAACACTTAACTTATTCTTGTTGTATACAAGTATGAAACTTATTTTAATACATAAGCTGTAAGAACTTGTCTGCGAACAGTTCATAGATTCAGTTGTATATATCTAGATAACAATGTAAGATTGTGTCTGCGCGCCAATCATAAGTTTAAAGATGTAATACTCTTTTGATAAAAGCTGAACTTGCCTGCGAGCCGTTCCTAGTGTTGGGCAAATTGCTGAAGGCCAGAACATTCGGAAGAAGGCCAAGAAGTCCGCCCTCCTTCAAGATGCTAAGTGTCAAAGTTTTGGCATCATCAAGGATGTTTGGATAACATCAAAAAGGTTTTAAAAGGAAGACCTGGCAAGACTTGGCAAATTATCAAAAAGGGGGAAATTGTTAGGATAAACAATCCCTGTATCGAAAGTTTTGATAGAGTGTTTTGACAATGTGCCAATCCAGCATACAGCAAGCAGCTGTATCAAAAAGCTGATCGAAAAGTATCAACCTGTATCGATGACTTCTCGTAGTCCCAGCATACAGTGAATCAATCGCAAAAGAGTCTCATAAGACTAAGTATGGAAGCTGTCTCGAATCGACAATACAGCAATCATTCCATACAGTATCCAAACAGGACAAGAATGAATCTTTGATATTCGCTAAAGTCAAAGTCCCTTTTAAGAAGATATATTTAAATACTAAAGGATAAAGTATTTAAATATTAAGTCGTCAGAGATCTTCAATCAAGCGCAAAATCTAGATCGTGTTTTATCCAAACACATCATCCCGTTGGAACGGACTTTTGCTCAACGGATATATTCAAGAAGGCTATATATATATATATATATATATCCCCAGAGTTTGAAGATCAGGCAACTGAACGAACTGATTACCCACCATCAACAACAAATATATCATCATATACATCCGAACAAACATATCTCCTAAAGCAGACGGCTATTCTGAAAAGAAGAGATATACAAGTGCTCAAACCGGGAACAACACATCAGCAGCTAAAAGCTCAGAAAGTCAAAGCTATTGTTCAAACATTGTTCTATCCTTGAACACAACCCATCAGCCCTGTGTGGACTGAGAGTCCTTGCTATTCCTGAACTGTGTGTGACGGACTTGCATTGAAGAAGACAAATCTTCGGAACTGTGTGTGAAGAAGTTAGTCAAGTGAAAGCCTAAACCAATCTGTGTGAATGGTTGAAAGCTTCGATCATTGTATCAATCTGTGTGAACGATACATTGATAGGTTTGATTATAAATACGTAGTTGTGTACGTAGTATTTATAATAAACATTTTAACTCCTGTGTGGAGGACCAGTGGACGTAGAGGGCTTTACCTCGAACCACTTTAATTACCATGTCATCTACCTTCTGCATTTACTGTTTTACTATCTGTGATTATTTTAAGTATACACCTTATATCTAGTTGTTGTATTTACAGCAACTTATTTTAATTAGACTTTCGCTACGCACTCAGATTTGAATATCGTACAGCTTGTTGTTTAAAAACATTTTCCAAACTGTATTATGTATACTTAGTGGCCAACAAATTGTATGCTCGGAAGATGGGGAATAATAAGTTGTTCCTCATTAAATAAATGATGAATTTGAAATATCGAGACGGGACTCCTCTGTCGGATCACTTGAATGCATTCCAAGGCATAATTAATCAACTTGCGGGAATGGGCATTAAATTCGAAGAGGAGGTGCAGGCTTTGTGGTTGTTAGGCACATTGCCGGACTATTTGGAGACCCGATGGTGTCATTTCGATGGAACTTGCCAAAGGGAACATGTTGAATGAGGAGGTCCGAAGAAAAGCACAGAGATCTTCGTCACAGTCGTATGTTCTCGTTACCGAAAGATGGGGGAGAGGTCAAAGTAGAGGTCCGAGTAATAGAGGGCCACAAAGGAGTAATTCCCGGGGGAAGTATGCCAATGTTGAATGTTACTATTGTGGTAAGAAATGGCATACAAAGAAATTTTGCCGACAATTGAAGAAGGAGAATCGCCAAGGCCGAGAGAATTCTCAAAAGAAGGAAAGCGGTAGTAATGAAAAAGCCGAAGTAAATACTACTACCGAAGAATTCTTTGTTTGTTGCGATTATGATATGGTGAACCTTGCTAGAGATGATTCGAGTTGGGTGGTCGATAGTGGAGCTACGTGTCATGTTACATCACGTAGAGATTTTTATTCCTCTTATACTCCGGGTGACTATGGGATAGTCAAGATGGGTAACGACGGGTTATCCAAGATTGTTGGAGTGGGAGACGTGCATTTGAGATTCAACACCGATGTGGAACTTGTTTTACGGAATATAAAACATGTCACGGATATGAGGCTTAATGTTATATCCGTTGGTTTACTCGATATGATGGTTATCATAGTGGTTTTGGCAAGGGAATGTGGAAACTCACTCGAGGTTCCTTGATTATCGGGAGAGGAGAAAAGGAAGGGAAATTGCACGTGACACTTCCAAAGGTCACGATTAATTCCGTGAACACAATCGAAAATAATGACATGGTCGAGCTATGGCATAAGAGGCTCGGTCATATGAGCGAGAAAGGGATAGCGCTATTGTCGAAGAAGGAGGCGTTATCTGGGGTTCACAAGGTACACCTTAAAAGATGCTCTCATTGTCTAGACGGGAAGCAAAGGAGAGTCACTTTTAAGAGTCATACTCCTTCACGGAAGGAAAATATTCTTGATCTTGTTCATTCCGATGTTTGTGGTCCTATGAAGACTAGGACGCTTGGTGGTTGCCGATACTTTGTCACATTCATCGACGATCACTCGAGGAAGGTGTGGGCATACACCTTGAAGACCAAAGATCAAGTGTTATATGTTTTCAAACAATTTCATGTCTCGGTGAAAAGAGAGACCGGGAAGAAGTTAAAGTGTATTCGGACGGACAATGGTGGAGAATACTCCGGGCCCTTTGATGAATATTGCCGAGAACAAGGGATCCGACATCAAAAGACGCCCCCGAAGACTCCGCAACTTAATGGCTTGGCGGAAAGAATGAATCGGACATTGGTCGTGAGAGCTCGTTGTTTGCTCTCACATGCCGGATTACCAAAGTCGTTTTGGGGAGAAGCTTTGAACACGGCGGTTCATGTGATTAATTTGACGTCGTGTGTTCCTTTGGAGTTTGATGTCCCGGATAAAGTGTGGAGCGGTAAACATATCTCATGCCGCCACTTACGGGTTTTCGGAAGTAAAGCCTTGAGATCGAAGCTTGATTCCAAGATGAAGCCATGTATTTTTATTGGTTACGGGCTTGATGAGTCCGGGTATAGATTATATGACCCGGTGACAAAAAGGCTTGTTCGGTCAAGAGATGTTTTTGTTGAAGATCAAACGATGAAGGAGATCTGCGTCGGTTTCGTCTTTCCCCTGCTTGATTTTCATCACGCGGTGGGGGCCTTCTGGTCTGACGACCTTGTTGGCGAAGTATGACGTGATGTCATTCGCCAGTTTCTTAAAGGAGGTGATTGATCGTGGTGGTAATGAGACGTACCACCTATGGGCCAGCTCGCCCAATGTTAACGGGAATATCCGGCACTTGGTTGCATCAGATGCCCCACACCCAGTCATGTAGATTCGGAATTTACTCATGTGGGTTTCGGGGTCCGATCTCCCCTCATACAGAGGTGTTTTGGGAGGAGCGATCGTTGGTTGTATGGTGGCAAGCTCGATGTGGACCGCGAGTGGCTTGGTCGGCCCGGTGATCTTTCTTTGGTGCTTGCCCGGTGTCAAGAGTGCTTTCATCTCGTCGAGTGGCGTTGTATAGCGGCCATCGCCGTGCTTTGGCCTTGCGGCTCGGCGCTTGGAGCGAGAGCCGAGGCGATTGAGTACTGATCCCCTGGCGATCGGGGCGGGAGTCAGATGGCTGACCTGCGTTCGGCTGTGAGGTGGGTAGGCCGAGCTTCTGGTGGCGGATTCGGATTCCGTCTTTTCGTGGTTGGAAATAGAATGCCCCGGTCGCCAGATCTCAAACGACGCATTAATTGACTCCCTCGAGACCCGCATACGCGTCTTTTCAAGGACGCGTCAGCCGAGGAGTCATTAATGACCGTTGGTATCCTCCAATAGAAGCCTGACACGTGCGCGGAGACTTTCCACGCCCATTGCTTTTTCCCGCGCAGTTTAGCGGCCAACCAGGTCGTCCGAACTCAGGATATATCAGCTCAAAGACGATCGCCAGTTCAGTTAAACACAGAGTCGCTCGTCAAAAGGTCAGCGATCGCCAAGAGAGCCACCTCACCCCACGTTTCCAACGTATGAGCGAGCTGGGGGGCAATTGTTGTGTCACGATTTATTCATCCCGACAGGCGATCGACTATAAGGCCGAGCGACCAAGTCAACTCCAGTCAAACTATGGCTAGCTCGCCTAATCGAAGCGTCGTCTGCATATTGATTGCTTGGTTGCGTGTGAACCATTTGTTGTTAAACTGCCTAGTGGGGATAGCATCGTGGGGGATCGTGAGGTTAGAGATTTTCGAGTGAGTATCGCGGGGAGGGTTTGGCCTTCTAATCTGATTGCGGTAGATATTAGAGATGAGGATTTGATTCTGGGTGAGGATTGGCTGGACCGTCATGGGGCGATCTTGAATTATAGAACGAGAACCGTTTCGATGTTAGCCTCCGACGGTACCGAGCATTCTTTTGTGGGGCGTAAACGGAGTAGCCAGAGACTTCTGATCAGCGCCTTGAGGGCGGTGAGACTTCTTCGAGGAGGTGGACCATTGTAGATGAGATGATCATAAATCACATACTCACGACGTCATTTGCGATTATTACAATTTTTGCAGGGGCACGTCATTTCTTCACCTACAACGAATCTAGAAAATGCACTCCGGAAAAAAGCCCTTACCCCTCTAATATATCCTTCACTGAACTTTGGAAGTTCAATCCAGGCGTCCATAACTACATTTATGACCACAAGAATATTGATTATAATTGAAACAGGGGACCTGATCTATATCAGAGAGAGAGAGAGCATGAAAAAAATGAAAATAAATACAAAATTAGACCAAAATCAGAGAGATAAATGTAAAAATTGATGCGCACGCTAATTGTTCTTTCTAGCGCGCGCTACTTGGTAGGAGCAGATCTATCCAGGAGCCACTGGACTGGTTTCGTGACTTGTTAGTGTACGCTACGCATATTGGCTAGCGCACGCTAACAGTGTTATGGGTGGGGTATTCTAGAGCATTGACCCCGTTAGCGCGCACTAATGCAGTTTGTTTAGCGCACGCTAATAACTGTCCAGTATAAATACTGGACAACAGCCTTTATTTCGCCATTTCTCACCCTTCTCATCTCTTTCCATCGGGAGCGAGCTCTTGGAGTGACTTTGAGCGATCTCCATCATCAAGCTTCATCTTGGAGTGGATTTGTAGGTGTTCAACAACATCTAATCATCTCCTTTGCTCAAATCAAGGTATTCTCTTCTTAGAACCCTAGTTTCTTGAATTTGGGGGTTTTCCTTGGTTTTGGTGATTCTTACCCAATCTCATCCGATCGGTTGTGAAATCTTGTCTCCACAACATGACTATGATCTTATTGACTTGGACCCCGTTCCTCCACAACATGTTGAGACACCCGGTGGAGAGGATGTCCAAAATGATGAACAACATGATGTCGGTGACAACGATGAGTTGAGACAAGATGACACCGATGGAGCTCATCCCGAGCTACCCGTGACGAACATGCCATCTTTTGTTCCATTTAGGCGGTCGACGAGGGACCGTCATCCCTCCGCTCGTTATTCGGCCGATGAGTATGTTTTACTCACCGACGAGGGAGAGCCCGAATACTTTGAGGTGGCTATGGAGGATGAGAATAAAAAGGAGTGGATGGATGCCATGCAAGACGAGATGAGTTCCTTGCATGAGAATAACACGTACGAGTTGGTGAAGTTGCCGAAAGGCAAGAGAGCTTTGAGGAACAAATGGGTGTATAGGGTGAAGTCGGAGGAGCATACTTCGTTTCCCCGATACAAAGCTAGACTCATAGTGAAAGGATTTAGTCAAAAGAAGGGCATTGATTTTGACGAGATTTTTTCTCCGGTTGTGAAGATAGGATCGATTCGATTGGTCCTTGGTATTGCGGCTAGTCTTAATCTTGAGGTTGAGCAAATGGATGTCAAGACGGCATTTCTTCATGGAGACCTTGACAAAGAAATTTATATGAAGCAACCGGAAGGGTTTGAGGTTGAAGGCAAAGAGGATTATGTTTGTAAACTCCGGAAGAGTTTATACGGGTTGAAGCAAGCACCACGGCAATGGTACAAAAAGTTTGAGTCGGTTATGGGGGGAGCAAGGGTACCGGAAGACGACCCTAGACCATTGCGTATTTTTCAAGAAATTTGGAGATGATGATTTTATCATCTTATTGCTTTATGTGGACGACATGTTGATTGTTGGCAAGAATGCCGAGAGGATTGCCAACTTGAAGAAAGAATTGAACAAGTCTTTTGCCATGAAAGACTTGGTGGTGACTAAACAAATTCTTGGGATAAGAATTACTCGGGATAGAGCAGCCCGAAAATTACACATGTCGCAAGAGCAATATATCGAGAAGGTGCTTAAACGCTTCAACATGGATAAAGCTAAAGTTGTTATTTTGCCTCTTACTAACAATTTTAAATTGACGAGCAAAGATTGCCCTAAGACGAAGGAAGAGATTGAGGAAATGGATAAAATTCCATATGCCTCGGCGGTCGGGAGTTTGATGTATGCCATGGTATGTATTAGGCCCGACATTGCCCATGCCGTGGGAGTGGTGAGCCGATTTCTATCGAATCCGGGAAAAAAGCATTGGGAAGCCGTAAAATGGATATTTAAATATTTACGGGGTACTTCCAAATTGGGGATTACGTTTGGAAATGGGAAAGCAATGCTTGTTGGTTATTCCGATTTGGATATGGCCGATAACGAAGATAACCGAAAATCCACTTCCGGTTATTTGATGACGTTTGCAGGGGGAGCCGTGTCATGGCAATCAAGATTGCAAAAGTGTGGTGTCTTGTCTACAACGGAGGCCGAGTATATTGCGGCGGTGGAAGCGTGTAAAGAGCTCTTATGGTTGAAAATGTTTTTACGAGAGTTAGGCTTCCGACAACGACGTTACGTGGTTCTTTGTGATAGTCAAAGTGCGATTCATTTGGCTAAAAATGCAACTTTTCACAAGAGAACGAAACATATCGATGTGAGGTACCATTGGATCCGAGATGCATTGGAGGATGGTTTCTTTGAACTTGATAAAGTTCATACCGATGATAATGGTTCCGATATGTTAACCAAAGCGTTGAGTAGAGAGAAGATGAAAGTGTGTTGTTCGATCGTCGGGATGGCGAACTCTTCCTATATTCCGGAAATGGGGAGATTTGTAGGAGTCATTTCCGAAATATAGGCATTTTCGGAGTCAACTGGACTCCGGGCCGCGGCACTACACTTTAGAAAACACCCTTCCAATTTTTGCACTTAGGGCCGCGGCACACGACAGCTGGGCCGCACCACCCTCCCCCCCCCCCCCCCGAATCTCTGGGCAGATTTTTTAGTGTGTGCCGCGGCACACTTTGCTCGGGCCGCGGCACACGGGGTCAACCCTGCATTTGGGGATCCTTTTTAACAGGTTTTGCTGCAGGATTTTCTTCATTCCAACCATACACCATTTGAGAGCACATCAAGAGAGAAAAGAGGTGAAGAAAAATACTTGTTTGATTTCCAAGAGGTTTATCGATCGGAACGTCGTGATTATTTGACAAGAGCTTGGTAGCTATTGGGCAACCTTTTCACCGGAATAGATCAAGGGTTTGAGTCTGGAAGTTCGGGTATTTTTGTTAGCTTTTCGTGTAAGCTATTTTGGTGTTTTCTTTTTTCGATCTTGTTATTGTTGTTGTATTCTAAATACTTGAAGAACATTTATTACCGAGTATTTGACGATTGTGTTGTATACCTCTAGTTTGTACTAGGGACGATTGTGTATTGTGAAATGGTGTTAGTGGATTTAAGCGGCTTCGGTCCCGTGGTTTTTACTCTCGTCTTGAGGGGTTTTCCATGCTAAAATTGTGTCTCATTATTTATCGCTTTTAGTATATCATTTGTATTATATTGTCGAGTTGTAATTGTGTGCTCTACTCGTCGGTAACCACGAAGTTACAATTGAAGATTGGGAAATCGTCAAACGAGGTTCCGCATTTTTCGTTGTGACGTTATATTTGTCGGTGTTTTCCCAACACTTGAACCCTAAAGCTTTTAATTTGCTCGGTTGGACCCTAAAATTACCCACTTGACCTTCACACTCGAACAATGAATCAGATTAGCTGCCAAGTTCAAAACTACACAAAGAACTCATCCTCCAAACAAGATACACCAAGCTCCATCTGTTTAGACAAACGACCCAAGCATTCATATATCTGCTCCGACCGACAATGCGACTTATCTCTAACTATAAACTCACACACATTCCCGTCAACTTCAATCGAGCTGCAACCGGGTGTTTTATCCACTCCTCTCTCTCTCATCACCTTCCTCACCTCTGTAGCCTTTTGCCACATGTTTCTCTCAACATACATACTCGCAAGCAGAACATACACGCCGCTATCATTGGGATCCAACTCGAGCAGTTCCCTAGCAGCCCGCTCTCCCAGCTCGATGTTTTTATGCATTCGACAGGCGAAAAATATGGCTCCCCATATCATGGCATCCGCTTCCACGGGCATACTTTCAGTAAGTTCGATGGCCTCCTTTAAAAGACCCGCCCTACCGAGAAGGTCGGCCATGCAAGAATAGTGTTTGATTTTGGGGGACACGCCGAATTTGGAGCTCATTTGAGAAAATATGTCCCGACCCTCCTCGACTAATCCTCCGTGGCAGCACGCGGACAGAACACCCAAGAAAGTCACTTCGTCCGGCACCAGACCAGCACGGATCATCTCTTCAAAGAACCATAAAGCATCTTGTGCGTCCCCATGAAGTGCCAGGCCGCAAATAATGGCAGTGTAAGTCAGCGCATTTCTGCCAGGAATTTCATCAAATATCTGGAGCGCCTTGTTGATGTTGCCGCACTTGGCATACATGTCGACCAAAGCTGTTCCGAGAACAACATTCAGAAAGAGATTATGTTTCTCAATGTAATGATGAATCCAGATTCCGACATCCAGTGCTCCGAGTTGCGAGCAGGCTGATAGGCAGCAAACCATAGTCACCTCATCCGGCTCAATTTCCATTGCTTGCATCTCGTGAAAAAGAGAAAGCGCTTCTCTGCCACGTTGTGCTTGGACATAAGCACTTATCATTGCGTTCCACGGGACAACGTCTTTCTCAGGCATTTTATCAAATAGTTCCCGAGCAGTATCTAAATACCCGAATTTCGCATACCCCATAACCATGGTAGTCCAACTCACTATTGTCTTCCCCTCATCCATCTTCTCAAACAAATCCTTGGCTTCCTCAAGATCTCCACACTTCACATACATATCCAGAAGTGCATTAGCAAGGCGGACGGTCATTTTCAACCCTTGGTGTCTTATATACCTATGAAATTCATGCCCCAGCTTCAAATCCTCCAACTGTGTACACGCCGTTACAGCTCCAATCATCGTAACTTCATCTGGTTCAACATATCTCTCCATTTCCATTTCCCTAATTATCCTCAGAGCCTCGCTCCCTCTACCACTCCTCACATACCCATTAATCAAAGAATTCCAAGAAACCAAGTCTCTCACGCAACTTTCATCAAACACTTTACATGCAGCCTCCAACTCCCCACAAGAAACCAAAAAGTGAATCAAAGAATTGTGCACGAATATGTCACCCTCAAAGCTCATTTTCAACACATGGCCGAGAATCCCGTGCCCCATATCATAAAGCAACAATCTGGCACATGTCTTGAACAATAAAGGGAAAGTATAATTATCAGGCCTCAACCTACTACCATCACTGAAACTAGTAACACCCAACATTTGTTTATACAAAATAAATGCTTCGGACGGATTTCCGCCCTCGCAGATGGCTCTAATGACTATGTTCCACGAAAACGCAGTCGGGTTCCGCATCGCGGCCAGTAATCTTTTTGAATAACCAAGATCGCCCATGGGAGAAAGTGCAGAAAAAGCTACTAACCGACTGTAAGCGAGCGCGTCCGAATAAAGTCCGGTGACGATCATCTGCGATTGGATTTGCTTGAGATGGATCATGGATTTGCATTTGGTTTCAAGAAGAAAGAGCGTGGGGTTTGAGAGTACGAATCTGTGGGTTGTGTTCCAGTTAATGGCTGTAATGTTAGCATCACTCTTGGATTTGCTTCTTCGGGGTAAGAGGGAGAGAGTGTGGAGATGGAATGGGTGGAGGCTGTAATAAGGATCTGAGAAGGTTTTGAGAATATAAGGTTGTTGGGACCTGAGGATGAAGTGAGACAGCATCAGAAAATGTGGCGGGAGAAAACGAAAGAGAGCTCGCGTTTTGTGGGTTACCTCTCTCGACCATCTTCGTCCCCTGCTAATTAATCGACACGTAGCGTGTATGCAGGATACAGATGTTCCGTCCATGATATATTATGTGGAGCCCAACATACACGCCACGTGTCGATGGATTAACAAAGAATGCACTATGTGGGGATCCTCCATGGACGGAACCCGTTTTCTGGGTTAGGAAATGAAATGATTTAAAAGTAAGGGCAAAATACACTACATAATGCTCCCTCGTCCCATATATATATATATATATATATATATGGATCACGTTTGACTTTTTCGGTCAATCATTTCTGATTTTGAATACGAATTAATCTTAAACCGCAAATATAAAATGTTCGACTGAATTATATAATGAAAGTTTAGGTACTAAAATTTCATTATATAATTTAATTGAAGATTTTACATTTGCGGTCTAAGATTAATTTGTAGTCAAAGTAGGAGACGATTGACCAAAAAAATCAAATATGGTCTATATATATGGGACGGAGGGAGTACATTTTATAAAAATATCACAAAAATATCATAATATTAAATTAATTATGACTTCATTTGATATTCAAATACATTGTATCAGTAACCAAACTGCTACTTACAAGTATCTAAATGGAATATATTTCATTGGAGATTGAATCGTTAAATACCGAATAACTAGTATCTAAACTAAATGTGCAATTTTAAGAAATCAAACTATTAATAATAAGTATCTAATTTTGTAATTAATTTTTTGTATTAAATTTATGTAATTAATTTTTATATATTGTATAATTATGTAAAGAACCTTTGAATAAACACTCATAATAGTATTCTATTTTTAGTGGCTAATTCTTAGTTTATACATCTAATTACCTATAAATACAATTTAGCAAAAATGTCATATGCTTCACAACCATTATACAACTAAGAGAATTCATAATTTTAAACAAACAGCCATAATTTATATCATTCCTGGAAATCAAGCCACACAATAGTTATGTGCAGGTTAGTAAGGCTACACATATTAGTTATTACAATACATTTGACGAAATAATGAAATAATTGAAATTACACACTCGTAATTGGTTTAGTTCCTGTAAACTACATTAGTAGTTGTGCTCGAAGGACAATGGTCACCATTGCGTATCACAAATTTGGACCCATTTCTATTCGTCGCCCTAGAAATTGCAACATACTTCCTATGTTTTCTTAAAATTGTAATATTTTGACTATATATTTTTTTATTAATATATAAAAAATTCTTATTATACGAAGTGAAATATTAATCTCTTTCAAAATATCATCTTTTTATTATAATTGCTAATATATAATTAGATATACTAACGGTCAAAACTTTGCACCGGCAAGAGTGAAGATCAAAATGTTGTAGTTTTAAGAAAACTAAGTATAATTGAAATTGACCATAAGTAAATATTGGCATCCTCAAATAAACTCCAATATTTGTCGATGTTTACTCCCGACTCTAAAGTATACAAATTGAATAAAATATAATAATTGCGCATAGGCCACTTTAAAGAATAATTTCCATAGTTTGGCCAACATACACATAGGTGTCCCAATTGAAGAAACGACATAGACAAATATAAAATTTTTATTAATTGCACAATTGACAAAATATACTTTTTGTTAGTATTTTTTCAACTATATCGAGTATAAAATATAATATCTTAAAATATATATTACGACAAATTCAAAGACATTTATATTTATACTAACATTTTGTTTTCATATCAATGAAAAAAAGGTAATAAAGTTCGCACCTCCTCAACTCATATAATTAACTTCGTCATTGGACATTTATAATAAACGTTGTAGGGAGATTGAAAGCCTCTTGTACGAAGATTTAAGAGTCTATATTAAGATTTAGGGCGGTAGCCCCCACTTTAGACCAAAAAAAAAGTTGTAAAAAAATAGAAATATACATTGAAACATCTTAAATGCTAAATCTTATTTTTTTTGTATTAATATAACAAAGCAAAATAAAAAGTTATTATATGAATGGTGTAAAAAAAGTAGATTGATGCAATCAAAATTGAACGGAATTAGTATATATAAATAGTACAAAATAATAAATTATCGAAACAAAAATGAACCAAAAAGTATAACATAAATCACATATTAAAATCACCATCTACCTGAAAATCAACTCATAAACCTGAAAAGCTTTCAAGAGCTATATTATATCGAAACCAAAATCACATATCATGGCACTAACAATCCAATAACAAATCAGCAATACCTCTCCGGATCATAAAGCTTCTGCCCTTAAAAGGGACAACAAAGGTTTCGGGTTCAAAATTCGAGCCCCCTCAAAATTCAAATTATTAAAAAAAAAAAAATGTAAAAAAGCTTGTGCTCGTACCACCTCTCAAAACTAACAGAAAACAAGATTTTTCAAGATTTTCATCACCATCTATTATTACCTACCAATGGCGTCGATCGTTTAAGCCCCACCAGAGCCGTACTTCTTTCCGAAAACAATCACCTGAAGCTTGTCGTAACCCGCCAGCACACCAGCACCGGCAACGGCACGAAGGATGTTAGCACCGGCACCCTTGAACAGTGATTTCGCGCCCTCGTTTTTAAGGATTTGGGTGAAAGCATCCAAAGAGCTCTTGTACTTGACAGCCTCACCGGATGTCATCATCATTCTTCTACGGACCGTGTCGATTGGGTAAGAGGCGAGACCAGCACCGTTTGTGATGAGCCAACCGAGTCCAAAGCTGGCAAAGAAACTATCCTGTAACAACATAAGCAGGCAAATCTCGGTTGCTAAGAAATTCCAAGAGGATAATTACAAAAACAACTCCTACGATTGTGTAAAAAAAAAAAAAAAAAAAAACTAATCCTCATATTACAAACAACAGTGTTTACTTGGAAATCATTTGATCAAAAAGTACTATTTGTAAAAAAAATAAAAATATATGTCGAGCAAGGTAAATAGATTTTTTTTGGCAATTGAACTAAACCATACGGAAAATCACTCCGTCCCACTTCAAGATTCCTATTTCAAGAAAATGATTCTGTACCAATAGAAGAGTACTTACAAATAAAAAATTAATATGTTATTAAAGGTTATGTACTATTTCAATTAAAATAATATTTTGTTTTAAATAAGAATAGTAGCTAGGACACCAAAAAAAGTGAGAAAGTTTAAAAAGAGTTATTAGCTCTGTTGAATGACTAGAAATAAAAAGTTACACATCCACTACAGTGGACTCTTCTACTGGGACAGGGGAGTATTATCCCAAGCTCTAGAGAACCAAACTCACATATTATCAGTCGACAAGATAAAACCTTATCTCAAACCAATAAAAAGCGAAAACTTAATTAAACAAAAAGAATGACCTCATAAGTTATTGGACTAGTGTGATTAATCTGTATCTCAAAAGCAAAAAAATCAATAAAGCGACAGCCAGACAAATCAGCGAAGAGATAAACTAACCTGCAATGATCCAGTCAAGAGCACAGGCTTCAAAGAGTCGTACATTCCAAAGTACAACCCTCGGTACACAATAATACCAACACAAGAAATGTTGAACCCACGGTACAGACCGGCAACACCATCAGACTTCAGGGTCTTTTTGTAGACATCAACCAGACCATTGAACTGCCTCTCACCTCCCTTCTTAGCAGCCTTGGCATCATTGGCAAGACGTGTACGGGCATAGTCCAAGGAGTAGACAAAGAGAAGTGATGAAGCACCAGCAGCACCACCAGATGCAAGGTTGCCAGCAAACCATTTCCAGTAGCCATCACGGTCTTTCTTGAAGTTGAAGAGCCTCTTGAAGTAGTCCTTGAATGCAAAGTTCAATGCCTGTGGGAAATGTCACAATAGTTGATTAAAGCATGAGAAAAGCAAACAAAAAAAGGGATCTATACATACTAATGTATACTTGGAATATTTAATGGAACATGTGGAAAGCAAATGAAAACGGCGTGTACGCATATTCAATTAATTTGATATTTAGCGCTAACTAAAACAAGTACCTTGAGGTTTGACCTAATTACCATATGATCCAACTAACTTCTAAAATTACAAAAATTTCAACAGATATTTGTTGTCTGACAGAACATTACCAATAAAAATACTTACATTCACAAAAATGTTATAGTTCCCCTTAATTTTAAGCCTGCGCCAAATCTCAGAGTTTTCCTTTAAATTAACTAGTTTTTTCGGTAATTAGGTCAAACCCCAAATGCAATTTCTGCAATTATCCCTAATATTTATTAAAACATGTGAAAAGCAAAAAGGGATGCGTGTATTTATGTATGTATATATAGATAGATATTCTTGCATCTTGCGAAAAGGAGATTGGCGGAACCTGAGTCGGGAAGTAACGGATGACATTAGCAGTGTTTCCTCTCCACAATGATCCGAACCCTTCCTCCTGAATTGTTCTTTTGAAACACTCTCCAATTCCCTTGTACGGTTCAGAAAGCCTGCCAGCTTTAATCATCTCATCTTGATTTTGGATCAAAAGCTTCACACGCTCAATGGGGGCCGCAGCAGTTTTCGACACGGCTGCCGAGACTCCGCCCATGAGAAAGTCAATGGCAAAGCTGGTAAAGCCTTTCTCTTGTGGTGCCTGAACGAAAACAGGTGAGGCATTGGCGCAAATCAATGAGAGATCCTGAGAAGCTCGGCAGGACACGGGTTGTTGTAATCCGGCATTCACGTATCGCCTCTGATACACAGGTGGCTGCTGAAAGCCCCCATAACGAGATTGACCAACATGTGAGAGACTGGAACTGAGATGTAGCTGATTAGCAACTTTCTGAACAACTGTTGGGTGCTGGTCGGCCATAGTAGATCTTGATAACACTCCTGAAGGCATACAAATTGGTGGTCAGACTGATGCAAGACGGGATATTAATGCGAGAGCCATACAGTTTGAATGACAAGAAATGGCATGCATGACATAACAACAAATGCACCTAGCATGATCAAACATAAGACAACCAACAGCACCACTTTACTGAATATTACAGTTTAAACTTCCAGTCCTAACAGTTGACATGCAATAATCGCTTATGATTGGCATGCACAATGTACCAATATAAATTTGAAGTGCAACAAACACAAATGGCTTCATTACATAATGGATACACTGTCACAGCTCAATCAAACCATCCACGAACTTGAACCCTGCCATTGAATGACAATGCAATTTACATCGTATCAACTTATAGACAGAAACGGATGAAGCTAATGTCAGGGTGGGTTCTCACTTAAGTTTAAACTGAGAGGGGAATGCGCTACATAATTATTTCTTTTTTCCCTTTAACATTAACATGCCACTTGTAGAATATTATTATGGACTTGTGTCCCATTATATTATAGAATAAGCCCATATCTATTATTGATCATCACTAATCTTATTATTGACCTTTCATGGGACAACCTCACAAAACATTCGTACCAACAACCATGAGAAAATCATTCAAATGATGGCAAAAACAATATGAATATAAAATCTACACAACTTTTTGCAGGCCATATCTACATAGCTTCCAAGAATATCACAAAATCGCATTAAACAAACAAAAAATATGTTCATATATCGTTGATTTCAAAAGAAATAAGCAGTAGATCACTGAAAAAATTATGCAAGCAGACGAAAACACAGATCACATAATACAAAGGGATAAATAAAGTTCCGGAAATATTTTTCGATATAATTATACAAGGATTTCAACAATAAGACGCATACAATCATTTCCTTATACATCTGAACATTTTTAAGCACACATATTACTCAGATCTATAAAATCCGCTACCAACGAAGTACGTCCAGATCTGTAACAACACAGATCTAGTCGCACAGACCTGCAGATCTTGTGCTCTCCAAGTGCAGAGAGAATTTGAGTTTGAGTTTCAAACTTGCACCAAAAATACCACAGAAGATAGAGAATAACGGATACACATACAAAAGCAAAATTTAGGCTAGATACACGTAGGAAACCAACAATGCGAAACAAAAAGGGAAAAAAATAATTCTTAATTGAAGTTTATGGACAGAGGACTTTACCTGCTCTCGTCTCGCCTAGAAATTCGGAATGAAGATGAGAGGAGGGGATTGGCAGTAATGTGGGAGAAAATGTTGAAAGAGAGCCAGTGGAGGAAGCCGATGTGTGATATATATAGTGGCTGACCCTATTTTTCACAGCAAAACATATAGTGATCCCCTACCTACACTATGAAATGGTATACTCCGAGTAATTTTGACCCAACCCATAATGTTCCATTCTGACCCGCAATATATTGATCGTCCGCCTCATCCATATACCGTAAAACTTCGATAAATGAATATGGTCGGGATCGGAGAAAAATATTCATTTAGCGAAATTATTCATTTATTAAAAGAAAATTTGAACATTATAAAGAGTTGGGACCAGAGAAAATTATTCATTTGGGGAGGTTATTCGTTTATCGAATATTCATTTATCGAGTTTTAACTGTATAGTGGATTGAGGCCAGTTTAAATATCACTTTCGTGATGGCAAGAAAATCCGAACCCGACAGGAAACCCAATCTTAACAGGTCGAAGCGGGGCAGGCATTATCGAGTTACGGGAATCGGGGCGTTAACAAGATTTTTTGGGGTCCGGGGTAGTGACTGGGGTGATCATACCTCGCTCCGCCCCGATATTAAATTATATATAATTTTTATATTCTTTTTATATATGTATATAAATTTAACCGGGATTTTTTAGGGCTTCCAATTTACTTCCCCATTTCATTTTAATGAGCCACATCCGACACTCACGAGGCCCAATTTCGGGTTTTTGGGCAAAAACCGGCAATAGAGCGGGGTTCGGGTAAGTTGTAGTCCCAATGGAGCGTCCCGATAAGATCCCAAACGAGATGGGGATGTGGCAGATCTTAAATTTTGGGTTTGGGAATGGGGATAGCCAGTCCCGTCCTGAACTTTTCTATTCTTTTAAATACATTTTATTGAAAATAACTTTTTTGGCTCATCTATTCTCGAAAGTTATGAAATAAGATTTTGTAATAATTTTAACACGGATTTGACCACCTTATCGTTGTCTATCAAACGTAAGTTTGAAATTTGATGTAAACTAAAATTAAATAAAACAGGAAGAAATGAAATAAATAATTGAGAAAATAAAATAAGAAAAACAATCAATTAAAAAATAATAATTCTAGGATATGCTTCTCTCTAATTTATTCATGCAAGTGAAAATTAAAATTAAATTTGATGCCTCTACATGTATGATTCTGAAATTTTCCAACTCAAATTCAAGATAAAAAATAACCGTAAATTAAAGATCCTCATCTCTTAATTTTAAAAAAGGGGGAACAATTGGAACCTTTAAAACAATATTCGGGGACCATTAACCCGATGACCGAGCCCAGTAAACACGGCCCTGTTACCAGAGACGGACCTAGAAATTTGTATTTGGGGGTGCAAAAAATAATTACGTGATATGAATTTCAGATCGGGAGTGATAATGCAAAATATTAGAATTTTTTAATTTTTCCTAATACTAAAAATTATATTAAATTTTTTTTGGGGGTGCCCTTGCACATAGCTGGATCCATCAGTGCTTGTTACCCAAATGAGGGAACATGAGACGAACATGAAAACTTACCTCTAGATTGGGGTAAGATAAAGAATAAAAAAAAAACAAAAAAATAATTAACTTCCTAATCATTTGGGAGGAACAGCATTCTAAATTGTGGAATTTACTCGTGGACAGAGTTGCCTAAATTATATGATGGGCCCATTTATCGTCTTAATAACTCAAGCCAATTGGAATCAGGCCTAGCAGGCCCATATTTTCCAACCTTCTTCCTTACTAACCCATCGGCCCAGACACATGGAGACCCAAGCCCTATTTTTATATTAGCTCCTTGGCCCACTCTCACGACGAAACAGCTATTCAAAACATTCCCTTTCCGGTCATCACGATGGGACGTCCAGTAGAGGACGACGGGAAAGGGTTGGACAAGATGGAATTTCGAGTGGGAGAAGGGGCAGTTAACGGCAGCGTTGCCTTGGGACTGATCTCCGTAGGCGTCGCCAAGGGCAGCTTCGGGCCGGAGCTTTCATGTCAGGGCTGGAGGGCATCGGGACTCCACTGAGATGACGGCTGCATTCTCCGGCGGACTGGATTGGGATTTTATTTTGTTCCCGACGAGGGGACACCGTACCTCGGCGATGCGATGCTCCTTACAGCTCGAACTCATTTTCCGACGGGATTGAGTTGCAGGTGCGGGTGACTTCGTTCCAGCATCGAGCTTGGGCGTTGTATCGGAGCTGGTTCAGGTTTTGGGACTGGATGATTCGGGTCGTACACCCCAGAACTGTGGACTTGGGTTGCTGTCACGGCGTCGAACTCGAGCTGCCAATGTGTTGATACGGGCTCCGATTGCAGTCTTTTGGGTTAGGTGTGGAAAGTGTTGGAAATGGTTTAGTAATTAACCATTTATTAAGAATAAATATTGTTAATTAAATAATTATTATTTAATTAAAATATTTATTGAATGTTAATCTACGTCATGAGTAGATGAACGTGGTATATTTAATATTTCTAAACCGATTTCCGGTGAGTGAGATATTATATGTTGAAGTTGGATGTTGGAAGAATTCAACACGACATGTTAGTTATCCCACATTGATTGTGGATGGAGGTTTTGACTTGTATTTAAAGTCTTTGCCTTTATGGGCTTAATAACAAGTGGGTTGGTGTGTATGGGTGTCCTCGCGCACACACACACACGCGCGCGCCGCCGACCGACCGTCCGTTCGGGTCGGGCACGGGCACGGTCTCGGTCTCGGTCTCGGCCCAGGACCTGGATCTTGGTGCTTTGGGCTGGTGTTTGGGCTTATCTTTTTGGCCCAAATCCGTAAGTCCACTAGCCTTTTGGCATGGACAAGACTCTTGAGTTGGCAAGACTCTTCATCCGACCAGCCCTTTGGGCGTCTGAAACTGCCAGCATTCTGTTCATTGCAATGACACGAAAATCAATGCATATTTAGCATATCATACAGATCGACTGCTCCAGTCAGATTCGCGGTGCTCGGTCATTTGCGGTCGCTCTGCCGGGACGTTGAATCGTTTAACCTTTGGGGACGAGCCGCTTCACCGTGAGCACTACCGGGCGTATTCTCGTCTTGCGTAAGCTCAGCCTTGGACGATCTTTGTAGTTTATTAAAAATTGTTCGTTCATTACAAGTGTAATCTTTCGTTTCTGTTCTTTTTATAGTTTAAGTTCAGAATATTTTTGTAATACACGTCCAAGTATCGAATTATTCTAACAATCGCAAGACGAGAATATTCGACCATACTTGTTCGTATCATCCTAAACTATTTGCTGGGGAAAAATGTCGTTCAATGCAACCACCGACGCATCCACTAATCAATCCACCGGTTCTGGAACTATTGGATCATCAAGCTCTTCAATGGCTCCCATTCACAATGCTGCTCGGCTAATGCCTATCGCCGAGAAACCGCCTGTTTTCTCGGGCTCCGACTTCAAACGTTGGTCTCAAAAGATGCTGTTTTACATTACCACAATGGGGCTTGCGAGCTTCCTGCGTGAAGAAAAGCCTCCTGTCCCTGCTGAGAACGAGGCGAATGTTCAAGTGCGTATCGACTATGATACCTGGGTTCATTCCGACTATCTGTGTCGGAATATGTTGCTGAACGGGCTTGATGATGGCTTGTTCAATGTGTTCAACATCAAGGAGACTGCCAAAGAAATTTGGGATGCTCTTGAGTTGAAATACCGTGTTAATCCTGCTAGCACGAAGAAGTTTGTTGTGACGAGGCTCTCCGAATTCCAAATGGTGGATTCTCGAATGATGCCCCAAGTACAAGAGTTCCAAACTCTTATACATGATGTTCATTCTGAGGGGATGCCTCTACCCGAGGCGTACACTGTGGCGCTCTTGGTCGACAAATTGCCGCCTAGTTGGAAGGAGTTCAAGGGATACCTTAAGCATAAGCGAAAGGAAATGACTCTAGAAATTTTGGTTGCTAAGCTCCAAATCAAGCTCAAGTCCGTGATCAAGACTTGAGAACCAAAGCTCCTATGGATGCTAAGGCTAATCGATCAAGGTAGGGGCGGACCTTCCAAAAAGCGTCCACTTCCTACCAAAGGCAAGGGAAAGGATGTGGCACCTCCGACGAAGTTTACCGGAACGTGCTACAACTGTGACAAGCCCGGCCATATGGCGAAAAACTGCCGAAAGCCGAAGAAGAACAAGGGAAAGGGAAAAGTCAACCATGTCGAGAAGGACTTTGACTCTTGGGACAAAGATGATCTTGCCGCCAAGATCACCGAGGTAAATCATGTCTCGGAACCTAACCCAGTTACTTGGTTTCTTGATACAAAGACTGCTCACATCTGTGAACCGAGACTTGTTTTTCACTTACAAGGAGATTCAAGACCGCTTCATCACAGAGGCAAGTGATCGTACTTCTCCAGTTCTTGGAATTGGAACTGTTGTGCTTCAATTCACCTCCGGTGTGGAGATAACTCAAGGATGTGCCGCATGCTCCGCAATCCGCAAGAATTTGGTGTCAGGTGGCAAATTAGTTAGAGCTAAATTTGATGTAGAACTTCGTAGCGATTTTATGATAATACGCAAGTTTGGTAAGACTCTCGGGAAAGGTCATATTGTCGAGGACATGTTCAAACTTAGCGTTCGTACTTGTAAGCCTCCAAAGGCAGTTGCTAATAATAATGCTACTACTTCTGCTTATTTGCTTGAGTGCTCAAATTTATGGCATTGTAGATTAGGTCATGTGAATCTAAATGCTATAAAAAATATTAGTAAACTTAGATTTACTAAAGTTAAATGAAATCAAAAATCAAAACAAATGCGAGATTTGTGTTGAGGCAAAAATGACGAAACTACCGTTTCATTCGGTAAAACGGGACACAAAACCCCTTGAATTAATTCACACAGACGTGTGTGATTTAAAATTTGTGCAAACTAGAGGTGGTAAGAAGTACTTTATCACTTTCATCGATGATTGCACAAGATATTGTTATCTTTATCTTTTGAGAAGTAAAGATGAGGCTATTGAAGCCTTTAAAAACTTCAAGAATGAAGCCGAGAATCAATTAAGTCCGTATCAAGATGGTTCGAAGTGATAGAGGAGGTGAATATGTAGCTCCATTTGAGGAATTATGCAACGAAAGTGGTATAATTCATCAAACCACGGCTCCATATGCTCCACAATCTAATGGCGTTGCCGAACGTAAGAATCGAACACTTAAAGATATGATGAATGCGTTATTAATTAGTTCAGGGTTGCCCTTAACATGTGGGGAAGTCTGTCTTGACAGCCAACTACATATTGAACAAAATTCCACGCAAAGGTAAGGATGTTACTCCTTATGAGTTGTGGAAAGGAAGAAAACCATCATACAAATATCTCAAAGTGTGGGGGTGTTTGGCGAAAGTTGAAGTGCCTCTACCTAAACAAGTTAAAATTGGTCCTAAGACGATCGATTGTATCTTTATTGGTTATGCACTTAACAGCAGCGCATACAGGTTTGTTGTACACAAATCCGAGATACCCGACATTCATGTAAATACAACGATTGAATCAAGGAATGCTGTATTCTTTGAAAATATCTATCCTTATAAGAATAAGGTTGATCCTAACTCTAGAAAAGGAGTTGATGATGAAGCTACAAGTTCTAAACTTGTAGATGAGCCTATGTGTTATGAAACCATAGATGAAGCCTCTAGCCCGAATCCGTGTTATCTGAGCGACCGAACAGAAGCGACCTAGGTCTACGCCACCAACGTAGAACCTAGACGAGGTACTAGAATACGAAAAGTAAAGATATACGGACCCGAATACGTCGTTTTGATGTTAGACGGTGAACCAGTATCTGTAAAAGAAGCTTTATCCGGTCCAGATGCGGCTTTCTGGAAAGAGGCAATAGACATTGAGATTGAGTCTATTATCTTTGAATCATACTTGGGTGTTAGTTGAACTACCACAGGGTTGTAAGGCTTTAGGATGCAAATGGATCCTAAAGAAGAAGTACAAGTCTGACGGTACTATTGACAAATATAAGGCCCGACTTGTAGTTCAAGGCTTTAGGCAAAAGGCTGGTTATGATTTCTTTGATACCTACTCGCCCGTGACAAGACTTACTTCTATTAGGGTGCTACTCGCTATTGCTGCTTTACGCAATATCGAGGTTCATCAAATGGATGTTAAGACTGCATTCTTGTATGGGGAGCTAGAAGATGAAATCTATATGAAACAACCGGAAGGGTTTGCAGTACCTGGGAAAGAGCACATGGTATGCAAACTACAACGGTCTTTATATGGTTTGAAACAAGCACCTCTGTGGTGGCATTTGAAATTTGACGAAGTGATGTTGTCAAATGGTTTCAATATTAATGAGAGTGACAAATGTGTCTATGTTAAGAAAACGGGTGACAATTACGTCATTGTTTGTCTATATGTAGATGACATTTTGATAATGGGTAGCAACTCTCGTGTGATTGGTGAAACGAAACGAATGCTAAATAAGAATTTTAGCATGAAAGAAATGGGTTTGGCTGATACTATTCTTGGAATTAAGATTCTGAAAACGCCTAACGGAATTGCTTTGACGCAATCTCATTATGTTGAGAAAGTGTTAAGGAAATTCAACGCTTTTGATAAACCCATTGCTAAGACTCCTTGGGAACCTAATGTTCATCTGAATTATCATAAGGGTGAACCTGTGGGTCAAGATGAATATGCTAAGATCATTGGGAGTTTGATGTATCTGTCAAATTGTACCCGTCCTGATATAGCATGTTCGGTTCACAAGTTGAGTAGCTACACAGCTAATCCAAGTAAAGAACATTGGAGGGCTCTAGAACGAGTACGAGTTATTTAAAATATACCTTAACTTTGCGATTCATTATTCAAGAGAGCCTCATTGTACTTGAAGGGTATTGTGATGCTAATGGATATCCGAATCGAAAGACTCATTTTCTACGAGTGGATATGTGTTCACTATTGGAGGTGGTGCCGTATCTTGGAAGTCCAAGAAACAAACTTGTATTGCTAGGTCTACCATGGAATGCAATTCATAGCTTTGGATAAAGTGGTGAAGAAGTCGAATGGCTTAAAAATTTCCTCGAGGATATTCCATGTCGACGAGACTGTGCCGTCTGTGTTGATACACCGTGATAGCCAAGCCGCTATCGACGGCACAAAATATGTTTTATAACGGTAAGTCTCGACATATTCGTGACGACATAATGCCGTGAGACATTTGATCTTGAGTGGGATTATCTTAATTGACTATGTAAGGTCAATAGATAATCCGCGGATCCGCTGACGAAGAGTATTAATCGAGATCAAATGTATAAATTGTTAGAGGGAATGGGTGTTAAATCCACATCTTAAGGATGATTATAGCGGAAACCCAACCTTGTAGATTGGAGGATCCCAAGAGCTTGGTTCAATGGGATAACGAAGTTATAATAATCCGTGTGTTAAAACACTCAAACATACCTATTCTCTGAGAACAGTGAGTGATTGATTACCTACATGTGGTGAGGTTAAGTCTTATGATTTTTAATGATTCTTGATTACCTCGGACAGGTCAAGTATAGTAGGATACTTGGGAATAAGAATCACCTATATAAGTGTGAATTGAGGGCCGCTTCAGTTGATACACTTATGAATCCAAAAGGGTGTCCAAGGCCGAAAAGGACACAAAACGTTAGAACGGAAGGAATTGAGATGATATTGTGTCTATATTATTGTCTCAGTATACACCATGGAGGACTAGTTCAAGGTTTTCATGACCACTATGCCGCCAGTATACTCGATGATGTTGACAATGGATAGGTTCAAGGTCACAAGCCACCTAGCCAAATGCAATATTGTCTCTTGAGGACTGAACTATGCATTTGCATTCATTTTGCATTGGCATTCTCACTCATGTGGGGGATTGTTGGAAATGGTTTAGTAATTAACCATTTATTAAGAATAAATATTGTTAATTAAATAATTATTATTTAATTAAAATATTTATTGAATGTTAATCTACGTCATGAGTAGATGAACGTGGTATATTTAATATTTCTAAACCGATTTAGGTGAGTGAGATATTATATGTTGAAGTTGGATGTTGGAGTAAGGCTAACATGATGTTAGTTATCCCACATTGATTGTGGATGGAGGTTTTGACTTGTATTTAAAGTCTTTGCCTTTATGGGCTTAATAACAAGTGGGTTGGTGTGTATGGGTGTCCTCGCGCACACACACACACACGCGCGCGCGCCGCCGCCGACCGACCGACCGTCCGGGTCGGGTCGGGCACGGGCTCGGGCTCGGGCCAGGCCCAGGACTTGGATATTGTTTGTATTTGCATTTTGATTACACGGCACAAAAATACACGAACACGAAAGTACACGATCAAGATTTAATGTCGGTTTTGTGTTTACCCTTTGAGTACACGACACGAGGTACACGAAATAAATAAATAAATAAATAAATAAATAAATATTTATATATATCATATTTATTAAATTATATAAAAACATTGTACTAAACTTTAAAATTCGAAAATATAATGTGAACTTTCATAAATTCCGTGTAAACATTCGTGTTTCCGTTTTCATTCGTTTCGTTTCGTTTCGTCTACTAAAATCTATAAAAATAATATTAAAATTTTAAAATTGTTATTTTTATAATATTTTAATATTTATTTTATATTATGTGCCTGACACGAAAACACGATACGAAGCGACACGTATTTACGCGGTAAACGACACGACACACACGAATTCATTTCGCGTCGTGTATGGGTTTGGAATTTTGGTACACGAAACACGAAAATACACGATATAAAAATACACGACACGAATGATTTGTCAGGTCTACCAGGATCTGGCCCCAGTGCCGGTCCTGACATTTCGTTGGCCCTGGGCGAAATCTCATAAATATGCCCATTTACTTAATTTAATTTGCATCCAAAAGTTTTTTTTAAGCAAAACAGAGTAATGTTTAATAAGTCTCATGAAAATTTTGTGTCGCAAAATCCTCCTTAGCGGAAACACCATCAAGTAAATAGTACTCAATCCTAATTCATTGCAAGAAATAACGAAGAGTAAAATAACTTGGATGATAAAACCAAATCGAAGTGGAATCAGAGAAACAAAACGGCAAATCCCCTAGTATGAGAATAAGACAAGACAATAACCAACCAATAATTATTTTCCTACCATTAGCATAGAATTAGAAACAAAACCACATATTCATAATTCCCTAGCATTAAACCATCTCTGATTCCTAATTTCCCATTTTCTCATAATCGAGTTTTTCCCTTTCTATCAAAATCAACACATTAGAGGAATAAACACAACCAAAGACATAATTTAAAGTTATGTAAACTACTAAACTTGCATACTATATAACTAATTGAATAAAATTGATGAAAAGAGAAAAGGGTACCAAATTAATCTGGAGTTGCTACGGGTTATAAAGTGGAAATAATCTTGTCCAATTTCAAATTTAAATTACAAAATTGAAAAGTGGAAACAATCTTGCCCAACTTCAATTTCTATATGCAGACACGCTAATCTTAAATGGATAAATATTTTTTTAAAATTTTGGACCATATAATAAGTAGGCGTGGTAAAAAAAAACTTTTTGGGCCCTTATTTGGGTTGGGCCCTGTCTGGCCCATTGATGGGGTATGACGGGGTGGGCCTAGGCTTGAATGTCGAAGCTCACTGTCCGTTCGTTCCGGACTGTCCGTGGATCAGGACGGACTGGTATATTAAAAAAAAAAATCCTATTTTGAATTTAAAATTGTCTCTTAACAAAAAATCTATTTTGAATTTAAAAAAGTAATCTGTTGATTTTAAATTAAAAAGCATTTATAAAAATAAATTTCAAAAAAAAGTTGTTAACATTAAATTAAAAAATTAGTTTAAAAAAATATGTTTTCAATTTAAAAAAAGTTGTTATATTAAATTAAATGGTGAGAAGAGAGGGAACGGAAATTGGACTGGGGTGGGCAGCCTGGGTTGGTGTGGGCTTCGTTGGCTGGACTGGGTTCATGTGGGCTGCACCAGACCCGGTGGGGGGCAGGCTGGACCTAGCTGGGCTTGGGTTGGGGAGTTTGGAACCGAAACCGCCAAGTGTCTCGGCGGGCTGGACTTCGAATTTGGGCCGGGTCGGGCTGGGTGGCACGTGGGCCTGGAAAAAATGAGTTGGGTCGGCCTTGGTCAACCCGGCCCAGTGGCCACCTCTTATCTGGACCAAGATTTTTAACAGCGAGTTAGAGGCTTCGTGATCGTTCGATCGGCCTTTTTTTTGGTATCACTCGCACATCGGTAGTTTGTTGCAGGTACCTTGCTTATACGTTTTGTATTTTAATTTGTTTAACAGTGTAGTTTGGAATTAGATTGTGTAATTGTGTTATTTTAAAAATTATATGTTGGCATTCAAGTGGGAGTATGATCGTATAAAGTCGTATCTGTGCAAATTGTGTTGATTGATTTTAATCGTTGTTTTGTGCTCTTGGATTTGTCTGAGCGATAATTGTGAAATCGAATCAGTTTTGAGTTGCCTTGTGGAATTGTAATTGAAGCGTTTTGATTGTTCTTGATTGATATTTAGTGTATCGTTAGACGGTTATGTGTTTGTTGAATTGATCGAAATTGTGTTATTCCCTAACTCAAATTGTTATGTACTATTGTTGATCCTATAAACAATATTGGGGATACGAGGAGACTACTTCTACCAAGAAATTTGACTATATGTACTATAGTTCAATATTTTACTTGTAGAAATTTAGAAAGTGCATATGAGTTGGAAAGGTTTGTTTTGTTCGCCCAGGGATGTCCAACGGGACGTATGTGGATCCATATCTTGAGGAGCGGATAGGAGTGCGTGGGGTTATCCATACAGGAATGTCGGACAGGGTGTATGGGGTTTCGTATTATGAGGGGTGGAACGTGAATAACCATGAGTGATGTGTATTTGTTTTGGATTGAGAACCCTTGTCGTTTTTTATGAAAATGTGATATTTCTGGAATACCACGATATCTTATTTTTAATGTTGAAATATTATATATATATATATATGTATATATATATCACTTGTACTTGACTAGAATAACATCGGAATAAAATAATTCTATAGAGTAGAGTTAGAGGCGCACCCACAATCACACCACACATACGGGTCCATTATTTTATTTGTAAACTCTAAATTTATTTTAAAAGAGCATAACCCATACACAAAGCAAAAATAGATGGTGTGGCTTGAGATGTGATACAATGGGTTGCCCATAGCATTGTTGATTTGTATATGGTTTATAGATTTTGTAAAAGGTATGTGATGAGGTATCAGAAGTATTTTCAAACCTTTTTCTGAAGATTTATACGAACTCAAATGTTTGAAATATTTTTTTATTAAAGCGATTACCTCCTGGAATTTTAAAAGAATATTTCAATGATCAGCTTGTTTATTGTTGGTGTGAAGTTAATTTTGTGATATTTATATTGACCATGATCACTATCAAGCTATCGTAATGATTGTTTGAACCGAACTGACTTGTTTGCTTATCTTTGAAATATCATTCGTATAGCTTGCACTAGCGATTCCAACACTAACTCATTCGGAGGTGGGTGCCTTTTATGCAGTTAGGTGTTCGTGGCTCGGGGAACAGTCACAGAGTCGATGTGAAAATGACAAGCTGGAATATTAATCACATGAGAGTCTTGGTTTATCTATCGTGTTGTTGAATTTTTTATTTTGGTTTCTGCTGTCGTATTTGAACTATTGTATGGGTATGTGATGTACATAAAAATATTGTATTTAGTCTATTTATTTGTCTTTGGTTTTAGGCTAAATTGCATAAAAATTGCTCACTTTTTTTGCAATTCTTGTTTATTTCCCCACCTTTTAATTTTAGACTAAAATTGTCAACCTTTCAATTTTTCTCAATTTTCACCCGATTCCGATTTTCCGGTGAAATTATTTACTGACATGGTCTAATTACTCACATGGCGCTGAGGTGGCTTGAATTGGTCGATTATGTGGCACAAATTAAAATTACGTCGTCTAAAAATTAGGTGAAAATTGAGAAAAATTGAAAGACTGGCAATTTAGCCTAAAAAAAAAGTGAGGAAATAAACCAAAATTTCAAAAAAGGTGAACAATTTTTATGCAAATTGGCCAAATAGACATTTTCCTTCCTTTAATCGACGTCGTTTATCGAATTGGACCGATTTGCCTTGTAAGCAACGCCGATGTCCAGCTCAACTTCGATTTGGGGGAAATGATAAAGCGGGTGAAAATTGAGAAAAATTAAAAGGTCGACAATTTTAACCTAAAATTAAAAAGTGGAAAAATAAATCAGAATTACAAAAAAGATTAGCAATTTTTGTACAATTTAGCCTTGCCCTATCGGTCTATTTATCATATTGTTGATTTTGCCGGTCAAATATTATGGTATTGTTGTTGGTGTCCACTCCGGTGGATTCTTGAAAGGAGGCGGCAATATTTTTCCGTTAATTCCTTTAATCCAGATGACAATGTCAGTATGCGGATCATATAACAGACCCAAGTCCACAAGTCACTCAGGCCCACCTCCTTGGATGCTTTTGCCATTGCCTTGGTTAGTGAACTTTGGAATAAAATTTGCTTCTTGTGAACTGTGATCGGCCCCAGACGGTGACTGGTGGCTGTGCAGGTGGAAAAAAAAAAAAAGTCACCGGGGTGGTCCGACGGTTGGCGGTGGTCAGCCGAAAGTGCCGGTAAAAGAAAATCTCCGTTCGTGGCTTGGCGCCGACAACATCGACTGTCGACGACACCGAAAAAAAAAAGGAAAATGTCGACGCTGGCTGATGGTCTATTTATTACACTTTAATTGTGATTATGTTGTTGCGTCATATTTTTCATTATAATTATTTTATACACCAGTTGTGGGTATATACCAGAGTGATTATATTAGTTATCACAATTAGTGTGTACCTTGTGTCGTACATCATGTAGTGGATACATCAACTCTCGAGGTAAGGCTTGTTTGTTGGAAGAAGAAAAATACCGTTCAAGCAACAGGGATGTAAATCAATTCGAACGAGTCGAACATATCATTGTTCAAGTTTGTTTGAAATTTATCGAGGTTTAAACATTATGTTTGAGCTTGATAATATTAGTAATTGATCCGATGTCAAACGAGCTTTAATTGAGCTCAATAAGAATTGAGCTTGATCAACTTAGTATTTTTATATGTATTTGATAATATTTATGCAAATCCAGTCAAACTCGAGCCGAGCTTTATATATTAAACAAAAAAATTGTATTCAAATTTTGGTTTAATATATTAACGAACCAAGCTCAAATGAGGTTTTAACAATTGAGTTTGACTCAAGTATCAAGTAGTTTGATTTAACTTTCAGCTCTATTTTCAAGTACCTCGGAATGCCATTTAGAACAAGCCCGAGAAAATCAACTGACATGTGAACCATTTTGGGGTAGGATTGAAAATCAAACATGCTATTCAAGACTCGATTCAAGTTTGATTGGTGAAACGCTCGTTTAAACCCAGTTCATTAATATAAAGAACCAATCTTGAATATATTTTGGTTTTGATAAAAATATAAAGCTAAGTTCGAACTCGGTTTGATTTGAACGAAAATTATATAATACACATAAAAAAATCAAACTATTAGAACTCGATTCTTGTTCGACAATTAGAGCTCGTTTAAGTTCTAGCTCACTTAATACATTTCGCGAGACGGCATCGTACTAATTTTTAGGGGTGTGCAAAATCTGATATCCGGAATTTCGGATATCCGAAATTTCGCATATTCGAAAATTCGGATAGTAGATTTTGTCCGATATCCATATATCCAGATAAAAATATGAATTATATTCGGATATCCTTATATTCGAAAAAAATATTCGGATTTGGATATCGAATATACGAATATCCGAAAAAAATTCGGATATGGATATCGGATATCCGAATACCTTCTATTATTTAAAATATAAAAAATAAACTTTTTAGGATTTTTCGGATATTTCGGATATCCGAATATCCGATTTTTCTTAAAAGTACTATCCGATATCCGAATTCGAAGTTCCGGATATCCGAACTTTGGATATCCGAATTTCGGATATCCGAATTTACAGATATCTAGAACTTCCGATTTTTGAATATTTTCGGATCGGATATTGGATATTTTTGAACAACCCAACTAATTTTTGCTTTTTATGTTCTCTATCTAAAACTCGAACCCTCTAATAGCAGTTGTTTTTTTATATTTTAAATCAAGAAACCAACCACTAAATTTAAGATTTAATCCAAAACCACTGATTCTTATTAATTAATGATCGCTTTGGCCTACCTTCTTATAGTAGGAATTAGTCATTCAGACTCGTATGTTGCACACGTATTATATAAAAAATTTGAAATTTGATGTTTAGCGTAAAGAATTAAAAGTATTGATAAAATAATTGTTCAAACTGTTAATTATAATTTTTAATTGATTGGATCGGGTCGGATCGAGTCGCACCAAATCGGTGTTTACTAATAGGATGTGGTACAATTTTCTTTTCAATAATATGTACGCCGACTGCTAAGTTTTTATCTGGTGTAATAGCAATACTTTTACAATCGATGGACGACAACATCTAAAAACACTTTCAACATAACTGGAGATTATTAACCAACCACAAAATCAAAAAGAATTCTTAATATCTACGAATGTAAAAAATAAACAAACATTGAGCTAGTTGTGTGGTCCTAAAACTTCTGAATAATCTTTAATTACCTCAATATAATCCCAAACAATTAAATGTTGTATTATATTTGACAACTTAGAACAAAAGAAATTTAACCACTTTTAAAACGTATTTTGACATTAATATTTTGGCATTGTTGATAAGTAGTTTTAACAAAATATTCAAGACATTAAAAACAATCGACTTTATATGTAAATATCTATTAATTGCATTAATCATTAAGACTCAACATTTAATTATTGTTACTCAATCTTTATATAGATATAGATATAGATATAGTTAGGGAAGGGAGATTGAAATGGTTTGGCCACGTCCGCAGGAGGCAGTCTTCTGCTCCGGTGAGGAGGATCGAGAGTTTAGTAGTTGTCGGGGAGAGGAGGAGAGGCAAACCGAGGAGGACGTGGGAGGCGCAACTGAGATTAGATTTGAAGGTCTTAAACCTTTCCGAGACCATGACTGTTGATAGGTGCGCTTGGAGACGCCAGATCAGAGTTGTGGATTCTTTAGTTGGGAGTGGTGCTGTAGTTGAGAGCCTCAGGGTTGAGTTGTCTAGGTTGGCTTTGACCTAGAGCATTGCATTTTTACATTTATTGTATATTTTATCCTTTTGCCTTTTGCGTGTGGTGTATTTTTTACAAGGAGCTGTGCGCGGAGTCCAACCTCTCTTCTGTTTGAGTAGCGTTTATCGGTAGTGAAGTAGCCAAATTCCTCTTAGGTAAGTCCCATGTGGATTAAGCCATGGGCTCAGGTATGGTATTGAGTTTTTTCGTATCATATGCTTCCCTACCGTAATAAGTAGGGGCATGGTCTGCGTACATCTTACCCTCCCCAGACCCTGCTCTGAGCGGGATATACTGGGTATATTTGGTTTGATTTGGTTTTTAGTTTTTGTTTAATCAATACATATATAACATACGCAATAGTGTTATAAATCTACGCCAAATATATATATTTCTATTTATTTGCTCATTCATTTCTACATATATTTAATTAAAAGAGATTCAGAATATACAGTAAAATCTCGATAAGTCAATGTTCGATAGACGAATAACCTCGACAAATGAATAATTTTCTTCGATCTCAACTCTTTATAACATGTTCAAATTTTCTCTCGATAAATGAATAATTTCGCTAAATGAATATTTTTCTCTGATCTTCACCATATTTATTTATCGAGATTTTACTGTGCAACCTAATTACCTAACAGAACTATATCATTAAATATATATGGTAGTAGACTTTAAGAAGAGGACAAAATTCCGAGTTTCGTCACATTTATTATGATTATTTCACGTGCTTGGTCTTACAAATTACTAGTTCGAGCAGGTACATGAAACTATTCATTAAATCAGATTTTACTTTAAATGTACCACAACGAAGTCATTGGTTAAATACATTTGGTTACCGACAGTTCAGAACCTTATTTCACCAATAAATCCATATATACAAAGTTGGTGACAAGAAATGTGGATTGATTATGTGAAATTATACCGAATGAATTTGAGAGTATATGAAGAGAAGGACACTACGAAATGGTGGATGTATCCGTGTCGGTACTTGACGGACATTTGGACATCCATGTAGGGGCGGATCCAGAATTTAATAAAGGAGTGGGCCGAAAAATAAATATTTCAACGCATTAAATTTAATACTTAGCAAAATCGATGCTCGTATGAGTTGTGCCCTGCGAGACTTTAATACATAAAATTCATCATTAACTAAGTCTATATCAATCTCTTTAGCGAAATCTCTCTCAATCTAAAGAATTAGCAAATCTTCAAGTAAATCATCGCTCATCTTTTTACGAAGTGACGTTTTCACGTTATTCATTGTAGAAAATGCTCGTTCAGTTGTAGCAGTAGAAACAAGCAATATCAAAATTACATAGAGATGACAATTTTGGCCCGACCAGCCCTGACACGTGGCGTTTCGCCCCGCCCCACGACCCGCAGCGGGGCGGGGCGGGTCTGCGTATCATTTTTACAAATTTGTATATAGTATTTATATCTATATACTTTTTATATATTTATTAATATATCTTATATATTTACGTCAATATTGACAAATTTCTTAAATAATATGTATTATGAAAATAAAATACTAAATAAAAACTCATAAAAATATTTATTTTATTCACTTTAATACAATAATTTTTCCTATGCGGGTCGACCTGCCCCGCCCCGTGACCCGTGGTGGGTCGACCCCCCCCCCCCCCCCCGCCCCGTTCACCTCGTGAGGCAGTCTTGATCTTCATGTTCCCGATCCGTCCTATTAGCCGCAAACATAGGCGGATCTATACCTAACCTGGTGGTGCACGTGCACCACCAATTTTTTTTCAGAATAAGACCCACTTCCCTGATAATATCTAGTATTATCTTTCCCGTTATTTTATTTGGCAATAGTTGAATTATCGAGGAGTTTAATTATTTTTTACTCTCGAAGTTTAATAGGTAAAGTCATATATACCTATTAAATATATTTTTTGATTTGACGTAATCTGTTTTGATCAAGGCGATATTAATTAAAGTGTTTAAAATTGTTTATTCAACCTTGAAGTATTTCGCAAATACTTGCTTCTTTTGAAGAATATTTATGTAATATGATGAAAAAATTAAGATGCACCCTTCATACAAAACTAGCTGAAGGGTTTCAGTTAACCAAATATTAGAAATTACTTTTGAAAGAAATGTTGATTTTGCCGTAGCAACTGCAAGTGTTGAACGAGTCTTCTCAGCTATGAAGTATGTGAAGAGTGAGTTATGTAGTAAGATGGGTGATCAATGGTTAAATAATCGTCTTGTAACATTTATAGAAAAATATGTACTTAAACTATTAGTTATGATGTTATTTTAGCACATTTTCAGGAAATGGACAGTAAATGTAGGCGATTTTCTTTGTAAATGTACGGATCCTTTGTTTTTTTTTTAGTTTTTTTCCACACACGCACACGAGGGGGATCGTCCCCTGTCCTGAGTACCCCCCAAGAGGCTCGACCTCACCCCGATCTAGAGGTAAGTTTTCTAGCATGACATGCTCGCCTCATTGTCCCCCGCTTTGTTATTACTGACTTTCTTTATGTATTATTTGTTATCTTTAATGTAATTTTAATATATATTTTATCGTTCGACATTGTTTTTCGTGGGACGGTCGGTGCACCAGTGATTTTTCGGTCCTGGATCCGCCTATGGCCGCAAATCGTCGGACATATCCAATACAACATGGACTACGAACGACCAAACAATAAGGCTCAAGAGGGACATCACAGTACGCCCGATCCGGAAATGTGTCCGTGCACATGTCCACCCCGTATACGGAATCCAAAATATACGTGTGACAATGTACCTAATTAGCCTCAAGAACTACGTCTCGTGTGCACAGTCCAATGCGGAAACATCCACCCATGACCATCGAGTGCCTGGCTAAAAATCCTACACATAACCAATCGGCACGCAGACATGATTCCAGATATGCCATGATACAACATGACAACGAAACTCAAAGGATAAAATACCCATTACGGATCATACGACTCACCAAGTGAACGATGACGCACACGAATAATGAAAGATCGACACGACCAACAATATCCAACATAACCATCCTGGGATCAAAATCCCTAAGGACCGATTAACATGAGCAATAATCACAACACAACAATTCGGGAAATCCTCAACTCTCAACGATCACAAAATTACCGAGTTCACAAGAATAATAGTGTGCTGCCTTGAGTCGGCTAACACGGCAATAATAATTCAACGGATGGGAACTATCCTCGACAGTCTCAATTCAATACCTCGATTACCTTCAGGACGATCAATCGATAACAATTATACGATATAATAGATGTCGCGACGCCTTAAACCGACCACCGAAACGGAGATGATAAAAGAATATATCAAACGCCTTCAATCGGCTAACGCAACATCATAGCAACAGTTCCAATTTGATAATAAAGATTCAACGATGCCTCAGAACGACATTAATCGTGAACAATAATAATCGATACATCGATACCGCGAACCGGCTATCGCCAACATCAATGTTAAAAAGAATCTCAATGCCTTGAACCGGCCGTTAACGAATAACAATAATATTTAGCATAATTGCCGAAGGGTATTGCATCAAACAATTCCCGAATATCAACATAATCATAAAGAGGCCAAGTCTCGATATGATACACGCATTCGTACACCTACATGATAACATTAATCTCGTTGACCCATACAAGTATAAAACTTGTCTCGACATCAATGCCACGAACTGTTACCAATTCAGTTGCTTTCGTCTACGGGTTCCTCAGTCCCGACCAGCTAATCTACGAACTCTTCAACCTCAACCGCAACTCAACAGTCATAATCCACGATCAAACATCATATCTTATTGTAAAACGAAGGCTTAATAATCAACAGGTTCGATGACGATCAATATCAATACAACTAGGCCACAAACTCATCAGTTCCACAATATTTCGATTAAACACAGTCCGAACTGTCCAACTCAGACTCTCACGAATCCATGTCCACAATACGAGCCGAAATCCGATGATCATATCAGCAACCAATTCGGACCAATAATAAGGGTCTAAATGTTATCGGTTCCAGACTCAATTCTTAAATACGAATTGACAAGGTTCCCTTCTCGTAAATTCGTAGTTAAAATTTTCCGATGATCCTCGTTAATTCGAACCATCCAATTAGTTCAACATTATAGATAATCATATTCTAAGATTATCAAACAATCCAATCATTCAACTTGAATATTTGCTCCATACGTATGGGCTTCCAAATTCAGAGATGAATAATAATTTCATCAAACTCGTAATCACATTCGTATTCCTATACGAATATTATTTCAAACACATAGTTTAGCTCTAGATATGAATATTTCATATTCATTTTCAAAACATCAACACTTCTTAAAAATTTTCATCACCTCGTATAATTCAAGAGTTCTTCAAGAACATGAAATATCCGAAATCACGTTCAGAACAACATATCCGAGGTATATATCTCCATGTTACCATTTTCTTCATCATGCCATTCCTACAACCTCAAGAATCGCAACAACACCATTATTATCATATGAAGAAGATCTCATTAATCATATCAACATCCGAAATCTCTTATTACAATTCCAATAAATCTCGTATAACACCCCCAGATCCTCCTGGGAATATTACACGCCGTAAACCCTCCTCACAAGGATTCACCAGGCTAAGCACAATTTTCCACGTCATTTCAAAAATGCCAAAAAGACCGATGACGGTAATATTTTTCAAATATAAAAAAAAATTATTTTCCAAATACCGTCATAAAAATACCATCAAAACGATCAAGGCCAAAATGCCAAAAACTCAGTTTAGGGAATCGGTTTTACAAAATAAAATTCAGTTGGCAAAATACCAAAAGTCATCTCAAAATACTCACGCAGCGGATAAAAGTACAGTCCAATATATGCATTTACATTGAAATAAAACGAACATCAAAATACACGATTCCCAACATGCTCCCTCCCAAGTAGTAATCCTTTAAAAACGAACCACTATCAAAGGGATACAAGGATTACCTTGTATGGACGAACCACGAAGAAAAATAATTGAACTCCATTCCAAGAATCATCAAAAACTTCAAGAACAATACTTAAATCCGAGCTCTCCATCTTAATCTTATTTAAGAGAATCATCTCTCAATGTTTAGGAACTTCAAGTACTTCCCAAGGTTCTCTCTATTGACTGACGGAAGGAGAATGAACAAAATGCCTCTCAGCACTCGTCTACCCTCTCTATAAAACACATCACTAGCGCGCGCTAGACCTTATATTTAGCGTGCGCTATCCTTCCTTGATAGTGTGCGCTATCGGGCAGTCCAGAAGCTACTGCATTGCTTCGAAATTCATCTAACGTACGTAATGCCCATGCATTAGCGTACGCTAATAGACGTTGACTTGCTACAGTGAAATGCTCAGTAGCATGCGCTATTCCTCGACCTTAACGCGCGCTAATCGTCGTTGACTTGCTACAGTATCGTGCCCCCACATGCCGAAAGCATCCGCGATTACCGGGATTCCTTTGACCGATATGGAATTAGCGTGCGCTAATCATACGGTTTTAGCGTGCGCTATTTCTACACGACAAACACTCGCTGACCTTATCTGGACACGCGTCGAACATGGCCGGGTCCACCCGCCGAAAGCTAAGATTCCATTATTGGCGATCTGATGTTAGCGTGCGCTAACCAACATGCGTTAGCGTGCGCTAACTGAATATAAAAATCAATCTGGGCCTACCTGTCGGTCACCTTCCAGAACTAACCCAGCAAGTTGTTACGTACGTTAGGGGTCCTCCTTAGCGTACATAACCGAACCTATTAGCGTGCGCTAAGTATGCACCGTAGCGTACGCTAAGTATATATCTTGGCGCGCACTAGGCATACCCTGTAGCGTGCGCTAACGTAGCTGTACTTAGCCATTTTCCGCTATTCTCTACCAACATCTCGACATACCAAAAGATCATACGGCACAATGAATACATATACGCATTCAGAAACATTGTCATACGTTCACATCATCCTCAAGCACAATTATCCATCAACGACATCCAAAAAATAAATGAAAAAAAATATATCCAAAAAAAATCAGGGTATTACACTCTACCCCCTTAAAAATAAGTTTCGTCCTCGAAACTTGCAATCACCCGCACAAACAACATTTCAACGGAAATTCAAATTCATCAAGAATTATCGAATAATCCGAACAACATACTTACAAGTCTGTGAAGTCGAAAATCTCCCATGATACTAGCATGCGACTCCTAAACAAAGTCTCAATATAATACCGATACACACCAATATCGCAATTAGCAATTTAACAAAATCTCAAGGAAGAGTTCACGTCCGTGACCACGGCCACGATTCTTCCTACTTTCAGCCAACATTCTGAAAGGCACACACGTGCGTAAGTATAATCCAAATCGCACATTCTCGAAGTGACCAATTCCCAAGAATACCAAGCTATAAACGAAACGATTAATAAAAATACAAGAAGAGTGAAAGGACTTACAAGTACCGGTCGCACTGTGATGATGGCAGAGTAGTGATATTGTGGGCAAATGCCGACTCAATCGACCCAAAAGACCGACAGCCTAGGTATCCATAAACCTAAGCTCTGATACCATATTCTGTAACACCCCCAAGTTATTCAGGGTATATTACAGCGCCGTGAGCCCCGCCATGGGACCCACAAGGCTAAACATACGCGGAACTATAAAACTTGACCGAGAAGGTCTACATACAATGGAAAGAAAGACGATACAAATGGTATTCAAAACCATAGCCGATGAAACCATATGCATCACTGCACAAATCAATACCTCGGCAACACAGCCGAACATCAAGAAAGCGAAATACAATACTCGAGTATTTAAAATCCATTCCAAGACAACAACCTTTGAATGGAGGAATCCAAAAAGATAACCGGAGACAAGACACAGTATCACACTTGCCCATCATCTTCGTGCCGACCCGATACCCGCCTGTCCGTTCTCCTGGAACCTGAAATACATAAAAAGTATTTCCCCCATAAAGGGGTTAGCCGTCGAATAGCTAGTGCAAGTATATCAATATGAAACACAATACTCCTCGACAATAAAGTAAATATAGCCGTCAATTCATCAATTCAAGACTAGTATTCCGGAATAACTAAATCTCATAGTGTCGCATCAAGACGTATGTGAATGCCGTAGAAACGGTTCGTTCATATCATACGCCGTTACATGTATGAATGCCATAGAAACGGTTCGTTCATTGCATGCCATCAATACATATATGAATGCCGTAGAAACGGTTCGTTCATAATATGCCATCAATATATCTATGAATGCCGTGAAAAAGGTTCGTTCATAATATGCCATCAATATATCTATGAATGCCATAAAAACGGTTCGTTCATATCATACCATCAATATTTCTTACTTTCAAAGTCGAGAACGTACAATCATAATTATATACTTGCCTTGAATAGTCGATGACGCAACGAACGGAAAGGAAAGTCACCGACGAATGCTAGGAACCATCGAAACCGAACCTAACGATTCGAAGAATACAATCACAACCAATTATAAACGAATACGGAATTGGAATACACCCGGAAACCCACCTACGATTCATGTATATTCGTATAAAAACGACAACGAGGGCGGACCACAACCAAACCCTCTCGATTCCGTAAAAATCACGAAATATACCATGAATCCATAGGGAAACTAAGAATACCAACAAGATTAATCATATTCATCATGAATTAATCAACAAAAATGGAATGAATCGGACAGCGAAAACCCCCAAATTCCCGAAATTAGGGTTCTAAGGAAGATTACCTTGATTATTTGGATCAAAGGATGATAACGGATGATTGATTGATGATATAACCTCAAGGACTTCATGGATTTGTTGTTAAACAACATGGCTTCAAGCTTCCCAAGACCACCTCGCGGAAGAGAAAGGAAAGGTTGAGAAAAATGGCGAAAACCCGTGTGCGGGGCCATAAATAAGTGCACAGTGTGCATGGCCCGAGCCCAAAAATGGCTCCCGGTGGTCGGCGGTGTGCATGCGGCCGGCCAGCGTGTGCCGCGGCACCCGTCTGATCGGTTTGGCGAAAAATGCCACAGAGTGTGCCGCGGCCTGCCCGGCATGTCCGCGGCCCACAGTGCGGCTGCTCGGCGAAGGCTGCCGAGCACCGCCGGCCGTGACTCGGCGAAGCTGCCGAGCACTACCGGCCGTGACTCGGCGATCTTGCGGCTGGGCCCAGGTTGCCCGGCCATGTCGGCCGGGGCCAACTCCGACGGCCCGAACGACCCCGAAACCCGAACCTGAATACGAATCGATAATACGGTTACGACGTACTCGCAAAGACGAATCTAAGAGCTAAGAGAACACACAATTCCGACCACCCGAAGGCTCGGAATTCAACAACGAAAGTAATTACCCAAAACTTTGGGAAATTACGAAAATGGCCCAAAACGTCCGAAAATCACGATACGCGATCGAAACACCAAACCAAAGCTCGCAACATGAATAATAACATTAAATGAACTTACGAGAAACTCGAAACAACAGTTTCAGACGAGATTCGCAAGAATCGAACTCAAGTGCGGAAAAGTCGCTAAAAAGCTCGGAACTCAACAAAACGATACCGAAACGAACTCGGATGACAAAAAGTGCAGAATTAATCATTCTCGAAATGACGAAATGGTCATGATCCAGTCGTCTAAATCGACCTCTGCTGGAAAAATAAAAATTACCGGAAATCGAAATTGCGGATATTACAGTGAACACCCCTTTTGATCCCAGTGTAAAACTTGAAAAGAATGATGGAAGAGCTGTGGCTCAATTGGAATATGCTAGTGCTATTGGTTGTCTTATGTACTTGATGCAATGTACTTGACCAGACATAGCATTCGCCGTTAGTAAAATGAGTAGATTTACTAGCAATCCAAGTGCCGAGCATTGGAAGGCCATTGGAAGAATTTTTGGATTTCTTTTAAAAACAAAAAATCTTGGACTTCAATACGGTCAGTTTCCTGCCGTACTAGAAGGATATACTGATGCAAGTTGGATATCAAGTGTCGGAGATAACAAATCTACAACAGGATGGGTATTTACACTTGCCGGGGGAGCAGTTTCTTGGAAATCAAAGAAACAAACGTGTATTACTCATTCGACCATGGAATCAGAGTTTGTGGCTCTGGCTTCCGCAGGTCAAGAGGCTGAATGATTAAGGGATCTTCTTTTAGAAGTTCCATTGGCTAAAGACAATATATCAACCGTGTCGATACATTGTGATAGTCAATCAACCTTAGCAAGAACATACAGTGAAGTGTATAATGGAAAGTCTAGACATATTAGTCTTAGACATAACTATGTGAGGAAATTGATCAAAGATGGAATCATTTCGCTCACATATGTGAGATCAAGCTTTAACATTGCTGATCCATTCACAAAACCTCTTGCTAGAGATTTGGTGAAATCGACCTCGAGAGGGATGGGTCTTAAACTCCTTGAGTAGTGATCCGACTATGATGGCAACCCAACCTAACGTTAGGAATTGACTAACATTAGGTTCAATGGGTAAGAACAAGTCATTGATTTGGATGTTCACAACATTATACAATAATGTTGGCTGTTACTATTGGAGGTTGAGTTTTCTTAACTCTTAATGAAGTTCGATCATGAGGACAAGTATACGTAAGTAACAGATCTTTGTAAGAACTTCACCTATGTGAATTTAAGGATGGTGCCGTCCCAAAGTGAGAGTTGGAGTTTCTCTCATGAAAAATTCACGAGACAGGATGAGCACATGGCCATTAACGGTGCTAAGCGTGATATGTAGGCAAAGAACAATAAAGAGTGTGTGTTGAGTAATACCGACTTTATCACAAGAAAAATAGGTTCAAAGCCTAGCTATCTAATTTTCGATAAAGTCTTGTGTTGCTTATACTAAGGATTAGTTCAAATCGAAAGATACTTATCTGTACTAACACTCTTTGTTTTTCCTTCTGGATTCTATTTTGTCTTTTCTGAACAAGTGGGGGATTGTTGGAAAAAGCTAGAAAATTAAATAAGAGATTTAATTATGTAAAGCTTTTATTTGATTGTTCATTAAAAGACAAAATAATGTATTTTGTGAGTGGAAAAGAATCTCACATGGAACAAAACAAAGGAAATGAGCACCTTATAAGTGTGAGCAATTAAATAACCATTAATAACATGTGGTAGTGCCATGTGGATGTGAGGTGGAGGTGAGGTGGCAAATCTATGCCAATTTTCACTCTCACATCGCCGCTCGCCGGTGTTGCCACCGGCGACAACGGCGTCCGGCTCCGGCTCCGGCTCCGGCTCCGGCTCGGGCTTAGAGGCTTTAGTGGCACTTCGTAGGCGCACTTCGGCACGCCGGTCACGTGGGCTCGTGGCGAGTCCGGCGAAACGGCGCGTTCCGCGGGTTTCTCGCAGCGATTCTCGCCAACGGTTGTGCCTCTTCAATTGGTGGTTATTTTTGCTGCTTAAATGAAAAGTCATGCCTCTTCATTTGGTGATTATTTTTGCTGCTTAAATGAAAAGTCATGTCATTTCGAAACGAACGGTTGTTTGGCCAACGGTCGTGTCGTTTGAACGAAATGGTGCTCCCTTTCGCGAATAGGTATGATTTATTTATAAAACCGAGTTCGGTTTCATAAGTGTATATAGATTTTCGAATCACCTATTCTCTTTTCTTGAATACTTATAATCCAGAAAAGTTATTCTTGCCTATTTTCGGATTTCACTTTGTCTTAGTGCAGTCCGAAATTAAGGCTTGTCGTATCCTGCGGTATTCTTGTTTGTGACCTTAAGACACATTTCGGGGTGCAAGAAATACTATAAGGAAAGCGCTTCCATGCGTGATTCAAGCCTCGACGTATTTAACTTTGAAGAATTTTCTAACAGCAATTCGTTCGTGTCGTGTATTTTCGTGTCGTGTATTTTCGTATTTCGTGTACCAAAAGTCCAAACTCATACACGAGACTGAATGAATTCGTGTCATGTCGTGTCGTGTATCGCGCAAATTCGTGTCGTTTCGTATCGTATTTTCGTGTCAGGCACATAATATAAAATAAATATTAAAATATTATAAAAAAATAATAATTTTAATATTATAATATTATTTTTATAGGTTTTAGTACACGAAATGAAATGAATGGCAACGAAAACACAAATGTTTACACGAAATTTATGAAGATTCACATAATATTTTCAAATTTTAAAGTTTAGTATAAACAGAATTTATAAAATATATTTTTTTATTAAATTAAATATAAAGTATTTATTTATTTCGTGTACCTCGTGTCGTGTCGTGTACCCAAAGGGTAAACACAAAACCGACATTAAATCTCGGTCGTGTACTTTCGTGTTCGTGTATTTTCGTGTCGTGTACTCAAAATGCAAACCCAAACACTAAATTTTCGTGATGTTTTCGTGTCGTGTTTTCGTCTCGTGTGGTAAATTGCCGGATCTACATGAGGGTACCGCCTGTAGTGCTACCCTCATGTGAAAATTTGACATGTGGACACACACACACACACACACATATATATATATATATATATATATATATATATATATATATATATATAGTATAATCTCTATAATTTAACACTCGATAAATTAATAACCTCGATAAAATTAATAATTTGTCCGGTTCCAACTTTGGACCAGTACAAAATTGGACCCCAATCGATAAAATAATAAAATAATAATTTTTTTTGAAATCCCAATGTAAATATATTGGTCTCAACGAAACTATAAATTAATAATTACTAAAATATTTCAAAATTCTAGAATTGTCTAGTAAAAAATGAATCTATAGTCACTTTTTTTTGTGAACTTCAAATTTATATTGAGTTCATCTTTAAATCTCTCAATTGCACTTAAGAGTTGAGGCACTGTATTCTCGTATTGCAACAAAAAGTTGTGAAGAGTTGTTGCCGCTTGCAATGCTTCTTTCCGAGTGACCGGTTCCAAAAGTACTGAATCATCATCAACTTCATCATCAACCAAATTTTGAACGGTATCCGCGATAATTTCTTCAATGCATTAATTTGAGAGTTGCTCACGGATATAAGCCAACTCTTTAAATTAATAATTTATTAATTTATCGATATAATAATATCTCGCTAAATTAATAAAATATCCTGATCCCAACATTATTAATTTATAGAGGTTTTACTGTATATATATATATATATATATACATATATATACATATATATATATAAATTAAATTCATTAATTTATTTAAAAATTTATGGATACAATTAATTAATATAATAATTCGAATTGGTGAACCTTTCAAATTTTACGCTTTCCAATTTCTAAGATTTTCATTTTGAAACCCTTACTACAGGTAGTAGGGATCGAAACTATTTAGAAGGGGTTATATTTGAAAACTCCTACTTTCAGAAAACTCCTACTTTCAGTTTTGTAGGGGTCGAATCTATTTAGAAGAGGTTATGTTTGAAAACTCATACTTTCAGAAAACCCCTACTTTCAGTTTTGTAGGGGTCGAAACTATTTAGAAGGGGTTATGTTTGAAAACTCATACTTTCAGAAAACCCCTACATTCAGTTTTGTTGGGGTCAAAACTATTTAGAAGGGTTATGTTTGAAAACTCATACTTTCAGAAAACCCCTACTTTCAGTTTAATTTTTAAAATTGAATTGTACACTCCCACTTTAATTAACCCATACTTTCAGAAAAGCCCTACTTTCAGACACATGCCGAATTTTTACACGGGGCCGCACAAACAAAATACGAATATATATTCATTAATTGTATCCTTAAATTTTTAAATTAGGTTAAATTCGAATTATTATATTCATTAATTCTATACTTAAATTTTTAAATAAATTAATAAATTTAATATATATATATATATATATATATATATATCTATATATATATAGCTGTGCGTGTGTGTGTGAGCGGGGGGGGGGCACGCCACGTGTCAAATTTTCACATGGGGGTCGCACTACAGGCGGTACCCCCATGGACTAAACCCATAGGCTGCGTTCTGTTTGTATTTTATTTTGTATTTTTATTTTGAAAAATATTTTGCATTTTTCTGTTTTTATTTTTGTTTTCAAAATTACTGAAAACGCGTTCTGTTAAATTTACTTTGCAAAATATTTTTTTGTAATATTAATATTAAATTCATAAATCTTTATTTTAGACTTAGTTTCAAATTAGGATAATAAAAAAAAAAACTCAAAATGCATTTTGATCATTTAGAAGATTTTTTTGTTGAAATACACACAAAACGCTCAAAACGAGGTTTTGGCCATTTTGCGTTTTGTGTACAAATATATTTTTATTTTCCAAAATATATTTTTAAAAATGATAAAGAGAACACGTTTTTAGTATTTTTAAAAATAAAAACAGAAAATGACCTCAAAACAGCAAAGAGAACCCACCGTTACATTCCCAAACGGAACATATCAAATATCTCCAGAATTAAGAATTAAATAACACCAATTCATAATCTAAAAAACTAAAGCAACCAACTGCAAAACCTAATCCAATCTCAAACATCTCCCGAACACAACCTAAATAAATAAAACCCACAAAATAAAACTATCTATTTGAGGTTTCAATTTCTTCAATTTTGCTAGTAGTTAATAATGAGTAGAGTTATATTAAATATCAAACTTTTTTTACATACCAAGGGACTCATTCCCACCATCCATCCAAAAAGAAATTAATGGTTGAGATTAAAAGCATTTAATATTTCACACATTTTTTATAATTTAAATATCTCTTAAACCGTTAATCGTTAAGCGAAAATAATTACACCATCGCGACGAGCATTTAATTATCTTTCTATAGACAGGCACTTTGATATACTTTCGACAAAAAAAAAAAGGCCGAAAAAAAACGTGAAAAAAGCGAAAAAAAAATTGTCGAAAATATATCAAAGTGCCTATCTATAGAAAGATAATTAAATGCTCGTCGTAACGGTATATTTTTTTTGACTTAACGATTAACGGTTTGAAAGATATTAATATTTGAAAAAAAATGATGAAAGTGGGTTTTTTAAATTGTTGGGATTAATCTCATCCATTAGATCAAATAAAGATGGAGGGTGGAGATTAGTCCCTTGGTATGTAAAAAAAGTTTGGTCCTCAAATGATCTTAAATCGTTAATAATTAAGTACTTGAAGCTTTGAATTCTAAATTAGGGCATACCTTGAGTATATGGAATGAGAAATTCTCGGAAGTCCACAGACAGCAACAGACTCGAAAGTACGAATACCCAGCGACGATATGCTGATACCGGTGCCATGATGGTGATCAGTGGCGGAGCCACGTTATGCCCTGGGGGGCCATGCCCCCCCTCAACCTTTTTATGTTATATATATATATATATTACTTGTGTTCCTTCTCTAAAAAAATTTGTGTTCCCTCTCTGAAAAAATAAGTTTGGACAAGAATTGAACATGTTTAATGACAATATAGTGGAGTTGATTATTCAGTTCGGCATTCGATCTAAGGGAGATGCGCATTTCTTTCAGATTTGATTATATTTGTAAATTGGCACAAAAATTTTATCCAAAAGACTTCGCAGTTTATGAGATGCTAAAATTAAGAACGTAATTCGAGCATTTTGATCATGTGCGACAACTTCCTGATTTTAGAACATTGAAAATTATATCTGATTTATGCCAATGGTTGATGAAAAACTAGGAACTCTAAAATATATCTGCTTGTGTTTAGAGTTGTGACACTTATTCTCACACTTCCAGTCTCTACAGCTACAATTGAGCGATCCTTTTCAGCTATGAATATTGTTAAGACTATACGTTGCAATAAGATGGAAGATGACTTTCTTAATCATATTTTGGTAATGTATATTGATAAGAAAATTGTTAAGAAGTTCAGCGTTGATTCGCTAGTAGATGATTTTCGTGATATGCATGAGAGACATTCTCAATTTTGATTGATCTGAGATGTAATGATTTGTGACGGATTTTTTGATGATGAATATTAATCATTTATTTGATAAAAATATTATATATTTAAATTTTATTATTATTTATAACATGTATTTATTTTTTTCACTGTTGGCCCCCTAGGTATAAACTCCTGGCTCCGCCACTGATGCTGATTGAAGGAGACGTGGAAAGTGGAAGAGTCGAAGCCTAAAGTAAATACCCACCCCTGCATCCATGCTTAGGTTTCGGACACGAGGCCGACGCCTCAATAGAATGTCCCACGTAATTTTTTAATAGAATACTCTTAAGATACTGATAACACTCATTTTTACACATATTTTTGCACCGATTTTTCGGTTTTAAGATCCTAAAATGTGTAGAACTGTGTCGTTTATGCTCATATTGTGTTTATTGGACTCGATCACGCTTGGGTACGTTTTATTGATTTTATAGGTACTTTATGGACATAAATCAAGCAAGAACGAAGTCTCAAACCCCAATACATATCAAGCAATGCGGAAACAAGAGATCGAGCCTAAAAAGGAGTCAAAACGGTGTCAAAACGAGTAAACACGAGCTCGGCCACGTCAATTGACAGGGGCCATGTCATTAGCTCGGCCGTGCCACATTGACACGGTCGGGTTTCACATCCAGACAGATTAGCTTTTCTAGAGGAGTATGACACGGGCCGTGTCATTCGACACGGTCGTGTCATTTGCTCGGCCGTGGCAAATTGATACGGTCGAGTTCCCTGTCCAGCGAACTTCATCTTTTCTAGAGCACTATGACACGGGCCGTGTCATTTGATACGGGTTGTGTCACTTTTCGGTGGAAAAATCACCTTTTGACATTTTTGCAAGATTTGAGCATGAAAAGTGATGTTTTTGGCCTTATAAAAGAGGATCTTGGAGAAGACTTGAAGATATTCAGCTTTGGAGCGAGTTTTGGAGAGATTGGAGAGAGAAAACAACACAAGATTTGAGGGCTTTTATTCCAAAACGAAGGAGATTTGAAGAATTCTTGAAGAACACCTCAAGAACATTTGAAAGCTTCAATCGGGATCAATCAAGACACCATACGAGTTTTATCTTCTTCCTATCTTTTATCTATTTTGTTGTTTTATTTAGCAAGAACATGATGAATATGATGATTATTAATCTTTCTTTCATTACCATGTCCGACTAAACTCGTTAGATTCTGGGCATGAGAGTACCTTGATTTGCTATGGTTTTGAGGGATTGATGATTATATATATCTAGTGTGATTTCTTTATCAAATACTTGGTTTTGATTCATGTTTAGACACTTGATCAATGTTTTTATATGTTAAACTTAATTGCTCATAATTCGAGAGAAGAGGGCATTAATAGGTTTCGAGTATTTGACGTAGTAAATTACGAGATTGAGAAATCGGTGATGAACTATGATGATATCTAATCTTATAAATATTTTGGAGTTAGATAATTTATAATAGACGAAGACGTTGTTATAAGTTGTTTAATCTACGTTTTAATGCATCTCGAGAGAGACTTTAGAATATTGTTGTGATCATCGTTTTGGAGACACACTTAGAACCTTTTGGAACCAATCCCGACTAAATTTAGCAATCAACAGAAACCTAGCCTTGGAATCTACCTTTCTAAACTCTTGCAATTCGCTTTAATTCGGATATTTTCAATTATTTTAATTTATTGTGATCATTTTATTTTATTTCATTGACCATCCATTTTACCTTTTGATCGTCTAGATAAAACCGAAAATACTATAATCTAGTACTTAATACAATAAGAATATTTAGTCTCTATGGAATACGACCTTGCTCGCCACTTTCTACATATTCTCCGTACACTTGCGGATTGTTTAAAAATATAGCGAACAAGTTTTTGGCGCCGTTGCCGGGGACTAAATTAATTTTATTAGTGTTGATATTACGATAAGCATTTCTAGTCTTACTTTAGACATTTTCTTATTTGTTACTTAACTCATGTTATACAATTTCTACCCAGGGAGTGCATGAACACTCGTTCATCTCGAGTGCCTTTAGAAACTTTCATCTCGGAAGTAGAAGCATTTGCCCGAAGAACAAGTGCCACCTCAAGGAAACAAAGAAGGGATCTTTTTGAAGACATGGAGAGAGCGGGAGATAACGTGGGAAGGGACAACACGAACGAGAATGCAATAATTCAAGACAACGAGGGCGGAAGGATTGAAAATCCAACAACTAGGGTGCAATCAATTCGGGATGGATTCCGACCAAAACTAGACCGAAACTTTGGAGGAATCACTCATGTTCCAATCAATGCCCTAAATTTCGAGTCGAAGCCCGCCTTAATTTCAATGGTTCAACAAAATCAATTTGGAGGATTTGTTGTCGAAGATCCACATGCCCATCTCACTCATTTTATGCAAATATGTGATACTATCAAAATGAATGGAGTCTCGGATGATGCAATACGCTTACAATTGTTTCCATTCTCTTTGAGGGAGAAAGCAAGAAATTGTCTTGGAACTTTAGCTCCCGGAAGTATAAAGACATGGGAAGAATTGAGCAAAAAATTTTTGTTCAAATTTTTCCCACCAAATAAGACAATGAAGCTAAAAAGTGAGATTACTCAATTTCATCAATTGGACTCCGAACCGTTATATGAAGCTTGGGAACATTTCAAAGATCTACTAAGGCGATGCTCTCGACATGGTTTCCCCGAATACCAACAAATGTGTTTCTTTTACAATGGTCTTATGGGAGAAACAAGAAATTTTATTGATGCTTCCGCGGGAGGGGCATTGCTATCAAGGAGCGTTGAAGAAGCGTATGAATTGATCGAAGAAATGACTATGAATAGCTATCAATGGCCGATGGAAAGAGCAAATATTAGAAGGGTGCATGAGATATCCAATTCGGATCCTATAAAGGCACTAACTGCGCAAATGACGATGTTAACTACTCAATTGAGGGCTCTAACAAAAGGAGGTGATTCGAAGGGAGATTCTCAAGGAAGTTCAAGTTCACTACCGTCCGATCCATTGGAGGAGGCACATTACATTAATAATCGGAGTTACAACAATTTCTGGAATAATCCACCACCGGGCTTCTACCATCCCTCCAATCGAAATCATGAAAATTTTAGCTATGCTAATCCAAAGAATGCTTTGCAACCACCGACCGGATTCAAGGTGTCGAATGGTGAGATAATAGAAGAAGCAAAGTCGACATCAAATCTCGAGAATATTCTAGCTACCTTCATGATGGAGACGAAAAGCCGATTTAGTCGAGATGAGGAGAAATTAGACAAAATCGAAGGCCATGTCACTCAATTAGCTACCACCATGGGAGCTCAAATGAAAAATCTCGAAACTCAATTTGGACAATTAGCTAAAGTTATCGGGAGTCAACATCAACGGGGACAATTTCCGAGCAATACCGAAGTGAATCCAAAAGAGTCTTGTCAAGCGATCACCTTAAGAAATGGAACAAATTATGAAGGACCAAAGATGCCAAGGGTCCAACAAAAAGAGGAAGTCAAGGAGGATCAAATAGAAATTGAAAAGGAAGAAGGGAAGCATGATACATCCAAGGGGGCTGAGAAGCCTAAAATATCTCCTAACTCTACTCCTAATGTTCCTCTCCCTTTTCCTCAACGTTTCAAAAAGAAAAAGTTAGATGCACAATTCGCAAAGTTTTTAGATATCTTCAAGAAAATTAATATCAATATTTCTTTTGCAGATGCTTTGGAACAAATGCCTAACTACGCAAAATTCTTGAAGGATGTGATGTCAAGAAAAAGAAAGATGGAAGATCATGAGACAGTTAAACTAACCGAAGAATGTAGCGCTATTATCCAACGCAAATTACCTCAAAAGCTTAAGGATCCTGGAAGCTTTACCGTTCCATGCACCATTGGAAACGTCTCATTCGATAAAGCTTTGTGTGATTTAGGTGCTTCGATTAACCTCATGCCTTTATCTATTTTCAGGAAATTAGGTGTCGGAGAAATGAAAGCCACAACGGTTATGCTACAATTGGCGGATCGATCCATAACACATCCCAAGGGGATTGTTGAAGATGTGCTTGTAAAAGTCGATAAATTTATATTTCCAGCGGATTTTGTTGTCCTTGATATGGAAGAAGACGAAGATCTACCACTTATCGTTGGACGTCCATTTTTAGCAACGGAAAAGGCTCTTATTGATGTTGAAAGGGGAGAATTAACACTACGTGTTAACGATGAGCATCTTCTATTTTCTATATTTAAAGCTATGAAATTTCATGATGATACGGAATATTGCAATGTCATTGACCATATAAGCTCCTATGGAAAGAAAAAAATCTTACACTCATTGTCTTCGGATCCGTTAGAGTTTGCTCTTACGAACTCATGTTTTTCTAGTGATTCAACTTTAGAGTTTGACGATTCTGACTTGTTTGATTATGTTTCTGAATTAAATTCTCTACAAGAAAAAACGCAAATCAATAAATCCGATGATTTTGACAAAGAGGAGCATGAAGTAGTTGCGGAAATCAAGTTGACGGACGACTCGAACGTGTCCAATGACATGGTGCAAAATTTTGGGTCTGTTTCATCTCAATCGAATTTATCTCAACCAAGCTTGGACCTTAAAGCCCTCCCGGAACACCTCAAGTGTGATGCCCAAAGACTCTCACACACAAGGTCTAGTCAATAATAGCATATGAATCTTAAAACATGCAAGACTTCATGCTTAATCGTATAAAAATGTGACAATTTGGTATCGGATCTGCTCTGCCGTGTCGGGTTCTTTGAGGAGGGGCGGATTGTGATATCCCACACCGACTAGCAGAGAGCGGGCGAAGTGCCTTATATGTGCGTGCTGGACTCCTTATAGCATGAGGCCTTTTGGGAGCCGAGTGGCTTCGGGGTGATGAGAACTCCGAAGTTAAGCGTGCTGGTGCGAGGAGTAGTCTCATGATGGGTGACCTCCTGGGAAGCTGCTCGTTGGGCTCCCAAAAACAAAACCGTGAGAGCCAGCTCAGAGGAGAGCGCCAAGAGCGGACAATATCATGCTACGGCGGAGGGGTCCTGGGATGTGACAATTAGACTGGATTTTCGTCCGTTTTTCTCACCCGAAATTCCGACTTCATTTTTTTTTTCAGAAATAATTTCTTTTTGTAATTTGGGTCGCGTCGGTGGTAGTTCATGTTTAATTCTAGTTCGCTGAGGGTGCGATGATCGATTTATCAACGCATCGAGATGTTGTTTTATCTTGGGAGGCAGACGCTATACACTGCGGTGAAGGCGAACTTGCTTTAAGGAGACAGATTCTCTGGACTCAATATCTCCCATATTCGATTTGCTTCTTTCGATTACTTATATATATATATATATTAATATTTTTGTTATTAACGAATCTGTCTCCTACTTTGTTCTTCTCAGCTTTGCAGCACAGACATGAGATTCAAAACATGCGATCCCGTAAGTCGAAACTGATGGCTAGCGGCATAAGCGTTTGAATCTACGGGTATAATGGAACATCATCAAATATTATACTTCATGAAATAATTATATGACTTCATATTTATCGATATATTTTTTGGTAAATTATACCAATAAACATCCCCAATTTTATAGAGAAATTTCCATCCGACGGAGGGGTCTGTGGACCCCCTCCCTCCGCCCCTGTTGATCGTCGTTTAAAGCTCCAACTTTAGCCGGTAATATCATGCGTTGTCGGCTAAAATTTAGCCCTCAAGTCCCAACTTTAGCCGCTTACACCGATCCTTGCGGGCTGAACCTTAGCCAACGGACATCGCTCGACGACCGATGAAAATTTCTTGAACTTGAAAAACTCAAGATTGAACAGAGAAGAAAAAGAAATCAATGAAGACAGAAGATCTTGCATAGTGTATATGTCTATGATGGTCTCTTCTGCAGCCAAACATTGGTCTGAAAATTCTTTCACTTCAATTCAAACATCTACACTTGCGACATGTCTTGCTGAGTTTTGCAGACAATCATCACTTCCATAACATTCATAAATAAAGCCTAATCTATAGGGGGCGGGGGCCCCCCTTTTATGGCCTTGAACAAATCAGGGCTAGACATTCAAGTTGTCCCCATTCTTTTTGGCCTGTTAAATCCATTTCTCTCATAATGTACAAATGTGGTGTTGTGGGGCCCACAGTGCCATGGAAGATTTGAATCCTTTCCTCAAGCTCTCAATATCAAGGAACTTTTTTTTTTTTTTTTTTTTTTTGGTTTGAAAGAAGAAGGATATGTAAAATGATGATGAGCCACTGTATTTGGGTCATATATTCCTTTTTGTATTTATTTATTAATTAATTTATTTTCTCAAATATTTTCACAGTAATATATGGTCCTCAAGGAATAGAGAGGTTCAGACAATCATTCAACTGTTGTTACTTTTCAGATCAATAATTGCATCTGTACACACATTTTTTTTTTTTAAAAAAAAAAGTTCATAAATCAAAGAAGGTTAGGGGCCTATTCCCTTACAAAGCCAATTTTACAAACGATAAAGTAGAAAACTATTATTATTCCGGGTTGTCAAATCCCAAACATGGCAAATACTATAAAAAGGAAGATAAAGAAAAACCTCACGGAGTTTCCTACGTCTTTTCTTTTATTTTCTTTTTTTTCCCGACGACTTGGATAAATCCCTCATCATCTTTGGACGTGCGACTTTCTACATGAAGTGATTCTGATATACGATTATTAGCCTCGAACCATTCGTCGACAGTATTATCATTCTGGGTTTCGATCATTATTTCCTTGCCCAAATCCTTCTTTTTTTTTTTTGTTGCTTTTTTGGGAGGTAAGATAGCGGTAGACAAAGGATGAGGAGGATCCCATCCGAATAGTAATTCTTATACATGACACAGGTTTAACTTTAGGCTTCTTAGCATTTTATGATGTCTTGTTATATGACAAGATATTTTAGGGGCTGTTTACTTTTTTTCCATTAATACCTGAATGGATTAAGCTGTCTGAGTGGATTAATCTGTCTGAATTGAAAAAATATCCTGTTGTTTCTTTCTTTTCTGAATGAACTATCTGAATGACAGAAATGACCATTTTACCTCTCAATATGAATTAAGTCCTTTTTGATAAAGGACGGATTGAGCATTTTAGTTTATATAATCAATTTTAATTATATGACATAATATTTATTTTAATTTATATTATAATATATATTCATAAATTATATTATAATTTTCAGGTATATTTAAATAATCAGACAATATTTTATAAATATATTAAGTTATATTTTAATATATATAGTTATATTAATTTTTTAATAGTCAATATAAAAAAATCAATTTAGATAATATAACATAATATATATTTTAATTTATATTATAATATATATTCATAAATCATATTATAATTTTCAGATATATTTAAATAATTAAACAATATTTTTATAAATACATTAAGTTATATTTTAATATATATAGTTATATTAATTTTTTAATATTAAATATAAAAAATAAATTTAAATAATATAACATAATATACATTTTAATTTATAATATAATATATATTCATAAATTATATTATAATTTTTCAGATATATTTAAATAATCAGATAACATTTTTATAAATATATTAAGTTATATTTTAATATATAGTTATATTATTTTTTTTAATAGTCAATATAAAAAAAATCAATTTATATAATATAACATAATATATATTTTAATTTATATTATAATATATATTCATAAATCATATTATAATTTTTAGGTATATGTAAATAATCAGACAATATTTTTATAAATATATTAAGTTATATTTTATTATATATAGTTATATTAATTTTTTTAATAGTTAATATAAAAAAAATCAATTTATATAATATAAACTAATATATATTTTAATTTATATTAATATATATATATATATATTCATAAATCATATTATAATTTTCAGGTATATTTAAATAATCAGACAATATTTTTATAAATATATTAAGTTATATTTTAATCTATATAGTTATATTAATTTTTTATCAATAAATGGCTTATATTTTATAAATTTTAAATGTATAATATTAATATATATTTTAAATTTATACTATATATACTCAATTATAATTAAGATTATATGATAATTTATACTATATATATACTCAATTCTTTTATAATTAAAAAGGGTAATTTTGGTATATTGGGGAAGTATTTCTGTCTTAATGGTAAGGACACCCCAAAAATTGCTTAATGAAAAAGACATTATTAAGATCATTAAGTAGAAAGTAAACAGCAAAATATAGCTGATCAATTAAGCTGATTAAGCATTAAGCTGATTAAGTAAAAAGTAAACAAGGCCTTAGTTTGAGTCCCCTTCATCCATTAGTTCTCTCTAAGAAAGTTCGCACATGATTCTTCAATTGATCATCATCATCGTTTATTCACAAACATTAACGAAAATCAGATTTGTTGTGTCAAATGGAATTTGCATAGTGTCGTATAACTAGTTGACTTATCCAGTGCGCACTCAAAAAGTAGCGGCTATCGGTTTCTCCGTCATCCCCCCCCAAAAAAAGACAACAAATTTAGGTAATAATTAATCTTTGATCTAACTAGAGAAATTTTGAGAAAATTAAATGTATCCTTTTCTCCCAAAACAATAACCAATTAACGACATAAATATTACAAACAATTAGAGGTGGCCAGGGCCGGACCGATCCAGGCCCGAGCCCAGCCCGCCGGGACCCTCAGACAATCCCGATCGAGAACTCCACAACGCAAGCCCGGCCCACAGCCCGGACCGACCCGGTCCATACTCTGGACTGGACCGGACCATAGCCTGGACTGGACCGGCCCATAGCCCGCCCCATTCCAACCCACTCCTCTTCTTTCTCCCCATTTAACTTAATGCTAAATGATTTTTTGAATTCAAAACAATTTTTTTTTAATTCAAAACATATTTTTTTACAAGCAACACATAGGAATATACGGCGTGAAAACACGCTCCACGACGACCAACACAACGTCGCCGTTAGGGATATAATAAACCAACAAATGACAAGCTTCATCAAACGGATAATATAGTCAAGTCAATTATCCGAACAACCACAAAACACAACGAACGAAAATCAATAAGATTGACCGACCCAACGGTACGTCAATCAAAACGCGAGCCAATCGCTGAACAAATACGGAATTCCACCGCCCAAGGGTTGGAAGATCGAAAATGAGACTAATTTCCCAAACTTAAGGGAATTACGAAGGAGCCTGAACACTCAACAATAACGAAACGAGAACAAAAACCGAACAAACAAATGATCAAGACAACAAAAATCGAACAATCATGTCCGAAACACGAAGGATAATAAAATTCAAACAACAATTCCCAGGATGATCTGGTGAGAACAACAAGACATGCATTCCCCATAAGATCCACAGGAAAGGGAATAGCGATTGAAAAGTCACAACGACAAACGATTTATTCCGAAACAATACCACCCTCGTTCGATCAACAAAAGCAAGGGATAGGGAAAGTTCAGAAAATGTTAACGAGCATAAACGAGTCGACAGAGTCGAAAACACCGGAGTTCCAAATCCGAACCACTTCGAATAAAAGAACTAATAGAACCAAATGATGTCACTTCCGAACAAGGTTCACAAGAATCGAACCGAACTCGAAAAAGTCGCAGCGATAACCAGATCAACCCACAACAAGATCACAGTTCGTTCGGACTATGAAACCGAAATACAGAACAAGTTCATAAAGTATCAACGAACATGATCGAATCGATAGACTGGAGAAAGAGAAAATACCGAAGTCAAAATAGTACGGGTATTACCTTCGACCTCGTCCACGAAATTCACAAAAACGGGAGCAAGGTAACATGTCATTAAACAACCGACACATAACGGAACCATCACCGATGCACACGGTCATACCAAACCAAGCTCTAACAGCTCGCACATGCGCGACAATGCAGAAATCACTACGAGGCGACAATATTCAATACCAACATCCCACCTCTCACAGAGGGCTAACACAACAAATGTGTGGAAAATGACTCAATGCTCACACCGCAAATTCGATCATACTCGGGAGCAAACATCAAAATGACAATGCGAACATCACACATACATACCCAGCCCCCAAATGGGAATGGATAGGTTTTAAAAACGAAAACCTCATTTTGAAAATAATTTAGAAGAACACCGGTTGATCTTGAGTATCACCTTTCAAAAAGTACAAACGTGAAACATCGTTATCGAGACTTTGGAGAACCATTTCGCATTTGATAAAAATGAGAACACTTTCTCTTAGTGAAAACTTTCAGAATATTCGACCCTCGGGTCTAAATAAAAGTGTTTCTAAAACATTGAAAATATCTCAAAGCATTTTGGTCCTCGAAGTAGAAATTTTTTGAAATATATTGTGGCACCTTGGATGTACCAAAAGAAAATAACTCATTTGAAAAGTATGTCTCGAAATTTATTGTTCTAAGATACTCAAGGTTTTCAAAAATCCAATATGCCAGAATGCCCAAAACTCACACATATCGACTTTCACTAAAACAACTCCTAGTACACGCATCAAAACGTTTAAAATCAAGACAATACATGTCTTTAAACGGAAATAAGCGATAAAATACCACTTTCAGAACAAAACCACTGACCCCATTAGAGGCCTCAGGCCTCTAAGGACCCTCCCGCACTGGCTAGTGAACAAGTCAAACGCGTATAAGCACAAAGCCTCCACAAGAGAACTTGTAAAACGTGCAAATTGATTCGAAAATCATCAACAACAGACAAAAACAACAATAAAAAGACATCACAAGCGACGACACTCCTCGTATAAATCAAATACGTGAGTCGACTAAATACATATCATGAAATCAAAATCCACATAAGGATTCCATCACTTAACAAATAATCATAAAAATAGCTCGTGTCACACGAGGCACAACACAAAGAAGGGAGACTTACTTCCACAGGTCGCACGAAGATGATGATCGCCCCACGATACTAATCATGACCAACAAACTCAAACGACGCGTCGCGACACGACTCAGTCAGATAAAATCCGACGAAACAAGACTCAAACAACACGACTTGACCCGAGAGCCTAGGTTTCCTCAACATAAGCTCCGATACCATTTATGTAACACCCCCAATCCGCTCAGGGATATTACACGCCGTAGAACCTTTCCTCAAGGATCTACCAGGCTGGTAACAACATATAACAACTCAACCATGCCTTTAAGGCTAAAATGACTCAGTAGACCGATTTGGTCTTTCAATAAATACATACAACTCAAATACAACTCATGCCCACGCAGGGGTCAAAACACAACCACACCCGTACAACGGGAAAAATATAGCGGCGGAAAATAAAGTACAACTAAACCAATAAACAATGCACGGTTCCTCATGTGATTAGTATCGATCATCTTTCATCATTCTTCGTGCCGACCCTGTGTCATGCTCCAAAACCTGAATGCAAAAATAGACATCCACCCCCCGAATATTCGGGGGTTAGCAAAACTCTACTGTTTTGCTAGTGCAAGTACTGGTGCAAAAATACGAGTCATATAATTTACATTCCACGAATGATAATAATTCGGAATCCTCAAAGGTTCAAACGAAACGAAAAGTACTTCCCGAGGCAAGAGTTTGAGAAAACATTTCAAAATCGAAAGATCACAAATCAATGGAAATAATTTATAAAACGGTTTAGAATGCCATCGAGAATTTTAATAGAAAACAATTTAGGATTATCAAATCCCGCTTTTCAAAACCCAAAAGACTAAAGGGGTCACCGCCCCAAAGGTTTACTTTCCGAAAAATGACCTTTACCAAACCGTTGGGATTTTAGCCCCAAATCCGTAAAATGACCTTTACAAAATCATTGGGATTTTAGCCCCAAATCTCATCAACTCACAGTACACAAGAACGACCACAAGGTTCGTCTCCCAACATCAAAATCCGCAAATAAAGGATTTAACATAAACGACAAAATACTCTAGAGCCATCCTAGCCAAGTAGGTCAAACGAACAACTTACCTCTTACACACTTAGTCAATGCATGCAATCATAAAAACCGTTCGAAAACACTCATTTCCGGAAATGCCATAATCAAATCACATTTGCAAAATGCACCACAATTAACTGCGGATCCACCCCTCCGTGGACCCCTACCGAGACCCCGTCGGATCTAACCCATGGTGGTTAAAATCAAGCTCGCGGATCCACCCCTTCGTGGACCCCTACCGAGACCCCGTCGGATCTAACACATAGTGAGCATACACACACACACACGTTACTCATGCAATACTAATATGCTAAGAATGTAAGTTCATTAAGAATACTCACTAGAGATGGCCACTTACTCGACGCCGTTATCAAACTCTTCAAAACACAATAACAAGATTATACACGGAATACACGATTCCATAACTTTAAACAACAAGGATATTATCAAAGCCTTCAACGTTCAAAATGACCAAATCATAATCAATTCCCAAAACACACCGTTCACAAAACACACACGCGTTTTGAAAGAGAGCCTTTAACAAGGCCAAAACACTCTTTTGAAAATTCATTTGCAAATAACCAAACAAACACACCAAGACGACCACCGATCATCATATCCACAAAATAAGAAATGTATGAGCAAGGTACTTGCCTCGAATAAGAACAACGCGGAGAATCGACCGAAGTGAGAAGACTCGAACCAACTACGAACCCGTCGACTCCACCGAAAGCCAAATCGCGATAATAAACTACGAAGGACAATAACAACAATGAAAAGAATTTCATAGCACGACTCAAAGCCGTTTAATTCAAAGAACGAATGACGAAAGTCAAGTGTTTTCCCCAAAACGGCCAAGAACACGATTCGTCCCGACAAAATATGAAAACGGAATTCCAAGTTGAAATATGGATATACAATCCATAGAATGTGTTTAACAACATCATTTAACCACAATCGATCCAACAAAAACGGATGGAAAACGAGATCGAGAACAAATCCCCCAAAAAGTCGATTCGAAGGAAAATCAAGAAATATACTTCGATTCGACGAAGAACAATGGGTTAAATGATGTTAAACACAAGACCAAGATTAATCATACCCATCATGAATTAATCAACAACACGGAACGAATCGGACAAAAATGCAGAAAAACCCAAAATTCACGAAATTAGGGTTCTAAGGAAGATTACCTTGATTCGCTGGATCAAAGGATGATAACGGATGATTGATTGATGTTATGAACTCAAGAACTTCGTGGATTTGTTGTTAAACAACATGGCTTCGTCACCTTCGAAGCTCCAGCCGCGGATCGAAAATAAAGGAAATGAAACATGAGTGAAAATGAGGCTGCTCAGTGATAACACTCATTTTTACACATATATTTACATCGATTTTCCGGGTTTTAAGATCCTAAAATGTGTAGAACTGTGTCGTTTATACTCGTATTATGTTTATTGGACTCGATCACGCTTGGGTACGTTTTATTGATTTTATAGGTACTTTATGGACATAAATCAAGCAAGAACGAAGTCTCAACCCCAATACATATCAAGCAATGCGGAAGCGAGATCGGGCTTAAAAGGAGTCAAAAGCGGTGTCAAAGCGAGTTAACACGAGCCCGGCCGTGTCATTTGACACGGGCCGTGTCATTATCGGCCGTGCCATATCGACCGCAGTCGGGTCTATCTTCGAGGACCTTTCTTGCCTATTTAGGCGAGTATGACACGGGCGTGTCATTTGACACGGTCGTGTCATTTGCTCGGCCGTGTCATTTGACACGGTCGAGTTCCTATCGGCGGAGTTTTGGGCTTTTTGAGCATACTATGACACGGGCCGTGTCATTTGACACGGGCCGTGTCACTTTTCGGTGGAAATATCATCTTTTTACATTTTTGAAAGATTTGTGTGGAAAAAGTGATTGTTTTATCTTTATAAAAGGGATATATGGGGCATGATAGGAGATATGCTGAAAATTGGGAGATTAGAGAGAGAGAATAACAAAAGATCAAGTGACTTTCATTCCAAAAAGAAGGGGTTTTGAAGAAATTCTTGAAGAACACTTCAAGAACATTTGAAGGTTTCAACCGGGATCGATCAAGACACACCACGAGTTTTATCTTCTTCCTATCCTTTCTTCATTTTGTTGTTTTTATTAGCATGAACATGATGATTATTTATCTTCCTTTCAATACCATGTCCGGCTAAATTCTTTAGATTCCGGGCATGGGAGTACGTTGATTTACTATGATATTGAGGGATTGATAATTATATTTATCTAGTGTGATTTCTTTATCAAATACTTGGTTTGATTCATGTTTAGACACTTGATCAATGTTTTTACATGTTAAACTTAATTGCTCATAATTCGAGAGAAGAGAGCATTAATAGGTTTCGAGTATTTGACGTAGTAAATTATGAGATTGAGAAATCGGTGATGAACTATGATGATATCTAATCTTATGAACATTTTTGGAGTTAGATAATTTATAATAGACGGAGACGTTGTTATGGGTTGTTTAATCTACATTTTAATGCATCTCGAGAGAGACTTTAGAATATTGTTGTGATAAATGCGTTTTAGAAACGCACTTAGATCCTTTTGAAACCAATCCCGACTAAATTTAGTAATCAACGGAAACCTAGCCTTGGAATCTACCTTTCTAAACTCTTGCAATTCGTTTCCATTCGGATATTTTCAATCGTTTTAATTTATTGTGATTATTGTATGTTATTTCATTAATCGTCCATTTTACCTTTCGATCGTCTAGATAAAGCCGAGAACACTATGATCTAATACTCAACACAATAAAAATACTTAGTATCTGTGGAATACGACCTTGCTCGCCGCTTTCTACATAATTTCCGTACACTTGCGGATTGGTTAAAAATATAGCGAACAAGTTTTTGGCGCCGTTGCCGGGGACTAAATTAATTTTTTTTGTGTTGATATTACGATAAGTGTTTTTAGTCTTACTTTAGACATTTTCTTATTTGTTACTTAACTCATACAATTTCTACTCAGGGAGTGCATGAACACTCGTTCATCTCGAGTGCCGTTAGAAACTTTCATCCCGGAAGTAGAAGCATTTGCCCGAAGAACAAGTGCTACATCAAGGAAACTAAGAAGGGATCTTTTTGAAGACATGGAGAGAGCGGGAGACAACGTAGAAAGGGGCAACGCAAACGAGAATGCAGTAATCCAAGACAACGAGGGCAGAAGGATTGAAAATCCACCAACTAGGGTGCAATCAATTCGGGATGGATTCCGACCGAAACTCGACCGAAACTCGACCGAAACTTTGGAGGAATCACTCATGTTCCCATCAACGCTAATAATTTTGAGTTGAAGCCGGCCTTAATTTCAATGGTTCAACAAAATCAATTTGGAGGATTTGCTGTCGAAGATCCACATGCCCATCTCACTCATTTCATGCAAATATGTGATACTATCAAAATGAACGGAGTCTCGGATGATGCTATACGCTTACGATTGTTTCCATTCTCTTTGAGGGAGAAAGCAAGAAATTGGCTTGGAACTTTAGCTCCCGGAAGTATAAAGACATGGGAAGAATTGAGCGAAAAATTTTTGTTCAAATTTTTCCCACCAAACAAGACGATGAAGCTAAAGGGTGAGATTACTCAATTTCATCAATTGGATTCCGAACCATTATATGAAGCTTGGGAACGTTTCAAAGATCTACTAAGGCGATGTCCTCGACATGGTTTCCCCGAAGACCAACAAATGTGTTTCTTCTACAATTGTCTTATGGGGGAAACAAGAAATTTTATTGATGCTTCCGCGGGAGGGGCATTGCTAGCAAGAAGTGCTGAAGAAGCGTATGGATTGATCGAATGGCTATGAATAGCTATCAATGGCCAACGGAAAGATCAAATATTAGAAGGGTGGCTGAGATATCCGATTCGGATCCTATAAAGGCATTAACCGCACAAATGACGATGCTAACTACTCAATTGGGGGCTCTAACAAAAGGAGGAGATTCGAAGGGAGTTTCTCAAGGAAGTTCAAGTTCACTACCGTCCGATCCATTGGAAGAGGCACACTACATTAATAATCAGAGTTACAACAATTACCGAAATAATCCACCACCGGGTTTCTACCATCCCTCAAATCGAAATCATGAAAATTTTAGCTATGCCAATCCAAAGAATGCTTTGCAACCACCGGCCGGATTCAAGGTATCGAATGGGGAGATAATTGAAGAAGCAAAACCGACGTCGAATCTCGAGAATATTCTAGCTACCTTCATGATGGAGACGAAAAGCCGATTTAGTCGAGATGAGGAGAAATTAGACAAAATCAAAGGCCATGTCACTCAACTAGCTACCACCATGGGAGCTCAAATGAAAAATCTCGAAACTCAAATTGGACAATTAGCTAAAGTGGTTGGGAGTCAACATCAACGGGGACAATTTCCAAGCAATACTGAAGTGAATCCAAAAGAGTCGTGCCAAACGATCACCTTAAGAAGTGGAACGAATTATGAAGGGCCAAAGATGCCAAGTGAGGAAGTCAAGGAGGATCAATTCGAAATTGAAAAGGAAGAAGGGAAGCATGATATAACTAAGGGGGCTGAGAAGCTTAAAATATCTCCTAACTCTACTCCTAACGTTCCTCTACCTTTCCCTCAACGTTTCAAAAAGAAAAAGTTAGATGCACAATTCGCAAAATTTTTAGACATCTTCAAGAAAATTAATATCAATATTCCTTTTGCAGACGCTTTGGAACAAATGCCTAACTACGCAAAGTTCTTGAAGGATGTGATGTCAAGAAAAAGAAAGATGGAAGATCATGAGACGGTTAAACTAACCGAAGAATGTAGCGCTATTATCCAACGCAAATTGCCTCAAAAGCTTAAGGATCCCGGAAGCTTTACGTTCCATGCACTATTGGAAACGTCTCATTCGATAAAGCTTTGTGTGATTTAGGTGCTTCGATTAACCTCATGCCGTTATCTATTTTCAGGAAATTAGGTGGCGGAGAAATGAAAACCACAACGGTTATGCTACAATTGGCGGATCGATCCATAACACATCCCAAGGGGATTGTTGAAGATGTGCTTGTAAAAGTCGACAAATTTATTTTTCCAGCGGATTTTGTTGTCCTTGATATGGAAGAAGACGGAGATTTACCACTTATCCTTGGGCGTCCATTTCTAGCAACGGGAAAGGCTCTTATTGATGTTGAAAGGGGAGAATTAACACTACGTGTTAACGACGAGCATGTTCTATTTTCTATTTTCAAAGCTATGAAATTTCATGATAATACGGAATATTGCAATGTTATTGACCATATAAGCTCGTATGGAAATAAAAAAATCTTACACTCATTATCGTCGGATCCGTTAGAGTTTGCTCTTACGAATTCATGTTTTTCTAGTGATTCAACTTTGGAGTTTGTGATTCGACTTGTTTGATTATGTTTGAATTGAATTCTCTACGGGAAAAAGCAAAGCAATACGTTCGATGATTTAAACAAAAGGGAGCATGAAGTAGTTGCGAAATCAAGGCGCGGAGGAATCAAACGTGTCCAACGACATGGACAAAAATTTGGGGGCCGTTTCATCTCAATCGGATTCATCTCAACCAAGCTTGGACCTTAAAACCCTCCCGGAACACCTCAAGTATGCATTTCTGGATGATAACAAATCCAACCCGGTAATTGTATCCTCTTCACTTTCATCCACTCAACTAGATAAATTGCTTCGTGTATTGAGAGCACATAAGTCGGCTATAGGGTGGTCTATCTCAGATTTGAAGGGAATTAGTCCCTCCATATGCATGCATAGGATTTTGCTTGAAGAAAATTTTAAACCTAAAGTGCAAAATCAACGGAGACTTAATCCCATTATGAAAGAAGTGGTGAAAAAGGAAGTATTAAAACTTTTAGATGCCGGGATGATATATCCAATTTCCGATAGTGAGTGGGTGAGTCCTATTCAAGTTGTGTCAAAAAAGGGAGGGATGATCGTAACCAAAGACGAAAAAGATGAATTAATTGCTATGAGAGTAGTTACAGGATGTATGTATAGACTATAGGGCTTTAAATGCGGCTACTCGCAAAGACCATTTTCCTCTTCCCTTCATTGATCAAATGCTTGATAGATTGGCGGGGCATGAATTTTTCTGTTTTCTTGATGGATATTCAGGATATAATCAAATCTATATAACACCGGAAGATCAATAAAAAACGGACTTTACATGTCCTTATAGAATTTATGCTTATCGTAGAATGACGTTTGGTCTATGTAATGCTCCAGCTACATTTCAACGTTGTATGATGGCTATATTTCACGGTTTGATCGAAAATATAATGGAAGTTTTCATGGATGATTTTTCGGTGTTTGGAAATTCATTTGATCATTGCTTGCATAATCTTACTTTAGTTTTGCAGCGATGTGAAGACACTAATCTCGTGTTGAATTGGGAGAAATGCCACTTTATGGTGCAAGAAGGAATTGTCCTAGGCCATCGAGTGTCCGCCGCCGATTTGGAGGTTGATAGGGCGAAAATTGTCGCCATTGAGAAACTTCCCCCACCAAAGAATGAAAAAGCAATTAGGAGCTTCCTTGGACACGCGGGTTTTTATAGGAGATTCATAAAAGACTTTTCAAAAACCACTAAACCTTTGAGTAAATTGCTAGAAAAAGACACCTCTTTCATTCTTTCTAATGAATGTTTGCAGGCATTTGAGACTCTAAAGAGGGCATTAGTGAGTGCTCCTATCCTCGTGGTACCGGATTGGTCTCAACCTTTTGAGATCATGTGTGATGCAAGTGATTATGCGGTCGGTGCTGTGTTGGGACAACGTCGTGAAAAACTCTTTCGGGTTATTTATTATGCAAGCAAAACATTGGACGGAGCCCAACAAAATTACACAACAACGGAGAAGGAAATGCTTGCCGTAGTATTTGCTTTTGATAAGTTCCGATCATACTTAATTGGGACAAAGATGATAGTACACACGGATCACGCAGCTATTAAATACTTGTTTGAGAAGAAAGACTCTAAACCTCGCCTAATTCGATGGATTCTTCTTTTACAAGAGTTTGACGTGGAAGTTCGAGACAGAAAAGGATGTGAAAACGTGGTAGCCGACCACTTATCTCGCCTCGAGTACAAAAAGGAGGAGGAACCGGAGATCGAAGGGATTAAAGAAGAATTTCCGGACGAGCGGCTCTTTATGGTAGAAGCTAAATTTCCGTGGTTTGCTGACATTGTTAATTTTTTGGTCGCAGGTGTGCTACCCCCGGATTTATCTCATTAACAAAAGAAGAAATTCCTACATGATATTAAGTTCTATATGTGGGATGATCCATTACTTTTTAAGAGATGTGCCGACATGATCGTGAGGAGATGTGTACCACAAGAGGAATGGGATGAAATTCTTCAACAATGTCATTCATCACCAACCGGAGGACATTTCGGAGCAACACGGACGGCTGCAAAAGTGTTGCAAAGCGGATTTTATTGGCCTACGCTATACAAAGATTGCTATCTCTTCATTCAACAATGCGATAGATGCCAACGAGTAGGAAATATTTCAAGACGTCATGAGATGCCCCTAACCAACGTAATTGAGGTTGAACTATTTGACGTTTGGGGTATCGACTTCATGGGTCCATTCTCATCATCATTCGGAAATAAGTACATTCTCCTAGCGGTCGAGTACGTATCTCGATGTAACACTCCCAATCCGCTCAGGGATATTACACGCCGTAGAACCTTTCCTCAAGGATCTACCAGGCTGGTAACGACATTTAACATCTCGACAATGCCTTCGAGGCTACAATGACTCAGTAGACCGATTTGGTCTTTCCACAAATACATACAACTCAAATACAACTCATGCCCACGCAGGGGACAAAATACAACTACACCCGTCTGGGAACAATACAAGTGAAAATAAAGTACAATCGAACCAACACACGATGTACGGTTCCTCATGTGATTAGTATGGATCATCTTTCATCATCCTTACCGACCACGTGTTATGCTCCAAAACACGAATGCAAAACAGACATCCACCCCGAATACTCGGGGTTAGCAAACTCCTTTGTTTTGCTAGTGCAAATACAAAGTGCAAATACGAGCCATACACTTCACATTCCACGAATAACAATAACCGAGGATCCTCAAAGATCCAAACGAAAGCGAAAAGTACTTCCCGAGGCAAGGGTTTGAGAAAACATTTCAAAAACGAAATATCATAAATCAATGGGAATAATTTATAAAACGGTTTAGAATGCCATCGAGAGTTTTAATAGAAAACAATTTAGGATTATCAAATCCTACTTTTCGAAAACCAAAAGACAAAAGGGGTCACCGCCCCAAAGGTTTACTTTCTGGAAAATGACATTAACCAAATCGTTGGGATTTTAGCCCCAAATCCGTAAAACGACTTTTATAAACCATTGGGATTTTAGCCCCAAATCTCATCAACTCACAAGATGCGAGAACGTCAACAAGGTTCGTCTTCCAACGTCAAAATCCACAAATAAATGATTTAAAACAAACAACAAAATACTCTAGAGCCATCCTAGCCAAGTAGGCCAAACGAACAACTTACCTCTTACACACTTAGTCAATGCATGCAATCATGAAAACCGTTCAAAAGCACTCATTTCCGGAAATGCCAATATCAAATCACATTTGCAAAAATGCACCACAATTAACCGCGGACCCACAGCTTCGTGGATCCCTGCCGAGACCCCGTCGGATCTAACCCACAGTGGTTAAAAGCAAACTCGCGGTCCACAGCTTCGTGGAGCCCTACCGAGACCCCGTCGGATCTAACCCGTAGTGAGCATACACACACACACGTTACTCATGCAATACTAACATGCTAAGAATGTAAGTTCATTAAGAATACTTACTAGAGATGGCCATTAACTCGACACCATTACCGAACTCTTCAAAAATTCAATAACAAGTTAAATAAGGAATACACGATTCCATAACTGAAACAATAGGAGTATCATCCTAAAATCCTTCAATGTTCAAAATAACCAAATCATAATTAATTCTCAAAACACCGTTCACAAATTACACTCGTTTTGAAAGAAAGCCTTTAACGAGGCCAAACCGAAATCCTTTGAAACTTCATTTCAAATAACCAAACAAACACATTAAGACGACCACCGATCATCATATCCATAAAACGAGAAAAGTATGGGCAAGGTACTTGCCTCGATACCACGAGCACTGAACCACGAACGGATACGGCTCAACCGGGAAGCTTCGGAACGCCCGATGCTAACGAAAAGGAAGACGACAATGAACGGAACGGAAGAATCAAGCACGACCGTGAGGAACCGATGAAAATGAACCTAACGATTCGAATAGCACAATCACAACCACTTCTAAACGATTATGGAAATGGAATACACCCAGAACCCCGCCTACGATTCATGTATATTCATACCGAAAACAACAACGAGGGCGGACCACAACCAAACCCTCTCGATTCCGTAAAAATCCACAAAATATCCATGAATCCGTAGGGAAACTAAAGATACTAACAAGATTAATCATATTCATCATGAATCCATCAACGAAACGGAAAGAATCGGACAAAACCCCAAAATCCCCAATTATCCAAAAAGGTAGGGTTTCAAGAGATATTACCTTGAGTGATTCAAGTATTAAGATCCGTAGAACACGCGTTAGATTGATTATCCGAGCCTCACAACCGAAAAGAAATGATGAAAATCGACCCCCGGATGAAGAACTCTCCCCCTCTATATCTTCTCTCTCGCGGCGCAGTGGAAAAATGGGGAAGGAAATGAGCTTCACGCTCAAAACAACACATTTATAGTGTAACGCAGCAGAACCTATCGGCCAGCCTATCGGCCGATAGGCCCAACCGATACCCATACGGAATGCCGGCAGTAGAGTCTATCGACCCCCCCTATCGGCCGAAAGGCTCCTGGAAGTGCTCGGCCAAAAACTGAAACGACCATAACTCTCTCGTCCGGACTCCGATTGACTCACCGTTTGAACCATTGGAAAGCTAACTCGATGTTCTATAATATTGCAAAGATTTATAATTTTTGGAGTCGCCAAAAATTAATGGTGATCTAACAAAGACGAACTCATACTTAGAAAAGTCGTTTAGTAATCCTGAATTCAACAAAACGACACCGAAACCCGAACCTGAATACGAACCGAAGATACGGTTACGAAGTACTCACAAAGACGAATCTAAGAGCTAGTAGGACACACGATTCCGACCACCCGAAGGCTCGAAATTCGACAACGGAAGGTAATTACCCCAAACTTTGGGAAATTACGAAAATGGCCCAAATGCCCGAAAATCACGATACGTGATCGAATAACCAAACCGAAGTTCACAACACGTCTAACAAAGTTAAACGGACTTGCGGGAAACTCGAAACAGCAGTTTCGGTCGAGATTCGCAAGAATCGAACTCAAGTGCGGAAAAGTCGCTAAAAGCACAGAACTCAACGAAACGACACCGAAACGAACTCGGATGTCAAAAAGTGTAGAATTAATCATTCTCAGAATGACGAAACGGCCATGAGCGAGTCGTCAAAACAGACTTCCGCCGAAAAAAAAAGAAATTACCGGAAATCGAAAATTGCGGATATTACATTCTACCCTCCTTAAAAGAAGTTTCGTCCCGAAACTTAAAACAAGTAGGGAGAAGAAATATTCCGCCAGGAAAAACTCAACAAGATACACAAGAATGCGTAACTAATGCCCAACGGCGAAATGTTACAAACAACGCAAAGGAATATACGGCGTGAAAACACGCTCCACGGCGACCAACACAATGTAGCCGTTAGGGATACAATAAAACCAACAAACGACAAGCGTCATCAAACGGATACTATAGCCAAGTCAATTATCCGATAATCACAAAACACAACGAACGAAAATCAATATGATTGACCAACCCAACGGTACATCAATCAAAACGCGAGTCAACCGCTGAACAAACACGGAATCCCGTCGCCTAAGGGATGGAAGATTGAAAACGAAACTAATTTCCCGAACTTAAGGAAATTTCGAAGGAGTCTGAATGTTCAACAATCACGAAACGAGATTGACAAAAAAAAAAACGAACAATCAAACGATCAAACCACAAAGATCGAGACAACAAAAAAAAATCGAACGATCATGTTCGGATCACGAAGAACAATAAGGTTCAACCGGCAACTCCGAGGTTCACACCTCGACTCGAGACAAAACATGATCCGATGGAAACAACAAGATGCACACTCGCACCAGATCCACAGAAAAGGGAGTAACGATTGAAAGGTCACAACGACGAACGAGAAATTCCGAAATAATACCACCCTCGTTCGATCAACAAAGGCAAGGGGTAGGACAAACTCAGAAAAGGTCAATGAACATGATGAGTCGACAGAGTCGAAAACATAAGAGTTCCAAATCCGATCCACTTCGAATAAAAGAACTAGTAGAACCAGATGATGTCACTCCCAAACAAGGTTCACAAGAATCGAACTGAACCCGAAAAAGTAACATCGATAACCAGATCAACTCAAAACAAGATCACAGTTCGTTCGGACGATGAAACTGAAATACCGAACAAGTTCATAAAGTACCAACGAACATGAGCGAATCGATAGACTGGGGGAAGAGAAAATACAGAAGTCAAAATAGTACGGGCATTACCTCCGACCTCGTCCACGAAATTCACAAATACGGGAGCAAGGTAACAAGACATTAAACAGCGGACACATAACGGAACCATCACCGATGCACACGGTCATACCAAACCAAGCTCTAACAGCTCGCACATGCGCGACAACGCAGGAATCACTACGAGGCGATAATATTCAACACTAACATCCCGTCTCTCACAGGGGGCTAACGCAACAAATGTGTGGAAAGCGACTCAACGCTCACACCGCCAATTCGGTCATACTCGGGAGAAAGTATCAAAAGGACAACGCGAACATCACACATACATACCCAGCCCTCAAACGGGAATGGATAGGTTTTAAAAACGAAAACCTCATTTTGAAAATAATTTAGAAGAACACCGATTGATCTTGAGTATCATCTTTCAAAAAAAATACAAACGTGAAACATCGTTATCGAGACATTGGAGAACCATTTCGCATTTGATAAAAATGAGGACATTTTCTCTTAGTGAAAACTTTCAAAATATTCGACCCTCGGGTCTAAATAAAAGTGTTGAAAATATCTCAAAACATTTTGGTCCTCGAGGTAGAAAATTTTTTTTGAAATACATTGTGGCACCTAGGATGTACCACAAAAAAATAAGTCATTTGAAAAGTATGTCTCGAAGTTTATTTTTCTAAGATACTCAAGGTTTTCAAAAATCCAATAGGCCAGAATGCCCAAAACTCACACATACCGACGTTCACTAAAACAACTCCTAGCACACGCATCAAAACGTTTAAAATCAAGACAATACATGTCTTTAAACGAAAATAAACGATAAAATACCACATTCAGAACAAAACCACTGATAAAATACCCTCCCGCACTGGCTAGTGAACAAGTCGAACGCGTATAAGCACAAAGCTTCCACAAGAGACTTGTAAAACGTGCAAATCGATTCGAAAATCATCAACAACGGACAAAAACAACAATAAAAGACATCACAAACGACGACATTCCTCGTATAAATCAAATACGAGAGTCGACTAAATACATATCGTGAAATCAAAATTCACATAAAGATTCCACCACTTAACAAATAATCATAAAAATAGCTCGTGTCACACGAGGCACAACACAAAGAAGGGAGACTTACTTCCACAGGTCGCACGAAGATGATGATCGCCCCACGATACTAATCTCGAACAACAATATCAAACGACGAGTCGCGACACGACTCGATCGGTAAAAATCAACGAAACAAGACTCAAACAACACGACTTGACCCGGACTGACTAGGTTTCCTCAACCTAATCTCTCGATACCATTTATGTAACACCCCAATCCGCTCGGGGATATTACACGCCGTAGAACCTTTCCTCAAGGATCTACCAGCCGGTAACGACATTTAACATCTCGACAATGCCTTCGAGGCTACAATGACTCGATGACCGATTTGGTCTTTCCACAAATACATACAACTCAAATACAACTCATGCCCACGCAGGGACAAAATACAACTACACCGTCTGGCAGAACAATACAAAGAATGGAAAATAAAGTACAATCGAACCAACACACGATGTACGGTTCCTCATGTGATTAGTATCGATCATCTTTCATCATCCTTCGTACCGACCACGTGTTATGCTCCAAAACCCGAATGCAAAAACAGACATCCACCCCGAATACTCGGGGTTAGCAAACTCCACTGTTTTGCTAGTGCAAATACAAAGTGCAAATACGAGCCATACACTTCACATTCCACGAATAACAATAACCGAGGATCCTCAAAGATCCAAACGAAGCGAAAAGTACTTCGAGGCAAGGGTTTGAGAAAACATTTCAAAAACGAAATATCATAAATCAATGGGAATAATTTATAAAACGGTTTAGAATGCCATCGAGAGTTTTAATAGAAAACAATTTAGGATTATCAAATCCTACTTTTCGAAAACCAAAAGACAAAAGGGGTCACCGCCCCAAAGGTTTACTTTCTGGAAAATGACATTAACCAAATCGTTGGGATTTTAGCCCCAAATCGTAAAAGCGACTTTTATAAACCATTGGGATTTTAGCCCCAAATCTCATCAACTCACGATGCGAGAACGTCAACAAGGTTCGTCTTCCAACGTCAAAATCCACAAATAAATGATTTAAAACAAACAACAAAATACTCTAGAGCCATCCTAGCCAAGTAGGCCAAACGAACAACTTACCTCTTACACACTTAGTCAATGCATGCAATCATGAAAACCGTTCAAAAGCACTCATTTCCGGAAATGCCAATATCAAATCACATTTGCAAAAATGCACCACAATTAACCGCGGACCCACGGCCGTGGATCCCTGCCGAGACCGTCGGATCTAACCCACAGTGGTTAAAAGCAAACTCGCGGTCCACGGCCGTGGAGCCCTACCGAGACCGTCGGATCTAACCCGTAGTGAGCATACACACACACACGTTACTCATGCAATACTAACATGCTAAGAATGTAAGTTCATTAAGAATACTTACTAGAGATGGCCATTAACTCGACACCATTACCGAACTCTTCAAAAATTCAATAACAAGTTAAATAAGGAATACACGATTCCATAATCAAACAATAGGAGTATCATCCTAAAATCCTTCAATGTTCAAAATAACCAAATCATAATTAATTCTCAAAACACCGTTCACAAATTACACTCGTTTTGAAAGAAAGCCTTTAACGAGGCCAAACCGAAATCCTTTGAAACTTCATTTCAAATAACCAAACAAACACATTAAGACGACCACCGATCATCATATCCATAAAACGAGAAAAGTATGGGCAAGGTACTTGCCTCGATACCACGAGCACTGAACCACGAACGGATACGGCTCAACCGGGAAGCTTCGGAACGCCCGATGCTAACGAAAAGGAAGACGACAATGAACGGAATGGAAGAATCAAGCACGACCGTGAGGAACCGACGAAAATGAACCTAACGATTCGAATAGCACAATCACAACCACTTCTAAACGATTATGGAAATGGAATACACCCAGAACCCCGCCTACGATTCATGTATATTCATACCGAAAACAACAACGAGGGCGGACCACAACCAAACCCTCTCGATTCCGTAAAAATCCACAAAATATCCATGAATCCATAGGGAAACTAAAGATACTAACAAGATTAATCATATTCATCATGAATCCATCAACGAAACGGAAAGAATCGGACAAAACCCCAAAATCCCCAATTATCCAAAAAGGTAGGGTTTCAAGAGATATTACCTTGAGTGATTCAAGTATTAAGATCCGTAGAACACGCGTTAGATTGATTATCCGAGCCTCACAACCGAAAAGAAATGATGAAAATCGACCCCCGGATGAAGAACTCTCCCCCTCTATATCTTCTCTCTCGCGGCGCAGTGGAAAAATGGGGAAGGAAATGAGCTTCACGCTCAAAACAACACATTTATAGTGTAACGCAGCAGAACCTATCGGCCAGCCTATCGGCCGATAGGCCCAACCGATACCCATACGGAATGCCGGCAGTAGAGTCTATCGACCCCCCTATCGGCGGAAAGGCTCCTGGAAGTGCTCGGCCAAAAACTGAAACGACCATAACTCTCTCGTCCGGACTCCGATTGACTCACCATTTGAACCATTGGAAAGCTAACTCGATGTTCTATAATATTGCAAAGATTTATAATTTTTGGAGTCGCCAAAAATTAATGGTGATCTAACAAAGACGAACTCATACTTAGAAAAGTCGTTTAGTAATCCTGAATTCAACAAAACGACACCGAAACCCGAACCTGAATACGAACCGAAGATACGGTTACGAAGTACTCACAAAGACGAATCTAAGAGCTAGTAGGACACACGATTCCGACCACCCGAAGGCTCGAAATTCGACAACGGAAGGTAATTACCCCAAACTTTGGGAAATTACGAAAATGGCCCAAATGCCCGAAAATCACGATACGTGATCGAATAACCAAACCGAAGTTCACAACACGTCTAACAAAGTTAAACGGACTTGCGGGAAACTCGAAACAGCAGTTTCGGTCGAGATTCGCAAGAATCGAACTCAAGTGCGGAAAAGTCGCTAAAAAGCACAGAACTCAACGAAACGACACCGAAACGAACTCGGATGTCAAAAAGTGTAGAATTAATCATTCTCAGAATGACGAAACGGCCATGAGCGAGTCGTCAAAACAGACTTCCGCCGAAAAAAAAAAGAAATTACCGGAAATCGAAAATTGCGGATATTACACTCGATGGGTCGAGGCAATTTGTTCTCCAACAAATGATGCTCAAGTAGTAATGAAATTTTTAAAGAAGAACATCTTTTGCCGATTCGGAACTCCAAGAGCATTAATCAGTGACCGGGGATCGCATTTTGTCAACAAAATCATGGATAAACTTCTTCAGAAATATGGGGTCCGATCAAAGAAATCATTGGCCTATCATCCACAAGCAAATGGACAAGCCGAAGCGGCCAACAAAGAGATCAAGCTAATCTTGGAAAAGACGGTGAATACATCTCGGAAAGATTGGTCATCCAAGCTCGATGATTCACTTTGGGCTTATCGTACGGCCTATAAAACTCCTTTGGGAACATCGCCCTATCAACTCATTTTTGGGAAATCATGTCACCTACCTTTGGAATTGGAGCATAGAGCGATGTGGGCGGTGAAAAGAATAAACTTAGATTTTGAGGCCGCCGGAAAGAAAAGATTGCTAGAGTTGAATGAATTGGAAGAATTCCGGGATGAATGCTACGAAAATTCTCGAATTTACAAAGAAAGGTCTAAAAGATGGCATGATAAGATGATCATTAAATGTGAATTTATGCCGGGACAACAAGTACTTCTCTAAAATTCAAGACTGAAATTGTTCCCCGGAAAATTGAAATCAAGATGGTCGGGTCCATTCGTGATTAAGAAAGTACTTCCACCTGGAATAGTCGAGCTCATGAGCAGAGACGGAGAGCTATTTAAAGTTAACGGTCAATGAGTCAAACATTACTATCATCCCTATCAAAAGGAAGCCGTATCCGCAATAACTTTAATCGAGCCATAAAAGACTTTCAGATGAAAACGTCCGGCTGAAGACGTTAAACTTAGCGCTAATTGGGAGGCAACCCAATAAATTTTATTTTCATGTTTTGAATTTTTTTCGCATTTTGTTGTATTTTTTTGTTGTATAACTAACCGGTTCAAATTTTGGTGTTCAAATCGCAGGAAAAACACACCGAGGACAAAACTGTGTTTTCCAGGACAGCATGGCACGGGCCGTGTCAAATGACACGGTCGGGTCGTGCAACCAGTCGAATTTCATTTTCTGGAGTAGCACGGCACGGGCCGTGTCGAATGACACGGTCGGGTCTGTTGGCCAGCCGATTTGAAGAATCCAAGCAGGTATGACACGGGCCGTGTCGGTCGGGGGGTATAAAAAGAGCAGTCGGCCGAGTCAGTTTCATCTTCTTCCCCAAAACTTTCCTCCTCCCCAAATCATAAACCCTAGTCCCGAATCTCATCAAATCCGGCAAAATCAGGCAAAAATTGTGTCAAATCTCACATAAAAACAAAGTGTTCATCATTATCCCACAATCCTAAAGCTTCAAGGGTGAGAATCGGACGAATACATCCGGGTTGGGTCGCGATTTTTTTCTGAGTTTTTCTTCAATTTTCACTCCAAATTCAAGGTATGATTTACGATTTTGGAAGGTTTAATTATTCATTGCATTCAGATTATGTGGAACATGATTTATTGAGCAACTTAGGGTTCTTGAATGGATTTTTTTTTTTTTGGAGATTTTGGGAAATTTATCATGAATTAAAGGAGTTGAAATTTTGTTGGTGATTATCATACATGATGGATATATATGATTGATGTCATTACATGTTTGGGATTTTACTTACATTTGGGGTTGAAATTTATGGTTGGGATATTTTGAAGAAAACACATATTGTGGGGGTACGTGTATTATCGAAAAATAGTGATTCGGAGCTTGTGTGAATAAGTGATAATTGATAATTCTCTTGTAGGAAAATGGCCAGAGGACGAGGAAATGCTCAACGAGGACGAGGAAATGCCCAAGGACGAGGCGCAACTCAACGAGGAAGAGGAAGGCCCGCAACAGAAATTGAACAACTAGAGAGAATACCTACTCAAGGGGCTGTCGAGACGCCCGAGACGTATGGAATTGAGCTTCCGCCGAGTCGCCTAGCACGGTGGGAGACATTGGGGCAGAAAAAAATGCTCCCCACGCGATGGCCGGACGATGAATGCATGACTGCGATGGGGATAAAAGAAGATGTTATGCGGCTACTCGGACGAATAAGTTGGGCGACGTTAATGACTCAACATTGGCCCACTTACCGATGTCTCACGCTGGAATTTCTTAGCACACTCTCCGTTAAAAGAGACCCGATTACGCATGAGCCGACCGCCTTGGAATTTCGGCTCAACAACAAAAACGAAAAATTGGGTCGGGCGGGTGGATACTATATATGACGCTCGAAGGCACGGAGAATACCGAATCAATCGGTTTGAGTGTGAGACTTCTTTGGAGGACAATGGTAGTACCGGGAGCGGTGCACGTCCCTACATTCCAAAATCGGCGAAAGGATCATCTCTTCGTAATCCTATTCTCCGCTATTTACACAAAGTCATCGCAAGCACTATCTTTGGGCAGAAATAAACGGGGCCGATAACTCAGCGAGAGCTTTATGTCCTAGCTCATATACTCGTGGAACAAATCCAACCGGAGCTATTATCATGGACCACTTCAAGACGTTGCCACTAAACCGAGAGGAGTTTTGGATAGGGGGTTTAATTACCCCTATCGCACTTCATCTTGACGTACCTCTACAAAACCGAACTCCCCTCCCGGGAAATATGCTTCTATCAATCCAAGTCATGAAGTTGATGAATATCCTGGACTACGACTCCCGAGTTATTTTTCTCCAGAATGACGGTGATCATTTCCTACTCCCGAATACAACTTTGACAACTATTTCTAGTATTCGGGACATAGGAAATCTACAAATGTCCACGGAAGCACACAAATTGGCCCGGGAGGCAGCTGGATTAATTTCCCCGAGTGAAAGATATGTTGCCCGTAATGTCCGTCCTAGGCGTACGGAATTTGAGGATAGAAACGAGAGGATGAGAGAAGAAGAGAGAGGAGAGAATGGAGGAGGAATTCGAGTATGAGAGAGGCCCGGAAGAAGAAAGAGAATCGGGGGAGGAAGAAGAACGAAGGAGAGATCGGCCCGAGTCGTCGAGACAAGCCGAATCAAGAAGTGCCGTATCTCGAGAAAAGTTCGAGGCTTTCCGAGAGGAAACCCGTGAAAGACAAGACGTGATGCTTGCAATTTTACAACGAATGGAAGATTGGCATATCCAACAAGGCCATTATCCTCCGCCAAATCATTAGGACCGGTTGTAAGTATTTCTTGACCCAAAGTTTTTCGTTGTTTAAATACTATACCCCCTTTGTGTGCATAATCTTTAATTCAAGTTTGGGGGGAGTTATTGGGTCAAGAAATACCTACATTGTTTATTTGAATTGTTTACTTTGGTGTGTTTTATTTTGGTGTGTTTGGATTTTGTTTTATGTTTTGGTTTGAATTATTTACTTTGGTGTGTTTTATTTTGGTGTGTTTGGATTTCGAACTTGGTGTGTTTTGATGATGATGAACTTTGATGAAACTCGAAAGAATGAACTCTTGTCTTGGATGCCTCGGGATTTATTTTGTTATTTTGATATACAAATCGAGGATAATTTGAAGAGGAAAAATTGTAGAATAATCAAAAGGGTGTGAAATTGAATAAATAGCCTAATCTCTTGGAAATATGAACAAATATAACTTGTGAGCTTTTGAGCCTTCGTGCATTATTTAATATGCAAGTTTCATTGTCGAGTGTTCCATTCATGTTTTAAGACTCTAGAACTTGCCCTGGTATCTTATTCGAAACTACAAGTGTGTTTGCAAATTAGTGAAAATGATTTAAGGCAATTTTTATTTGACAACCTTTCAAACCTTTTGGCCAACCCGAAAAATTTGTTTCCCTAGTTAGCCCGATTGAGCTTAAATCCTATTTCTTGTTAACCACATTATGAGCTTTCCGTTTCATTATAAACTTTTGTCCCTATACTTGAGCTATTTAGAACAAATTGGCAAAAGAATGAAAAGATGTGGTAGCAATTGGGAAGATTGTTGGTTCAAAATGCAATGAATTATCAAAATAAATTTGAAGGAGGATTGGTGTGATTTAATGATGATGTTGTCCACCACAAAAAAAAATGGTGGACACAAAAGAAACGAGATGTATGGAGCAATAAGGAGGAATAAGGTTGTGATTTTCACTTTCAAAAGTGCTTAGTGCCATGATATTCAAATCAAGGGGTTGAAAGAAACAAAATCCTAAGGGATTATTGAGCTTCTAATTGAGCGAAGTGATTGAGGAGATAATGTTCTAATTTGCTCAAGTCAAGTCACTTTAAGCCATATGTATCCTGCCCCGACCAAAAAACCTACATTACAACCATTAAAGTCCTTTTTGATTCACCAAATTTGCATGCACAACTAGTGGTAGAGATGTAGACGATTGACAAGCCTATGGGGATTCTTATTTCATTGAATGAGTTTTGAGCGTTACTTATCCCTTTATACACTTTGAGAGTGAGGGAATACACTTGACCGGCGAGGTTCGTATTATTCAAGTATTAGCTATGATGTTAAGGAAGCACCCCCGAGATTTGAATACTTTATAGAACTCGACTTATTTATTTCTTGAGGTGTATTGATAAATTTTCAAAATGATCATTTGAGGTATGTTGAGGGACGAGTTCCCTTAAGAGTGGTTATTTTAAAACGTGCAAATTGATTCGAAAATCATCAGCAACGTGCAAATTGTAAAACGGTCATCAGCAGCTCCACAAGAGAACTTGTAAAACGTGCAAATTGATTCGAAAATCATCAGCAACAGACAAAAACAACAATAAAAAGACATCACAAGCGACGACACTCCTCGTATAAATCAAATACGTGAGTCGACTAAATACATATCGTGAAATCAAAATCCACATAAGGATTCCATCACTTAACAAATAATCATAAAAATAGCTCGTGTCACACGAGGCACAACACAAAGAAGGGAGACTTACTTCCACAGGTCGCACGAAGATGATGATCGCCCCACGATACTAATCATGACCAACAAACTCAAACGACGCGTCGCCACATGACTCAGTCAGATAAAATCCGACGAAACAAGACTCAAACAACACGACTTGACCCGACTGCCTAGGTTTCCTCAACCTAAGCTCCGATACCATTTATGTAACACCCCCAATCCGCTCAGGGATATTACACGCCGTAGAACCTTTCCTCAAGGATCTACCAGGATGGTAACAACATATAACAACTCAACCATGCCTTTAAGGCTAAAATGACTCAGTAGACCGATTTGGTCTTTCAATAAATACATACAACTCAAATACAACTCATGCCCACGCAGGGGTCAAAACACAACCACACCAGTACAACGGAAAAAATATAGCGGCGGAAAATAAAGTACAACTGAACCAATAAACAATGCACGGTTCCTCATGTGATTAGTATCGATCATCTTTCATCATCCTTCGTGCCGACCCTGTGTCATGCTCCAAAACCTGAATGCAAAAATAGACATCCACCCCCCGAATATTCGGGGGTTAGCAAAACTCCACTGTTTTGCTAGTGCAAGTACAGGTGCAAAAATACGAGTCATATAATTTACATTCCACGAATGATAATAATTCGGAATCCTCAAAAGTTCAAACGAAACGAAAAGTACTTCCCGAGGCAAGAGTTTGAGAAAACATTTCAAAATCGAAAGATCACAAATCAATGGAAATAATTTATAAAACGGTTTAGAATGCCATCGAGAATTTTAATAGAAAACAATTTAGGATTATCAAATCCCGCTTTCAAAACCCAAAAGACTAAAGGGGTCACCGCCCCAAAGGTTTACTTTCCGAATAATGACCTTTACCAAACCGTTGGGATTTTAGCCCCAAATCCGTAAAATGACCTTTACAAAATCATTGGGATTTTAGCCCCAAATCTCATCAACTCACAGTACACAAGAACGACCACAAGGTTCGTCTCCCAACATCAAAATCCGCAAATAAAGGATTTAACATAAACGACAAAATACTCTAGAGCCATCCTAGCCAAGTAGGTCAAACGAACAACTTACCTCTTACACACTTAGTCAATGCATGCAATCATGAAAACCGTTCGAAAAAACTCATTTTCGGAAATGCCATAATCAAATCACATTTGCAAAATGCACCACAATTAACTGCGGATCCACCCCTCCGTGGACCCCTACCGAGACCCCGTCGGATCTAACCCATGGTGGTTAAAATCAAGCTCGCGGATCCACCCCTTCGTGGACCCCTACCGAGACCCCATCAGATCTAACCCATAGTGAGCATACACATACACACGTTACTCATGCAATACTAATATGCTAAGAATGTAAGTTCATTAAGAATACTCACTAGAGATGGCCACTTACTCGACGCCGTTATCAAACTCTTCAAAACACAATAACAAGATTATACACGGAATACACAATTCCATAACTTTAAACAACAGGGATATTATCAAAGCCTTCAACGTTCAAAATGACCAAATCATAATCAATTCCCAAAACACACCGTTCACAAAAAATACACGCGTTTTGAAAGAGAGCCTTTAACGAGGCCAAAACAATCTTTTGAAAATTCATTTGCAAATAACCAAACAAACACACCAAGACGACCACCGATCATCATATCCACAAAATAAGAAATGTATGAGCAAGGTACTTGCCTCGAATAAGAACAATGCGGAGAATCGACCGAAGTGAGAAGACTCGAACCGACTACGAACCCGCCGACTCCACCGAAAGCCAAATCGCGATAATAAACTATGAAGGACAATAACAACAATGAAAAGAATTCCATAGCATGACTCAAAGCCGTTGAATTCAAAGAACGAATGACGAAAGTCAAGTGTTTTCCCCAAAACGGCCAAGAACACGATTCGTCCCGACAACGAAAACGGAATTCCAAGTTGAAATATGGATATACAATCCATAGAATGTGTTTAACAACATCATTTAACCACAATCGATCCAACAAAAACGGATGGAAAACGAGATCGAGAACAAATCCCCCAAAAAGTCGATTCGAAGGAAAATCAAGAAATATACTTCGATTCGACGAAGAACAATGGGTTAAATAATGTTAAACACAAGAATACTACCAAGATTAATCATACCCATCATGAATTAATCAACAACACGGAACGAATCGGACAAAAATGCAGAAAAACCCAAAATTCACGAAATTAGGGTTCTAAGGAAGATTACCTTGATTCGCTGGATCAAAGGATGATAACGGATGATTGATTGATGTTATGAACTCAAGAACTTCGTGGATTTGTTGTTAAACAACATGGCTTCGTCACCTTCGAAGCTCCAGCCGCGGATCGAAAATAAAGGAAATGAAACATGAGTGAAAATGAGGCTGCTCAGTGATAACACTCATTTTTACACATATATTTACATCGATTTTCCGGGTTTTAAGATCCTAAAATGTGTAGAACTGTGTCGTTTATACTCGTATTATGTTTATTGGACTCGATCACGCTTGGGTACGTTTTATTGATTTTATAGGTACTTTATGGACATAAATCAAGCAAGAACGAAGTCTCCAACCCCAATACATATCAAGCAATGCGGAAACGAGAGATCGGGCTTAAAAAGGAGTCAAAATGGTGTCAAAACGAGTCAACACGAGCCCGGCCGTGTCATTTGACACGGGCCGTGTCATTATCCCGGCCGTGCCATATCGACACGGTCGGGTCTATCTTCCAGGACCTTTCTTGCCTATTTAGACGAGTATGACACGGGCCGTGTCATTTGACACGGTCGTGTCATTTGCTCGGCCGTGTCATTTGACACGGTCGAGTTCCACATCGGCGAGTTTTGGGCTTTTTGAGCATACTATGACACGGGCCGTGTCATTTGACACGGGCCGTGTCACTTTTCGGTGGAAATATCATCTTTTGACATTTTTGAAAGATTTGTGTGGAAAAAGTGATTGTTTTATCTTTATAAAAGGGATATATGGGGCATGATAGGAGATATGCTGAAAATTGGGAGATTAGAGAGAGAGAATAACAAAAGATCAAGTGACTTTCATTCCAAAAAGAAGGGGTTTTGAAGAAATTCTTGATGAACACTTCAAGAACATTTGAAGGTTTCAACCGGGATCGATCAAGACACACCACGAGTTTTATCTTCTTCCTATCCTTTATTCATTTTGTTGTTTTTATTAGCATGAACATGATGATTATTTATCTTCCTTTCAATACCATGTCTGGCTAAACTCTTTAGATTCCGGGCATAGGAGTACGTTGATTTACTATGATATTGAGGGATTGATAATTATATTTATCTAGTGTGATTTCTTTATCAAATACTTGGTTTGATTCATGTTTAGACACTTGATCAATGTTTTTACATGTTAAACTTAATTGCTCATAATTCGAGAGAAGAGAGCATTAATAGGTTTCGAGTATTTGACGTAGTAAATTACGAGATTGAGAAATCGGTGATGAACTATGATGATATCTAATCTTATGAACATTTTTGGAGTTAGATAATTTATAATAGACGGAGACGTTGTTATGGGTTGTTTAATCTACATTTTAATGCATCTCGAGAGAGACTTTAGAATATTGTTGTGATCGTCATTTTAGAAACGCACTTAGATCCTTTTGAAACCAATCCCGACTAAATTTAGTAATCAACGGAAACCTAGCCTTGGAATTTACCTTTCTAAACTCTTGCAATTCGTTTCCATTCGGATATTTTCAATCGTTTTAATTTATTGTGATTATTGTATGTTATTTCATTAATCGTCCATTTTACCTTTCGATCGTCTAGATAAAGCCGAGAACACTATAATCTAATACTCAACACAATAAAAATACTTAGTCTCTGTGGAATACGACCTTGCTCGCCGCTTTCTACATATTTTCTGTACACTTGCAGATTGGTTAAAAATATAGCGAGCACTGAGCCACATTTATACTGGGCCGGACTAGCGTGCGCTAGGCTGCCGAGCTAGCGCGCGCTATCGGCCCAGGCCGCAATCCAGTGACCTCCTGGACTAGGCGCTTTCGGCGAGTAGCGTCGCAGACCTTCCGGCCGTAGCGTGCGCTACTGCCGGGCGTAGCGTCGTAGTGTGCAGCGATGGCGTCGCTACGCCCGATCCACCGAGTCAGTACCCCCCGCCCTCTTGCCTCGGCCCACTTGTGCAGACAACCGGGCGTAGCGTGCGCGCCTCCCGGCCGTAGCGTGCGCTACCTTCCGGCCGTGGCGTGCGCTCGCCGGTTCTACCGCACCGTCGGCGGTGCCGCAATCATCCGGCGATCCATAACCGTCGGCGATGCAAACCACGAGGGCGACGACTCGATTTCCAGCGTGCGGGCGAACACGACGAAAAGTTCGCGGACGACATCAACGACCCGAAATGAAAACATAATACCATAATTAATCATACGCGATCAAGAAACGGGTCGAGACAACAATTACAGATACGGATACCCGTAACTTTCAGTAAATTATAAAATGGCCCAAAACGTCCGAAAATCACGATACGTGATCGAATAACCAAATCGAAGTTCACAACACGTCTAACAAAGTTAAACGGACTTACGGGAAACTCGAAACAGCAGTTTCGAACGAGATTCGCAAGAATTGAACTCAAGTGCAGAAAAGTCGCTAAAAAGCACAGAACTCAACAAAATAACACCGAAACGAACTCGGATGACAAAAAGTGTAGAATTAATTATTCTCATAATGACGAAACGGTCATGAGCGAGTCGTCAAAATGGACTTCCGCCGAAAAAAAGAAATTACCGGAAATCGAAATTACGGGTTTTACAACTTTCGGATGTGAAATCATTCTGTGAAAGGGTTAGTATTCCACTACCAAATATGAGTGATAGGTATGTTGCAAGGAATGGAAGGGATCGTCATCAACAAGATCAATTTACAATTGAGCATCATTACAAGATTGATATTTTTCTTGGTGTGGTATATACTCATGCTTATATCAATGAGGTTGATGATATTGACAAGTTTGTGTGAATATTCTACCCACATGATTTTACAAAACATGAGATGACTCAAGTAAAGATGCAATTTGAGCATTTTAGTCATGCACATCTCTAATATCCGCAATTTCGATTTCCGGTAATTTTCTTTTTTTTTTTAGCGGGAATCCGTTTTGACGACTCGCTTGTGACCATTTCGTCATTCTGAGAATGTTTAATTCTGCACTTTTCGACGTCCGAGTTCATTGTCGTTTTGCCGAGTTCCGTGCTTTTTAGCGACTTTTCCGCACTTGAGTTAGATTCTTGCGAATCTCGTTCGGAACTGCGAGTTTCCTGTAAGTCCGTTTAACTTTGTTAGACGTTTTGTGAACTTCGGTTTGGTTATTCGATCACGTATCGTGATTTTCGGGCGTTTTAGACCATTTTGTAATTTTCCCAAAGTTGTGGGTATCCGTATACGTATTTGTTATCCCAACCCTTTTTATGGTCGCGTGTGAGTTTGATGGTAACTCAAACTGTTGGTATGATCTTATTCTGGAGTTTTCCGTGCGTATCTTGATCTTGGTATTTCAATCGGAGGGGTCCGTTGTTGTAACCAGCTTTGAGAGTACTACTGCTGTAGTCATGGGTGCGTTGGCGCACGCTAAGGGATATCGTTAGCGCACGCTATCGAACAGCAGGGTCTGAAGTCAGTAGCTGGAACTAGGCCATTAGCGCACGCTAAGGGCAGGTCATTAGCGCGCGCTACAGTGCTGTGGTTAGCGCACGCTACGGGTTTGGTAGTGCACGCTAACTAGTAGTTCGAGGGAGTCCAGTGGCTACTGGACTGGGTCTGGAGGATTCGTTAGCGCATGCTAACTCTTGATGGTTAGCACATGCTAAATGTGCATTTTTGGCAGAACGATTGTTCTGACGTCTCGATAGCGCACGCTAATCAGGTAAGATTAGCGCACGCTAAGTATCGATATAAAAGCGGGCGGCGATGGTTAATCTTCATTTTCTTCATTTCTTCTTCTTCCTCCGCGGGTTTGAGACGTGGCGACTAGGGTTCACGACCTGGGCTAATTTTCGTTCATTCCAAGGTGTTTTAGAGCATCCTAGGTGATTATAACATCATCTAATCCATTGTTCTTAGCCAAATCAAGGTATTTTTCTTGAATCCCTAGAGTTGACTTTTTGGAGTTTTATTCTTGATTTCGTCTTCCATCCGGTTTTGGTAAAACGATTGTTGTTTAATGATGTTGTTAAACATATCCTATGGATTGTATATCCATATTTCGGGTTGGAATTCCGTTTTCGTGTTTGACGGGACGAATCGTGTTCTTGGCCGTTTTGGGGGAAACCCTTGAACCTTTGTCGTTTATTACTTGAATTCAGCAGCTTTGGGTCGTACTTTGGAATTCATTTTCGTTGTTATTGTTTTTCGTTCGTAGTTTATTGTTGCGGGTTGCCATTCGGTGGAGTCGGCGGGTTCGTGGTTGGTTCGTGCCAACCTACTTTGGTCGATTCTCCGCATCGTGGTTTCGAGGCAAGTATTTTACTATACGAATTGTGTCTTGTGAATAGGGACATCGTGTTATGGTTGTGATGCATTGGTTTACTTTCGTGAATATGCTTCGTATGAATTGATTATTATGAACGATTGATGGTAGCGATAATGCTCTCACTTAGCTCGTGGAATTATGTTGGTCGTGTTAAACATCTAAGTATGTGCCGAGCATGTTTGATCATTGTTGAGTTGTCGTGATGATTATGATATTTGTGTCGTGTTGATTCACTTACTTGATTATACATTTCGGTGTAATACGGAATGGCTTGACATTTGATGATTATGAGTTGTGTTGTGACGATGTGTGTGTTCCAGGTAAGGTCTCACGAGGCCTACGGATTTCGGTACATGATGTGTACGAACAAGGTGTGTGATCCAGGTAGGGTCTGACAAGACCTCTGGAGTTCGGTACATGATGTGTACGAACAAGGTGTGTGATCCAGGTAGGGCCTGACGAGGCCTCTGGAGTTCGGTACATGATGTGTACGAACGATGTTTGTGGTCGGGTAGGGTCCGTTGAGGCCTCCGGAGTTCGGTACATGATGTGTACGAACAACGATCGTATAAGAGTGATTGTTTGGATAACATTTTAAATACGGGTCTCGAACTCATAATGATATCTTATCCAGTGTATTTTGAAACGAGAATCGGGCTAAGGCCCTAATGTTTACGAAAAGGTTTTGTAATTGGGACTCGAGGTCCAAAAGAATTTCTGTTTCAAAAATCCCCGAGATGATGTGTTCCTTTTCAAATATCTCTTGCTTGAGTTCGAAATTCTAAAACTTCTCGGGAATATTTTGATAATTGATTTCCATATTAAATTCGTAGTTGCTATTTACTTGTTGCATTTCGTATCGTAATATACTTGCACTAGTAAAACAGTGGAGTTTTACTAACCCCGTGTCGGGGGTGGATGTCTGTTTGCGTCCGGTACATGCAGGTTCAGGGGAGCAGTCACAGGATTGGCACAAGAGGATGATGAGCTGCGATACTAATCAAGAGTCGAGAGTTGGTAGAGTTTGGTTGTATTGTTAGAGTTGATTTCAGTCTTCCGCTGTATTGTGTTTCGACCTTTATGTGGGTAATGTTGTTTTAGTCAGTTCTGTTGATGGAGTTGTGTGACCTCATCGGTCTTTGTATTCATGTGTAAGTGACCTTAACGGTCTGTATTATTATATTGTTTGACCCTGGCCGGGCAAGCATTTGGTTGTTTATGGATGTTTAGCCTGGTAGATCCTTGTGGAAAGGGTCTACGGCGTGTAATATTCCCATACGGTTTGGGGTGTTAAATTTATGGTATCGGAGCTTAGGTTGCGGAAACCTAGGCTGTCGGGTCAAGTCGAGTCGTGATTTGTCGAGTATTTTGTGGTTTTGTCATTCGAGATGTCGGGTGACAAGTTGAGTTGTGCGTAGTCACAACGTGTCGGTTATGTTGTCAGATGAGATTAGTATCGTGGGCGACCGTCATCTCCGTGCGGCCTGTAGACGTATTCTCCTCTTTTATGCATAATATATGTGTTCATGATATGTGTGATATTTGTGGTGCATGATGTTATTTGCACGGTGTTGTGTAATGGAGTTTGTATTGATACTTGTTATACACTGTATGTGTATAGAACTGGACGTATTGACGTTTTGACGTTGAACCACCGTATGGGGTGGTATAATGTGAAAGTTGTAAACTTTGATGGTTCAAAAAAAAAAAAAAGGTACCGACAGTAGAGTTTGTGAGAGAATTAGATAGATGGTTTCGTTGTATGTTTAACTTGATGCCCATGAGATGCATTTGATTGAATTGGTGACCCCGTTTGCCGTTTGGGCACGTGGTTCTAAGTTCGACTATTTTGGATTATTGTAAATATGCCCGCTGTGGGTAGGTTTGAAAATGTTTTTCCTGAAAGACTACTGGTTTGAGCATTTTTGTGGAAATAAAAAATTTTGAAAATATTTTGGTGGTACGGTTAAACAACGGTTTGTGTGGATTTGAAATCAGTTGAATTGTGACAAGTTGGTCATGTATTTTCAAATAGCACCATCAATCAGTATTTGGAAAATGTGTTTTAAAATACTTCGGACATTGCAAAATACTACCGTCATTTTTATTACGATCGAAAGGATTTTTTGAAAAATTTCTGTTTTGCAAAATGACTCTAATTTTCAGAATTTAAATGTTATGTGTTTGAGTGTTGTGACGGCATAGTCTAATTTAATTGTATTGTTCTATAACGTTATCCTCGACATGATAGCTTATCTATGGTAACGATTAGTGTGCTGGCAGATATTTATAAGGTCATTTTGCTGACATCGGTTATAGAGTGGACTTGATATTTCAACATATTGTTGTGTAAGTGATTTCAAATCAGAGCAGTTTTGATAATGGGTCCATGGCTTTGGTTAAATGACCGAGGTATTAATCAAAGTGTTTTCAAAATTTCATTTCTGCAAAATCTTTCGAACTCACAAATTTTAAAATATTATCATTTGAACAAATACCTCGGAAAAAAAAAATTTATTTTTAAAGAATGTGACAAGTGCCTGATTTTAATGACATGTATGTGGTCTTGACTGTGTTTACTTTGGTAAAAGTCGTGCACCTCTGTTGGTGTAACCATGCGAGTTACTTATGAATTTAAGTCTATTATTGCATTGTTAGTTCGTGTACTCGTGTGATGATTTAGAGTGAATACTTTATTGTGCTGCTGTTTGTTGCCCTATGTTGATTATGTGATATTTGTTTTGTTGTTCTGATCGGTGGCCGTTTAGTATGCTGAGAGGTAGAGGTCGAGAGCGTGGTCGTGGTAGAGGTCGGAATCAGGTGCATGAGAGGGCGACTCGCTCGTTGTCAAGCGCCAATGAGCTCAGTACAGGTGGTCGAGATGACCAATCGCGTGAGCAGAGGCAATCAACTGGGGAAAATGCTGACATTGGCGCCACCACCATCCTTCGTCAGGTGGTTGACCAATTGGCACATATGAATCAGACCATACACCGGGATGGGATCCCAGATGAGGATAATGGAGCTAGTATGTGGTTACGAGGTGTGATGAGAATGCACCCGCCCCATTTTGTAGGTTCTTCGGACTCGTTAGGTTGGGAGAACTGGCTCTTCCAGTTGGACAAAACATTTGATGCCATAGCTTGTCCCGATGAGAGAAGAGTGCCTATTGCTCAATACCTGCTCGACAGGGAAGCTGCAGACTGGTGGGAGGCCGTAGCGCCTAGTGATCGTACCGCTACTTGGGCTGAATTCAAGACTGCTATGGAGGCCGAGTATTGTCCGCCGCCTGTTAAGGAACGTAGAATTATCGAGTTTTTCTCGGCTACGCCCCGAGATGTGTCGATATCTCAAGCAATAGTCGATTACAATCGACAGCTGTGTTACGTTCGAGATCAGGTGCGAAGTGAGACAGATAAGGTTCGTTACATTGATATGCGTATGAAACCTCAGGTTCGGCAGTGTATGGCCCCTTTTATGTGTACAATGCTGAAGGACTATCAAGATCGAGCCTTAGCATTTGAAATGACTATGATGTCTACAGAGTCTGTATCGGTAGCGAAGAAGCAAAAGATTTCTGATGACGCATCGGGAAGTGAGGGAATTGGGATTCCTAAACCTCGACCCCCATATCAGTCGAGTATGGGACCTTCTCGGTCAGCTAGAGAATCTAAAAGACCCGAGCCGATGTCTTTGAGTTATGGTAATGCTCCTAGGTGTTTCAACTATAACGTTCTAGGCCATGAGCGCGTGCATTGTAAGAAACCGCCAGTGACTTATTATAATTGTGGACACGAGGGGCATCGAGTTCAGTACTGCGAGATTGTTGCCGAGATGATAAGGGACCGGAGTTCCATTCCTACTTCCGGAGGGCCCAGTGATGTCCAGTGATAGTGTTTTTGGTACTCGTTGCGCAGATTGTTTCTCGTGTAGGGATGTATTTTGTAACGTTTTACGTTTGGAACTTGTTAAATGATATTTTGTTTTGAATAAGTTCCCGTATAGTTGTTGAACCTACAGAGGCGTGACAGTGAACCGCGGAGTCATGAACATGGTATTTTATTATGTGTCGTTATATTTTGTTTCGTATCACTGTGATAACCTTAGTTTAAGTTTCGGGACGAAATTTATTTTTAGTATGATAGAATGTAATATCCGATATTCTCGTTTTCTGTTATCTTGAATTATTTATGTTTTGACGTCGGACATTTTCTTGTTGATGAGTATCGGAGTGATTTCTATCGTGATATTCTATTTGTTTCTTTCGCATAGCCGTTTTAGTCGGGTGCGGCTTTTTGTCGCGTGCGTTTCTTTGATTAAATGTGTGCATGTGATGTGACGTTAATTGCTCGTTATTGTTCCGAATCATAGCCGGTGACGTTGTGTTGGACGTCGTGGAGCGTGTTTTTCACGCCGTATATTCCTTTGCGTTGCTTGTAATGTTTCGCCGATGGGAGAGAGTTATGCGTTTCTTGTGTACCTCATTGAGTTTACCTGGCGGGATATTACTTCTCCCTACTTGTTTTAAGTTTCGGGACGAAACTTCTTTTAAGGAGGGTAGTATGTAATATCCGCAATTTTGATTTCCGGTAATTTTCTTTTTTTTTAGCGGGAATCCATTTTGACGACTCGCTTGTAACCGTTTCGTCATTCTGAGAATGTTTAATTATGCACTTTTCGACGTCCGAGTTCATTTCGGTGTCGTTTTGCCGAGTTCCGTGCTTTTTAGCCACTTTTCCGCACTTGAGTTAGATTCTTGCGAATCTCGTTTGGAACTGCTGTTTCGAGTTTCCTGTAAGTCCGCTTAACTTTGTTAGACGTGTTGTGAACTTCGGTTTGGTTATTCGATCACGTATCGTGATTTTCGGGCGTTTTGGGCCATTTTGTAATTTTTCCAAAGTTGTGGGTATCCGTATACGTATTTGTTATCCCGACCCTTTTTATGGTCGCGTGTGAGTTTGATGGTAACTCAAACTCTTGGTATGATCTTATTATGGAGTTTTCCGTGCGTATCTTGATCTTGGTATTTCGATCGGAGGGGTCCGTTGTTGTAACCAGCTTTGAGAGTACTACTGCTGTAGTCATGGGTGCGTTAGCGCACACTAAGGGATATCCTTAGCGCACGCTATCGAACAACAGGGTCTAAAGTCAGTAGCTGGAACCAGGCCGTTAGCGCACGCTAAGGGCAGGTCATTAGCGCGCGCTACAGTGATGTGGTTAGCGCACGCTACGGGTTTGGTAGCGCACGCTAACTAGTAGTTCGAGGGAGTCCAGTGGCTCTTGGGTGAGTGCAGAAAGTCGTTAGCGCACGATAAATCTTGATGGTTAGCGCACTCTAAATGTGCATTTTTGGCGTAACGATTGTTACGGCGTCTCGATAGCGCACGCTAATCGGGTAAGATTAGCGCCGCGCTAAAGTCGATATAAAAGCGGGCCAGTCTTTAATCTTCATTTTCTTCATTTCTTCTTCTTCCTCCGCGGGTTTGAGACGTGGCGACTAGGGTTCACGACCTGGGCTAATTTTCGTTCATTCCAAGGTGTTTTAGAGCATCCTAGGTGATTATAACATCATCTAATCCATTGTTCTTCGCCAAATCAAGGTATTTTTCTTGAATCCCTAGAGTTGACTTTTTGGAGTTTTATTCTTGATTTCGTCTTCCATCCGGTTTTGGTAAAACGATTGTTGTTTAATGATGTTGTTAAACATAACCTATGGATTGTATATCCATATTTCGGGTTGGAATTCCGTTTTCGTGTTTGACGGGACGAATCGTGTTCTTGGCCGTTTTGGGGGAAACCCTTGAACCTTTGTCGTTTATTACTTGAATTCAGCGGCTTTGGGTCGTACTTTGGAATTCATTTTGTTTGTTATTATTTTTCGTTCGTAGTTTATTGTCGCGGGTTGCCATTCGGTGGCGTCGGCGGGTTCGTGGTTGGTTCGTGCCAACCTACTTCGGTCGATTCTCCGCGTCGTGGTTTCGAGGCAAGTATTTTACTATACGAATTGTGTCTTGTGAATAGGGACATCGTGTTATGGTTGTGATGCATTGGTTTACTTTCGTGAATATGCTTCGTATGAATTGATTATTATGAACGATTGATGGTAGCGATAATACTCTCACTTAGCTCGTGGAATTGTGTTGGTCGTGTTAAGCATCTAAGTATGTGCCGAGCGTGTTTGATCATTGTTGAGTTGTCGTGATGATTATGATATTTGTGTCGTGTTGATTCACTTACTTGATTATACATTTCGGTGTAATGCGGAATGGCTTGACATTTGATGATTATGAGTTGTGTTGTGATGATGTGTGTGTTCCAGGTAAGGTCTGACGAGGCCTATGGAGTTCGGTACATGATGTGTACGAACAAGGTGTATGATCCAGGTAGGGTCTGACGAGGCCTCTGGAGTTCGGTACATGATGTGTACGAACAAGGTGTGTGATCCAGGTAGGGTCTGACGAGGCCTCTGGAGTTCGGTACATGATGTGTACGAACGATGTTTGTGGTCGGGTAGGGTCCGTTGAGGCCTCCGGAGTTCGGTACATGATGTGTACGAACAACGATCGTATAAGAGTGATTGTTTGGATAACATTTTAAATACGGGTCTCGAACTCATAATGATATCTTATCCAGTGTATTTTGAAACGAGAATCGGGCTAAGGCCCTAATGTTTACGAAAAGGTTTTGTAAATTGGGACTCGAGGTCCAAAAGAATTTCTGTTTTAAAAATCCCCGAGATGATGTGTTCCTTTTCAAATATCTCTTGCTTGAGTTCGAAATTCTAAAACTTCTCGGGAATATTTTGATAATTGATTTCCATATTAAATTCGTAGTTGCTATTTACTTGTTGCATTTCGTATCGTAATATGCTTGCACTAGTAAAACAGTGGAGTTTTACTAACCCCCGAGTAATCGGGGGGTGGATGTTTGTTTTGCGTCCAGGTACATGCAGGTTCAGGGGAGCAGTCACAGGATTGGCACAAGAGGATGATGAGCTGCGATACTAATCAAGAGTCGAGAGTTGGTAGAGTTTGGTTGTATTGTTAGAGTTGATTTCAGTCTTCCGCTGTATTGTGTTTCGACCTTTGTGTGGGTAATATTGTTTTAGTCAGTTCTGTTGATGGAGTTGTGTGACCTCATCGGTCTTTGTATTCATGTGTAAGTGACCTTAACGGTCTGTATTATTATATTGTTTGACCCTGGCCGGGCAAGCATTTGGTTGTTTATGGATGTTTAGCCTGGTAGATCCTTGTGGAAAGGGTCTACGGCGTGTAATATTCCCATAAGGTTTGGGGTGTTACAACATCAACATCAGATGTTTGGACTGAATTGTGTCAATGGCTGGTAAAGACAAGAAAAACAGACACATATCCTCTTGTGTATAGACTGGTGACTCTTGTTCTAACTCTTCCTATTTCTACAACAACGACTGAGCGATCCTTTCAGCTATGAGCCTTGTGAAAAACAGTCTCCGGAACAAAGTGGAAGACGAATATCTCTCAAATTGTTTGATGTTGTATATTGAGAAAGAAATTGCTCGTAATATTAATATAGATGACATTATAGATGATTTTCGTGACTTAAAACAGCGACGCTCTCAGTTTTAATGTAGTAGAATGACTTCTCTAAAAAATTTCATTACTATGAATTACATAATTTATTCTGTCCCCCCTTGAATATACTGTCTGTGTCCGCCCCTCGACAGAATTACACAATTTATTTTTTTAATTGGTATTGTTAAATGAAAAGTTGAAATTGAGCAACTTGGGTATATTGACCAACACACTATCTTCTAATAAACATGACAAACAAAATGGTACAAGCTTTAGATTTATCAACCAGTTGAGCTGCACTATTAAAACAGCTCCGTTGGGGCAAAATTTGGGACGGGCCCGGATTTTACCCACACTCATTAATAGGTTTGTTACCGAGCCGAACTTTACTGAATATTCATTGGGTTCGGCTCGACTCGATTTTTTTTAAATATATCCGGTTCGGCTCGATTCAGTCGAATATAAAAAACAAAGGTTCTATTCGGATTCGAAACCCTTTTTTGGGTTCATTATTCGATTCGATTCGGTATTTCGGATCGAACTTTCGCAAATCGTTCGATCTGGTCTTGTAAAAAATGAAGAATAGACTGGGGGTTTCGGACCGAGGCGAATATTTGATCTGATTTGGGGCGAATCCAAAATCAGGATTCGGCCCTATATTTGAATCGAGCCGAAATTTCGAGCCGAATCTATCGAACCGGATCGAATATTTGGGTTCACTCATAGACCTACTCCTTGACATCCAAAGAAGAATAGGAAGTTCTTGATCAAATGACGATAATTAGGATGTGGTGAAAAGAAAAGGAAAACGATACATGTAGCAAGCATGATAGGTACATGACGATAGTATTCCCTGGCGTCAATGCAGAACCCTAATGGGGGGCCTCAATGGGTTACTCCTTGTACACAAGGAGTCAAGCCAGCCCACACATGCGCGCATCCAGAAATTAAGCCCAGAGACAGAGAAAGATGGACAGACATAAATGCCTTTGTCTCTGTATGTCCGGAGAGAGAGAGAGAGAGAGAGAGAGAGAGAGAGAGAGAGAGAGAGAGATTTTAGGCAAAGTTTTGGAAGGGGTCAAATTTAACACATAACTATTATTTTTTTGTTTTATTTTTCTAGCTTTCTAACTAAAAAAATGTTTAATAAGATAAAATCACTAGGGGAAAGAAAGTCATCTCTTGTTAAACATTAATATTATAGTGACAACTAAGAAATTTATCGCAACGTGAGGTTGATCACCTAAAATTAAGTTTGAAAATAAAGAAAAATTAAAAGAATACGAAAACCCAAAAATAAAAAAAAAATAAACATAATAGTAAAAGTTAAACCCCAATTTTCTTTCAAAAAATCTATAAATGTGAAGCTGCAAAATTGAATAATTCTAAGAAAAATCAAAAGAACCAAAACAAACATTAAAAATTAAAAAATAAGATTTTTTCTCACACTGAGACCATTATGGTGGTCCGGAGCGAGTCGGACCTGTTACAACCCAAAAATATAGAGTCTGCCCCGTTGATGGTCTCACACTATGTGATCGCTGTAGTGTGTTGAAGTATTAATCTCATATTTGAGAAATACAGGCCTTTCAATCAATATATAAAGATCATGTGCTACTCCTCTCACTGCCAATTGATTTTGAGATGGAACCTCAGACTTTAACATGGTATCGGAGGAGGCTATCTACACATGGAAGCTCAACGACCCACGATATTCTAGCTCCGCGCCACCCGAGTTAAAAAACCCACGATGTAAGTCTTGACTTCGGCTACGCGTGAGGGGCTTGTTGAAGTATTAATCCCACATTAGGAAAACACAAACATTGCAATCAATATATAAAGATTATGGGCTACTCCTCTCATTGGCAATTGATTTTAAGATGGAACCTCAGACTTTAACATGGTATCAGAGCAGACTCTGTAAACGTGCGAGCCCAACGGCCCAACGGCACCACCCGAGTTAAAAAGCACGATGTAAGCCTCGACTCCGACTGCGTTATGGGGTGTGTTGAAGCATTAATCTCATATATAGTGTGTTGAACTACTCATTATCAATTGATTTTGAGATGGAACTTTCAGACTTTAACATAGTGGTCTCATCCAAATATTAACGGTAATTAATTTTAAACTTTTGATATCAAACCTTAAGTTTTTTTCCATAAAAGTATGAAGAGTTTATTAAAAGGTTCGCAAAAACTTGTTGGTTAAGCAATTCTTTTAATCTAAAAGTAATGTCGTACATTTCTAATCCAAATGATAACTTTATCTAATCCAAAAAAAAAAAAAAATATTTTGTTTTGATTCTAAATGATATTCTTTTTTGTGCAAAAAAAAAACATCAACTTACTTCAAATGTCAACTTTATTTAATTAATGGTTTAAAGTTACCGTGTTTTTACTTTTACTGTAAATTATTTAAATATCAATTTAGAACAAAATCATCAGATTTCACCCCTTTCACTTTCTCCACACCGCGATGAGAGAGAAGACTGAAAGAAGCCTCGACTGTGTGTGTGTGAGAGAGAGAGAGAGAGGGGGGGAGAGAGAGACTGGTCCGGGGTTCATGAAAATTGAACAGAGTATGTAATAATAAAATGAAAGACCGATCATAATGTGAACAGTGCTGGTGAATACTACAGCAGTGTGAAACCGTAAATGAGAGTAAGGAGACAAAAGTCTCTCTCTCTCCTCTCTCTCTCTCTCTAAGCTTCGTACGACAATGCTAGAACCCGACCCGTTCTCGCCGACCAATGCATTTGCCGGCAGATTATTTGTTTTAATTCCCGAGAGAACTCCCAAAATTAGATGCAATGTATATAAGTAGTTGTTGTTGGGGGGACAAGAGTCGAAAACCCTAATTTCCCATGCTTCGATGTGGGACCCTTCTAAACATTGTCTATCTTGGGTTATTACTGTTATTATTAAAAAAAAAAATTGAAGGATAATATTCCACATCTAGTTGACCTAATTATCCTGGTTTGTTAATTTCTCTCACTAAACTTAATTAATTAATTAATTTAATTAAATAAATCTTCCCTCTTGGAAGAGTCCATTATGTATAAGAGTTGGGGACAACAGTCAACCCTAATTTCCCATGTTTTAGACCAATCTTTAATTAAAAACTTATTAGGGAATATAAATTTTTTTAACTGTAATTAACCTCGATTCTTCCGCTTCTTGAAAAGGGTTTTCGGGGGGTTGCTTTATTTTTTCTCAACCCTAATCTCCCATGTTTTGACCCTCATTTAGAAAGAGTGATCGATCTTGAGTTAGTCCTTTATTTTTTTTACTTATATTTCATTCGGTTGATTTAATTGATTAATTCAATTCGATTCGATTCAAATCAATTCGATTCAATTCGATTGATTCGATTCTTATTATTATAATAATAATTATAATTAATAATAATAATAATCTTAATTATTATTATTGTTATTATTACTATTTTTTTTTTTTTATCAAAATCACTTTATTAAAAAAAAAACTCAAAGAATTTACAAGAAATTAGTGGGAAGCCGAGAAACCAACTGGGCCCCCACTCCTCTAGCAATAGTGAAACTAATACGATTAAAAATATGACCCGCAGCACGAGCCCCAATGTCTTGAGTCAAGGAGAAACGTCTAATACGATTTAGTAAGGTTACCGCCTCTTTCTCAAGTTCTCCAAAAGAAGAAAAAGAAAAGGGGAGGAACCCGTATCCGATATCTGCGCATTTAACCTCATACTTGACACGTTTACGTCGTGCAGCCTCGCTAACCGCACGCCCTGGCACAAAATCAAGCAACCCCGATTGCGTCAAAGGAGACGAACCTGTAAGATCAACGCAAACGTCACGCCCACCATCCCAAGAATAAAGCAATATATCGGCCGGCCGCATGGGTCTGTCCATATCTCCATGAAGCCCAATATCCACCTCCTTATGTACAGAAACCCCGGACCGAGAGCATATATCAACAAGAACATCGCATACAATGTTGTGTCGATGTTTAATGCCAACAATACCCGCACACGAAACAGCATGATCCCCATAAATATCTCCAGTAAAAACCCTAGAACATGCCGAGCACGGCACCTGAACAGTGAAAAGGGGAACACCCAGTCGATAACACAGCACACAACGATAAGTCCTGGCGTTCATAGTTTGTCCCAAGCCAGATATAGGAGCCACCCTAAGCCAATCTGAAGTGTGATCCTCCTTTAGAGAGCTCCATAGCGCCACCTGTCGAGGGGATAGATGGAACGTAGATTCAACAGTTTGGGTAACCCGATCGAAGTATATATCTGCCAATTTCTTCATAAGTTTGGGGCAGCGACCTCGCTAGGTTTACTCAAAAGGTCAATATCCATATTCGCATTAAAAGTACATAGAGCATCATCAAATGAGGGACCAAAGAGTCACAATACCAAAGACTATGGAGGAGCTTAGTTCGCAGACTAGCATTGAAGTCTCGAAGCAAGAAAAGCATAGTTCAAAACATCACCTGCAGAATATAAACCAAGCCCCCAAAAGCAAAGGGTAAGGTGGCGAGTCTCCATTGCCAATCACCAAAGCCGGTAAGCGGTGTGACAATACGCTCCAAGGAAGAACGAAGTGCCACATCAAAAGAAACCTGAGCACACTCAAAGACCCGAGGAGAACATGTGCGCATAGAAAAATATAACTTAGAAATACCAGCACATGTACGAAGAAGCAACAACTCGCATTGAGGGTCATTGAGTTTGGCAACTGCCTCCATAAGTTCAATGGTTTTAGCATTACTATTATTATTTTTGTTGTTGATTACTATTATTATTATTATTTACCATTATTATCAGTGTTATTATTATTATTAATCTTAATTATTATTATTGTTATTATTACTAATAATATTTATTATTATTATTAATAATATTTATTTATTATCGTTATTATTGATTACTATTATTATTATTATTTACCATTATTATCAGCATTATTATTATTATTGTTATCATAGTTATTATCGTTATTTTTATTAATATCATTAATATTATTATAATTTACCCTTATCAAATAGACCTCATTTATATTTTATTATATTATTATTTGTATTATTATTTTATTATATTTATTATTTTTATTATTATTATTTACCCTTAATATATATTTTAGTTCAGTTCAGTTCAGTTCAGATCCATTCAGTTCAGTTCAATTCAGATTCATTCAGTCCAAAAGAACAAGGACCTCAGTTTTTACTGGAATATAGGAATTCGACGGTTAATATATTTAAGTATACAACAACAACATCTAAGCCTTAGTCCCAAAATGAGGGTCGGCTAACATGAATCAAACTTTGAAAGCGTCAATGATCGTTACATAAATAACATAAAAGGAGAAAAAGAGGGAAAAAATAGAGAAAAAAGTAGAGAAACGAGCAAATATAAAAAGAGAATGAATGTTAAAAAAAAGAAAAATCCTGAAAAATAAATTAACAGATAACATGGAATAAAAGAAAAAATAGGAATAAAAATACAGAAAAAAAAAAGAATCAGATTCCATCCAATTGTGGTTTGATATTTAAGTATATATTAATAAAATTTATTAAAATACAATTGTGGTTTGATATTGTGAATTACGATGAATATAACATCTTACGTGCTGATATTTTTTTATATTAACAGAAAAAGTACGATTGAACAGCATAGGCAAAAATAGTGAATTGTTGCAATTAAAAATACTATTATTATGTTGAACTTTAATTGAACTTAAACTTGTTTTGAAATGGATTATTGTTGTTTAAAATTGATTGTGATTGAAACAGGTGAATAGGTTCATATATCTATATGAAAAATAAAACCGAAATATTGTCGAAATCGAACCGAAAATTTCGGTCCGGGTTCGGTTTTGAATGAAAAAAATATGGAACTGAATCAAAAATACACGATTCCGATCGGGTTTGGTTCCTGTCAAGAAAATCAAAAACGAAATTTGACAGGCCTACTTTTTTATATTAGTAGAAGAAATATGCATGAATAGCAGAGGCAAAACTGTTGCAACAAAAGTGTAGGGAAAACAAGTTTATTAGGAAATTTAAAGTTTTAGTTAATCCCACTTTTATACAAGTACAATACAAATCAAAATATTACCAAATTAAACATACCAAAAAAAAAAAATTATAACCAAATCCACACAAAATGTTGGCTAAATTGTAAATTTAGTCCCTAAGTTTTTTAGATTGGCAGTTTTAGTAATTAATTTAGTTATCTTGGCATTTTTATGGGGCCAATTATGAAATTAAACTTACAAGACCAGAATTACTAATTTAAAAACAAAACATACGTATATTCCAATCCGTAAGATACTATATTTGAAAAAAATCTCAAAACAAAATGTATAATCGAATGAAGATGAATAAGTTTGGGACTGACTACTCCAAATTCGAACCAAATCAAATCTAGTCAGATTCAACAGAACTGAAATATCTGTTGGTATAAAATTACACATATCCAGTTAAGTTTATTGGATGTAAGAGCCCACTTTGGTTATACATACATTACAACTATTAATGATTAATAGTACTTATAAGAGACAAATATGCTATGCTTGAAAGATATTAAGAAAAAAAAAATGAAAAGCAATTTTGATAATACTATATTAAATACACTTATTTAAAAATATATGTATGTGTAAAAAAAAATAGATTGAACCAAACAGAAATCAAAATCTTTGTGTGGAATGTTTGAGTCCGAATATTTTAAAACAGAAACTGACCTAAACTGAAATCAACTCTAAAGATTGGGTTGAGGTCGAATGGATATCCTAATGTCTACACGACCCAACCGGAACAAAAATTCACCTAGTCATGAGTCATTTTGTTGGAGTCCTATTAGCAAATATTTATATGAGGCCATCTTACCGTGAGAGAGTGATATTGTTTGATCAAAATAAATAATAAAACACAAATAAAAGTATGTCCTCGAATCAAATATAGCTACCAATAATCGGAATAAAACTCCTCACCTATAGAACCTTGAACCTCAATTGTACCTGCTTAACAGGGGAGGGTTCTCGGTGTAGATATTCCGACTCTCAAGTTGGGTAAAGGTAGTAAGAATGTATCGATGGAAAAGAAACGAAACATTACTTGAAGTTGGAGAATTAATGCAATCTATGTAACATATATGCATGAAGCAAGAGAAGCTTGGTTAACAATTTCGTTTTGTGCGATTTGGCAATTATGGACGGCAAGAAATGACCAAATCTTCAATGTCAACGAACACTCGACCTAACGTATCATATCCAAAGTCAACATTTGTTCCTGGTCATGGTTAAATTTCTTGAAAATCTTTTAACTCGGCTTATATATTAAGTGAATGGATGAAGGAACTTAGTCAACATTGTCTAGCTATGTCATTTTTTTCATATCTACTTTATTATTAAAAGAGAGTCGGTGACACATGTCACTTTCTAATTTTTTTGATTTTTTATTTTAAAATAAAATTTATATATAGAGATGTATTATTAATTTCCAAAAAAAGAATTCTAATGTATTGTGGGAGTTTTATTCCACAACTTACACTCATATACCAATAAAAAAATCTCTTCTTTATTTTTTTAGCTTAAAATTTTAAATGTTTATAATTATTTTAATCAAGTTTATTTTTAATGAAAAATATATCAAATTAATTTTTATTTCACAATTTTCAACTAGACATCCATATGAATATAATAAATTTGATGGGTTTACAATAATGACCGATTGCACAAAAAGATTATATTAGAAAAAATATGAATATTTATTTTCAGTAAAATTAATTGATGCAAAATAAAAATATATTAACTCATTTATTGCTACATAAAAAATAAATTATGATATTTATTTAATTATAATAACTAAAAATAATAAAACATACACCGCACACACACACACACACATATATATATTAAGACTTAATCACGTATTACTTTCGTCCCAAAAATTTGTTCCTACTTTTTTCGGTATGTCCGGGAAATTTGTTCATGTAATGGACATTAATTGACTTAACACTCTGCTAATGTGGTACTCTTTTTTGAATTATATTATACCCCCATAATACACTCAATAAGTCTTTTATTAATATTACGCTAATATTATACTCATGTCGAGAATCATCAAAAATAAATTTAGAAATCGAGAAATTATTTTTTAATAAGAGAATATCTTATGCGGTGCATCACACCGGAGAACATCTAGTATAGTTGTAATAAGAATGATGAATGAACAACCTTGAGCATTTCCTATGCTCCACTTAATAAGACTGGATTTTTTCCATAGAGAAGGGGGGTGCAGTGCACTCCCTCCCTTCTCCACAAATCACGGCGCGACACGTGTAATGTATGCTTCTGGCGTGTCGCACGTGAATAATTTGAAAGTGCGGCTGCATCCCCTTCTCCATGAAAGCACTCATAAGATTGTCTTTTTCCAAAAAAAAAGTAAGATTCTCAATCCTATAGACGTTTCTAGAACACGAGCTAGGATTGATGCCTACCAAGCTTACCCTACCCGACTTGTTGGTCTTTTGTACCCAACTCGATATATCTCCGAGCTGGTGCAACTCCCCTAGGTCTTCCGTCCTGTGACGTTCCATTTTAGCTCCAAACACATCCGACCTTAGAATGGACCCGGTTCTTCAATCGAAACCATGGTCACCGTTCGGGTAATATCGATGTCATATCAAAAAAACAAAACAAAAACATAGGTATCCTTTTTTTACTTAAAATCAAATTTATTTTTATAAAAGTTTATTTGAAGCTTTTTTTTTTTATAATCTCACATCAGCGGTGACATCGTTAAAAAGGAGTAGTACGTACTGCTTATATCCTTTATTACACTCCCCCTTGCAATAATCTTTCTAACCACCCTTTGTCCTCTCCTCCACACCATTACACTATTTTAAACCCAGTGGTATTGCATATCTTCAGTCATTACCTTTTCTATCTTTTGGTCATCTAGGTCTTCTTGTTTAACTTGATATACATATATATATCTTCCCTGTATCATTTAATTTCTCTCTCTAACTCCTACCTCTCTCTCTCTCTCTCTCTCTCTCTCTCTCTCTCCTCTCTCTGTCTCATGGCAGATCCCTACTCCAATCACTTCATCAATAATGGAGGTTTCAATCTCAACCGTACAAACCACTTGATCGTCACCCCATCATCATCTTCTTCCCCAACCACAACACAATATAATCCTTATAATTACAACTTCAACTTTTATTTCAGCAACAATATTAATAATAACAATAATAATAATAGTAATAATTCTTTGTTCTTCTACACACGATGTAATGAATTTTCATCACAGTCAACAGCCGCACCCCCTTCGCCGCCGTTGATAGAAGCTCTCCCGCTTCTCAGTCAAGAATCATCTCACGGCGCTGCCGTGGAATTCGACATGAACGCGAAAAACAACGAGGAGGACGACGGGGAAAATCACGAGGATGACGAATCTCTGACAGTGACTCTGAACTTAGGGCTTTCTACACCCAACTGTAATAACCTTACCACAGGCTCTGCTGATCATCATCATCACCTGATATTGATGGATAACACTGCTATGAGTCGTAAGGATCAAGAAGCTTCGGCAGCTGTCACTGTTGCCACGAACGGATCATCGTATGCTACAGGCCCACTTAACAAGGGCCAATATTGGATCCCAAGCCCGGCTCAGATTCTGATCGGCCCGACCCAGTTTTCTTGCCCGCTTTGTTTCAAGACCTTCAATAGGTACAATAACATGCAGGTATGTGAAAAAGCTGATCTTGCCTCTTTTTCCCTCATTTCACCTCTCTTTATGTTTTTTTTTTTTTTTTTTTTTTTTTTTTTACCTTGTGATTTACTGATTTTACAGAAGGAAAAAAAAAAAGAGAGAAACCCATCATTCTATGTTTTCTTCCACATCTTTTTTAGTGTAATTTCAACCTTTAGCTTTTTGTGTGATTGATTGGATGAGATGGGTCCTTGTAATTAGGGTTTTCAATCTTTTTTTAAACAAAAAAAAATGATTTTTCTTCTTTTTGTTTCTTTTTTTAAAAATAAAAATATAAATATTTTTTTTCTCTTTATTATGAATTAATATGCATGATTTTTGAAAAGTTGTAGTGAATTCTTTAAACATGGTCTTGAACTGTTTTTCCTTCTTTTTTTTAAATAAAAATATAAATAAATATTTTTCCTCTCTTTATTATGGTGGGAAGTTTTGGGATATATATATATATATATATATATATATATATACCTGGTCCAACAGATAAACCTGGTCAGTCTCCTCCATCCTTTAATTGATTGAACAACACAATCAATTAGTCCATTTTGCTTTTCTGTTCCTTGAAGTTTGCATCGTCAGTATTATTCACGCATTGGCAGCTGGAGTGTAAAACAGAATATATTGCTCATCAGTTACTACCTTCTGGTACAGTTTAATAAAATTTCACCAAAGATCTGACAGAAAAGAAAATAATAATAATAATAATAATAATAATAATAATAATAATAATCGCTATTACCACTTGAGCTAACTCACTTTGTCTCGGATCGGGTGGAAAGTCACAATATTCGTTGTCGCTTTCTGCACCATCGAGAATGATTTTCCTTTTACTTGACGTAGATGTGAGTGGTGATAAAATCGAATCCCGATCATGAAGACAACATAGTATTGCCCTCTTTGTAAATCACAACACTGCGGAGGAGGAAAAAAACATTGCATTGCATACATATGAACAACGGCGGAGATAGGGGGCCGATACGACCCCATCCCCTACCGCGTTCATCCAAATAGTGTAAATAGGATTAAAAAAAAATGAACAAAGTGATTTTTTAAGATATATATCCGTCCAAACAGTACTAGAAAAAACATACAAGAAAAGTGGACGTGCCCATCGGCCAGTTTCTTGAGCCGGTTATGTCATTGCGTATGAGGAAAAGTTCCGTTTTTTTGGTCGTCTAACCTAGGAAGAAAAAGTTTTGTATGTTGCGAATATCAACTAGTCGTGTATGTTAGGATGTGGTCCGATTTGAGGATAAATTTTGTCGGAAATCGTAAAACGTACCGGAATTTGTCACGTGCGGCGTGGTGTTCACTAAAATTGGGGCTTTGCGGTCTGGTTAGTTGACGTGGCATGTTCCGGTCGGGGTCCTAAAGGGTCCTCTAAAGAACTGTCGCCCTTGATTTTCAAGAGTTTGTGACATATGAAGAACAGATCGTAGCCGGCATTGGAGGAGAGATCTCGACCATCGAGACATCCTAATGGAGGAGAGATAGTCGCATAAATATCCTTGATTGGGAAGAAATAGGCGCCCTAATTCTAGAACGATATATATGAGCTAGGGTTTTAATAGGAAAAATATTTTTTTAGGTTCATAACTTAAGAAATTGTGATTTAAGGATATTATGATCTTGGACTTGTGTTTTAAGGACAATATTTTTTTGAAGTTGTGAATCAGGACATTGAGCATGAATTAGACCAAATCGGGCTCGAATAAACCATTTGAGCTCGATGGGCCTAGATTTACAAGTTTTCAAAAACATTATCCTTAGAGCATAAACTCGAAAATATATTGTTCTTAGATCACAACTAACTTAAGGGCCTAAGAAAATACTCTTACTATGTGACTGTCGAAAATCTACAAATTAATATTGTATTGCTTTTTTTGAAATAATATAAAAAATAATTTAAAAACTGAACTTTATTAAATAATCTGGAAAATAGTTAAAAAAACTTGAAAATGTAGACACAAAGTATAAACATAAATAAAAATGAATAAAACTTTTTTATTAATTTAAGAGATAAATAAAAATATATAAAGCTTTTTTTTTATTACTAGCCATGTTGACGAACCAAATCGGAAACTTCCAAGAAGATACGTGACACATTCCGGTAGGTTTTACGGCAATATTTGTCCTCAAATTGGACAATATCCTAACATACAGTACTAAATTAATACTTTGCAACATACAACATTTTTTCTAGGCTCGCCCTAAGTTACAAGACCGAAAACGGAAAATTTTCCTTGCATATGAAAGAACACACATTTCGAATTAGGAATCTTATTCGTATCATATCGCATTTTTCATTATAATAAGCATGTTTTCGTACCGTGTCTCGTATCTAGCTCTCGTGTGCTTCCTATACCTCTCTTTGTCACCGAAATGATCTTTACATGGATACTTTGGCATTGTCATAATCCCCCTAGCGTTGTTTAGGTTTAGTTAATTAGCTAACTCTCGGGTAAAAACCTTATTCATATATTGGGTCAGAAAAAAGGTTTGGTATTATATTATAGGAAGAATTGCAAAAAATGCCCAGTATTTCAGTCAATTTGAACTTCCATACTCACTATATCTGTGTGTGCATGATAATCTCTGTCCTTGACTAATGTAGCATGACTCGTCTGAAATAGTTTGGAAGAAAAAATATGCCATACTAGCTGCCACATCATACTTATTAATAAAAATGATTCAAAAATTATTGAAATCAGTAAAAAAAAATCCCTCTGTCCCAACGAACTTAAGGCGTTTGACTTATTCTGGTCAAATTAATTTTATTTTGACCATAAATTTATGTAAAAATATATTTAAATCATGAAATGTATTTTTAAACTATTATAATCATATAATTACAAATAATCACGATCAAAGTATTGTTAGTTTGACCAAAAAAAATCAAACGGCTCAAGTTCATTGGGATGGAGTGAGTATAAAATAGAAGCTATTGTGTAATAAATATAAGAAATGGTACTTGAATCAGATTTTTATTTTTGAAATTTCCATAATGGCATGAAAATAGCATATTCCTTTAAACAAAAATAAAGTTTAATTTAGATCTAAAAAGTATTCAACAATTCAAAAAAAAAAAAGAGTGCATAGAAATTTAAACATATCTAATCTAAATAAAAGTAACTAAATTTAAAATCTAAAAGATATACAAGAGCGCTTTTAATATGTGCGTAGCTTTAAGGTCTAAGTACTCCTTAGGCCTAATTTGGTATTGCTGTGATTTAAAAAATTACTATAGTTGTGATGTGTAAATAATCAGCTGATAATTTAAATAGATTTCTATTTGACAAATATTAATTTTTAAAATACTATTAAGATATAAAATATTAATTGTCGGTACCTTCTAAAAGTAACATTAATGCTGATTGTAAAATTTGGTGCTAGTGACTCGAAAAATTCTAAAAAACTGTATTTTTCATCTATCAAATATTATCAAATTTAAAAGTTTATAAAAAGCTGATTATTTTTAAATTTAAGCAATACCAACGAGTCTTAATCAATGTGCATTACAATTATAGAAGAAAAAAACATGACACTTTTCGAAATGACATAATAACCCTCGATATTTAATTTGATTTTACAATTTATAATCTCATCGCATAGTACTTTCTTAATAAACTGCAAACATCAGTAAGCCTGTGTTTACAGCATAACTTTAATATTTTTCAGTTCAATCAATTCAATTCAGCAGTTCAGTTCAATTTTAAAACCAATCCTATTATTATTATTATTATTATTAGGGTTTTGGTAACGACAGCCCTATGGATTGTCTTAAGTATGATTATGTACATTAGTTGCACAGAATTCTATATTAATTATACTGACTCTATGTTATTTGTAATTCCAATGTATTGAAAATAAAATTCATTGAACTTTTTAAAGTTTCAATGCATTGAAACTACAAATAACATAGAATTTGGAGTAACTAACATAGATTCAGTGCAATTAATACACTTTTTAATGCCTCAATATAGCATTTATAGCTTTATATAGCAAGCCCCTTGTTATTACATATTAAAATTCATTAGAATTATTATTCATATCGATATTAATATTATCAATACTCTTATACATTGTTTTTATTTTATTTTTGTTAATTTTATTATTATAATTGATGATAATAATATTATCATAATGTTATACATAATAATAATATTATTGGTGGTATTATTATTACTAACCTTATTGTTATTGATAATATTATTGTTCTTGCAATATTTAATAATTTGTTGCTATAATTAATATCATTATTGTTTATATACTATTATCTAGTATTATTAAAGTAAGATTATTATTATTGACATAAACATTACCAATAATATTATACAGATTTTTTATTATTTTTATTATTTGTAGTCTTATTATTATTATTAATGTTGTTGTTGTAATATATATATATATAATTATTATTATTATCTTTGTATATATATTATTGTCGAATATTATTAATTATTTTTTATTATTTAATTGAGTTCAGTTTACTAACTTAACTTCTCTTCAGTTCAATTTAGTTCAAAAAAATTCAATTCAGTTCAATTCACTAAGTTTCTGCCTCGAAGAAGAGAGCCTAAATCTTTATAATACCTTCAAGGGGCCGGGTTACTTAATATGTAATTTCCAAATATAATTTTATTTTATTTTATACAATTCACTAAGTTTCCCCTACAATTTTTTTCTTTTCAAAAAATAAAATGAATTCATTTCTCATCATCAAATTAACTCATCTTAGGCCATCTCCAATGGGTGTTTCTATCCTGTTGGATTTCTATGATAGAAACAAAAAATAGAGAAAATAAACTCCAATGTAGTTTTCTAAGTTTGTTTCTATCTCATGTGTTAGTTGAGTCATATTGGAATTCTCTATAGGTATTTCTACATGTAGAAACACTTATAGAAATTCTAATTTAATTTATAATTATCTAATTGGATAATTACATTATCTCTCTTTCTAAAAATACGTAAATATATAGAGTAGAAACACCGTATTGGAGATAAAAAAATTCAAACATTTCTATCCTTACTAAAATTCAACACGTCATGTAGAAACTTTAAAAAATTTACTCAATCATGTAGGATAGAAACATAAAATTAAGGTTTACGATCGGAGATGACCTTAAATATTGAATTTGAATATTTTATTGTTTTTTCACTCTTTTCTCTCCACAGATGCACATGTGGGGCCATGGATCCCAATACAGAAAAGGACCAGAGTCCCTAAGAGGCACACAGCCGACCGCCATGCTAAGGCTACCATGCTACTGCTGCGCACCAGGTTGCAGAAACAATATAGACCACCCAAGAACCAAACCCCTCAAAGATTTCAGAACCCTTCAGACCCACTACAAAAGAAAGCACGGGATTAAGCCGTTCATGTGCAGGAAATGCGGGAAAGCCTTCGCCGTGAGGGGCGACTGGCGTACGCATGAGAAGAACTGCGGTAAGTTATGGTACTGCACTTGCGGTTCTGACTTTAAGCACAAGAGATCGCTTAAGGATCATATTAAGGCATTTGGGGATGGGCATGGAGCTTATGGTGTCGACTGCTTCGAAGAGGATGAGCCGGCGTCTGAAGTCGAGCATGATAATTTTGAGCCTTGTCGGTAGGGATGGATAGAACTTTTCTTTTTTTTTCCTGTTAGATATATTTTGTTTTGTTTCTCTTTCATGTCTACGTACTTGAGATATTATCATCAGTGTTTTTGGCATTAGTATGTTTTTGGTTTTTTGAGGTTAATGTGTAGTTCTACATGGTTTGTTTGATCCATCGTGTCTGATCCTCGTGCGATACGTGCGTAAAAATTCCATACACATAACATAACATATATAAGTCTTCCTTAGTTACGTACGTAAGTCGACACTCTTAACATATATAGGCAACTCTCTCAGATATCGGCCATCACTTGGCCACACATTCGTATGTCTTTGTTGACGACTCAGCTTCCTAGATACGTATCTCATACTGATAACATTCTCATACGATATATCTAACGTCAATAACACGACATATCTCCGTAATACAATGTCCTCAAGCCTCGCCGTCAACCAACTGCGACAATTATACCAGTACAAGTGTCACAATGTCGAGATATTGTATTCATATTATATGGATTCCACATTGTCCGATATAGCTCGGATAAATAAATTAAAAAAAAAAATCATAGTAAATTTCAGGATATTACAAGACTTTCGAGTTAATGTTCTTTTCGCTGATGCTATTCTTGCTATTCATAATCGAAGAACCAGGGAAATCATAGCAAAAGGTCGGTGTGAAACTGGTTTATACATTTGGGAACAAGGAACATCTGGTTATAGATGAGTAGATATATTTTTCAAAATATTATGATTTTAAAATTTTCATAATTATAAAACTTAGATAATCATGGTCAAAGTGTTGTGAGTTTGACCAAAAGAAATCAAACAAGAAACTTATAGGGGACGTGTAAGCATTAAACAGATAAAAAATGTTAAAGATATTAATTTTTTAAAACCACCAATACATAATTTTTGCTAATATAATTAACCGAATATTTTCAAATACTTCTACACACGATCCACAATATAATATAGCGCTATGAAAGGCAATGTGAAATAAATGAATATGCATGTAGTCCATATAAATTGCATAAACCAGTAAACATTTGCAGCCATAACAGTAGCAGAACAGAATTTTGTGGATCCCTGCACAGAGAGAGAGAGAGAGAGAGAGAGAGAGAGAGAGGAATCATGAGTCAAATGGCTGGGACTGATGATAAGTCATGTCAAGGCCAGGATTAAATTGTTTGACAGGAATATAATATTTTACAATATCAGGGGATTCGTGGATGGAATAATTGTGACGCACTTAAATTTATTGGTCCGGTTGTCGTAATAATTTTCAATTGAGGCATTAATTACCCATTTAAAAAATAAAAAATTTTCATTTAATATATAAAGATGTTGGCTCTACTTTTTTCGTATCGACAATTATTTTTGAGATGGAATACATTCCTTAACATAATATTGAAGCATGTTCACTGCACGTGTGATCTAACGACATACGATATTTCTAGCTCTTGCCGCTGAATTAAAGTACTCACATATGTGACACCGTTTAAAGAAAAATATATTTTTAAAAAAAATTGATTTTCACATATTGGTGTCACATGTGTGACGCTAAAGAATAAAGCTTTAGCGTCACATATGTGACGCTAATATGTGGAATAAAATAAAATAAAAACTTTGCAGAACGGCGTCACATATGTGACGCCTTTGTTTAAAAGTAGTTGACTGTTTTAACCTAATTTTAAGGTGTCACATATGTGACGCTGTTGTTTACTTTTTTTATCACTTTTATTTCTTTAGCTTCATTTTTTCGGGTGAAGCTAATAAGGAGAAGCTAAAGCCACTCTTTTTTAGTAGTGATAGTAATTGATCGTTGTTTCAAAATAAAAGTATATCTTTTTTCCATTCTGGCACGACCGGAACCGACCCATTTCAAGAAGTGTGACGACTTAGGGCCCCGATTTTTGGGGACCTCAAAATGTAGAACTTTGCGTAATAACTTATAAATGTGATGATATGTTGGAAATATATTTGTTGCTCAGTATGAGAATATTACTTTTTGCTATAGGTTGTAAGGTCGATTCTTATCTGCACATTTTTAAAGTTCATTGAAAATTTTGTATATGGCATATATTTGAAACTTATTTGAAACATTGGTAATATTAACCCTATTTATCCTCCCATATAAAATAAGAAGAAGTATAGGTACTTTCGTTATTTTTCAACTACTTATAATCATTATAATCATTGTGCTATATTTGAATAATATTTAATTACAAATAAAAATACTTAAATAAATACAAAAAAAAAATTATACCCTCAGTTTTTCTTCAAAAATCTTTCTTTTATTTGGGCCCCTTTTTCTATCTCCGACCAGAGTCCTCAAAAATTCAGGACCGACCCTGCATCATGGCCAATGACTAGACGTTACTACGTAAAAAAAACTTATATATTTTTTTTCATGTTAAATGTCATCTCTGTCCATCTTTATTTGAAGTTATATATGATTGGGGTACATTTGGTTTTAAACAACTACTACTTAGGTAGCATCGAATAAGGCAGTGCCAGTGATATCTTAATATCATTTGCAGCTCAATTTAATGAAATAGTAACGAATGTTGTCCCAACATGGCAGGATGATAGTATTTGCCAGCTACTGCTTCTTTAATATTCACTATTCAGTACTGTCAAAACCTGAAGAGTAAATGAAACTTTAGTTAGCCGTGAAAAACCCCTTATTGTAGGAATATAAGAAAAGATACGTCTATCTATCGCATCTTTTATATGAGTTTAGCACAATCAGAATTATTATGTTGTGCATAGATTCTAAATATGTGAGTTTACCACTGTTGTGCGGCGATTTATACGCCTCGACGGCGATCGGGATAAGGGCCGAGCGACCGAGTTCACGACCGAATGAGCTACGGCGAACTTGTCAAAACGAAGGTAGCAGCCCGCCTTCGAGTATCTAGCGATCGACTCCCAAGGCGATCGCCTTTTGGCACCTAGCGATCGACTTTGGTGCCCGACCTAGGACGACCGTCCAGTGCTGCGAACAAGGCCGTCGCCCGTCAAAGTCCACAAAGACTGGATCACGAAGCAAGCGCCCATGTGCAGATCCACAAAAGGCGCCGCAGAACATGGATCGTTGACTCCAGCCCACATGCAGCTGTCAGTGACAGGGACGGCCTCACCTACCGACAGACCCGCAGAAAGGTCCTAAGTAGGGCCTACCTTGACAGCGACTCAGACGCGTGTTGCTCTCTCATTGGTTCGCACTTCTGGCAGCCAGCAACTCCTGCGAACTTTAAGGAGACCAACCCATGTGCTAAAGACGATCGCCCACTTATTATAATACAGCGTAGGCGATCGCCCAACGACTCCCAGTGCTATAAATATAGAACCTCCAGCAACTGGAAAAAGGTTCCTCTCGGTTCCTCTCAGTTGGCAACCACATTCAGAATACATATACACTTTCAGACTCTTGGCTTCCTCTCTAGAATCTATCTCAGGATTTCTCTCTCAGCACCTCTCATCCCGAAGACGGTCGGCAGAGGCAAGAACTCCCTGCAACATAGATTCGAAGAGACTTGCAACCCCAGGAGCTCAGACTTCCAGCTAATACACACTGTGAGAGACCGTCGATTTCTCACAGTCGTCACAGCACCCCAACAGTTGTTACAAGAACTCAGAGAGCATCATATCTGGTTCTTCCGGCAATCTTCACGCTCAATAGCTAAGATAACTAGGGTCTTTACACTCATTGTAATTGTACTCTAACATTAATATTTGTACTCCAAAGTATTTGTATTAATAATATCTCGTGAGAGCATTCAAGCCAGGGACTAACAACCTCGGCAAATCTTGTGTTATTTACATTCCCCACGGACGTGCTCTCGCACTTTGTTTGCTACTCATTCACTCCAGCAATATCTATCTCCGGATAATATTTTGGGTAACAACAACCACATATTTCATTATTTCGTAGCACAGATTTTAAACAGGTTCAGCTAGCACATCTTCCATCACATCGTAGCACAGACAGCACAAACACGTAACAGAACCTTGTTGGAAATGGTTTAGTAATTAACCATTTGTTAAGAATAAATATTGTTAATTAAATATTTATTATTTAATTAAAATATTTATTGAATATTAATCTACGTCGTGAGTAGATAAACGTGGTATATTTAATATTTCTAAACCGATTTTCGGTGAGTGAGATATTATATGTTAAAATTGGATGTTGGAGTAGGAAATAACATGATATATATGATGTTAGTTGTCCCACATTGATTGTGGATGGATGTTTTGGCTTGTATTTAAAGTCTTTGCCTATATGGGCTTAATAACAAGTGGGTTGGTGTGTATGAGTGTCCTCGCGCACACACACACACACACACGTGTGCCGCCGCCGACCGACCGACCGTCCGTCCGTCGGGTCGGGCTCGGGCTCGGGCTCATCCGACCAAGCCCTTTGGGCGTATGAAACCGCCAGATATCATGGCATAATTAATGGCGACGAATCCCTTCACCTGATCAAGGAGAGTGTTATATATATCGGCACATTTGGTCATTGCAGATTCACGAAAACAGTGCATTTTTTGTCAAAGCATAGCATAACATATTCAGTTCAGTCTTCGTTTCAGTCCAGTTCGTAGGTGCTCGTTCAGTTTGCGGTGCTGCTACTGTTGAGACGTTCAGATTGTTTTAACCTTTGGGGACGAGCCGCTTTACCATGAGCACTACCGGGGCGTGTTCTCATCTTGCGGGCAGAAGCTCTAACTTCAGACGATCTTTTGTCTTTTTATTAAAAATTGTTCTTTCGTTTCAAGTGTAATATTTGATTCTATTCTTTGTTATAGTTCAGTTCATAATATTATTTGTAATACACGTGCAAGTACCGAATTATTCCAACAATCGCAAGACGAGAATAATCGACCTTACTTGTTCGTGTCATCCTGAAACTTCTGCTGGAGAAAAATGTCGTTCAATGCAAGCACCGGCGCATCCAAATCCATCCACAGGTTCTGGAACCATTGGATCATCAAGCTCTTCAATGGCTCCCATTCACAATGCTGCTCGGCTAATGCCTATCGCCGAGAAACCTCCTGTTTTCTCGGGCACCGACTTCAAACTAGGGCTGTCAAAAATCGGTTTTTTTTTTTTTGCAGGAACCGAACCCGAACCGAATTGTGAATTTCGGGTTCAGTTCCATATTTTTTTTCATTCGGAACCGAACATAACCCGAACCGAAATTTTCGGTTCGGTTCCGATAATATTTCGGTTTTATTTTTTTCATGTCTATATGAATCTATTCATCTGTTTCAATCTAAAAAATTCAATTTTAAACAACAATAGTCTTTAAAAACAAAGTTTGACTCCAATTTAAATTTCTAAACAACAATAATTCAATTAAAAACAAGATAGTGAAAATACAATATTGAATGTTTAGTTGATACAATCAAAATATCAAACAAAATGAAGCAACAAAAGAGTAACTTGAACTTCAATAAATTAAGTAAGACGATATACTTCTAGGATTTTTTTTATTTTTCTTTATAAATTAACTAATGTTAATAAAAAAAAGGTAAATAGGTAATTTCGGGTTTTTGTGAATTTTTTTTGCAGGAACCGAACCCGAACCGAATTTCTAAATTTGGGTTCGGTTCCAAAAAAATAAATAATTTCAACACCCAGGAACCGAACCGAACCGAGAATTTTGGTTCGGTTCCGATCGGTTCCACGGGTTTCGGGTTGAAAATTCCCAGCCCTACATTACCACAATGAGCTTGCGAGCTTCCTACGTGAAGAAAAGCCTCTTGTCCCTATTGAGAACGAGGCGAATGTTCAAGTGCGTACCAACTATGATACCTTGGTTCATTCTGACTATCTGTGTCGGAATATGTTGCTGAACGGGCTTGATGATGGAATGTTCAATGTGTTCAACATCAAGGAGACTGCCAAAGAAATTTGGGATGCTCTTGAGTTGAAATACCGTGTTAATCCTGCTAGCACGAAGAAGTTTGTAGTGACGAGGCTCTCCAAATTCCAAATGGTGGATTCTCGTCCCAAGTACAAGAATTCCAAACTCTTATACATGATGTTCATTCTGAGGGGATGCCTCTACCCGAGGCGTATATTGTGGCGCTCTTGGTCGACAAGTTGCCGCCTATTTGGAAGGAGTTCAAGGGATACCTTAAGCATAAGCGAAAGGAAATGACTCTAGAAATTTTGGTTGCTAAGCTCCAAACTGAAGCTCAAGTCCGTGATCAAGACTTGAGAACCAAAGCTCCTATGGATGCTAAGGCTAATCTGACTGAAGGTAGGGGCGGACCTTCCAAAAAGCGTCCACATTCTACCAAAGGCAAGGGAAAGGATGTGGCAACTCCGACGAAGTTTACCGGAATGTGCTACAACTGTGATAAGCCCGGCCATATGGCGAAAAACTGCCGAAAGCCGAAGAAGAACAAGGGAAAAGGAAAAGTCAACCATGTCGAGAAGGACTTTGACTCTTGGGACAAAGATGACCTTGCTGCCATGACCACCGAGGTAAATCATGTCTGGAACCTAACTCTGTTACTTGGTTTCTTGATACAGGTGCGACTGTTCACATCTATGTGAACCGAGACTTGTTTTTCACTTACAAGGATATTCAAGACCGCTTCATCACAGAGGCAAGTAATCGTACCTCTCCAGTCCTTGGAATTGGAACTGTTGTGCTTCAATTCACCTCCGGTGTGGAGATAACTCTGAAGGATGTGTTGCATGCTCCGACAATCTGCAAGAATTTGGTGTCTGCTGTCAAGTTAGTTAGATCTAAATTTGATGTAGACCTTCGTAGTGATTTTATGACAATACGCAAGTTTGGCAAGACTCACGGGAAAGGTCATACTGGTGAGGACATGTTCAAACTTAGCATTCGTACTTGTAAGCCTCCAAAGGCAGTTGCTAATAATAATTCTACTACCTCTGCTTATTTGCTTGAGTGCTCAAATTTATGGCATTGTATATTAGGTCATGTGAATCTAAATGCTATAAAAAGATTAGTAAACTTAGATTTACTAAAATTAAATGAAATCAAAAATCAAAACAAATGTGAGATTTGTGTTGAGGCAAAAATGACGAAGCTACCGTTTCATTCGGTAAAACGGAACACAAAACCCCTTGAATTAATTCACACAGACGTGTGTGATTTAAAATTTGTGCAAACTAGAGGTGGTAAGAAGTAGTTTATCACTTTGATCGATGACTCCACAAGATATTGTTATCTTTATCTTTTGAGAAGTAAATTAGATGAGGCTATTGAAGCCTTTAAGAACTTTAAGAATGAAGCCGAGAATCAATTAGGCTGTCGTATTAAGATGGTTCGAAGTGATAGAAGAGGTGAATATGTAGCTCCATTTGAGGAATTATGCAACGAAAGTGGTATAATTCATCAAACCACGGCTCCATATACACTACAATCTAATGGCATTGCTGAATGTAAGAATCGAACACTTAAAGATATGATGAATGCCTTATTAATTAGTTCAGGGTTGCCCAGAACATGTGGGGGGAAGCTGTCTTGACATCCAACTACATATTGAACAAGATTCTACGCAAAGGTAAGGATGTTACTCCTTATGAGTTGTGGAAACCATCATACAAATATCTCAAAGTGTGGGGGTGTTTGGAGAAAGTTGAGGTGCATCTACCTAAACAAGTTAAAATTAATCCTAAGACGATTGATTGTATCTTTATTGGTTTTGCACTTAACAGCAGCGCTTACATGTTTGTTGTACAAAAATTAGAGATACCCTACATCATGTAAATACAACGATTGAATCAAGGAATGTTGTATTCGTTGAAAATCTCTATCCTTATAAGAATAAGGTTGATCCAAACTCTAACAAAAGAGTTGATGATGAAGCTACAAGTTCTAAATTTGTAGATGAGCCTATGTTTTATGAAAACATAGATGAAAATGAAGCCTCTAGCTCGAATCCGGTGTTATCTGAACGACCGAACAAAAAGTGACCTAGATCTACACCAGTCAATGTAGAACCTAGACGAGGTACTAGAATACGGAAAGTAAAGATATACTGACCAGATTACGTTGTTTTAATGTTAGATGGTGAACCGGTATCTGTAAAAAAAGCTTTATCCGGTCCAGATGCGGCTTTCTGGAAAGAGGCAATAGACATTGAGATTGAGTCCATTATGCTGAATCATACTTGGGTGTTAGTTGAACTACCACTTGTAAGGCTTTAGGATGCAAATGGATCCTAAAGAAGAAGTACAAGTCTGGCGGTACTATTGACAAATATAAGGCCCGACTTGTAGTTCAAGGCTTTAGGCAAAAATCTGGTTATGATTTCTTTGATACCTACTCGCCCGTGACAAGACTTACTTCTATTAGGGTGCTACTCGCTATTGGTGCTTTGCGTAATCTCGAGATTCATCAAATGGATGTTAAGACTGCATTTTTGTATGCGGAGCTGGATGATGAAATCTATATGAAACAACCGGAAGGGTTTGTGGTACCTAGGAAAGAGCACATGGTATGCAAACTACAACGGTCTTTAAAACAAGCACCTCTGCAGTGGCATTTGGAATTTGACGAAGTGATGTTGTCAAATGGTTTCAATATCAATGAGAGTGACAAATGTGTCTATGTTAAGAAAACGGGTGACAATTATGTTATTGGTTGTCTATATCTAGATGACATTTTGATAATGGGTAGCAACTCTCGTATGATTGGTGAAACGAAACGAATGCTAAGTAAGAATTTTAGCATGAAAGATATGGGTTTGGCTGATACTATTCTTGGAATTAAGATTCTAAAAACGCCTAACGGAATTGCTTTGACGTAATCTCATTATGTTGAAAAAGTGTTAAGGAAATTCAACGCTTTTGATAAACCCATTGCTAAGACTCCTTGGGAACCGAATGTTCATCTGATTAATCATAAGGGTGAACCCGTGGGTCTTGATAAACCCATCTTTTCCATTGTTTCTAATGGAGCCAAAGACTCCTTATTCTTTGGTTCTTGATTATAATGGAATAAAACAATACGACTCACTAAACTGGCTGCACTTCTTTTTCTCATGAAGTACTAGTCATTCCATGCAATTCTCACTGCAATTTTCATTTTGGATCATTCGGAAACAGCCTCTCTATGTTAAGACAGGGGTAAGGCTGCATACATCCGATCCCCCCTTACCCCGCTTTTTGCGGGAGCCATTGAGGCATTAGGGTAATGTTGTTGTTGTTGTGGTGAACCTGTGCGTCAAGATGAATATGCTAATATCATTGGGAGTTTGATGTATCTGTCAAATTGTACCCGGCCTGATATAGTATGCTCGGTTCACAGGTTGAGTAGCTACACAGCTAATCCAAGTAAAGAACATTGGAGGGCTCTAGAACGAGTACTGAGTTATTTAAAATATACTCAGAACTTTGCGATTCATTATTCAAGAGAGCCTGCTGTACTTGAAGGGTATTCTGATGCTAATTGGATATCCGAATCTAAAGACTCATTTTCTACGAGTGGATATGTGTTCACTATTGGAGGTGGTGCTGTATCTTGGAAGTCCAAGAAACAAACTTGTATTGCTAGGTCTACTATTGAATCTGAATTCATAGCTTTGGATAAAGCTGGTGAAGAAGCTGAATGGCTTAAAACTTACCTCGAGGATATTCCATGTTGGACGAGACCTGTGCCGTTTGTGTTGATACACTGTGATAGCCAAGCTGCTATTGGACGGGCACAAAATATGTTTTATAACGGTAAGTCTCGACGTTTGTGTCGACATATTCGTCGACGGCATTTCATGGTCTATCAGGAGAGGACCCGCACAAACATCTCAAGGAATTCCATGTCGTTTGTTCAAGCATGAAGCCGAACGGTGTCACCGAAGAACAAATCAAGCTTAGAGCCTTCCCCTTCTCATTAAAAGATTCGGCTAAGGATTGGTTATTTTATTTACCGTCGGCCACCATCACAACGTGGAACGAGATGGAGATCTTATTTCTACAAAAATATTTTCCAGCATCTCGAGCGGCCAACCTAAGGAAAGAAATATGTGGTGCAAGGCAAATGACCGGAGAAACGTTGCATGAATATTGGGAACGATTCAAACAGTTGGTATCTCGGTGCCCGCAACATCAAATTAGCGAGCAACTCCTGATTCAGTATTTTTACGAAGGACTTAATCCGATGGAGCGAAACATGATAGATGCAGCAAGTGGAGGAGCCCTAGTTGACAAAACTCCTTCGGCCGCAAGGGCTCTCATATCCAACATGGCGGCCAATTCACAACAATTTGGTTGTCGCGATGCACCGATCAGGATGGTGAAGGAGATCCATGACTCGTCCCTTGAGGAAAAATTGAATGAGCTAACTACTTTTGTTAGAAAACTTGATGTAGGAAACAACAAACCAATCGTACCATGTCGTCTCTGCAAGACCACGGAGCATACAACGGAGAATTGTCGGATTTTGCTTGATGAAATTGAGGCGCACGCCAATGCAATTGGGACCGAAAATTCTTATGGGAGGAGAAACGATCCGTTCTCAAACACATACAACCCAGGATGGAGGGATCACCCTAACTTTCGATGGAAAAACCAACAAGAGGCACCTCCACAAAATAGGGAACAATTCTACAAGCAACCCACTGAAAATTCGACACCATATTTGGAGGAAATGATGAAGACCCTTGTGGCAAATACTATGCAATTCCAGCATGACACTAAATCGAGTATCAAAATTCTCGAAAATCAAATGAGTCAACTAGCCACCACTGTGAGCCGCTTGGAAAACCAAAATTGTGGGAAATCGCCATCCCAACCTGAACCGAACCTAAGGAACGTGAGTGTTGTAACTCTAAGGAGTGGGAAGCAGCTTAAGGAGCCTAAGGAGGTGGAGGAAGCTGAAAACGAGGAGGAAAAAACCACTGAATGATCAACACCGTGACGCCAAAGGCGTAATCAAGAACAAAGGCGTAATCGCCGACAAAGAAGGTAAAATCGTCCAAAATCGCTCCTTTTGAGACTAACGAGTTACCTTTTCCATCTAGGGTCAAAAAGGCGGATCGTGAATAAAGAGAAGCAAATCCTCGACGTATTCCGAAAGGTTGAGATCAATATTCCCTTACTCGACGCAGTTCAACAAATTCCAAAATACGCAAAGTTCCTTAAAGACTTATGCACCAACAAACGGAGGTTAAAAGGGAACGGGAAGGTGGTGATGGGAGAAAATGTGTCCGTTGTATTTCAAAAGAAATTGCCACAAAAACGGGAAGATCCGGAGCTTCAAAGAGAATTACAGCCAATATATGAGAAATTATATGGAAAAAGTGAACCAGAGTTAGCCTTCGATGAGCATTTCAAGGGAGGAAAGTTTTCAATAAACACTCCGAGAAAGTTTGGTGTGGTTCAAGAAGACGAGTCATCAGTCGTACATCTATTGAGACCCATACCAAAACCTCCTTGGTTTGTTCACTAAAAAGGGAAGTTCTTCGTCGAGCCAACGACGTAAAAAAAAAAGGCGCTTGTTGGGAGGCAACCTAATTTTTTTTTTTACTTCTTTTATTTTTTTAGTCCAATTTTCTTTTTATTATTTATTATAGGTAAGTGGTAATCTATATCTTGCATTTCGTATTTTATTTCTACCTTTCTTTATTTTTTTATTTTATGCTATCCCTTTTATTTTTTTCTATTCTATTATTTCCTTATTTTATTTTTATTCCCTTCCTTCTCTCTTTTCTTTTTCTCTCTCTCCGTTTCTCTCTTTCTCGGTATCTTCTTTTTACTCGCAACCCCTAACTTCTCAATCTCTCTTTCAATCGACATCAGCCCCAAGCACCGCCTGCTCGAGATCGCCGTCAAGATGTTGAAGCTAATGCGATGGAGGTGCACAAGAAACATGGGATGGAGGACCGAACCGAGCAGATGGAAGCCCTTCTCCCCATTAGCCGGTGATTCCTACTCTAGACTTTTTACTATCTTTTATTTTTCTTTTTCTTTTCCTTCCTTTCTTTAGAGTCGTGTGCTGAATTTTAAGTTTGGGAAAATTGGAGTCGGAATGATTAATTGAATTTGGAAAGTGTGATGTAATATATTTAAAATTGTCCTTAGCTAAATTTGTGTGATTGAATCAAGTTCGTGTATTGGGGATTTAAGTATGGCCTGACATAGGAAATGAATATGATTGACTAGTTTGATTTTAATTAGGGTAGTTCACTAGTCTTGATTTTGGATTTGGATAAATGTGTGAGGGATTCATGGCACAAGCCCTTTTTATTCGTGAGTTTCGAGCCGTATGTAACACCCCCAAAACCGTATGGGAATATTACACGCCGTAAACCCTTTCCGCAAGGATCCATCAGGCTAAACGTCCATAAACAACCAAAAGCTTGCCCGTCCAGGGTCAAACAATATAATAATACAGCACTGGCCAAGGTCACTTACACATAAACACACAGCATCGATGAGGTCACACAACTCTATCAACAGATCGACTAACAACATTACCCACACAGGGTCGAAATACAATACAATGAAGACTCGAATCAACTCTAACAATACAACTAAACTCTACCAACTCTCAACTCTTGATTAGTATCGCTCGTCATCCCTTGTGCCAATCCTGTGGATCGCTCCCCGCACTGCATGTACCGACGCAGTATCAGACATCCACCCCCGAATACTCGGGGTTAGTAAAACTCCACCGTTTTACTAGTGCAAGTATCAAACCATACGAAATGTAACAAGCAAATAGCAACTACGAATTTAATACGGAAATCCATTATCAAAATGTCTAGAAGTTTTAGAATTTCGAACTCAAGTAAGAGATATTTGAAAAGGAACACATCATCTCGGGGATTTTTAAAGCAGAAAATCTTTTGGACCTCGAGTTCCAATTTACAAAACCTTTTCGTAAACAATAGGGCCTTAGCCCGATTCTCGTTTCAAAGCATACTAAATAATATATCGTTATGCGTCCGAGATCCATATTTAAAATGTTACCCGAACAATCACTGCTACACGATCACTGTTCGTACACATCATGTACCGAACTCCGGAGGCCTCGACGGACCTTACCCGGACTGCACACATTGTTCGTACACATCATGTACCGAACTCCGGAGGCCTCAACGGACCCTACCCGGCCACACACACTGTTCGTACACATCATGTACCGAACTCCGGAGGCCTCAACGGACCCTACCCGGCTACAGCATCGTTCGTACACATCATGTACCGAACTCCAGAGGTCTCGTCAGACCCTACCTGGATCACACACCTTGTCCGTACACGTCATGTACCGGACACCAGAGGCCTCGTCAGACCCTACCTGGTTCACACACTTTGTTCGTACACATCATGTACCGAACTCCAGAGGCCTCGTCAGACCCTACCTGGATCACACACACATCGACTCGACACAATTCATAATCATTAAATGTCAAGTCATTCCACATTACGCCGAATGTACAATCCAGCAAGTAAACCGAAACAACACAAACATCATGATCATCACAACGACTCTTAACCAACACAACACACATTCGGTACACAATACATTGAAGAAACACGTGTACAACCATCTCATATGTACATCGCAATCCTGCACAAATGGCACAACGCCTAACACGTATACCAATATATCACTATTATCACAAAGCCTTCAAATTTCGGAAAACACAACCAACTCAAATGGAACATATTTACGGAGGCAAGCAAAATCGTTATACATATCATACGTAATTACTATTCACAAGATACGAGTCGTATAATAAGATACTTGCCTTAATAACCGCTACCAAACGCTCCGAAGAACACGGTTCGACCGGGAAGCTCGGACCCCGAAGAAGACAACGAACGAAAGGGTTCCGACTCGAGTTCTTCACAAGAATTAGACCCTAACAACATATAATCAATAAATCATCGATCATACGAGGAAGAATAATCGTAGAACGCCCGAAAACCCCTCTATGACATTTTATCGAACACCTTCAAGGCGTCGATAAAATACTCAATAAAACGACAAATCCGTGGCAATCCAACCGTGGAAAAACAAGGAATTAGATATAATATAGCTTAACAATCATCAATCCATCAATATTCTGAGTTAGAACGGATTAAACGGACAAATCGAACAAAATCCCCAAAACTATATTTTAGGAAAACTTGCCTTGATTCGGTCGATCGGAGCAAGTTATGGAAGGATTAATCGATGTTATGATCTTCAAAACTTCATGGATTTAACCCCTAACAACATCCCTCCATGATCATCAAATCTCCACCGGAAGAGGAAGAAACGAGTGAGAAAATGAAGAAAACCCGATCACTGGGCCTTAAATAGCCGACAGACTCGACCGTGTCCGCCCGACACGGCCGTGGCGCGCAGCGGCCGGGCAGGACTCGACCGTGTCTCGCTAGACACGGCCGCGCCTTCCGATAGTGACCCGTCCGCGGCGGCAAGACGACTCGACCGTGTCCCGAACACGGCCGGCCTCTGGCGCCGCCCGCTTATCCGGAAGAGTTCGGCTCGGCCGTGCCGACACACGGCCGGGTCCCGAGGCGAGACTTCCGCTTATCCGGACGAGTACGGCACGGGCCGTGTCGGACGACACGGCCGAAGTTCGGCCGGCATGATCGCCAATAACGAGCGGGTGAGCTAAAACGACCATAACTCTCTCGTCCTGACTCGATTGACTCACCGTTCGAACCATTGGAAAGCTAACTCGATTCTCTATAATATTGCAAGATTCAGAATTTTTGGAGTTACCAAAAATTAATGGTGATCCAACAAAGTCGAACTCATACTTAGAAAAGTCGTTTAGTAATCCCGAATTCAACAAAACGACACCGAAACCCGAACACGAATACGAACCGAAGATACGGTAACGAAGTACTCACACAGACGAATCTAAGAGCTAGTAGAACACACGATTCCGACCACCCGAAGGCTCGAAATTCGACAACGGAAGGTAATTACCCCAAACTTTGGGAAATTACGAAAATGGCCCAAATGCCCGAAAATCACCATACGACAACGAATAATCAAACCGAAGCTCACAACACGTATAACAACGTTAAATGAACTTACGAAAAACCCCAAACGACAGTTTCGAACGAGATTCGCAAGAACCGAACTCAAGCGCGGAAAAGTCGCTAAAAAGCACGGAACTCAACAAAGCAGCACCGAAACGAACTCGGATGACAAAAGTGCAGAATTAAATATTCTCCGAATGACGAAACGGTCATGAGAGAGTCGTCAAAACAGACTCCGACCATAAAAAGAAATTTACCGAAAATCGAAAATTTGCAGATATTACATTCTACCCTCCTTAAAAGAAGTTTCGTCCCGAAACTTAAAACAAGTAGGGGGAAGAAATATTCCGCCAGGAAAAACTCAACAAGATACACAAGAATGCGCAACTAACGCCCAACGGCGAAATGTTACTAACAACGCAAAGGAATATACGGCGTGAAAACACGCTCCACGGCGACCAACACAACGTCGCCGTTAGGGATATAATAAAACCAACAAATGACAAGCGTCATCAAACGGATAATATAGCCAAGTCAATTATCCGACAATCACAAAACACAACGAACGAAAATCAATATGATTGACCAACCCAACGGTACATCAATCAAAACGCGAGCCAACCGAACAAATACGGAATCCCACCGCCCAAGGGTTGGAAGATCGAAAACGAGACTAATTTCCCGAACTTAAGGGAATTAGGAAGGAGCCCGAATGCTCAACAATCACGAAACGAGAACAAAACCGAACAAACAAACGATCGAACCACAACGATCGAGACAACAATCGAACAATCATGTCCGAAACACGAAGGATAATAAAATTCAAACCACAACTCCCGTGATGATCCGGTGAGAACTACAAGACATGCATTCCCATAAGATCCACAGAAAGGGAATAGCGATTGCAAAGTCACAGCGACAAACGAGTTATTCCAAAACAATACCACACTCGTTCGATCAACAAAAGCAAGGCGTAACAAGCTCGAAATGTCAACGAACATAATGAGTCGACAGAGTCGAAACACAAGAGTTCCAAGTCCGATCCACTTCGAATAAAAGAACTATTAGAACCCGATGATGTCACTCCCGAACAAGGTTCACAAGAATCGAATCAACCCAAAAAGTCACATCGATAACCGGATCGACCCACAAAGAAGATCACGCTTCGTCGAACGATGAAACCGAAATACGTAACAAGTTCATAAAGTATCAACGAACACGACGAGTCGATAGACCTGAGAAAGAGGAAATGCAGAAGTCAAAACGATACAGGCATTACATTCGACCTCTTATAAAAGAAATGTCGTTCCCGCAACTCACAACAACTGGAGTAAGGTGACAACACAAAAAGTAAACGACAGAAATATCTCCCATGGGCCTCTCCGATCCGATCCTCATATCTTTACTGAAGTTCGCGCCCCGAAAGACTCGGAACCCAACTCGCAAAACTGGATCCTGTGTCTCTCGGGTCCTCACTTGAAAAGCGTTACTGACGAGAAGGACAATTGGCACGTACATGCTCCCGACACAATACATTCGAAATGCCTCGGCTCGGCATATCGAAAATACAAATGCTAGATACAATGGAACATAACACCGCAAAACAACATACCGGAGATGCCAACTCAGCATAATAAAGAATCATAATACATATCATATACAACGATTACCATCGTAAAGTAATACACACACAAACACTACAACAACGATGATCGTTCGGCGACATCAACGGCCCGAACGATAATCAGCACATAATTACAAACATTATGAAACAATCACACATGTACACAAACGTACAAACCCAGGCTTCAACATCTCACACTCGTGCGACAACACGCAAATCGCCACGAGGCGATAAACAGTAAACACCAGTTCACACCTCTCACAGAGGGCTAGTACAGCAAATGCGTGGCAACGCCTCGACGTTCATGGCACCAATTCGATCATACTCGGGAGCAAACATCATAACGACAACGTGAACATCATACACACATACCCAGCCCTCAAACGGGAATGGATAGTTTAAAAAAAAACGAAAACCTCCTTTTGAAAATAATTTTGGAAACACCGATTGATCTTGAGTATCGCCCTTCAAAAAAAAGTACAATCGTGAAACATCGTTATCGAGACTTTGGAAAACTATTTTGCATTCGATAAAAATGAGGACACTTTCTTTTCGTGAAAAATTTTCGGAAATATTCGACCCTCGGGTCTAAGTAAAAGTGTTTATAAAACATTGAAAAATATCTCAAAACATTTTGGTCCTCGAGGTAGAAGAATTCGGAAACATATCGTGGCACCTTGGAAGTACCATGAGAAAACAATTCATTTTAAACGTACGTCTCGAAATTTATTTCTAGGATACTCAAGACTTTCAAAGATAATTCAATGGGCTAGAATGCCCAAAAATCTCAGGTAATTACACGGAACATTATAGCGTTGTGGGTCCCGCGCCGGAACTCACCAGGCTAAAACCATTTACAACGTTAAAAAGGCCGATGACGGTAATATTTCAAAAACTCACATAAGCCATTTACAAAATACTAAGTACCGTCACAAGAATTTTGCCAAAACGTTCAAGGCCATAACGCCAAAACTCGGTTAAAGGAATCGGTTTTCAAAATAAAACTCATTGCCGATACCTTTTCAAATCCATCAAGGTTTACAACTTCCACACCATACCACACCACCCGGTGGTTCAAAGATAAAACAATAATGTGCTCGATTCTATACACATACTATATGCCACAAGTACTAAACACAATTATATTACACAATACTGTAAAGAAAATCATGCACCGCAATTAACTCACTAAGATAAAATCGAGATACACAGTACTTCGCATAAAAGAGGAGACTTACATCCACAGTCGCACGGAGGTGACGGCCGCCCACGATACTAATCTCGTCCGACAACATAACCGACACGTTGTGACTACGCACAACTCAACTTGTCACCGATGACTCAAACGACATGACAACACATTACTCGACAAATCACGACTTGACTCGACCCGACAACCTAGGTTTCCGCAACCTAAGCTCGATACCATAAATGTAACACCCCAAAACCGTATGGGAATATTACACGCCGTAAACCCTTTCCGCAAGGATCCATCAAAGCAAACGTCCATAAACAACCAAAAGCTTGCCCGTCCTGTGGTCAAACAATATAATAATACTGCACTGGCCAAGGTCACTTACACATAAACACACAGGCCGATGATGTCACACAACTCTATCAACAGGACTGAGTCACAACATTACCCACACAGGGGTCGAAATACAATACAGCGGAAGACTGAATCAACTCTAACAATACAACTAAACTCTACCAACTCTCAACTCTTGATTAGTATCGCAGCTCGTCATCCCCTTGTGCCAATCCTGTGACTGCTCCCCTGAACCTGCATGTACCTGGACGCAGAACAGACATCCACCCCCCGAATACTCGGGGGTTAGTAAAACTCCACTGTTTTACTAGTGCAAGTATCAAACCATACGAAATGTAACAAGCAAATAGCAACTACGAATTTAATACGGAAATCCATTATCAAAATGTTCCCGAGAAGTTTTAGAATTTCGAACTCAAGTAAGAGATATTTGAAAAGGAACACATCATCTCGGGGATTTTTAAAGCAGAAAATCTTTTGGACCTCGAGTTCCAATTTACAAAACCTTTTCGTAAACAATAGGGCCTTAGCCCGATTCTCGTTTCAAAGCATACTAAATAATATATCGTTATGCGTCCGAGATCCATATTTAAAATGTTACCCGAACAATCACTGCTACACGATCACTGTTCGTACACATCATGTACCGAACTCCGGAGGCCTCGACGGACCTTACCCGATCGCACACATTGTTCGTACACATCATGTACCGAACTCCGAGGCCTCAACGGACCCTACCCGGCCACACACACTGCTCGTACACATCATGTACCGAACTCCGAGGCCTTAACGGACCTACCCGCTACAAAGATCGTTCGTACACATCATGTACCGAACTCCGAGGTCTCGCCGACCCTACCCGGATCACACACCTTGTCCGTACACGTCATGTACGGACACCGCAGGCCTCGCTGCACCCTACCGGTTCACACACTTTGTTCGTACACATCATGTACCGAACTCCGCAGGCCTCGCGACCCTACCCGGATCACACACACATCGACTCGACACAATTCATAATCATTAAATGTCAAGTCATTCCACATTACGCCGAATGTACAATCCAGCAAGTAAACCGAAACAACACAAACATCATGATCATCACAACGACTCTTAACCAACACAACACACATTCGGTACACAATACATTGAAGAAACACGTGTACAACCATCTCATATGTACATCGCAATCCTGCACAAATGGCACAACGCCTAACACGTATACCAATATATCACTATTATCACAAAGCCTTCAAATTTCGGAAAACACAACCAACTCAAACAGAACATATTTACGGAGGCAAGCAAAATCGTTATACATATCATACGTAATTACTATTCACAAGATACGAGTCGTATAATAAGATACTTGCCTTAATAACCGCTACCAAACGCTCCGAAGAACACGGTTCGACCAGGAAGCTCGGACCGAAGAAGACAACGAACGAAAGGGTTCCGACTCGAGTTCTTCACAAGAATTCGACCCTAACAACATATAATCAATAAATCATCGATCATACGAGGAAGAATAATCGTAGAACGCCCGAAAACCCCTCTATGACATTTTATCGAACACCTTCAAGGCGTCGATAAAATACTCAATAAAACGACAAATCCGTGGCAATCCAACCGTGGAAAAACAAGGAATTAGATATAATATAGCTTAACAATCATCAATCCATCAATATTCTGAGTTAGAACGGATTAAACGGACAAATCGAACAAAATCCCCAAAACTATATTTTAGGAAAACTTGCCTTGATTCGGTCGATCGGAGCAAGTTATGGAAGGATTAATCGATGTTATGATCTTCAAAACTTCATGGATTTAACCCCTAACAACATCCCTCCATGATCATCAAATCTCCAGCGGAAGAGGAAGAAACGAGTGAGAAAATGAAGAAAAACCCGATCACTGGGCCTTAAATAGGCCGACAGACTCGACCGTGTCCGCCCGACACGGTCGTGGCGCGCAGTGGCCGGCAGGACTCGACCGTGTCCTGCTAGACACGGCCGCGCCTTCCGATAGTGACCCGTCCGCGGCGCTCGGCAATGACTCGACCGTGTCCTGGAACACGGTCGGGCCTCTCGCGCCGCTCCGCTTATCCGAAGAGTTCGGCTCGGCCGTGCTGCACGACACGGTCGGGTCCTGAGGCAGAGACTTCCGGCTTATCCGGACGAAATGCAGCACGGGCCGTGTCGGACGACACGGCCGAGTTCGGCCGGCAGTGATCGCCAATAACGAGCGGGTGAGCTAAAACGACCATAACTCTCTCGTCCTGACTCCGATTGACTCACCGCTCGAACCATTGGAAAGCTAACTCGATTCTCTATAATATTGCAAGATTCAGAATTTTTGGAGTTACCAAAAATTAATGGTGATCCAACAAAGTCGAACTCATACTTAGAAAAGTCGTTTAGTAATCCTGAATTCAACAAAACGACACCGAAACCCGAACCTGAATACGAACCGAAGATACGGTTACGAAGTACTCACAAAGACGAATCTAAGAGCTAGTAGAACACACGATTCCGACCACCCGAAGGCTCGAAATTCGACAACGGAAGGTAATTACCCCAAACTTTGGGAAATTACGAAAATGGCCCAAATGCCCGAAAATCACCATACGACAATGAATAATCAAACCGAAGCTCACAACACGTATAACAACGTTAAATGAACTTACGAAAAACCCCAAACGAGCGCTTTGACGAGATTCGCAAGAACCGAACTCAAGCGGAAAAGTCGCTAAAAGCACTAACTCAACAAAGCAGCACCGAAACGAACTCGGATGACAAAAGTGCAGAATTAAATATTCTCCGAATGACGAAACGGTCATGAGAGAGTCGTCAAAACAGACTCCGACCAAAAAAAAAGAAATTTACCGAAAATCGAAAATTTGCAGATATTACACCGTAGAGCAAAATACACACATATATAAATAATTATACATATACATGCTCACTATTTTTTTCTTGTGGGGTCAAACGTGTTGTGTTCATGCTAGAACTTAATCAATTATTCATGTCAAGACTATGTTAGTGTTCTCATGCAGTAAAGTGATAAAGGCAAATTAGGAATAACCCACTTGGCTTATATTTTCCCACCTCGACATATTCATCATTAGAAGCCCATTTGGACCTAAACCTTATTCTTTGATCCACCACATTTTATTAGCCATTATCTATTTTTTGGTGAAAATTCATCCGTTTGAACCATTGGTCAAGGATTGGTTGTGAATTAGGTGTATAACAAGTCGAGGGAAGAACGAGGAATTATCAAAAAGTGGGAGGTGAAGTGAAAAAAAAAGTGCTGAAATTGAGATGAAAAAAATAAAGGCCGAAACTAAAAAAAAAAAAAAATATATAGGGGGGCGGCCGTAAAAATACCCCCCTCGAATGTTGTTAAAGCCACTGACCTCAATTGATCTTTCGTGGCTATGCGATTACATGTGCCTAAAAGGGTGCTCTAGGAAAAGATGGTGCTTCATTGTTTGTAGGATTTGTTATGCACTTAACTTCATGATTAGTCTTGACCAACGAATCCTTTATTTATCCTTTCTATCCTGCCCCTACCTAAAGCTCCGTTACAACCATAAAAGCCCTTTTGATTATATGCATGAGTTCATCTAAGTAGTGGAGATTTGATATTTGTGCGAGTATATGGCAAGGACACACCATGATTTGACGTGAGTGATTGCTTAATAATCCCTATATCTACTTGAGTGAGAGTGACCCCTTGTGAGGCCATTGAATTTTCTCTCACTTGATGCCAATGAAGATGTTGAGATTGGTTGAGGTACTTTAATTTTCTTCTTACTTGTTCATGATTATTTATTCTCCCTTGAATATGGCTATCATCTTGGATTTTTCAATACATGCTTCTTGAAATTCTTTCACTCGAATAATGCTTGAGGACAAGCATTGGTTTAAGTTTGGGGAGATTTGATCGAACGAAAATAGTGCGCTAAAATCATTGTTAATTATAAGGTTTTAATGAATTTTATGTTGGCACACTTGGTTATTTTCCATATATTTATATTTTGGATGCAATTTACTTCACTTGGCAATTTGTTGTTTAATTTAGGTGTTTGATGGAGTTTTTAAGCTTAAGGAATAAATTGGATCATAAAACGGAGCAAGCCAAGGTGATTTGGGCTTAAATAAAGAAAATCCCGCGCGACACTGGGTGGCCCAGTGTCAGTTCGCTGACCCAGTGCCAGTCCTGTTACGAAAATAACCTTACTTGGGGCCCAAGAAACGACTCAAAAATCGCCCAATCAGTTCCACAAGGCAATAAATCGGTCTATATGCTGGAAAAAGGAATTGGAATAGATTTGGGAAGAAAGACTCCAAGGAAATTAAAACTCAAGAAGGAAGGAGTCCCAATTAAAGAAGGAAACTAAGAGATAAGGAATAATTATAAAAGGAGAGGAGGTCTGGAATTAAATTCATCTTCTGGAATAGCAAATTCACGGAAGAGCAGAATTCTAAGGACCACTTTTCACGGCTGGAGCAAAAAGGAATTACAAGGGACGACCGAACCGATTTTTCGCCGGAGCAACCGAGCCGATTCCGACGTGGAAGAAGAAGATTATATCGTTTGAATTTCTTTCTTCTCATGTCTATCGTTAATTTGCTGTTTTCTAAAGCCAACATGTCCGGCTAATTTTCTATTCTAGTTCTTAGTGAAGTTTGAAACCGTATTCGAATTATTCATGTTTTAATCCCGCAGCGTATTCTCAACTCGAATTCTCTTGAATTATTTTTGTGTTATTGAATTCACGATTATGCCATTTAATTTCTTGATTTGGTTTGGCCAACTAGATTAGGAGTTTTATGTCTTATGCTAGAAATTGAGTTGTAATCCGTAATTGTTGCAATTTTAATTTCACAAGTAGCAAACAATTGATTTTTCCCAATTGAGTAACACAAAATCGAGATCCCTTAAGTCGAGCTTATGAACTTAATATCTTGCCTATTCCATTATTTTGGTTTTTAATGCATCTAGCGAGCGAGATTTGAAGAGCTTGTTTTGAATCCACCGTATAGATAGGTTCAATTAAAGAGCTTGTTTTAATTGAATAAACTTAAGAAATAATTGGGGTCAACAGAGCTTATTGTTGGCTTCGGAATAGGAGTTCATGAGATTAGAGAAGGGATAAGCGCTGCATTGAAACTTGAATTAATTCGAAACGGTGGATAACGGAGCTAAGGACTAGATTATTCTTTAATTGATATTTCCGTATTTTATTCCCTTTGCTTATTTTATTTTATTTTAATTTATTTTCCGCAAATTATTTTAGTTAAGATTAGAAACTGAAATCCCCCCCCTCGTTTTTATTTTATTGCTAAAAGTATTTAATCCTTAATTAGTATAATTGATTTACCGTTCTCCGTGGGATCGACCCTTACTTGCCGATACTACTAGTTAGTAGAAGTAAGCCAAGGAAAAATATAAATAACTAATTTTGGCGCGTCACGACAGCGCGGTCAAAATTTTGGCGCCGTTGCCGGGGAACGGTGTTGAATTAATTTTACTTATTTTGGGTTAAAAACTTTCTGCAATTTCGACACTGGGTCACCAAGTGGCAGTTCTGGAAATTCATTTTAATTGTCAGTTGTGCACTAATCCGTTTGTTTTAGTTTTGCATGAATACAAGGTCACGTGGAGATAAAAATTTACAATATTTTCCAGAAATCACCAAACGAGATCGTGTTTTCAGGCAGAAAGCAAAAGAAGCCAAAGAAGCACTCGTGCACCTACCATTTTCCCTCGAAACATCACCGAGTGAGTCGGAGGACGAAATTGGAGTCATGGCAAATAACGCCGAAAAGACGCTGAAGCAATTAGCCAACCCGAGCTACCTCAACAACCACTGTGCATCACGATCCGGCTATTGACAACAACAACACCTTTGAACTAAAGTCGGGATTGATTCACTTGCTACCCGCATTTCATGGTCTATCGAGAGGTCCCGCACAAACATCTCAAGGAATTCCATGTCGTTTGTTCAAGCATGAAGCCGAACGGTGTCACCGAAGAACAAATCAAGCTTAGAGCCTTCCCCTTCTCATTAAAAGATTCGGCTAAGGATTGGTTATTTTATTTACCGTCGGCCACCATCACAACGTGAACGAGATGGAGATCTTATTTCTACAAAAATATTTTCCAAAGATCTCGAGCGGCCAACCTAAGGAAAGAAATATGTGGTGCAAGGCAAATGATCGGAGAAACGTTGCATGAATATTGGGAACGATTCAAACAGTTGGTATCTCGGTGCCCGCAACATCAAATTAGCGAGCAACTCCTGATTCAGTATTTTTACGAAGGACTTAATCCGATGGAGCGAAACATGATAGATGCAGCAAGTGGAGGAGCCCTAGTTGACAAAACTCCTTCGGCCGCAAGGGCTCTCATATCAAACATGGCGGCCAATTCACAACAATTTGGTTGTCGCGATGCACCGATCAGGATGGTGAAGGAGATCCATGACTCGTCCCTTGAGGAAAAATTGAATGAGCTAACTACTTTTGTTAGAAAACTTGATGTAGGAAACAACAAACCAATCGTACCATGTCGTCTCTGCAAGACCACGGAGCATACAACGGAGAATTGTCGGACTTTTCTTGATGAAATTGAGGCGCACGCCAATGCAATTGGGACCGAAAATTCTTATGGGAGGAAAAACGATCCGTTCTCAAACACATACAACCCAGGATGGAGGGATCACCCTAACTTTCGATGGAAAAACCAACAAGAGGCACCTCCACAAAATAGGGAACAATTCTACAAGCAACCCACTGAAAATTCGACACCATCTTTGGAGGAAATGATGAAGACCCTTGTGGCAAATACTATGCAATTCCAGCATGACACTAAATCGAGTATCAAAATTCTCGAAAATCAAATGAGTCAACTAGCCACCACTGTGAGCCGCTTGGAAAACCAAAATTGTGGGAAATCGCCATCCCAACCTGAACCGAACCTAAGGAACGTGAGTGTTGTAACTCTAAGGAGTGGGAAGCAGCTTAAGGAGCCTAAGGAGGTGGAGGAAGCTGAAAACGAGGAGGAAAAAACCACTGAACAGATCAACACTGTGACGCCCAGTGCAGAATCAGCACCCAGTGCAGAACTGCCGGACAGCAAGGTAAAATCGTCCAAAACTGCTCCTTTTGAGACTAACGAGTTACCTTTTCCATCTAGGGTCAAAAAGGCAGCGATCGTGAATAAAGAGAAGCAAATCCTCGACGTATTCCGAAAGGTTGAGATCAATATTCCCTTACTCGACGCAGTTCAACAAATTCCAAAATACGCAAAGTTCCTTAAAGACTTATGCACCAACAAACGGAGGTTAAAAGGGAACGGGAAGGTGGTGATGGGAGAAAATGTGTCCGTTGTATTTCAAAAGAAATTGCCACAAAAACGGGAAGATCCGGAGCTTCAAAGAGAATTACAGCCAATATATGAGAAATTATATGGAAAAAGTGAACCAGAGTTAGCCTTCGATGAGCATTTCAAGGGAGGAAAGTTTTCAATAAACACTCCGAGAAAGTTTGGTGTGGTTCAAGAAGACGAGTCATCAGTCGTACATCTATTGAGACCCATACCAAAACCTCCTTGGTTTGTTCACTAAAAAGGGAAGTTCTTCTTCGTCGAACGACGTAAAAAAAAAAAAAGGCGCCTGTTGGGAGGCAACCTAAATTTTTTTTTTACTTCTTTTATTTTTTTAGTCCAATTTTCTTTTTATTATTTATTATAGGTAAGTGGTAATCTATATCTTGCATTTCGTATTTTATTTCTACCTTTCTTTATTTTTTTATTTTATGCTATCCCTTTTATTTTTTTTTCTATTCTATTATTTCCCTTATTTTATTTTTATTCCCTTCCTTCTCTCTTTTTCTTTTTCTCTCTCTCCGTTTCTCTCTTTCTCAGTATCTTCTTTTTACTCTGCAACCCCTAACTTCTCAATCTCTTTCGCCGACATCAGCCCCAAGCACCGCCCGTTCGAGATCGCCGTCAAGATGTTGAAGCTAATGCGATGGAGGTGCACAAGAAACATGGGATGGAGGACCGAACCGAGCAGATGGAAGCCCTTCTCCCCCATTAGCCCGGTGATTCCTACTCTAGACTTTTTACTATCTTTTATTTTTCTTTTTCTTTTCCTTCCTTTCTTTAGAGTCGTGTGCTGAATTTTAAGTTTGGGAAAATTGGAGTCGGAATGATTAATTGAATTTGGAAAGTGTGATGTAATATATTTAAAATTGTCCTTAGCTAAATTTGTGTGATTGAATCAAGTTCGTGTATTGGGGATTTAAGTATGGCCTGACATAGGAAATGAATATGATTGACTAGTTTGATTTTAATTAGGGTAGTTCACTAGTCTTGATTTTGGATTTGGATAAATGTGTGAGGGATTCATGGCACAAGCCCTTTTTATTCGTGAGTTTCGAGCCGTAGAGCAAAATACACACATATATAAATAATTATACATATACATGCTCACTATTTTTTTCTTGTGGGGTCAAACGTGTTGTGTTCATGCTAGAACTTAATCAATTATTCATGTCAAGACTATGTTAGTGTTCTCATGCAGTAAAGTGATAAAGGCAAATTAGGAATAACCCACTTGGCTTATATTTTCCCACCTCGACATATTCATCATTAGAAGCCCATTTGGACCTAAACCTTATTCTTTGATCCACCACATTTTATTAGCCATTATCTATTTTTTGGTGAAAATTCATCCGTTTGAACCATTGGTCAAGGATTGGTTGTGAATTAGGTGTATAACAAGTCGAGGGAAGAACGAGGAATTATCAAAAAGTGGGAGGTGAAGTGAAAAAAAAAGTGCTGAAATTGAGATGAAAAAAATAAAGGCCGAAACTAAAAAAAAAAAAAATATATAGGGGGGCGGCCGTAAAAATACCCCCCTCGAATGTTGTTAAAGCCACTGACCTCAATTGATCTTTCGTGGCTATGCGATTACATGTGCCTAAAAGGGTGCTCTAGGAAAAGATGGTGCTTCATTGTTTGTAGGATTTGTTATGCACTTAACTTCATGATTAGTCTTGACCAACGAATCCTTTATTTATCCTTTCTATCCTGCCCCTACCTAAAGCTCCGTTACAACCATAAAAGCCCTTTTGATTATATGCATGAGTTCATCTAAGTAGTGGAGATTTGATATTTGTGCGAGTATATGGCAAGGACACACCATGATTTGACGTGAGTGATTGCTTAATAATCCCTATATCTACTTGAGTGAGAGTGACCCCTTGTGAGGCCATTGAATTTTCTCTCACTTGATGCCAATGAAGATGTTGAGATTGGTTGAGGTACTTTAATTTTCTTCTTACTTGTTCATGATTATTTATTCTCCCTTGAATATGGCTATCATCTTGGATTTTTCAATACATGCTTCTTGAAATTCTTTCACTCGAATAATGCTTGAGGACAAGCATTGGTTTAAGTTTGGGGAGATTTGATCGAACGAAAATAGTGCGCTAAAATCATTGTTAATTATAAGGTTTTAATGAATTTTATGTTGGCACACTTGGTTATTTTCCATATATTTATATTTTGGATGCAATTTACTTCACTTGGCAATTTGTTGTTTAATTTAGGTGTTTGATGGAGTTTTTAAGCTTAAGGAATAAATTGGATCATCAAACGGAGCAAGCCAAGGTGATTTGGGCTTAAATAAAGAAAATCTCGCGCGACACTGGGTGGCCCAGTGTCAATTCGCTGACCCAGTGCCAGTCCTGTTACGAAAATAACCTTACTTGGGGCCCAAGAAACGACTCAAAAATCGCTCAATCAGTTCCACAAGGCAATAAATCGGTCTATATGCTGGAAAAAGGAATTGGAATAGATTTGGGAAGAAAGACTCCAAGGAAATTAAAACTCAAGACGGAAGGAGTCCCAATTAAAGAAGGAAACTAAGAGATAAGGAATAATTATAAAAGGAGAGGAGGTCTGGAATTAAATTCATCTTCTGGAATAGCAAATTCACGGAGGAGCAGAATTCTAAGGACCACTTTTCACGGCTGGAGCAAAAAGGAATTACAAGGGACGACCGAACCGATTTTTCGCCGGAGCAACCGAGCCGATTCCGACGTGGAAGAAGAAGATTATATCGTTTGAATTTCTTTCTTCTCATGTCTATCTTTAATTTGCTGTTTTCTAAAGCCAACATGTCCGGCTAATTTTCTATTCTAGTTCTTAGTGAAGTTTGAAACCGTATTCGAATTATTCATGTTTTAATCCCGCAGCGTATTCTCAACTCGAATACTCTTGAATTATTTTTGTGTTATTGAATTCACGATTATGCCATTTAATTTCTTGATTTGGTTTGGCCAACTAGATTAGGAGTTTTATGTCTTATGCTAGAAATTGAGTTGTAATCCGTAATTGTTGCAATTTTAATTTCACAAGTAGCAAACAATTGATTTTTCCCAATTGAGTAACACAAAATCGAGATCCCTTAAGTCGAGCTTATGAACTTAATATCTTGCCTATTCCATTATTTTGGTTTTTAATGCATCTAGCGAGATTTGAAGAGCTTGTTTTGAATCCACCGTATAGATAGGTTCAATTAAAGAGCTTGTTTTAATTGAATAAACTTAAGAAATAATTGGGGTCAACAGAGCTTGTTGTTGGCTTCGGAATAGGAGTTCATGAGATTAGAGAAGGGATAAGCGCTGCATTGAAACTTGAATTAATTCGAAACGGTGGATAACGGAGCTAAGGACTAGATTATTCTTTAATTGATATTTCCGTATTTTATTCCCTTTGCTTATTTTATTTTATTTTAATTTATTTTCCGCAAATTATTTTAGTTAAGATTAGAAACTGAAATCCCCCCCCTCGTTTTTATTTTATTGCTAAAAGTATTTAATCCTTAATTAGTATAATTGATTTACCGTTCTCCGTGGGATCGACCCTTACTTGCCGATACTACTAGTTAGTAGAAGTAAGCCAAGGAAAAATATAAATAACTAATTTTGGCGCGTCACGACAGCGCGGTCATTATCAATAATCTTATACATTGTTTTTATTTTATTTTTGTTAATCTTATTATTATAATTGATTATAATAATATTATCATAATGTTATACATAATAATTATATTATTGGTGGTATTATTATTACTAACCTTATTGTTATTAATATTATTGTTCTTGCAATATTTAATAATTTGTTGCTGTAAATAATTATTACTAATATCATTATTATGTATATACTATTATCTAGTATTATTAAAGTAAGATTATTATTATTGACACAAATATTTGCAATAATATTATACAAATTTTTTATTATTTTTATTTTTTGTAGTCTTATTATTATTATTATTAATGTTGTTGTTATATATATATATATATAATTATTATTATTATCTTTGTATATATATTATTGTCGAATATTATTAATTATTGTTTATTATTTAATTGAGTTTAGTTTACTAACTTAACTTCTCTTCAATTCAATTTATTTCAACAAAATTCAATTCAGTTCAATTCAATAAGTTTCCGCCTCGAAGAAGAGAGCCTAAATCTTTATAATACCTTCAAGGGGCCGGGTTACTTAATATGTAATTTCCAAATATAATTGAATTTTATTTTATACAGTTTTTTTTGTAATTATCCTTAACTTAGACCTATTTATATTTTTTCTTTTCAAAAAATAAAATGAATTCATTTCTCATCATCAAATAACTCATCTTAAAAATAATTTGAATATTTATTGTTTTATAATGGTAAGTCTTGACATATTCGTCGACGACATAATACCGTGAGGCATTTGATCTTGAGTGGGATTATCTCAATTGACTATGTAAGCTCAATAGATAATCTGGCGGGTCCGCTGATGAAGAGTATTAATCCAGATCAAATGTATAAATTGTTAGAGGGAATATGTGTTAAATCCACATCTTAAGGATGATTATAGCGGAAACTCAGCCTTGTAGATTGGAGGATCCCAAGAGCTTGGTTCAATGGGATGACGAAGTTATAATAATCTGTGTGTTAAAACACTCAAACATACCTATTCTCTAAGAACAGTGAGTGATTGTTTACCTACATGTGGTGAGGTTAAGTCTTATGATTTTTAATGATTCTTAATTACCTCGGAGAGGTCAAGTGTAGTACGATACTTGGGAATAGAATCACCTAGATAAGTGTGAAGTGAGGGCCACTTCACTTGATACACTTATGAATCCAAAGGGGTGTCCAAGGCCGAAAAAGACACAAAACGTTAGAACGGACGGAATTGAGATGATATTGTGTCTATATTATTGTCTCAGTATACACCATGGATAGGTTTTCATGACCACTATGCCCTCAGTATACTCGATGATGTTGACAATGGATAGGTTCAAGGTCACAAGCCACCTAGCCAAATGCAATATTGTCTCTTGAGGACTGAACTATGCATTTGCATTCATTTTGCATTGGCATTCTCACTCATGTGGGGGATTGTTGGAAATGGTTTAGTAATTAACCATTTGTTAAGAATAAATATTGTTAATTAAATATTTATTATTTAATTAAAATATTTATTGAATGTTAATCTACGTCGTGAGTAGATAAACGTGGTATATTTAATATTTCTAAATCGATTTCCAGTGAGTGAGATATTATATGATAAAGTTGGATGTTGGAGTAGGAACTAACATGATATATATGATGTTAGTTGTCCCATATTGATTGTGGATGGATGTTTTGGCTTGTATTTAAAGTCTTTGCCTATATGGGCTTAATAACAAGTGGGTTGGTGTGTATGGGTGTCCTCGCGCACACACACACACACACACACGTGCGCGCCGCCGCCGCCGCCCGACCGACCGTCTGTCCTTCGGGTCGGGTCGGGTCGGGCTCAGGCTCAGGCTCAGTCCAGGCCCAGGACTTGGATCTTGGCAATTGGTGCTTTGGGCTGGTGTTTGGGCTTATCTTTTTGGACCAAATCCGTAAGTCCACTAACCTTTTGGTATGGACCAAGCCTTTTGGTATGGACCAAGACTCTTGAGTTGCCTTCATAACAAGACTCTTGAGTTGCGCATGACTCTTCATCCGATCGAGCCCTTTGGGCATCTGAAACCGCCAGCCATCATGGCAGAATTAATGGCGACGAATCCCTTCACCTGATCAATGAGAGTGCTATATATATCGACACATTTGGTCATTGCAGATTCACGAAAATAGTGCATTTTTTATCAAAGCATATCATAACATATTCAGTTCAGTCTTCGTTCCAGTCCAGTTTGTAGGTGATCGTTCAGTTTGCGGTGCTGCTACTGTTGAGACGTTCAGATCGTTTTAACCTTTGGGGACGAGCTGCTTTACTATGAGCACGTAAAGGAAGTACGCAGTTTCTTGGGACTAGCAGGTTATTACCGACGGTTCGTGGAAGGTTTTTCCAAGATTGCCCAACCGATGACTAATATCTTGAGGAAGGATAAGAAGTATTTATGGTCAAAGGCATGTCAGCGGAGTTTTGATGAACTCGAGAGTCGGTTGATTTCAGCACCTATTTTGGTTCTACCGAAAGGAACGAAAGATTCGTGGTGTATAGTGACGCGTCTAAATAGGGCCTGGGATGTGTACTAATGCAGAACGGGAAAGTGATCAACTATGCATCAAGATAGCTACGACTTTACGAGGTCAACTACCCCACCCATGATTTGGAACTTGCAGCCGTGGTGTTTGCTTTAAAAATCTGGCGTCACTATCTGTATGGAGTTACCTGTCACTGATCACAAGATCCTGAAGTACATTTTTACTCAGAAGGAGTTAAACATGAGGCAGAGAATGTGGCTAGAAATCATCAAAGATTATGATATCGAGATCCTTTATCATCCGAGCAAAGCAAATGTAGTTGTCGATGCTTTGAGTCGTAAAACAGTACAGGAGCAGATGGTTGCCCGCTTGATCGTTGAGAGAGAATTGCAGTTAGAATTGGTGAGGCCGGAAATTGAAGTCTGGTTACAGCGTATTCAGGGACAACTCTGCACATTTTAGATTTCATCGTCCCTTGAGGATATAATTAGATCGAAGCAGATTACAGACCCATTCTTATCTCGAGTTCGGGATGAAGTAACTCATGGAAAAGCCCTGGATTTGTGATCCACGAGGATGGATTGATACGCTTCAGGAATCGAGTTTGTGTACCCGCATGCGACGGATTGAGGAACTCTATCCTGAGAGAAGCTCCTGCTACCCCGTACTCCATTCACCCGGGGTCTAGCAAAATGTATAAGGATTTGAAGCAATATTATTGGTGGGGGAGTATGAAACGTGAAGTTGCAAAGTTCGTTTCGAGGTGTTTAACCTGTCAACAGGTTAAGATTGAGCATCAGCGACCCGCAGAAATGCTGAAACCGCTCGGAAATGGGAGGACATATCGATGGATTTTATCACTAGATTACCTACAAGTCGTCGAGGGATGAATACGATTTGGGTGATTGTGGACCGTCTGACCAAATCAACCCACTTTTTGGAGATAAAAGACACATGGGGACCCGAGAGATTGGCCCAGCTATTTATCAAAGAGATTGTAAGGTTACATGGTACCCCCAAGAGTATTGTATCAGATCGTGACGGGCGATTCGTGTCACGTTTTTGGAAAGCAGTTCATCGTGCGATGGGTACACAATTGAACTTCAGCACAGCATTTCATCCGCAGACTCATGGTCAGATTGAGAGGACTATCCAGACTCTAGAGGATATATTGAGGGCATACGTTCTTGATTGGAAGGATGATTGGGAGGCCCAACTACCTTTGGTGGAATTCACTTATAATAATAGTTGGCACGCTTCGATTCAGATGGCACCTTATAAAGCATTGTATGGCCGTCGTTGTAGATCCCATGTGTGTTGGGACGATCTGTATGAATCTTTGGGTACGGAACCCGATATGTTGTTAGAAGCCCGTGAGAAGATCGCTCTGATTAGGAGTCGTTTGTTGACGGCTCAAAGCCGACAGAAGTCTTACGCAGACAACCGTCGACGACCACTTGAGTTCGAGGTTGGCGACCATGTACTAATGAAGGTGTCCCCTACTCGAGGTGTTTTTCGTTTTGGGAAGAGAGGCAAGCTGAGTTCGAGGTATGTCGGGCTGTTTGAGGTTTTGGAACGAGTAGGCGATCTAGCCTATCGCCTGGCGTTGCCACCAGCTCTGAGCCAGATTCATAACGTGTTCCATGTCTCCCAGTTAAGGAAATATGTTGCTGATCCGAGTCATATACTTCAGTTCGATGAGATCGATATAGCGGAGGATCATTCGTACGAACAGCACCCCGTACGGATACTTGAGAGGAGGATCAAACAGTTGCGTAACAAGACGATTCCCCTACTGAAGGTTCAGTGGTCACGACACGGAGTCGAGGAGGCCACGTGGGGGACGAAGAGCAGCATGCTATAGAGGTATCCCGAGTTGTTCAGCCCTTAGTTTCGGGGACGAAACTCCTTTTAAGGGGGGAGTATGTAATATCCGACGGAATTCTTACCTATTGTTGTATTATTCGGATGATTCAATACTATTGTAGTCTTGTTGCATTTGTTTAATGTTTATTGATGTTGGAATATATCATAATAGATTTGAATATAACTATCATTCGCACTATGATTGATTTCTCGACGTTGTCTAGATAAGTGCATTTTTGGGCTAATAATTCTGTGTTTAACGTACGCTAACCCTTTAGCATAACATACTCTATATCTTGTCGGTTTTACGTACGTATGGAAGGGCTGTTTACGTACGTTTGTAGTCTTATCCGATCTCAACTTTCGGCGTGTGGGGTCGGGCGTGATTCGAATATCTGACCTTTTTGAGGCAGCCTAGTTGACCTACATTACGTACGTAATGCTTCAAGCCATAACGTACGTAATTATGTTCGTATTTTAGTTCGGTAGCCTGTGGTAGTAGATTACGTACGTAACACTTTTTGTGTAACGCACGTGAAGTGGCTAACATACGTTATCCTCATATGATAACATATGTAACGAACTGTGCTGTTATAAAAAGACAACTTGTGTCTTTCATTTTGCACGTCCAACTTCAATTTTTCTCCCCTATAATCATCCCCCTGCCTCCCTAGATCAATTCTACCTTCTTCCAACTTGTGTTTGAGATTTGCATCTTGATTTGGAGCTTGTTGATTGAAGTTTGGAGTCATTCTTGAAGCTTAGAGTGTGTTCTTGTGGTTTTGGTGTATTGTTCTTCATTTCTTAAGGCATGTTATACGATTTCACCCTATAATTTCGTAGTTATACTATTAGTGATAAAGTATACTTCACCTAATGTTGAATTAATCAAGCTAAACATGTTTGTAGTTAAGCTTTTAACAACTTAATGATGAATATGGTGATTAAGGGTTTGACATGATGTGTTCTTGATGTTTTAGTTCTTGATGTTTTAAATAGTGGTAATCATGTTTAGTATAAACATACTCTCCTTGCTGGACTATTAACATCACTAGGACAATAATAATCCTTAGTTTCATTTTAGATAGGTTGATTTATAGAATTGTTATCATTATATTGAATCAAACTATCATGCTTAGGAAGATTTTGAACTACATGAACTTAGGTTTTTCATCTGATTTGGTTGAACCTTGAATTATATCAACATATGATTTCGTGATGATCTTGTGATGAATAACTCGACTATATCGTTAACCTAACTAGGTAAACTCATAACCGATGAACATAGTAATAATTTTACAAACTCATGATTCATTCGAACGATGATAATCGCTGAGTAACCTTCATTTTGATCAATGTTTTATGAAACGTAGTTGTTTGGATTATATCTTTCAAAATATTGATGTTGTTTTTAAGAAATTCTACCGGCATATCAATTGTAGCAAAGTTCTCCTTGATGATTGTTCTTGATAAATTCTCATCCGTTTGAACCATGCGAATAATCGAGAACACCTTGAATGATAACCGATAATGAGAATAAATTGAAGCTAGTGTGAATCCTTGGAATTAAATTATGATATATACAAAGATAGTCGGAACTAATCGAATTGAATTTAGGATATCGTTTCATTGAACTAGATATCGATAGTTATGAGAATGTGTTATTGAATGGATTGTATCCATTACAAGGTTGATTGTTCGAGTAACTGATATTAGTCGAGGATCGTTCATTCATTCGACAAGGAAGGATTATTCTCGTCTCCGTATTGAGGCAAGTTATCTTGCTTGGTTACAATGATGTTTGGATTCTTATGATGGTTATGCATTTCGTGTATATGAAACACTTATAAATTATGATCCGTGACTTGATATTGTTCTTGATGATGTTCCGTTTTTCATCGTGGGATTTCATTCCAAAATTTGTCACTTTGAACCGTTGATATCATTGATCCTTATTGTCATTTCGGAGAGTTTCTTGATCCTTAATCGAATATGTGATTTATTGAATTCGTTGTCATGTTGTATCATGACATATCCGGAATCATATCTGCGTTCTGATTGGTTATTGTGTAGGATTTTTAGCCAGGCACATATATAGTCATGCGTGAATGTTTTCGTATTGGACTGTGCACATGAAACGTAGTTCGTGAGGCTAATTAGGTACATTGTCCCACGTATATCCTGGATTCCGTATACGGGGTGGACATGTGCACTGACACATTTCCGGATCGGGCGTGCTGTGATGTCCATATTGAGCCATACTATTTTGGTCGTTCATAGTCCATATATATATTTAGATGTGTTCGACGTTTTGTGACTAACCGTTCGTACGTCCGATGGGTATGTTCGTTAGTCGGGATGTTTTCCTTGAAATCTAATATATGTGAATTGTATAATATTTTGAGAAATCATCATGTATATCTGACCCTATGTTGGGCGAAGTACTTGTGTTGTATTTTAGGTCGAGGCAAAGGCAAGGCACGGGAAGATCATGGTGATACCATAAATGTAACACCCCCAAAACCGAATGAGAATATTACACGCCGCAGATCCTTCCCACAAGGATCTACCAGGCTAAACATCACAAAACGACCACGTGTTTGTCCGACCGGGGCAACAATATAATGATACGGACCGTTAAGGTCAATTAAAAACATCTACACAGACTGGTAAGGTCGTACGACTGACGTAAACAAAAGAAAATACATCTCTATACAAAGAATGCCCATATAGGGGTAAAGATACAAATATAGCGGAAAGCGGAATACGACTTTGATGATAACTTAACTCGACTCAACTCCCAACTCTCGATTAGTATCGTAGCCCGTCACTTTCTGTGCCGATCCTGTGACCGCCCCCGAACCTGCAAGCACCTGGACACCAAGCAGACATCCACACCCAATTACTCGGGGTTAGCAAAATTCCACTATTTTGCTAGTGCAAATATAATACGATACGAAATGCAACAAGTAAACAGCAACTACGACTTTCTACGGAAATCAACTATCAAAATGTTCCCGAGAAGTTTTAGAATTTCGAACTCAAGCAAAAAGTATTTGAAAAGGAACTCATCATATCGGGGATTTTTAAAGTAGAAATACTTTAGGACCTCGAGTCCCAAATTACAAAACTTTTTCGAAGAAGTTAGGGCCTCAGCCCGATTCTCGTTTCAAAACACACTAGTTAAGATATCGTTATGAGTCCGTGACCCAACCTTATAACGTTATTCAAACAATCACTGTTATACGATCACTGTTCGTACACATCATGTGATGGGTACGGGGTCGGATATTTGCGCCGTTTGCGGAAGCGTAAATATAAGTGCGGAAAATAAAGGACACGAGGATTTATAGAGGTTCGGCTATAAACGAGCCTACGTCCTCTCTAGGTATCTTTTTCTATAGGATCAAGATAAAAACCTCTATGCCTCTCTTCTATCGGTCGAGGTATAACCGTTACAATCACGTCTTCTATTGGTCCGTGATAAACCACTCGTACTTGTCTTTGTGTCGGTCCAAGTTAAACCGTTTTCCTTTTCGTAGGACAAGGAATCAACCTCTCTAGTTTTCTATGGGTACTAGATAAACCTCACTCGATAGCGATTGCGATTCTAATAATGCCGGATCCTTGATCCTAATAACACCGAATCCAATCGTATCTTTTCTTTTATCACTCGTGTATGTTTTTCGTGAATTCTCACTCAAACACTTACAATTAAGCTCAATATCAACAACAAGAATGTGTATAATAATATCACAAGAATAGACTATTTGCTCAAGGTTTTTGTACTCAAACAATACCACAGGGATGGTATTTATAGGCTCCATCTTCAAACTAGCCGTTAGCTGCTGCACACTATATTACGTACGCTATCTCATTCATATTACGTACGTAAGCTTCATTACGTACGTTAACCTCCCCAGGTTACGTACGTTAGCCTAGTCCAGTTTCAGTCCAGTGAGTTTTGTCATTTTGAGTTACGTACGTTAGCCTTCCCTTTGTTACGTACGTTATCACTACGTCACTGCTGACGTCATATATCTGTTGTATGCTTTGCTGACTTTGACTTCTCCGACGTTCACTTGTTTGAACTCCTTTACGTACGTTATACAACCTTCATTACGTACGTTAGCGTGCCCATATTACGTACGTCAACATACCCTTGTTACGTACGTTAGCTTTGTGTTTTTCCAGCTTTTTGCACTTCGATTCCTTCGATGCTTTGCTTCGCCTCTTTGTTGTTTTGTTTTGTTTAGCAACTTTAATCATCAAAACACTTTTAATTTATATATGGAACAAAATGTTCCAACAATCTCCCCCTTTTTGATGATTACAAAACAACCTTCGTCAATGGGATTTTCCTGAAAAAATACAAGTATATGTATATGTGTACAGACCAAAGTTTTCGGCTTTGTCCGTTTCGTTAGAATCTTCTCCCATTTCTTTTTCGACTCCTTCTTTTCTTTTCTCTTTTTCTTTTCTCACTTTCATTAATTTTTCATCGTCTTGTCGACGTCTCCTCATTTTTCTTTTTCTGTCATTTTTTCGACTTCTCCTTTTCATTTTTCAACTCCTTCGTTTCTCCCCTTTTAGGTAAATCCCATTTTTCTTATTTTCCTCCTTTCTCTCCCCCTTTTTGTTTTCATCAAAAAGTAAAAAATAGCAATTGAAATATGTGATACCAAAATGTAGAATATGCACGATATCAATTTATGATAAATAAATGCATAAAGGGTAAAAACTCCCCCTGAAAATATTATCTCCCCAAAAAAAAAATACTCCCCCTGAGTAAAATACAAAAATTAATTTTTGGGGATCCAACCTATAGTTGGTTTTTGTTTAGAAATGTAGACGATATTTGAAACGATTGTTCCTTTAGGAACCCAAATTTTCTTAATTTTTATCGTCCAGCGAGGGCTTTTGCAATTTGAAACGTGATGCCCGATTTTCAAACACTTTTCGCAATGGGGTATTTTAAAATTAACGGATTCGTTTTTCGAACGTGTTTTGAATCCTAACCCCTCTTTATTCAAAGTAAATTTTTGAACACCAAACATTTGTTCAAATTTCTCGTTTCCACACGAAAATTTCTTTGTCAAAGATTTAAGCTCGGTTTGGATTTTAACGAGATCATTCTTCAAAATATTTTCATTTTCAATACACTTTGAATGATCGATTTCAACAAATTTTTCCTTTTCGATAATTTTGGAATTTTCAATTTCCAAAGATTTAATTTTAGACTTAAGGGATTTTATTTCGGATAAAGCATTTTGGAAATCCGTATGTAATAACTCAAAGGCATCAAAAAGTTCGTCACGGGAGGATGTACTTACTTGGCTTTCGACGTCGCTGTCGTCGAACGAACTCCGGGCCATGAGAGCGAGATTATTTTGATTGATGAATTCATCATCTTCATCTTCATCGCTCCAAGTAGCCACGAGAACCTCCTTCTTGGGTTTGGCACGGCAATGCTTAGCGAAGTGGCCTTGTTTTCCACATTGTCGACAAGAGTTGTCGAACTTCTTCGTTTCGCTCGAGATATCCTTCTTCCTCCGATTTAATAAGGTTTGGAATTTATTAATATTCTTGGCATAATATGCCGCTTCTTCGTCGCTTTCTTCCACCGGGATTTCTTCTTTCTTTTTCGACATCTTAGCCTTCATGGCTAACGATTTTTCTTTCGGTTTCGGCTTGACACTTCGTGATTTTAACACGATCTCATAATTAATTAGCGAACCAACGAGGGCGCTAAAATCGAGTGTGTTGAGATCTTTGGATTCCATAATCGCGGTCACGGTGCCGTCCCATTCGCTAGGTAGTGATCGTAAATTTTTCTTAACTTTTTCACTACTAGATAATGGTTTTCCAAATGACGCAAGTCCATTTGTGATGACCGAGAACCGGTCGAGCATATTAGTGATGGATTCGTCACCTTTCATCATGAATAACTCGTAGTCATGGAGAAGCATATTGATTTTCGTCTCCTTGACTTGAGTCGTCCCTTCGTGTGTGATTTCTAGAATTTTCCATATTTCTTTCGCACTCTCACACGATGAGATTCGATTGACCTCTTCCGGATTTAAGGCACAAAATAAGAGTTGAGTAGCCTTACAATTTAAATGGTCATTTTCCAATCGGCATCGTCGTATTCTTCGAAAGATTTGAGTGTACCGTCGGATTTGATTGGAACTTTCGGGCCAAGGCAAATAACCTTCCAAATCTCGATGTCGTATGCTCGGATGAATATCGACATCTTCTTCTTCCACGTCAAATAATTTGAGCCATCAAAGAATGGTGGTCGATTGAGAGCAAGGCCTTCGACTGGAGCAAATTGAAACGCCATTGGATCTTTTTCTCCTCGGATGTTAAGCCGTGTATTGGAGTACTGCTCCGATACCAATTGATGGGTACGGGGTCGGATATTTGCGCCGTTTGCGGAAGCGTAAATATAAGTGCGGAAAATAAAGGACACGAGGATTTATAGAGGTTCAGCTATAAACGAGCCTACGTCCTCTCTAGGTATCTTTTTCTATAGGATCAAGATAAAAACCTCTACGCCTCTCTTCTATCGGTCGAGGTATAACCGTTACAATCACGTCTTTTATTGGTCCGTGATAAACCACTCGTACTTGTCTTTGTGTCGGTCCAAGTTAAACCGTTTTCCTTTTCGTAGGACAAGGAATCAACCTCTCTAGTTTTCTATGGGTACTAGATAAACCTCACTCGATAGCGATTGCGATTCTAATAATGCCGGATCCTTGATCCTAATAACACCGAATCCAATCGTATCTTTTCTTTTATCACTCGTGTATGTTTTTCGTGAATTCTCACTCAAACACTTACAATTAAGCTCAATATCAACAACAAGAATGTGTATAATAATATCACAAGAATAGACTATTTGCTCAAGGTTTTTGTACTCAAACAATACCACAGGGATGGTATTTATAGGCTCCATCTTCAAACTAGCCGTTAGCTGCTGCACACTATATTACGTACGCTATCTCATTCATATTACGTCGTAAGCTTCATTACGTCGTTAACCTCCCCAGTTACGTCGTTAGCCTAGTCCAGTTTCAGTCCAGTGAGTTTTGTCATTTTGAGTTACGTACGTTAGCCTTCCCTTTGTTACGTACGTTATCACTACGTCACTGCTGACGTCATATATCCGTTGTATGCTTTGCTGACTTTGACTTCTCCGACGTTCACTTGTTTGAACTCCTTTACGTACGTTATACAACCTTCATTACGTACGTTAGCGTGCCCATATTACGTACGTTAACATACCCTTGTTACGTACGTTAGCTTTGTGTTTTTCCAGCTTTTTGCACTTCGATTCCTTCGATGCTTTGCTTCGCCTCTTTGTTGTTTTGTTTTGTTTAGCAACTTTAATCATCAAAACACTTTTAATTTATATATGGAACAAAATGTTCCAACATCATGTACTGAACTTTGGAGGCCTCGTCGGACCCTACCCGGACCACACGCATTATTCGTACACATCATGTACCGAACTCCAGAGGCCTCGTCGGACCCTACCCGGAATATACACGTTGTTCGTACACATTATGTACCGAACCCCAGAGGCCTCGTCAAACCCTACCTGGACCACACAATCACTGTTCGTACACATCATGTACCGAACTCCAGAGGCCTCGTCAGACCCTACCTGGATCACACGCAATAACACGACACAACTCATATTGATCAACTTAATACATCGCCACGAGCAACACACATTATTATCAATATGTCAAATCATTCAACAATACACTGTAACACATATTCAAGCAAGTAATCAAACCAACACACAAATATCATAATCATCACGGTCACTCATCCATAACTAATCACGCACGACACGAACCATATGATTATCATAACCAACACAATCCCAAGACATTATCCAATTAGGGATATCATCACTACTATCAATTGTTAACAATTATAAAATCACATGAAGTATAATCACGAAGACAAGCTAAATCATCATAAACCTAACATGAAGTCTCTATTCACAAGACACAATTCGTATAGCAAGATACTTGCCTCGATAACCGATACCGAACACCCCGACGAACATGGCTCAACCGGGAAACCTCGAACACCTATAATCCTCCGGTAAAAACAACGAAGATACGACTACAATGAGAATCAAGACCAAAAACAATGGAAATCCCACCAAACTATCGAAGGGAAACTCATTCGGACATTTAATCGAACAATTCAATGTTTGATAACTCCCAAGAACACTCGAATCACCAATCGAGTTGAACAAACCTAAAATATGGATATACAACCCATAGAACACGATTAATAACGCTCAATAACATCAACCGATTCTTCAAAATCGGACGAACGATGAAAATCAAGAAGGAAATCCCGAAAGTCAACCCTAGGAGATTTCAAGAATTTACCTCGATCCAACGAAGAACAAGGATTAGATGATGATATAATCGACAAGAGCCTTCCAAAAAGTCTTCAAATTGAGTGGAATCGACCATGAATTCCTCCTCCCAAACCTCCCATTCGTCAGCCGCCACAAGAAGGGAAAAATGGGGAAGAATGGCACAAACCCGTCGGTCATGGTTATATAAAGCCGCGCACGTTACGCCCGTAACAGGCAGCACCTTACGGCCGTAACTCGACTCTTACGGCCGTAATCGACATCTTCTTATGGACGTAACCGGCACCTCCCAGGCCACTATCCAAACACGCTCGGCATATTACGGCCGTTACCCGTCACAGCATTACGGCCGTAACCGGGCCTTAGGGCCATACCCGGCCACATATTACGACCGTAATCGATCATCCCTGGGAAACTGCTCAACCCGTGCGGGAGCCTTACGGCTGTAATCGGCAAGACATTGCGGCCGTAACAAGTACTGCATTGCGGCCGTAACTCGGCCAGGCCCTACGGTCGCGACTCGATCGTTCCGACAGTCCGGTTAGGTGTTCGACAACATCTCGGTCACGCTAACACACCAGTTATAATATAAAAAAATAACGAGCAAATTACGAAACATAACATACCACAAGTACGCATTTAATAAAAGAAATGCACGCGATACAAGTCTCGCTCGACGAACACTACAACAGAATATATCATACCGTTCACGACAAAAAAACGAATTCCACATAATCATAACGATACGAAATAACCTACACCAATCGACAAATAGTTTAAGGCAATCGGAATAAAAGTCTCGGGTATTACACTACTCAATTTAAGTGGATGGTTTTCATTTTTTTATATTTATTAAGGATTCCAAATTTAGCACCTATTCTTCAATTTTACACTTGACATATTACTCGCTTATTTCCACAATTCCACTTAAAGTGGGAGTTTCTCATGGAGACGAGATCACAATAGCAATCTCTCATAATTATAAGACGATTTGGAGAATCAAGATTTATATGATATTATTATATTTTATTTTCATAGATCATACTACTTGTTTATTAGAATATCTATTATTACTATTATTATTATGTATTATTAGGGTTTATTACTTGTTCACCAAGTTTCTTTGATATTATAAATATATAGGTCGATTATTGTTATGAGGAGAGTGGAGTATTGAATAAGAAAATATTGGCTTTATTCCTTTCTCAAATTTTATTTGTATTCTTCCAGTATTCATCTTTAGTCAATAGAATAATCACGTTAATCATGTTTTATGTATAATATTCCGGGTATTCTTAGAATCAAAGGATATTTACGTTTTTACCATGCTTTTCGCTGCATCAGTTGGTATCAAAGATGGATCTACTCCACGACCCTGATATGCCGATTCATGTGGATGATCAAGTTATGGATGCTAGCATGATTTATTTTCTAACAACTTTTTATTTTCAGAAATGTTGTCGATATTAGTTATGGTGGTCCACCGATTCTTCGAGAAACATCATATTTTTTATGATTAGATGTCCATTAATAGTGATTCTGACTGTCCCCCAATTTTCGATGAAAAGATTATGCACTTGTCATATGAAGATGAGAACTACTAATATTCATGGATATGAATAAAGGATGTGATCCATGTATGATTGCTTCAAGGCTTCCCATGGAGGATAGGAAGGCTGCATCAAACAAAGATAAGTTTTGGGCCACACTTTGAAGAATTGAATTTTGCTACTTTGAGACCTCTGTCCTATCGCCTCACGATTCTGAGTCACACTCGTACAATCGATATATTTGAGCTCAAATATTTGGTGGCACTATTTATTCTTCTGGAGACGATATGGGTTCTGATTTGAGGACGAATCGTTTCAAAATGGGAGAGAATCGTGGAGACGAGATCACGATAGCAATCTCTCATAATTATGAGCCGATTTGGAGAATCACGATTTATATGATATTATTATATTTAATTTTTATAGATCTTACTATTTATTAATTAGGATATCTATTATTACTACTATGATTATTATTATTATTATTATTATTATTATTATTATGTATTATTAGGGTTTATTCTTGTTCACCAAATTTCTTTGGTATTATAAATAGATAGGTCTATTATTGTTATGAGGGGAGTGGAATATTGAATAAGAAAATATGTTTATCCCTTTTCCCATGTTTTATTTGTGTTCTTCTCATATTCATCTTGAATCGACAGAATAATCACTTTAATCATGTTTTGTGCATAATATTCTGGATATTCTTAGAATCAACAGATATTTACGCTTTTATCACGCTTTTCGCTGCATCGGTTTCACCTTTTCTTGATTCCCAAAATAAATTTTTCATTTATATATTATTCGTCTTTATATCCAGATTACACATAAATCAATAAATCATTGTACTCGCAAAAAAACACATTACTGCAATTTTTGACCTGTTTCATCGCACAATGTTCTTTCGACTCATTTCGTCCTGAGAGGCCATTTTGACCCGTTTCGAACTAGGGCGTTATTTTCAACTCGTGTTAACCCGAGATGTTATTTTTGACTCATCTCACCTCGCGACGTCATTTTCGATTGTTTTTGCTCCAGGATATTGTTTTCAACATGTTTCGCCTTATATGTTATTTTAACCTGTTTCGCCGCGGGACGTCATTTTTGGTGCATTCCGCCCGTGGACGTCATTTTCGACCTGTTTTGCTTGGGGATGTAACTTTTAACCCCTTTCGCCAGGGAACATTGTTTTCAACTATTTTCGCCACGTGATATTATTTTAGAACAGTTCTGTGGTATTATTTTTAACTTGATCCACCCTGGGGCCATTTTCCAATCGTTTTGTCCCGGGACACCATTTTTGACCCATTTCATCCTGAATGTCATTTTTGATTCGTTTCTCCCATGTATGTCATTTTCGACCCGTTTCGCTCTGCGGCGTCATTTTGGATCAGTTTCGCCGTGCAACGTCATTTCTGGGATATTATTTTCTTCCCGTTTCAAATGGGGACGTCATTCTCGATTGTTTTCATACTTGAAGGTTATTTTTGACCCGTTTTTTCCAAAGTATTAAAAGACTAGAGATGTCGTTGAGTCGGGTAAAGTAAGGGTATGCCTTCCCCATACACTACTCTGTTCGATTCAGATCGAGTTTGGATACAACCCATCGAGTAATCGGGTATCCAATGGGTATTCAGGTACCTGCATACCCTGTATTTAAGATTATAAATATATTTTAGTTTGTAATATGTATGCATATAATATAAATAAAAAATTAAATTTAGTATAATAAATATGTTGTTGAATACAATATATATAATATATTATAATATTTATGTATAATAAAATAACAGTAGATTTGTATAATTTAGATGGGTAATCGGGTAATATCATATACCCATACCCGATCATAAATTATTAAGTTCGGATGATACCCGACCAAATTACGAGTTTCTCCGATGGGCAGGGTCGGGTATGGATAAAGTTGGTATTCCTATAAAAGACGTCCTGAGGCAGAGCGGGTTGAAAATAATATCGCGGAGCAAAAGCAGTCAAAATGATGTCTTGCGGCAAAAATAGTCCAAAATGACGTGCAAGGATCAAAATAGACGAAAATGACGTGCCAGGATGAAAAGTCAAAAATGATGTATCGGGCGAAACATGAAAGATGTCCCCAGACGAGTCATGTCGAAAAAAATGTCATGTAACAAAACGAGCCACAAATATCGTCCCATGAGGGAAGCTGATCGAAAATATCGTCTCGGAGCGAAACGGATTAGAAATGACGTCCTAGGACGGAAATGGGTCGAAAATATCATCCCGTGGTGATACGGGTCGAAAATATCACCCGGATCGATGACGTCTCCTCGAGGCAAAATGGGTCGAAATAATATTTCATGAGGAAGCTTGTCGAAGTATCGTCCAGGTGCCAAACTGGTCGAAATTTGTAACACCCCGAGATATTCGGAACAGCGCCGTAAACCCTTTAAGTAAGGATTTACAAGGCTAATTAAAAGAAATGTGATTACAATCCAACAATACCACAAATTTCAAGTTACAAAACCGGTTCCAACTGATCCATTGAGTTAATTAATACAACCATATCGAAATGATATTAATAAGACACGCGTACTCCAGTACTGAAAATGAACCAAGAAGACAAATTTCAAAAACAACAAACATCAACCACATCACTGAGCCATTTCATCGTCATGCCGGTACTGTGGATGCCTCCCCGCTCCTCGGCTACCTGAACATCAAAGCAAATGTCCACCCCCGAAGGGTTAGAAAAACGATGCTAGTACAAGTATCACAATACAAATTTCATCAATGCATTATAAACATACAAAATGGACTTCCGTCATCGGAATCCAACGATGTGAATCCTCACGATTCCATCAATACAATACAGGGTAATCCAACGATCCAGCACCCTAGGTATATATCCCCATGATGATCCCGTCGGACCAACGCATGGTGGAAAACCCGTCCAACGATCCAGCGCCCTCAGCATAGATCCTCATGATCCCCTCGGATCATTTACAACACAAACAATACTGTTATGCATACATATATGCAAATCAACACGTTCATCGATGTAAATATCATGACAACTCAAAGAATATAATCTCATGTTCAACAACACGAATAAATCGTACACACGATCAACAATACAATATCAATTAAGCTTAAAATATGATACTTGCCTCAAAGATGGCAAGAACAAATCACTCCAACGAATCTCAACACACTCGAAGGCCGTATCCTTCGATCAACGTAGCAAGCTCGAACCTTAACAAAAGAAATAATATAGAATTTATCTTATGTCGTACGAATGTCTAACAACCCGGTCTACGGCCGAAAGCTCTAAAAAATGCAATCTGCCTGAACTACTTAGCGTACGCTATGTACTCTACGTAATATGTGCTAAGCCTGCCCGTTAGCGTACGTAAACGACGAAGTCTAGTGTACGCTAACTTATGTACCGGCAGTCCTCTCTGATCAGCCGACTGACTCGCCTGATGACATAACGTACGTTATGTACCAAACGTAGCGTACGTTACTCATTCTCGATAGCGCACGTTAATATATACATCTTAGCGTGCGATACCTGTGCATGGTAGTTTACTATTGGGCAGAAAACTGATCTGATGGTGATGAAACTCATGAAATCGTCAGTGATAAAACATGTCATCTCCGTGCATACTATGTTCATACGGTTTGTGAAAGATCTTTACGGATTAAACGACTACGAGATTCAAGGATATGTATAATCATCACCACACCATAATTCATCTTGATCTTCAAGAAAATATCTTAAGTTCAATCCATTTCATGTCCCAAAACGTATGATTCCATTATGTAAAGACTTAAGATCTTGATAATCTCCATATACTGGTCACAATCGGTTTGAAGCTTCATGAATATGCTAGGAGTTCAAACACTAAAAGGTTCAATGGTTTATACGATGAAGAAGTACCGAAACATCGAAAATATCCTACTAACACATGATGTTCGACTACTTACGAATGTAACTGATTAGATAATCCCATATCATGATCAAAACATCCTTCAGAATACTACTAATATTGGTGAAGAATCACCTACCTCAAAGTAGCGAAGAACACGAAGGAACTTGAAGAAATCCAACACCGAGAGCTTGAACACCAACCTCCAATGATCTACAATCTTCAACTCGGGCTAGGGTGATGGTATGAAGGGTTTAGGATGGAGAGAGTGACTCTCTATGTCTCAGAATTCGGGTTTGGAAAGTGATGAAAGCTGAAAAAAATGAAAAAGGGTGCTGTCCTATATATAGAAAATGGTTATTAGCGCGCGCTAGTCCATATACATAGCGTGCGCTAACGGCTATACGAAACTTACTGACTTCACTGTACTCAGCATTTAGCGTGCGCTATCCTCATATCATTAGCGTGCGCTACCGCGTTGACTTGGCTTTTCTCGAAAGCCGTCCAGGTTCATCCCGACATAATCCCACCAAGATCCGTGGCCTGATCTCACCTACCAATACGTCTCAATCATGCTGACTACGTATAGCGCGCGCTAAGGTTCATATATAGCGTGCGCTACTAAACCCAAATTAGCGTACGCTACGCCTAGTCGATAGCGTGCGCTACAAGTGCAAAATCACAATGTTGAACACAATCATGCAATCATGCGCTCAACAACACCGGATCATGAAATACGGAGAATAATACTCAGATCAAAATACAATAAATACAATATCACAAGGTTCAATTACACATCAGAAATCTCGGGTATTACATCCTCTCTCCCTAAAAAGAAGTTTCGTCCCGAAACTTAGATGAAAACAACTCCGGATATTTAGTCTTCATACTGTCCTCCGTTTCCCAAGTGACCTCTTCAGCTCCGTGTCGTGACCATTGTACTTTAACCAAGTGTATTGGTTTATTCCTCAATTGTTTGACCCGACTTTCAAGTATCTTGATTGGTCTTTCTTCGAAGGTACCGTCATTAGCTATCTCGATCTCGTCGAAATCAATGATGTGACTGGGGTCTGGTACATACTTCCGCAATTGGGATACGTGAAACACACTGTGAACGTGACTCAGCGATGGCGGTAAGGCCAACCTGTATGCTAAATCCCCAACTCTCTCGAGGATCTCAAATGGTCCGATATATCTCGGACTTAGCTTACCTTTCCTACCAAAACGGAAAATTCCTCGTGTAGGAGACACCTTCAATAGTACGTGGTCCCCAATCTCGAACTCTAGCGGGCGGCGACGCACATCATCATAAGACTTCTGTCGACTCTGGGCAGTCAACAGTCTTTCCCGAATCAAAGCTATCTTCTCTTGAGTCTGAACTATCAATTCCGGTTCCGTCCCAATCAAGTCCGAAGAATCATCCCAGCACAGGGGTGATCGACATCTTCTCCTGTACAAAGCTTCAAACGGTGCCATCTTAATAGAAGCATGCCAACTATTGTTGTAGGTGAATTCAATCAATGGCAAGTGAACTTCCCAATCAATTGACCAATCCAAAGCACAAGCTCTCAGCATGTCTTCTACTGTTTGTATAGTCCTTTCGGACTGACCGTCCGTTTGGGGATGATAAGCCGTGATAAAGTTCAGCTCGGTCCCCAAAGCCCTGTGAACTGCCTTCCAGAAGTGCGACACGAAGCGACCATCTCGATCTGAAATAATGGTCTTCGGCGTCCCATGCAATCTGACGATCTCCGCAATAAATACTCGTGTCAATTTCTCTAGTCCCCACGTGTCTTTAATTCCTAGGAAATGAGCTGACTTGGTTAGTCGATCAACTATAACCCAAATCATGTTCATTCCCGTCTTGGTCCTTGGCATATTGGTGATGAAATCCATTGAGATATCCTCCCACTTCCACTCGGGAATCGGAAGCGGTTTTAACATTCCGGCAGGTCGCTGATGTTCAATCTTAACCTGCTGACAAGTCAAACACTTCGAAACGTACTCTGCTACGTCCTTCTTCATATTTCCCCACCAGAAGTTTTGTTTTATATCATTATACATCTTACTACTGCCTGGGTGAATAGAATAGGGAGCGCTGTGAGCTTCCTTCAAAATTGTCCGTCTCAAATCATCATCATTGGGAACGCAAAGTCGACTTTGAAATCTCATAACTCCATCATCTTGTATCACGAATCCTGGGGCCTTTCCTTTCTTTACTTCGTCACATAACCGAAGGATCAGAGAATCGTTCAACTGCTTAGATTTGATTTCCTCAACTAGGGACGAAGTCAGTTCCATCACATATAGTTGCCCTTGGATTTCTGGTGACCACACTTCAATTCTTTCGCGGATCAGTTCTCGTTGAATGCTGGTTTGGGACATAAGTGCTTCCAACACTCGAAGAGAAACAGGTTTTTGACTCAATGCATCGGCTACTACGTTTGCTTTACCCGGATGATAGAGAATTTCCAAGTCATAATCCTTGATCAATTCCAGCCACCTTCTTTGCCTCATGTTTAATTCTTTATGACTGAAAATGTACTTGAGGCTTTTATGATCTGTAAAGATCTGGCAATGAGTGCCGTATAAATAATGTCGCCAAATTTTCAAGGCAAAGACCACAGCTGCTAACTCCAGATCGTGAGTCGGGTAATTAACTTCGTATGGTTTTAATTGCCGAGAAGCATAGGCAATCACCTTATCCTTTTGCATCAACACACATCCCAGACCCTGATTTGAAGCGTCGCTGTATACCATGAATCCATCAGTTCCATCTGGTAATGCTAATATAGGTGCTGTCGTCAGTCTCTTCTTAAGTTCATCAAAACCAGTCTGGCATTTCTCATCCCACGTGAACTTTTGAGTTTTCTATAATAGCTGAGTGAGTGGACGAGCAATTTTAGAAAATCCCTCTACAAAACGGCGATAATATCCAGCAAGTCCTAAGAAGCTTCGGACTTCTTTCATGTTATTAGGATCTTCCCATTCCAAGATTGCTTCGACTTTCTTCGGGTCCACCTGAACTCCGTCAGCTGATATCACATGCCCAAGGAAGGTTACTTCCTTAAGCCAGAACTCGCATTTTGAAAGCTTCGCATAAAGCTGTTCATTTCTCAAGGTGCTCAAAACCACACGCAAATACTCGGAATGCTCCTTTGTGTCTTTCGAATAGATCAAGATGTCATCAATGAAAACGACCACAAACTTGTCTAGGTATTCTAAGAATACCCGATTCATCAATTACATAAATATCGCAGGAGCGTTGGTAAGTCCGAATGGCATCACCAAGAATTCATAGTGCCTGTACCGGGATCTGAAAGCAGATTTCGGTATATCCGATTCCTTAATTCTCAACTGATGATATCCTGATCGCAAGTCAATCTTCGAGAATACCCTTGCCCTTTGCAGTTGATCAAACAAGTCATCGATTTGAGGTATAGGATACTTATTCTTAATCGTCACCTTGTTTAGCTCCCTGTAATCAATACATAATTGGAGGGATCCATCTTTCTTTCGGACAAAGAGAATGGGTGCTCCCCAAGGAGAAACGCTAGGTTGAATGTAACCCTTCTGCAATAATTCCTCCAGTTGCTTCTTTAGTTCATACATCTCGGTTGGCGCCATGCGGTATGGTGCTCTGGAAATAGGAACGGCTCCAGGCTCTAATTCGATAGTGAACTCCACTTCTCTCTGCGGAGGTAACCCAGGTAGTTCGTCAGGGAATACATCTGAAAATTCATTCACAACTGGAATAGATGAGAGTTCTACTCCTTCTTCTTTCTTCATGGCATAGCACCAAATTCCATGACATCCCTGCTTCAGTAATTTCACTGCTTTCATCGCCTTGATTAATTTTCCTGAGCTGCCCGGTCTCCATCCTTTGAATAAATGTTCAGGTCCATCATCAGCAATGATAGAAATGACTCTCTTTCGGTAATTCAAAATAGCTCCGTAACGGTTGAGCCAATCATCTCCGAGAATTAAATCGTCACCTTGGATGTCAACCACAATAAGATTGGATGGCCAATCTCTCCCTCCTATAGTCACTGGAAAATCTCTAGTTTCTAAGGTTCCCACAAGTTTCTCTCCGCTCGGTAATCCCACAACATAAGGTTCACAATCATACAAGCACGAGATTTTCAAACGATTAACACAGTTCAAAGATATGAAAGAATGCGTAGCTCCTGAATCGAATAAGACGCTAACTGGTTGCAAAAGGATCTGAATCGTACCTGATGCAACAGCCGTGTTCTGATCGTCTGACTTCTTCATCTCGTAAATACGCGGAGGAACGGACCCAGCACTGGATGCCTCTCTTTTCCCAACATTCTACTGCTGGAAACCACTTTGGTGCGTCTGGTTTACACTAGTGTCTTTCGGGACCGGTGCAGGAGTGCGAGTACCAAAAGATCGAGTCGTATTTCCACAAAATGTTGCGCGATGTCCTTCCTGTCCACACTCGAAACAGGTCACAGCAGGTGCGAAACAGTCACGTCGAACATGCCCCGCTTTGCCACAGTTATAACATTTCTTCCCTACGTCTGAAACGGTCGGTGCTGCCCGGAACTTCTTTCCACCTCGCGAAGGATGCGGAGGCCTCTTGGATGGATGAAATGAGGACTGGTCCCTGCGGGGCCCACTACTCTTATTCTCTGTGAAGTTGACAGACACTTTCTGCTTCTTTGCTTCCGTTGATTTCTCTACTGCCGCCTCTTTCATATCATAGGCCAGCGCCTTGTCCTGATACTGTCGCAGGGTGGTACATTCAAATCCGGACATATATTGCTGAATCTCCGGCTCCATCCGCATGTCAAAATGGAAAATCCTCTCCGCCTCGGTCCTGACCAAATGGCGCACATAAGTCAACTGGTGATTAAAAGTCTTAATCACGTCTGTCACAGATGCCTCAGAATTTTGTGGTGAGAAAAACTCCCGAACTCGGGCCTCTCTAACTGGGCGAGGACATTATTGCGCTTCCATCATTAATTTAAACTCCGTCCAGTCAACAATATGCTCCTCAGGTCGAATGGCCTCCCACCAGTCGAAAGCCTCCCCAGTCAGAAGGTACTGGGCGATCGGAACCTTTCTGTCGTTAGGACAGTTAATCCCTGCAAAGATCTTCTCTAACTCCTTCAACCAGTGATCCCAAGAAAGCATCTCAGTAGAACCGTCAAATTTTGGAAGATGCAATTTGACCACTACAATAAGCCATTTGTCTCCCCGGTTATCTTCGTTATGTTGTTGTCCCATCGTCGTCTGCATGCGATCAACAACCTGAGCAAACTGGTTTATCTGGGCAACCACCTGTTGAAGCACTCCCGGCACGTTAGGATCCGCATTATTATTTGCTGATCCCTGCTGTCCTCCGGAATGGGAATCTGTTCGACTAGCGGTTATTTCTGGTGTAGACACTGAATCTTCTTGTCTCGCATTTCCACGTACGCGTCCACGACCTCCCCTCAACATACTATAAACACAAATACTCAATATCCAGGGCAACTTTTCTAAAATAAAGTCCGTCAATATTCACAAAAAGAAATTAAATAAAACGGTAGTAACTGAGATTAGGAGACTTACAACCACGGTCCACACGACGATGCTGGCTCAGCAGTGATGATACAAATGACCCGTAAATAACGTAAACAGACCCAACTAAAACCCGACTGCCAAGATATCCATGAATCTTAGCTCTGATACCATATTCTGTAACACCCCGAGATATTCGGAATAATTACAGCGCCGCAAACCCTTTAAGTAAGGATTTGCAAGGCTAATTAAAAGAAATGTGATTACAATCCAACAATACCACAAATTTCAAGTTACAAAACCGGTTCCAACTGATCCATTGAGTTAATTAATACAACCATATCGAAATGATATTAATAAGACACGCGTACTCGAGTACTGAAAATGAACCAAGAAGACAAATCTCAAAAACAACAAACATCAACCACATCACTGAGCCATTTCATCGTCATGCCGGTACTGTGGCTGCCTCCCCGCTCCTCGGCTACCTGAACATCAAAACAATTGTCCACCCCCGAAGGGGTTAGCAAAACGATGCTAGTACAAGTATCACAATACAAATTTATCAATGCATTATAAACATACAAAACGGACTTCCGTCATCGGAATCCAACGATGTGAATCCTTACGATTCCATCAATACAATACAGGGTAATCCAACGATCCAGCGCCCTCGGTATAGATCCCCATGATGATCCCATCGGACCAACGCATGGTGGAAAACCCATCCAACGATCCAGCGCCCTCAGCATAGATCCCCATGATGATCCCGTCGTACCAACGCATGGTGGACATTCGATCCAGCGCCCTCAGCATAGATCCTCATGATCCCCTCGGATCATTTACAACACAAACAATACCGTTATGCATACATATGCAAATCAACACGTTCATCTACGTAAATATCATGACAACTCAAAGAATATAATCTCATGTTCAACAACACGAATAAATCGTACACACGATCAACAATACAATATCAATTAAGCTTAAAATACCATACTTGCCTCAAAGATGGCAAGAACAAATCACTCCAATGAATCTCAACACACTCGAAGGCCATCTCCCTCGATCAACGTAGCAAGCTCGAACCTTAACAAAAGAAATAATATAGAATTTACTTATGTCGTACGAATGTCTAACAACCCGGTCTACGGCCGAAAGCTCTAAAAAATGCAATCTGCCTGAACTACTTAGCGTACGCTACGTACTCTACGTAACGTGCGCTAAGCCTGCCCGTTAGCGTACGTAAACGACGAAGTCTAGCATACGCTAACTTGTGTACGGCGATCCTCTCGATCACCGGTGACTACTTTGATGACATAACGTACGTTACGTACCAAACGTAGCGTACGTTACTCATTCCCGATAGCGCACGTTAATATATACATCTTAGCGTGTGCTACCTGTGCATGGCAGTTTACTATTGGGCAGAAAACTGATCTAATGGTGATGAAACTCGTGAAATCTTCAGTGATAAAACATGTCATCTCCGTGCATACTATGTTCATACGGTTTGTGAAAGATCTTTACGGATTAAACGACTACGAGATTCAAGGATATGTATAATCATCACAACACCATAATTCATCTTGATCTTCAAGAAAATATCTTAAGTTCAATCCATTTCATGTCCCAAAATGTATGATTCCATTATGTAAAGACTTAAGATCTTGATAATCTCCATATACTGGTCACAATCGGTTTGAAGATTCATGAATATGCTAGGAGTTCAAACACTAAAAGGTTTAATGGTTTATACGATGAAGAGATACCGAAACATCGAAAATATCCTACTAACACATGATGTTCGACTACTTACGAATTTAAATGACTATATAATCCCATATCATGATCAAAACATCCTTCAGAATACTACTAATATTGGTGAAGAATCACCTACCTCAAAGTTGCAAAGAACACGAAGGAACTAGAAGAAATCCAACACCGAGAGCTTGAACACCAACCTCCAATGATCTACAATCTTCAACTCGGGCTAGGATGATGGTATGAAGGGTTTAGGATGGAGAGAGTGACTCTCTATGTCTCAGAATTTGGGTTTGGAAAGTGATGAAAGCTGAAAAAAATGAAAAAGGGTGTTGTCCTATATATAGAAAATGGTTATTAGCGCGCGCTAGTCCATATACATAGCGTGCGCTAACGGTTATACGAAACTTACTGACTTCACTGTACTCAGCATTTAGCGTGCGCTATCCTCATATCATTAGCGTGCGCTACCGCGTTGACTTGGCTTTTCCCGAAAGTCGTCCAGGTTCATCCCGACATAATCCGACCAAGATCCGCGGCCTGATCTCACCTACCAACACGTCTCAATCATGCTGACTACGTATAGCGCGCGCTAAGGTTCATATATAGCGTGCGCTAATAAACCCAAATTAGCGTACGCTACGCCTAGTCGATAGCGTGCGCTACAAGTGCAAAATCACAATATTGAACACAATCATGCAATCATGCGCTCAACAACACCGGATCATGAAATACGGAGAATAATACTCAGATCAAAATACAACAAATACAATATCATAAGGTTCAATTACACATCAGAAATCTCGGGTATTACAAAATTGGTCGAAAATAATGCCCTAGAATGAAAAGGGTCGAAAATGACCTCGAGCCGAGACAAGCTGAAAATGATGTCCCGAAATGAAACGGGTCAAAAGTAACGTCAGTTGATTAAACAGGTCGAAAATATCATCATTGAGGGGAAATGGATCAAAAATATTGTCCTTGGTCAAAACGGGTTGAATATAATATAAGTATGACAACTATAATATAAATATAGAAATTTGTTATGAATAAAATGTGAAATACTCATGGGAAAGGAAGAAAGCCTTCATCTAAATATGAAAATGAGAAATTATCAAGTCTTCATTTTTGAGCTACATTCATAGCCATATATTGATGACTTTGAAGGTTGACAATTTTGTCATTTCATACCCCAAAGTTTACTATAAATAGATGTGTTTTGGGAGATGGAATACACACCAATTCTAAGCATTCTTGAGCTATAGAATTCTCCCTCATTTTCTCACCTCTTGTAATATAGAAAACCCTTGGTAGTTTTTGCTACAAAGTTTAAGGGTTAGAATCATTGTAAATATCCTCCAAATATATTAGTGAAGTTTCGGATCCCTCCGATCGTGGACGTAGATCATTTCATCGAACCACATAAATTCTTGTGTGGTTTATTTGTTCTTGTTTTCCATAACACGTTATCAGCACGAGTTATTGCTCGGAAAAAAGGTTAGTATTATTCGAGTTTGAATTTATTTATACTAACTCATTTTTATCCTTGTAGAGAAAATAGCCAGAATTGAAAACAAGAAATTCAAGATCCTCGATGTCACTGGGAATAACTATCTATCATGGTGCCTTGATGTTAAATTTCACCTCCAAGGTATGGGACTGGCTACTACCTTGGAATCTGTGGAACTTGCTAATGCCGATATTAAAAATGAGGCAAATGCAATGATATTCATGCGCCATCATTTATCCGAGGATCTGAAGAATGAATATATACAAATTGAAAGGCCTTCTGAGCTCTGGAAGAAGCTCAAAGACAGATTTGATCACACCGTAACTGTAATATTTCCACAGGCTCAATATGAATGGCAACTACTAAGATTGCAAGATTTTAAATCTGTTGCTGATTATAATTCAGCCTTATTCAAAATTGAGTCTCGACTGGCCTTGTGCGGTACACAGCTATCTGAGACTGATAAGCTGGAAAAAACATTCACCACGATGCATTCCTCAAATATGGTGCTTCAACAACAATACAGGCAACGACAATTTCAAACATATTCTAAGCTAATTTCAGTTCTTCTCACGGCTGAGAAGACAAATGAGTTATTATTAAAAAATCATGAACTACGACCCTCTGGGTCACGTGTCGAACCTGAAGCACATACCAGCTCTGGTAGAGTTGCCGGCCGGTTCAAGAGCTGTGAAAATAAACTCGGGCGTGGAACCCAGAAAAGTGGTGGACGTGGTGGCTACCGTCAAAATAAATACAGAAATGACTGCGGCGGACGTAACTATAATAATCGTGATAATTATCATTATTCCCGTCAAAATAAATATTCCGACAGACCAAGGCAGTCAATTCACGGGCATCGTGATAAGGGAAAAATGACTATGGAAAATTCTGGTGATGATCCATGTCGTAAATGTGGTATAACTGGTCATTGGGCTTAATATTGTCGTACTTCCCAACACCGTGTGGATTCATATCAGGCATCAATAAAAAAATAAAGGCAAAGATGCTCAGACTCATACCACCGAAACATTCGAGCCATCCAAAGCTACTGAGGCCAACACATCTGGGAACATATTTGATGAAAATCCTGACCAGGACTGGAAATCACTTGAGCTAGCAGATTTCCTTGAAGATCATGGTTCAGTGGGACATGACGATGAATGGCTGAAATAAAATATTTATGCATTTACATATCATATATTTACTTTCTGGCTTGTAATACCCCAGTTGTTTTTGTGTGTATTTCTTTATGTATAATATAAACATCAATAAAATCATCTATATTTTTATATTAAAATTCTCCCACTTCCAACGGCTATAAACGGCTAGTAATAGTGATTTTTGATTCTATAAATATGCACACATTTTATTCAACAACTCACTCATATCCTCTACCCTCTTATAGAAATTCTTAAGCATCTTCATCCGACTTTCTTCGAAAATGATTAACGGATCTCTTATCTTTATTTTCACAATGATCAGCATGATCATAATACTGATGTTTAGCAAAGACTTCCCTCCGGAATTATTCTGGATTGGTGTTTCATTTATCATTTATATTGTTGGTCTTGTATCGGCACTAATGATACATACAAAAATGTATTATTGAAAAAAAAAATATGTATGTTTACATTTCCATTATCAATAAAAAAATAATTCATGTCTTAAATATTTATTATATGATGATTTGATTGAACAGGAATACAAATGGAAAGTATCGAACAATTACACAATTGTCTTGTTGATAGTGCAACAATGCACTCAATATTTACAAATAAAGCATATTTCTCGAGCATGAAATTATGCAAGACACACGTTACAACTATATCTGGTCCCGTAGAGATTATTGATGGCTCCGGGAATGCAACTGTGATGTTGCCTAATGGAACAATTTTACACATTGAAAATGCATTATTATCTAGTAGATCAAAACGAAATCTACTGAGTTTTAAGGATGTACGCCTAAATGGCTATCACTTGGAAACAGTGATTGAGAATAATAAAGAATATCTATGTATCACATCCCATAAAACGGAAACTCGACTTGTCCACGAGAAAATTGAAGCAACAACTTCTGGACTGTATTGTGTCCCTATTCGAGCTTTCGAAACCTACGCTACCATGGCTTGGAAGTTGGTGAATCCTGATATATTTGGGTTATGGAATGATCGCCTTGGGCACCCAGGAACTTCTATGTTACGTAGGATTATTGAAAATACTCATGGACATCCATTAAAGGGCACAAAAATGCTAATGTCCAAAGATTATTTCTGTGAATCATGCTCACGTGGAAAACTTATTACTAAACCTTCTATGGAAAAAGTTGGTTATCAATCACCATCATTTTTACAACGCATTCATGGTGATATTTGTGGACTAATACATCCAGCAAGTGGACCATTCCGATATTTTATGGTCTTAATAGATGTATCATCCATATGGTCCCACATATGTTTATTATCTACCAGAAATATTGCTTTTGCACGACTCTTGTCCCAAATTATTAAACTTCGAGCACATTTTCCTGAATATCCTATAAAAAATATAAGAATGGATAATGCCGGAGAATTCACATCAAGGACTTTTGATGATTATTGTGAAGCACTGGGAATTAATGTTGAGCACCCAGTAGCACATGTCCACACTCAAAATGGATTGGCGGAATCCATGATTAAACGAGTCCAAATCATTGCTCGTACATTATTAATGAGATCAAAGCTCACTAATGCAGTGTGGGGTCATGCAGTATTACATGCATCAACACTCATCAGATTATGCCCCACTGTTTATCATATGCACTCCCCAATGCAATTAACTCTAGGCTTTGAGCTGAATATTTTGCACTTACGCACATTCGGATGTGCTGTTCATGTGCCAATTCCACCTCCTCAAAGGACAAAAATGGGTCCTCAACGCCGGCTTGGCATATACGTTAGATTTGATTCCCCATCAATAATTCGGTATTTAAAACCAACAACGGGTGATTTATTTAATGCTCGGTTTTCCGATTGTCATTTTGATGAGATGGTGTTTCCATCAATTGGTAGGGATAAGACTGTTCTTAACAAAGATGAACAAAAACCAGTTGAAGATATCTCCTGGAATGTACAAAGCTTATCCCACCTAGATCCACGTACTATAGAATATGAAAATAAGGTGAAGAGAATCATCCATTTACAAAATATTGCTAATAGACTTCCTGACGCATTTAACGATGCAAGTAAAGTAACAAAGTCTTATATTCCAGCTGCGAATGCTCCAGCTAGGATCGTTGTTCCTTATCAAAATAAGAAAATGGATGATGATGCCCCACGACAAAAGCGTGGTAGACCTGTTGGTTCGAAGGACACTGTTCCTCGAAAAAGAAAGGGGAGAAGTAATGGGATCACAAACCAAGATCATCCTAGTGAGCATGCTGCAGATGAATCTGTAGAGCATAATACTGCAAATAATGAAGGGATCATGGATTCTGAAAACACCGAGAATGCCATAAATCATTACAATGAGATATGGGATCGGAAAAACATGATAATCGATAATTTATTTGCTTTCTCGGTTGCACAAGAAATTATGAACGATGATTACGATAATGAACCACATTCAATAATTGAATGCCGTCAAAGGTCGGATTGGCCTAAATGGGAGGAAGCAATAGAGTCTGAATTAGCTTCCCTAGAAAAACGGATGGTATTTGGGCAAATTACTCGAACACGAATAATATAAAACCAATTGGTTACAAATGGATGTTTGTTCGAAAAAGAAATGAAAAAAATGAGATTTCGAGATATAAAGCCCGACTCGTAGCCCAAGGATTCTCCCAACGGCCTGGGATTGACTATGACAAAACATATTCACCAGTGATGGATATAATCACTTTCCGTTTTCTTATTAGTATGGCTGTCCATGAGTGTTTGGACATGCGACTAATGGATGTAGTCACAGCATATCTATATGGTTCATTAGATTCTGATATCTATATGAAAATTCCTGATGGATATAAAATGCCAAAATTTGCTACTCCTCGTGAGCTATACTCGATCAAACTACAAAAATCACTGTATGGATTAAAGCAATCCGGCCGCATGTGGTATCATAGATTGAATGAATACCTTTCTAAGGAAGGTTATAAAAATGATCTTAAATGCCCATGTGTTTTTATTAAAAGATCCAATACTGGATTTGCTATAATTGCAGTCCATGTGGATTACATGAATTTAATCGGAACTCCTAAAGAGTTATCCGATGCTGCTGAATATCTGAAGAAATAATTTGAGGTTAAAGACCTTGGAATAACAAAACTCTGTCTTGGTCTTGAGCTCGAGCATAAAGATAATGGAATACTTGTCCACCAATCTGCTTATACCAAGAGATTGCTCAAATGATTTAATATGGTCGTACGGAATTTAGATCCTAAGAAAGATCCTTTCCGACCTAAGGAACCAAATGAGGAAATTTTGGGTCCTCAAGTGCCTTATCTCAATCCTATTGGAGCACTGATGTATTTAGCACAATGCACCAGACCCGATATTTCTTTTGCAGTAAATTTACTTGCAAGATACAGTTCTGAACCAACTCGAAGACATTGGAATGGTATCAAACAGATTTTTCGTTATCTCAATGGTACCATTGACCTGGGTTTATCCTATTCAAAGGAGGCTACTAACTCTGGATTAGTTGGTTATGCTGATGCGGGATACAAATCCGATCCACATAAGGCTTGCTCACAGACCGGTTATTTATTCTGCTATAATGGTACAGCTATATCATGGAGATCGACCAAACAAACATTAGTAGCTACATCTTCCAATCATTCTGAGATAATTGCTCTCTATGAAGCTGGCAGAGAAAGTGTTTGGCTAAGATCAGTTATAGCTCATATACTAAATGAATGTCGATTGAAGCTTGTGACAGACACTCCCACAATCATTTATGAAGACAATGCAGCATGCATAGCACAAGTCAATGGTGGATATATAAAAGGTAATCGGACCAAACATATTTCACCGAAGTTTTTCTACACACATGAACTACAGAAGAACGGAGAAATAAATGTTCAACAAATTCGCTCCTGTCATAATCTCGCTGATTTATTTACAAAATTATTGCCGACATCTACATTCGAGAAGATGGTATACGGTATAGGCATGAGAAGAGCTAATCTTAACCAAGATTGATAAATCAGTTTGGCGGCATATATTTCAGTGGGAGCAAATCAATATATGTGATGTACTCTTTTTCCCTTATGACTGATTTTTATCCGATTGGGTTTTTCCAGCTTAAGGTTTTTAACGAGGCAGCTTATGCACAAGGATTGGATCTAAGTTGTGTATTCTATTGAAATGAGCATTCCAATTGGGAGTGTTATGAATAAAATATGAAATGCTCATGTGAAAGGAAGAAAGCCTTCATCTAAGTGTGAAAATGAGAAATTATCAAGTCTTCATTTTTGAGCTACATTCATAGCCATATATTGATGACTTTGAAGGTTGACAATTTTGTCATTTCATACCCCAAAGTTTACTATAAATAGATGTGTTTTTGGAGATGGAATACACACCAATTCTAAGCATTCTTGAGCTATAGAATCCTCCCTCATTTTCTCTCCTCTTGTAATATAGAAAACCCTTGGTAGTTTTTGCTACAAAGTTTAAGGGTTAGAATCATTGTAAATATCCTCCAAATATATTAGTGAAGTTTCGGATCCCTCCGATCGTGGACGTAGATCATTTGATCGAACTACATAAATCCTTGTGTGGTTTATTTATTCTCGTTTTTCATAACAAAATTGTATATATATATATATATATATAGTAAAGTGAGCAGTTTATCAAGTGTTCTTAGTGTGCGGGATACAATTTCCGGAGATTTAGGAGGTAGACGACCTTTTTGTTGAAAGAAACAAAAAATTACCGCTTTTTAGGAGGTAAGCAATAATGATATTTTGAAATAATTAATCCCTTCATTCCATTTAAATTGATTACTTTCAAAATATGATTGATATTATTTAAAGTTAATTTTTCGTTCTATGAATTAAATATCAGTTGATTGAAAAAAAAAAGTAAGTGCTATGCTTTAAAGGATTTACTAGTACTAACCCGTGGCGTTGCCACGGCATGATTTTCTTTAAATCAGTAATACGTGAAATAATTTATCATCCAAACAATAAATAATATTAAATAGAATCAAAGGTTCAGTACATCGAAAAATATGAAAGAGAATGCAAAGTCAACGTGTACAATCACAGTAGACATCTGAATAATCGTCAACTGCAAAACGATATCTGTACAAATCAGTAAGCAATAACAAAATCAAATAAATGTATATTGCTACTTTAGACATAAAGTGTATTAATATGATAAAAACATATATACCTCAAAGTTTTGAAAACACCTCCTTGTATACAATGTTAGTGATCGTGTCGGTGGGATTGCCTTCCTCATCCAATGCTAAAACCTTGAGGCCCTTTCTGCTTGTTACTCTAGAAAATGCAACATAGAGCTGGCCATGGCTAAAAACAGACTTTGGGAGGTATAGCCCAACATGAGATAAAGACTGTCCCTGACTCTTATTGATAGTCATTGCATAACAAACTGATATAGGAAATTGCCTTCGTTGAAATCTAATAGGAAACTTGGTAATATCAGAAGGTGAAAGTACCATCCTTGGTATGAAAACCTTCACTCCAGCGTTCTTTCCATGTATCGTCTTAGCCTCAATAACGTGCTTGCCAATCGCAGTAACAATCAATCTAGTTCCATTACAAAGCTCGGCAGACTGGTCAATATTTCTAAGAAGCATTATAGGACAACCGACCTTAAGTCGAATTAAATGATTTGGTATCCCAGAAGTCCTTATAGTGTTCAGGAACTCGACAGAATAGACATCTTCTCTATTGACGGTATCATCTTCGTCAGGGCATATGCTATCTGAACTCATGAATTCCGTGGCATCTCCAGGTAAAAGAGACATTATATAATCATTTACTTCCTGGACGATCTCATTAGTGGGAGCAAGATGTAACACCCCCAATCCACTCAGGGATATTACACGCCGTAGACCCTCTCCTCGAGGATCTACCAGGCTGATAACTAAAATCAAACATCTAAACATCGCCTTTAAGGCTAAAATGACTCAGTAGACCGACTTGGTCTTTCAATAATAACATACAACTCATTCCCAAACACATACCCACGCAGGGGTCAAAATAAAATAAACTCCCGTACAACGGGAAAAGATACCGCAGCGGAAAAGAAAATACAACTGGACCAATACGACATCAACGGAACCTCGTGTGATTAGTATCGTTCATCTTTCATCATCCTTCGTGCCGACCCTGTGCTATGCTCCAAAACCTGAATGCAAAAATAGACATCCACCCCCCGAATACTCGGGGTTAGCAAACTCCACCGTTTTGCTAGTGCAAGTACAAGTGCAAAAATACGAGCCATACAATACAAGCTCCAAGAACAATAATAATCGAAATCCTCAAAGGTTCAAACGTAAGGAAAAGTACTTCCCGAGGCAAGAGTTTGGGTAAACATTTCCAAAATCAAAGATCGCAAATAAGGGAAACAATTTACAAAACAGCTTTAAAATGCCGCCGAGAGTTTTAATAGAAAACAATTTAGGATTATAAAATCCTTCCTTTCCAAAATCAATAGGTCACACCAAATGTTTTGTTTTCGCAAATAGGAAACCACCAATAATTTATAGGTCAAAGCCCAACATCACGTGTCCTCAACGGACGAAAAATCAACGGAACATAATCTCGCACGCATCGCCTAGACCGGGACGATACCACCGACATCCCACTCGAAGCCTCGAAGGACCCTCCCGAGTGGCTAGCGAAACAAATCACACACATCTCACGGTTGGATCAATCGCTTGTTGCATCCTCGCCACATGATCACATGCCATGTGCCACCGTAGATTATCTCGAGCTCCACGGTTGGATCAATCACTTGTTGCATCCTCACATGATCACATGCCATGTGCCACCGTAGACCTTCAACCATATCCACACATTCACACAAATAACATATCACATCAAGGATATTCAAACAATTCGCCTGCAGGCATCAAACACTTAGCAAAACACCACGTCAATCCACAACGCACCGAAATGACATAATATACGTCCACACACAATACTAAGTGCAACATGAACACCAAGCATATACATAGAATTCACATAGTTATTCTCGAACCACACCAATCACAAATCACACACGGTTTTGAAAGAGGCCTTTAACGAGGCTAACCAAATCTTTTGAAAACTCATTTCAAACAAACAAACAAACCAAGACGATCACCAATCATCATATCCGCGAAACAAGAAAAGTATGGACAAGGTACTTGCCTCGAAATCGGCACGCAAGTATTCCGACGAACACGGCTCAACCGGAAAGCTTGAACGCCCGATGTTTTCGAAAAGGAAAACGACAACGAACGGAAGGGTTCAACTTGGTTTCTTCGCAAGAAACTCGACCCTAACAACATATAATCCATAAATCAACAATCATACGAGGAAGGATAATCGTAGAACGCCCGAAAACCCCTCTATGACATTCTACCGGACACCTTCAAGGCGTCGGTCAAGAACTCAACTCAAACAACGAATCGATACGATCCAACCATGGAATAACAAGGGAAATGATATAATACATCTAAATAATCATCAATCCATCAACAAAACGGAAAGAATCGGACAAAATCCCAAAATCCCCAATTATCCAAAAAGGTAGGGTTTCAAGAGATATTACCTTGAGTGATTCAAGCATTAAGATCCGTAGAACACGCGTTAGATTGATTATCCGGGCCTCACAACCGAAAAGAAATGATGAAAATCGACCCCCGGATGAAGAACTCTCTCCCTCTCTATGTCTCTCTCTCGCGACGCCGTGCAAAAAGGGGAAGGAAAATGAGCAGTTCGCTCAAAACAACACATTTATAGGGTAACGCAGCAGAACCTATCGGCCGATAGGCCCAGCCGATAGCCATACGGAATGCCGACAGTAGGGTCTATCGACCCCCCTTATCGGCCGAAAGGCTACTGGAAGTTCGAAGGTGAAGAAATTTACATATCGGCCGGCCTATCGGCCGATAGGCCCAACCGATACCCATACGAATGCGGCGGTGAGTCTATCGGCCCCCTATCGGCCGAAAGGCTCTGGAGTGCTCGGCAAAAAACTCAAACGACCATAACTCTCTCGTCCGGACTCCGATTGACTCACCGTTTGAACCATTGGAAAGCTAATTCGATGTTCTATAATATTGCAAAGATTTATAATTTTTGGAGTCACCAAAAATTAATGATGATCTAACAAAGTCGAACTCATACTTAGAAAAGTCGTTTAGTAATCCTGAATTCAACAAAACGACACCGAAACCCGAACCTGAATACGAACCGAAGATACGGTTACGAAGTACTCACAAAGACGAATCTAAGAGCTAGTAGGACACACAATTCCGACCACCCGAAGGCTCGAAATTCGACAACGGAAGGTAATTACCCCAAACTTTGGGAAATTACGAAAATGGCCCAAATGCCCGAAAATCACCATACGTGATCGAATAACCAAACCGAAGTTCACAACACGTCTAACAAAGTTAAACGGACTTGCGGAAACTCAAACAATGCTTTCGGTCGAGATTCGCAAGAATCGAACTCAAGTGCGGAAAAGTCGCTAAAAAGCACAGAACTCAACGAAACGACACCACAACGAACTCGGATGTCAAAAAGTGTAGAATTAATCATTCTCAGAATGACGAAACGAACATGAGCGAGTCGTCAAAACAGACTTCCGCCGAAAAAAAAAGAAATTACCGGAAATCGAAAATTGCGGATATTACACAAGAATAGCCCTATCCTGAAAGTACCGACCATCACCGACATGGTCTAATATGCTCGAATATGTGCTCTTAACTATTGCAGCAATTGGTTCATCAATAGACCGAATCAGAATATCATCAGGCAGTTTGAATTCTACCTCACCATCATTATCAACACCAATTTCACCATCTCCAACCTTCAGCAGCCACTGAGCAAACTCCCTGATGCTTTCGGTCTCATCATATGAGCCGCCAGGCTGTAATTTAATAGCACAAAGTCAACAATTTATATACATTTAAAATAAGTTATTTATATAAAAAGTAATTATCTAGGATAAAATTTTAGAAAAGTACCTGCAGACGCATGTTCTTCGTAAGCTTCAGGACACGACAGGAACTCCAAATTGTCTTAGATGAGCAAAGGGATGCGTGGACTATATCCTGCCTACTACCCTTTGGTATGACGGGCAATATCCATGCGTAATCACCACCAAATACAACGACCAATCCACCAAACGGCTTGTTAGATACCACACCATGATGATCTTTCATCATATCCCTTAGACTGCGATCCAATGCCTCAAAGCAAAACTTATTAGTCATGGGTGCCTCATCCCATATAATTAGCTTTGTACTCTTCAAAAGTCTGTCGGATCGCTATTGGGAGTTATCCTACTACACATGGTTGTTTCATCGACCGCAAAGGAATACTAAACCTAGAGTGAGCGGCGGCCTCCAGAAGAAGTAGAGAAGCTATACCACTCGATGCAACTGGGAGAACAATATCACGTCTACCACGTAATGCGAACACGTGTCTTCCATAAAAATGTCTTTCTGTGCCACCGTAACCATATAGAAAGAAAACTCCACCATTACCGAATCGATTGCATCCATAATGGTATCGTACACACTTCTTTGCTCGTCCGTGAGACATGGATATAAGCGACTATGCAACTCATTCATCTCATCAATATCGCGACATTTCTTGGCAATCAAATTATTCATACCATTATCTATGGCGACATTGTCGAGCGGGCATACCTTCAATCTGAGTCAAGCTAAATCCATTCCTAGAAAGAAACTCTTCTATCTCAAAGAAGAGTAAAATTCTTCAACTGTTCTTCATTCAGCCTCGATCCTATATTAAAATATTTAGATATAAAGTTAGCATAGTAAATAACAAATAAATGTTAACATAACATTTCCGACATAAGAAAGTTCCTTAAATTTATACCAGATTATTCAACTTCCGCCGCATAAAGTATTGGATGTCGTCAGATAGATACTCCCATGTACTTTCCCAAACATGAACGGTCTGGACATACTGTCAGACTGTATAAGCATGGAGAACAAATGTCGAAGGAAACGACCGGAACCCCAAAAACTGGCTTCCTTTATAGCATGAATATACTCTTTGTCGTCATCGAGCAATCCCAAAGAGTAACATGCATCACGGTATGTAGGGTGAACAACACCATTCACCGTCCGCAAATCTTCAAAGCAAGTGGCGCCCTACTGTGATTCAACATAATCCGCATGAAGTATAATGGACCAGCCTTAATTGGAACATGGTAAATTCTTCCAACTTTGTTGTTGAAGTTCTTCCTGTCTCTCCACACTTTACCTCTAGGATCCCACACGTAATATCTAGGGAACTCAGCGTATAGATACTTACGTGCTTCGGGATGATGCTTGTTGAATTCCATCCATTTAAGGAACTTTGTCTCGCAACAAGATGCTTCTCCAATAAATCCGTAATCAAGTCACCATCTTTGAATGTAAGATTGTTCACCCTCCATGTGAAATGATAAACGCTCTACGGGTGGATCTCTCGTAGTGTATATCATATCCCATAATACGCCACACTGACCTCACATGCCGATATGTACCGACAAATCAACATAATTCTTCACCTCGTTCTCCATGATTATTTTTGCGCCTATCCTATCAACCCCTTGTTGACGTACTTGAAATGGATATTTTATAGAATTTGTCTTATTGCACCATTCAACGTTTATATGTGCACGATACTTCATCAATAGGAAAGGATTATGCGGAACAATAAACCTATAAATAAAAAGTAAAATTTCATATTATTTTGAATATAAATGACAATTAATTTATATCATAGTGAGTGAAATATAATGCGACAATGAACATTAAAATAATGATTTTAAATTGTACACATTATCAATGAGATTGCCATTCTTGTCGATGTGTCACCAAAGTGTCACGCCTTTTATACACCGGTAGCCATTTCCATCGAAAATAGTACGCTCATTAAAGGACTTTGGAAATTTCTTAGAACATTTCTTGCCATCGTGCATGCAAGGTGAAGTCGGATTCAATGGTCCGCATGGACCATGCACCATATACTCGAGAGACCTTGTACAACTCCGGATTGAGTTCCTTATTTGGTATCTCAAAGACGATGAAATCATCTATAGAATTTGCAGACATATTTCTATCTGCTCGATCAATCCACAACAATATATGTGCATGAGGAAGTCCGCGTTTTGAAATTCAATAGTGTACACAACTACAAAGCAAATAGAATAAAAATCAATCAACTCGAAGTGAAGTTAATAATGAAGCGATCAGCTGAAATAACAAAGGAACTGAGACTTATAATGTGGTACCTCCAATTGCATTGCCAAAAATATTTTCCGTCTTCAAGTCTTCTATAAGTTGGTCCAACTTCATCTTGAAAATGCGACTCATAACATCAGGTCTATCCTCGGGTCGTAAACCCTTGGACTCAACAAAACGTGTTATCTCAGGCCACTTGGGGTTGCACGTGAATGTGATGAATAGTTCTGGATATCCTATACTCTTGCATATGGCCATAGTGTCTTGGAAGTTCTGGACCATATATCGAGGACCTCCGACAAAAGAAGACGGCAAAACAAAGCGTTTACCAACGTTTCCTATTGGGTCAGATGGATCAATATCACCTCTTCGAATAGCATCATCAAGTGACTTATACTTATCAGACCTCAATAATGGTTGGTTCCTCATTATAAAAGCAAGCCTCTGTGCTTCCATCATCATATAGCCATCTACTATAAACTGTTGGAATAACTTTCTACTGAGTAATATTGTCTGGGCCTCACCAATACGGTCAAAAATTCTAAAAGCCAAAAACTCTTTAATTGTAAGTATGTGCCTGACACCTTTAGACTTATCCGAGTGCGAAATCTCTGGATGGTATCCATCCTCACCATATGGGAAAAGTAGGGGATATTGCATTGGAAGGTAACTTGGATGCAATTCTGAAATTCTTTGAAAATCGCCATTTTTTCGTTCCAATACAATATCGCGGGGATCCATCTCGTACTCATCATCTCCTGATTATTGAGAAATAAAATCATTTAGAATATATTAAACTACTTATGGAATATATATTTATCATGGATAAATAATAGTGATATCCCAACATACCAACAATTAATGCAGCGACTTCTGAACATGTAGGTAGATTATACATGCGTCCATCACGTGACCTCCTTCCCATGAGACATAACTTTACATCCATATCGGCGCTCTCCTTGAATCGATCGTGACCATTCGAAAATTTTGCGCAATTGGATTTTCGACATCTATCATGTTCTTTAGATCATCCACAATTGATGGATCAATCGCAGCAGGACTTTTTGATCTACAAAATCAAATAAAAAATATAATGAGAATCAACAATATATTTATATAGAATATTTTTAAAAACTATACATATGTAGTGGAATTAATATTGATCCAAGAGAATGAATACCGGACAACATCGATTCTGTCTTGAGTTTCATCCTCGCCACAATACATATATAGCTGTGAAACTTTGGCGAATCGCCTTCTTTAGGTAACAAACTACCGAGTAAATGATAGTTATTTCCACCAAGCCTATATGTATACGGACCATGGCCATTGTTGACTGTTTTATCTTGGATCCCACCCATCGAAGTAAAAGCGTACATCATATTATAAGCACGTATGTTCTCAATGTAATTACGACTCTTAATATGCCTATTTTGTAAAAGATCACGTAGCAGCCGTGGAGGTTCTTTCAGAAGAGGAAGTTGTATTTTACCACGACTACAACACAAACCAAATTCCGGACTACTCAACGGGCTTTTTTTTAACCTCTCATCAAACCACATAAGCGCGCCGCAAAATCCACACGCATATGTAGGATCACCCATATCTTCGTAAGCTGTTCCATGAAAGTGTATAAATGTCAATTATTATTATAAGATATTTGAATAGTAATTTTAGTGTGTGTTGAATTTAGTGGTAATGAACATTACCTACTGACGATATCCCATTATTTCTCCGCACAATAATATCCTTCTTTTCATGTAGTTTTTTCATAGATCTCTTTCGTGATTCCTTAAGCATGTCCACACGTGATGACTCTTCACTCATAACTCTTATCACATTAAGAGTATATTTATCTAGCAATTGCTGTATACGCTCTTCCGCAAGAGGCATGCACTCTTCAACATACGGAGGTACCATTATTCCTATATAAAGATGAATATATATAATCGATGATGAATTATACATTTTTTAAAATTTTATCTGGATTAATGTAATACAAATGTTCTAAATTAGTGAATATTTATATAACACCATTACACTTAGTATCCTCTAGGATCTTCATGATACACAAAGTAATCAAAGGGATGTGACTTGAGATGTCTTCTCATTGATAGTGTGAATCTCCTAGTTAATTCTGTTGAATCTTGACACTACTTTGTAATCTTTATCCATATTCCCTACATATGCAAGATGATAAAATGTCAAATATAAATATTTTAATGTGAGAAACAACATATTTAACTACTTACATCTTCACTTATAAATATCTGACTGGAGTAAATGAATTGAACATTCATAAATTGGTATCATATAAATTATAATATGAAATATATATAAGTATTTACCATTAGTCACACAACTAAACGGATATGAACTTGGGGTGAGCATATTGCTTTGCGTATACACCTGTTTCGCACTACCGACATTTGGTGTAATTGTCTCTGCACGATCAAAATGTATCGATGACAAAACTAAAAAAAAATATCATAGAAATAAAGATTAGTATATCTTAAACAATTACTAACAATTGATAAACACATACAACGATTATTATCTGTTAACATCACAATATTTGAAGTTGCAATTGTAATACCCGGTTGTAATTCATTCATTTTCATTCAGTAATTATCAGTCTGTAATTGGCACTCAGTGTATTTTCACTCAATTATAATCATTCATCAATCTTGTTCATTCACCATGTTCACCGTTCGTATAAACTTCGAGTTGAGTATCGTTATTGTTCATCGTTTCAACTTTCCTCATATGAGTTCGACTTTGTTAGATCACCATTAATTTTTGGTAACTCCAAAAATTCTAAATCTTTGCAATATTATAGAGCCTCGAGTTAGCTTTCCAATGGTTCAAACGGTGAGTCAATCGGAGTCCGGACGAGAGAGTTATGGTCGTTTCAGTTTTTGGCCGATCACTGCCGACCGAACTCGGCCGTGTCGTCCGACACGGCCCGTGCCGTACTCGTCCGGAAAATGCAGAAGTTTCTGCCGACCAGGCTCGACCGTGTCGTCCGACACGGCCCGTGCCGTACTCTTCCGGATAAGCCTGGAACGCATCGCCGACACGCCCGACCGTGTCCCGGGACACGGCCGAGTCATGCCGAGTCATTGCCGAGTGTCGCTTCGGAAGGCTCAGCCGCGACTGCGTGTCAATCGGACACGGTCGAGTCCATCGCTGCCACGGTATCGGCCACCGCGACACGACCGTGCCGATCGGCACGGCCGTGTCCGGCAGCATCAACCCCCTATAAATTCATTTTTTCATCATTTCACCCATTTTCTCGCATTTTCTTCACCTTCAACCGAGAGATAAGGCTTGAGGAGGGTTTTTCCTTCACAAATCATTTGGGTGTTTGATTTTCTTCATCTCCTTTCGATCGTGAAGCCCGGATAATCAATCTAACGCGTATTCTTCGGATTGAAGCACTTGGATCATCAAGAGGTAATTCCTTCAACACTTTGGACTTCGATTTTGTGTTGAAATAGGATGTTTGACGTTATAATCATGATATATGAAGGGATATGTATATGATTATGAGTTTGTATAAGGATTCATTGGATTATTGAGGGATTATTCAAAAACACTTTGGAAATCGAGTTGGAATTGGGGATTTTCGACTAATTGATGTTTTAATCACATTTTTGGATATTCATAACGGATTATTGATCGTATTGGAGTTGTTTTGTTGGTTTGAAACACTTCTTGGGGATTTGATATTGGTATATCGAGGTTTGATTGTAAACAATCGGAGTTTGGATACTACGTGTTTGATTTAATGCCTCTATGGACTTGGTTTAGTCGTATCGACTTTTTGAGTTTGTTATATTCGTGTTTGATTCGTATATTGAGCGGATTGTTGGTAATTGTATTATTTAAGGTTGTTCGAGCGGCCGATAACTCAATTAGGGCGTTGTTCGTGGACGGACATTCTTCATCGTTGTTGAGTAAGTTGATTCTTACTCGGTTAAAAGGATACTCATTCCTTTTGTTGTTGATTGCTCATAATCATAATTCATTCATCATAATATTAATCATTTTGAGACTTGTAATTGTCGAATAATCATTTCATTCACGAGGAACGACGGTTCCAAATCATTTCATTGGGTTATCAATCACGTCACTATTACTTTCATATCGGTGAGTCATCTTGGCCTAGTCTAATTATTATTCATTGATATTCATCATGGTCATTTTCGTTCATGTGACCTTAGGGTTCATATTGCGTGGCCGGGTGTGGCTGTGTGGAATTTTTAGTCGGGCACACGATGGTCATGTATTGGGTTCACCGATACATCGGACCGTGCACACGGTAACGCTTACCTCCGTGAGACTAATTAGGTACAAGGACGGGTGTGTCCGGTCATTCGTCTTGTACACTTGCACAGAACATTACGGGCGTACTATGATACTCCTCTTCAAATAAATTCATAATTAAGAATATTTCATAACTTGATTAATTCATGATTGTGTAATTTCAACTCTTGAGGATTGTTGTTCTGTGTAATCGACCCCGTTTGGGGATTTTGTTTTTCGTGTCTGGGCAAGGCAAAGGCACGGGAGAACACGCCGACGTCGAGGAGTCCCAGTGATACTAGAAAGGGGCCCGATCTGTCCGATCTGTTCAGTCATTTATGTTTCCTTTATTTATTCCGCTGCAGACATTCCGTTTGAATACTCGTTTCATTCGGTGTTGTGTATTTTATCGTCATATAAGATACACATGTATTCTATTTTATCACAGGTGTGTTGTATGAAACTCCTCATCGGAGTAATTAATGTTGTAATGTGGTTGATCTTGCATTCACCTGTGTAATTCATTCATTTTCATCCGCCCGGTGGGTCCCGGTTGGGGTCCACAGACCGTAATATTCGCCTAGTTTGGGGTGTTACAGAGTTGGTATCGGAGCGTGGTTTTGAATACTACCTTCCGAGTCATGTCTCATTTGAAGTCATCGTCATCGGACTAGTATCATTGGACTTTCGTGTCACGTGTGACTGTGCAAATGCCGAGCCAATCAGGCCGAAAGAACTGTAAGATTTCTAACGCCATGGTATAATTTCTGGCAATAATCATTCATTCATCATTCATCAATTAACAATCCTCAAACATCATCATTCATTGTGATCAAGACGATCATATTAACTCATCAATCACTTAATTCATTTCATTACTCAGTTGTCAATCTGGATGATCATATTATCAATCTTGTTAAGTTATTCAAGATAATCATTTCAAGAATTTCATCGAGATAATCATGTCACTTGATAAATCATTCATATAATCACTAAGTTAGAACTTGTATACTCATTTTCATCATCTCATGACATAATCATAATGTGATATTCATGCGTGGATTATAATCATCATGTAACTTTCCACTTCAGTATGGAAAGAGCTGGCAGAGGACGAGGAGGACGAGGCCGTGGTGCGGGCCGAATCCCGAGAGCTCGTGTGAATACACGTGCGAATGCGAGAAATAATGCTAATTCATCTAGTAGCGACGCTGCTACTCATTCACCTGGACGTGATCATTCTCTATCAGGGAGTCGTACTAGGGACACCGCTCAGTCAGAAGGTGTTCGGATCGATCCACTCGCCTTTATGCAGGGCATGATGGCCCAGATGACTCAAATGACACAACTAATGGAGACGATGCAAAATTCAGCTAATCAAAATCAACAGGCTCCTCCGCCGCCTCAGAGGCAAGAGAGGAATGTGAGCAGTATCATCGGCGACATCTCTCGCCAAAGGCCACCTACTTTTGAGGGCTCGTCTGAGCCGGCGGATATTATACATTGGCTCGAGCATTTCGAGAAGTTGTTTGCTATGGTAGAGTGTCCCGAAGGACACAAAGTTTCTGTTGCGGCTTACTACGGGTAAGAGCGCACATTCTTGGTGGTTGTCGTTGAAGCCCACCGAAGGATCATGTACTTGGGAGCGATTCAAGACTCTCATGATGGAGAGATTTTATCCGCCCCACTCGGAGAGGCCAAGCCGTCAGAATTACTCACCCCGACCCTCAACAGACGAGGATGTTCTCGCCATTGCCGAGAAATTTCGGGAACTTCTTCCGTTTGCCTCATCTATCATTCATTCCGAGGCGGATAAGATTAAGTATTTCAAAGAAGAGGCCGAAACCCCGTATGAGACTTGATTACTTAATCATAATTGCACCACGTTGGCTGAATTCATTGAGAAAGCTCTCACCTACGAGCTTACTGCTAAGGAAATTGCTAAGCGGCAACCTTCGTCTGCTAGCAAGAAATCGAAGAATCGCAATCGCCTAAGGCGGTGAGCAACTTTCAAGAAACCCCGTGGCTCCGCTTTTACGAGCGACCTCTGTGTCGTCTAAACCCGCGGAATCACGGTCTCGAGCGCGCCCGCCATCACTGTTATAATCTGGGGAACTTGGTCACCTCGGTACCAAGTGTCCGAGACAGACGATCACGTGTCATAATTGTGGAATTGCCGGGCATAGGGCCCGTTTTTGCCGTAGGGACTCCAAACCTACTCCAGCGTCATCTCGGGCCCCGAAACAGTCGGCCGTTGAATCAGGCCACTCAATCAGCGTCGTTTAAAACGACAGGAGCGACTAAAGGTGGAGCCTATAGTCGCAGACGGAGCGTCCGGTGCAGGACTAGCAAACCCCGGATTTATGAGATGAAGAAGACCGATGATCCCGAGGCCCAAATGATCTCGTGTACACTCGATATTCTATCTCAAGCTGTGTGTACCCTTTTTGATACCGTGCATCGCATTCATTCATTTCCGAATCATGTTTGAGTAGACTACGTCTGGGTAGTGCTACTAGTTGTGAGCCTTATGTCATTGGTCTACCTGATGGTAGACGAATCATCGTAATCGTGAGATTCAGGATTGTCCTATTCGCCATGGTCGTGTGTGGCCAAGAAACCTTATCGTGGTAGATTTGCCGAGAGACGACGTCATCTTGGGTATTGATTGGATGGATCGTCATGATGCCACCATTAGTGTCCGTAGCGTATGATTACTATCATTTGAGACGATGGGGTTGAATGTGTATTTCGGGAGGTAATCCCATTACTGCAGTAAGGTCATTAATTTGATGAAAGCGGTGCGATTACTCGATCGAGGATGTGTCGGTTATTGGTGCTATATGACCAAACCGAGGAATCATCGATAATGTTGTCGGATATTCCGGTAGTAAGGGAATATGCCGATGTATTTCAGACGAGTTACTGGTTTGCCTCCACGGAGGGATGTGGAATTCACGATTGAGTTGGAGCACGTACGTCCCCGATATCGAAGGCACCGTACCGAATGGCCCCGACCGAAATGCGAGAGTTGAAGAGTCAACTTGAGGAATTGTTCGAGAAAGGTTATATCCGACCGAGTGCGTCCCCGTGGGGAGCACCAGTGTTGTTCGTCAAAAAGAAGGATGGTTCTTTTCGCTTGTGTATCGATTATCGGGAGTTGAATAAGGTGACAATCAAGAATAAGTATCCCTTACCCCGTATTGATGATCTCTTAGATCAACTTCAGGGAGCTTCAGTATTTTCCAAGATCGACTTAAGATCTGGATATCATCAACTGCGGATTCGAGAGTCGGATATCGCGAGGACGGCGTTTCGAACACGCTATGGTCATTTTGAGTTCGTAGTTATGCCGTTCGGATTGACTAATGCACTTGCGGTATTCATGGAGTTAATGAATCGGGTTTTCATCGACTTTTTGGATCGGTTTGTTGTTGTCTTCATCGATGACATTTTGATTTATTCTCATGACCGGGAGGAACACGAGTCTCACCTTCATCGAGTGCTCGACGTGTTGAGACGGGAGCAACTCTATGGAAAGTTTTCCAAATGCGAGTTCTGGATGTCCGAGGTGACTTTTCTCGGACATGTAATTTCATCAGATGGAGTGCGTGTTGATCCTCAGAAGACGGAGGCTATCCAGAATTGGTTACCTCCGAAGAATGTTAAGGAAATCCGAAGCTTTCTCGGATTAGCCGGTTATTATCGGAGGTTTGTGGAAGGATTTTCCAAAATTGCTCAACCATTGACGAACCTTTTGCGGAAGGATAAGAAATACACGTGGTCCGACGCGTGTCGTGAGTTTCGAGGAACTCAAGAGCCGGTTAATGTCGGCACTGTACTTTCCTTGCCGCAGGGGACGGAGGGATTTGTGGTTTATAGTGATGCGTCCGGACGGGGTCTCGGATGTGTACTCATGCGAACAGGAAGGTTATTGCCTATGCTTCACGGCGGTTGAGACCTTACGAGGTTAATTATCCGACTCACGACCTTGAGCTAGCGTAGTGGTGTTCGCTTTGAAGATTTGGCGTCATTACCTTTATGGCGTCACTTGTCAGATATTCACCGATCATAAAAGTTTAAAGTATATATTTACTCAGAAGGAATTAAATATGCGACAGAGGCGGTGGTTAGAACTAATCAAAGATTATGATATCGAGATCCTTTACCACCCGGGGAAGGCGAACGTTGTCGCCGACGCCTTGAGTCGTAAGTCCATTCAAGAGCAGATGCTTGCTCGTTTAACAATTCAGAAGGAGCTCCAACAGAATTTCTTAGACCGAGATCGAGGTCCGCAGCGAGTTCGAGACGGCTATGTATGTTAGAGATTTCATCATCTCTTGAGGATGCAATCGGGGAGAATCGGGGTTCGGACCCAGCATTGTTGCGCATTCGTGAGGATGTGGCTCGGGGAAAGCCCCTGGATTCGTGATCCACGAGGATGGACTTTTGAGGTTTAAGAACCGGTTGTGCGTATCGTGAATGACGAGTTGAAAAACTCGATTTTGAGAGAAGCTCATGCTACTCCTTATTCTGTTCATCCGGGTCTAGCAAGATGTATAAAGACTTGAAACAAAATTACGGTGGAGTAATATGAAGCGAGAAGTCGCGAGAATTTGTTTCGAGATGCTTAACTTGCCACAAGTCAAGATTGAACATCAAGAATCGGCGGGTATCTGAAACCTCTCCCTATTCCAGTGGAAGTGGGAAGACATTTCTATGGATTTCATCACGAGTTTGCCGACGAGTCGTCGTGGCATGAATACAACTGGGTGATTGTGGACCGTTTAACTAAATCAGCTCATTTCCTTGAGATCAAGGATACGTGGGGTCCCGAGAGATCGGCCCGATTATTCATCAAAGAGATAGTGAGACCGCACGGTACTCCTAAGAGTATCATTTCCGATCGTGACGACGATTTGTATCTCATTTTGGAAATCGATTCCGTGCTATGGGAACTCGGCTCAATCTCGATCAGCCTTTCATCCTCGGTCAAACGGACAATCGGAGAGGACTATACAAACATTAGAGGACATGGTGAGGGCATGCATCCTCGCTTGGAAGGACGATTGGGCAGCCCACCTCCCATTAAGCGAGTTCACGGATAATACTAGGTGGCCGGCTTCCAGTAAGAGGGCACCTTACGAGGCCTTGTGCGGTCGTCGTTGTCGATCTCCCTTGTGTTGGGATGACTTGTCAGAATCAATCGGCACCGAACCCGATATGCTTATAGCCGCGGGAGAAGGTAGCTTTGATCAAGAGTCGTATGTTGATGCTCGAGTCGGCGAAATCATATGCGATAATCGTGCCGACCACTAGAGTTCGAGACGGTGACCACGTCTTGGTCAAGGTATCCCCGAGTCAAGGTATTTTCCGTTTGAAAACGGAAGTTGAGTCCGAGATTCATTGGACCGTTTGAAATTTTGGATAGAGTATGCGTGTTTGCTTATCGATTTGCTTTACCTCCGGCTCGAGCCGAATTCATAATGTGTTTCATGTCTCTCGATTGCGAAAGTATGTTGCCGACCCGAGGCACATCTGCGATTCGACAATCGAGATCGCCGACGATCATTCATATGAGGAGCGTCCTATACGAGTTTTAGAGCGGCGAATCAAACGGTTGAGAAATAAGTCGATTCCTTTGGTCAAGATTCGGTGGTCAGGACATGGAGTCGAAGAGGCCACTTGGGAAGCAGGAGATTATGCGGGAGAGTTATCCGAGTTGTTTGACCCTTAGTTTGGGACGAAACTCTTTTTAAGGGGAGTATGTAATACCGGTTGTAATTCATTCATTTTCATTCGGTAATTATCGATCAGTAATTGGCACTCGGTGTATTTTCACTCAATTATAATCATTCATCAATCTTGTTCATTCACCATGTTCACTGTTCGTATAAACTTGAGTTGAGTATCGTTATTGTTCATCGTTTCAACTTTCCTCATATGAGTTCGACTTTGTTAGATCACCATTAATTTTTGGTAACTCCAAAAATTCTAAATCTTTGCAATATTATAGAGCCTCGAGTTAGCTTTCCAATGGTTCAAGCGGTGAGTCAATGAGTCGGACGAGAGAGTTATGGTCGTTTGATTTTGGCGATCACTGCCGACCGAACTTCGGCCGTGTCGTCCGACACGGCCGTGCCGTACTCGTCCGGAAAATGCGAAGTTTACGCCGACCCGGGCTCGGCCGTGTCGTCCGACACGGCCGTGCGTACTCTTCGGATAAGCTGGAGCATTTGCCGACACGCGGCCGTGTCCCGGGACACGGTCGAGTCATCTTGAGTCATTTGTCGGGCGGTCGCTTCGGAAGGCCCTCGGTATTTGCGACCGTGTCAATCCGGACACGGTCGAGTCCATGTCGGCGGTATCGGCCGGTGCGCGACGGCCGTGCCGATCGCGCGGGCGTGTGTCGGCGACGATCGACCCCTATAAATTCATTTTTTCATCATTTCACCCATTTTACGCATTTTCTTCACCTTCAACCGAGAGATAAGGCTTGAGGAGGTTTTTCCTTCACAAATCATTTGGGTGTTTGATTTTCTTCATCTCCTTTCGATCGTGAAGCCGGATAATCAATCTAACGCGTATTCTTGGATTGAAGCACTTGGATCATCAAGAGGTAATTCCTTCAACACTTTGGACTTCGATTTTGTGTTGAAATAGGATGTTTTGGACGTTATAATCATGATATATGAAGGGATATGTATATGATTATGAGTTTGTATAAGGATTCATTGGATTATTGAGAGATTATTCAAAACACTTTGGAAATCGAGTTGGAATTGGGGATTTTCGACTAATTGATGTTTTAATCACATTTTGGATATTCATAACGGATTATTGATCGTATTGGAGTTGTTTTGTTGGTTTGAAACACTTCTTGGGGATTTGATATTGGTATATCGAGGTTTGATTGTAAACAATCGGAGTTTGGATACTACGTGTTTGATTTAATGCCTCTATGGACTTGGTTTAGTCGTATCGACGTTTTGAGTTTGTTATATTCGTGTTTGATTCGTATATTGAGCGGATTGTTGGTAATTGTATTATTTAAGGTTGTTCGAGCGACCGATAACTCATTGGGGCGTTGTTCGTGGACGGACATTCTTCATCGTTGTTGAGTAAGTTGATTCTTACTCGGTTAAAGGATACTCATTCCTTTTGTTGTTGATTGCTCATAATCATAATTCATTCATCATAATATTAATCATTTTGAGACTTGTAATTGTCGAATAATCATTTCATTCACGAGCAGCGGTTCCAAATCATTTCATTGGGTTATCAATCACGTCACTATTACTTTCATATCGGTGAGTCATCTTGGCCTAGTCTAATTATTATTCATTGATATTCATCATGGTCATTTTCGTTCATGTGACCTTAGGGTTCATATTGCGTGGCGGGTGTGGGCGTGTGGAATTTTTAGTCGGGCACACGATGGTCATGTATTGGGTTCACCGATACATCGGACCGTGCACACAGTAACGCTTACCTCCGTGAGACTAATTAGGTACAAGGACGGGTGTGTCCGGTCATTCGTCTTGTACACTTGCACGAGAACATTACGGGCGTACTATGATACTCCTCTTGTGAAATTCATAATTAAGAATATTTCATAACTTGATTAATTCATGATTGTGTAATTTCAACTCTTGAGGATTGTTACGTATGGCCCGGCCCGTTTGGGGATTTTGTTTTTCAGTGCAGGCAAGGCAAAGGCACGGGAGAACACGGCGTCGAGGAGTCAGTGATACTAGAAAGGGCCCGATCTGTCGATCTGTTTGATCATTTATGTTTCCTTTATTTATTCCGCTGCAGACATTCCGTTTGAATACTCGTTTCATTCAGTGTTGTGTATTTTATCGTCATATAAGATACACATGTATTCTATTTTATCCTGGGTGTGTTGTATGAAACTCCTCATCGGAGTAATTAATGTTGTAATGTGGTTCGGTACTGCATTCACCCTGTGTAATTCATTCATTTTCATCCGCCTGGTGGGTCCCAGTTGGGGGTCCACGGCACTGTAATATTCGCCTAGTTTGGGGTGTTACAGCAATAACAAAACAATTAATATATATATATATATATATATATATTAAATTATTACCATTCTCAATGTTAAGCTGCGGGAATATAGAATTTGTAATAACTGGAGATCGAATACTAAAAATGTTACCGTTAGTTATAACATTCAACGGTAATTCGCCACTCAGATTGTTGGAAACTCTACTCCTTTTTCTAGCAGAACTCGTCCCCTCGTTATACAATGTGTAATATCCGCATTTTTCTTTCCCTCGTAATTGTATTTCCGGTGTAATTCTCGATTTTAGTGACCTTCGTGTATCCTTCAGTGTAATTTTTCCGTTATCTTTTGATCTGATTCTCGTAATTGTTGTGCGGAACCGCCGTTTCGGGGTTGCCGTGGATTCATTGTATGCTATGATGCGTTTTGAGGTGTTCCGTTTGACGTTTCGTTCATAATCCGGTATTTTGGGTCGTTTATATTCTGTATCTAGCGCACGCTAAATTTCCTGTATAGCGCACGCTAGAAATCCATTAGTAGCGCACGCTACGTTTAATTCGTAGCGCACGCTAACGATTTAGCCCTGGGAGTGGCAGTTTAACTCCCAGGCCTCTGGACTATCGGATTAGTGCACGCTATATTGTCTAGCGCACGCTAATGTCGGGAGACTAGCGCACGTTAAGTTGTTCAGTAGCGCGCGCTAGTGTGACTGTCGATCGGGCGATTTACTCCGAGCTCAATCGGATGCTAGTTAGCGCACGCTATCTTTGGTATAGGTAGCGCACGCTACGGGTCGTGAGGTTTGGGCGGTTAGCTCTTTGGACTCGGTGATGTTCGGGTAGCGCACGCTATTGGTCGATAGCGCGCTACCGAGAGGTTATTAGCGCCACGCTCTGTTGGTATAGGTAGCGCACGCTAACGGCCAAAAACAGCCACGGGTGGGGCGCTAACGGGAGGGTTTGTAACCTATCCGTTAGCGCACGCTAACCTTGAGGTCTTAGCGTGCGCTAACACTCCCCAACTATATAAACCGAGGAGTTGACCGAAATAATCACAAAATCTCATTTCTTCCTCTTTCCGCGGCTGACTCGAGAGACGATTTGAGGCGATTTTCTTCCCCAATCACTTGAGAGATTCTTGTGCTTGAGTTCTTGGTGTAAGACTAACATCATCCACTTGTGTTTCTCATCCTAAATCCAAGGTAATCTCTTAGAACCCTACTTTTGGATAATTTGGGGTTTTGGGATTTTCTTCCGATCCGTTCCGTTTCGTTGATGGATTCATGATGAATATGATTATTCTTGTTGGTATTCTTAGTTTCCCTACGGATTCATGGTATATTTCGTGATTTTTACGGAATCGAGAGGGTTCGGTTGTGGTCCGCCCTCGTTGTTGTTTATATACGAATATACATGAATCGTAGGCGGGTTTCGGGAGTATTCCATTTCCATAATCGTTTAGAAGTGGTTGTGATTGTGCTATTCAAATCGTTAGGTTCATTTCCGCCGGTTCCTTGCGGTCGTGTTCAACTCTTCCGTTCCGTTCGTGTCATCGTCTAATTAATCGAGGCAAGTATCCTTATGAACTTACAGTCTTGACATAGTAGTATTGTATGAGAAGCGTGTGTGTGTGTATGCTCACTACGGGTTAGACAGACGGGGTCTCGGTAGGGTTCACGAAGGCCGTGGACCGCGAGCTTGCTTTTAACCATCGTGGGTTAGATCCGACGGGGTCTCGGCGGGGATCCACGAAGGCGTGGGTCCGCGGTTAATTGTGGTGCATTTTTACAAATGTGGTTTGATCATTGGCATTTAGGAAATGAGCGTTTTGGAATCTATGATTTCTTGATGGCATGCATTACTATATGTGTAAGATGTAAAATGTTCATTTGGTTACTTGTACTAGCGTAATTGCTAACCCCTCAGGACCCGTTTTGGGAAATTCGTTTTATGAATTTCAGTCGTTCATCGAGGCAATGAGCTGGACCAAGATACGGATGATGGCCGTGCGTGATGATGGTGCACGAGTGATGTTTTAGTGTCTTTTACCTTTTTGTCTTTTGTGATTATGAACTAATAGTTGTACTCGAGTACTTAAGGGTTCTTGTTCGTTTGAATTGTATTGTTGCTTATTATGTTGTGTTGGATGATGTTGTTATATTGGCCGGTTGAACCGGTGGATTGTTCATTTTGCGTCTTTATGACGTGGTGTTATTTATCGTTTACGTGAGTCGTTGTGTATGATCTTTGTTCGGCTGGTGGGTCCCATATAGGGATTCACGGCGGCTAATATACCTCGGATATCCGGGGTGTTACTGAAAATGGTATCGAGCGCTCTAGGTTTATGGATACCTAGGCTTGTTGGTTTATTGGTTGTGGTGTTGTTTGGTTTTGCACATCATCGTCAGGCTGCCATGATTAGGTACTACCGGTGTCCGTAAGTTTTCCTTCCTCATTCATTAATTCCTTGTATCGTACCCTTGATTCTCGACTTGTAATTGTTCTTTTCTTGTCTTGATCCTCGTATGGCTTTTGCTACTTATTTAACTCCGGTATGGATGCTGGAAGAGGTCGTGGTCGCGGTCGTGGTCGTGGGCGGCGGGGACGTGGGCGGCCGGTGGGCGGCCACGTCACGATCTTGAGGCCGCGTGCAGCGGACCGTCATAGCCATGCTTCTTCTCGGGAGTGTGCCGATCTTGGTATTGCGGCCGTTATGCAACAGATGGTGAACCAAATGGCGGCAATAGCTCAGCGGTTCGTAACCCGGATCAAGCCCATGCTAATCGGGCGGAGCGGACCGTTGGCTCCAAGATGTCATCAAGATGCACCCTCCTCGGTTTTCGGGAGCTTGGACCCGATTGGCTGGGAAGGGTGGATCAAGGAGATGTCTAAGGTCTTCGTTGCCACTAACTGTCCCGAGGACCGTAAAGTCCCTATTGCTCAATATTTTCTCACTGGGGACGCTACGGACTGGTGGGAGGCCGTTGGGCCCAAAGACCATGCTGCTACGTGGGCTGAGTTTCAAGAGTTGATGGAGACTGAATATTGCCGTGGCGATCGGACAGGCTCGGGTACATGCTTTTTATGATGCTCAACCACGGGATATCCCCGTAGCTCAAGCTATTGCTGATTTTAACAAAGAGTTGGGTTATGTGAAGACCCAAGTTGTCGAGGAGAGTGACAAGATTTTCCATTTCTCCAGACGGATGAAGTTGCCGATTCGGGACTATATGTCGGGGCTCGTATGCACTACATTGAAGGATTATCAGAGTAGGGCCCTTGCTTATGATATGTCGGTGACGGCGAGTGAGGCGGCCCGCGAGAGTAAGCGAAGTCCAGGAACTTTTCGGGCCACAAGAGTGGGGGTCAGCAGAGATCCCAATCTGCTAACTTCCCCGCCGGCGGTGGTCCAGCTCGTTCCGCTGGGGGTCCTCGTGGAACTACCAGTGCTCCTTTTCGTGATGTGAAGTGTTTCAATTGTGGTCGTACGGGCCACATAAGTCGTGTTTGTCCGAACCCTTTGCTGACGTGTAATCAGTGTGGCCAGTCAAGGTCACAAGGCTGCTTTCTGTGCCGAGAGAGAGAAAATTCTTGGTGCCCGGGCTTCCATTCCAGCGCCTAGGGAACTAAGTGTGAATCAGGGATCGTTTGTTCCTCAGTCTCCGCCGAGTGCTAGTCGGGGGAGAGGTCGGGGTCAGCCCTCTAAGGGGGGAGCTTCCAGTGTCGGCTCCGCCCACCCGCGTGTCTATGAGATGCGGAGAGCCGATGATCCAGCGGCTACCGTAGCGACAGGTACCGTTTATATTCTTTCTCATCCTGTCAGTGTGCTTTTTGATTCTGGTGCTACGCATTCGTTCATATCTCGGGATTGTGTGCGCCGTTTGAATCTCGACCGTTTGACGCCTTGTGAGCCCTTCATCGTTAAGCTTCCTAGCGGTGATAGGATCGTTGGTGATCAGGAGGTTCGAGACTGTTCTGTGCTTATTTGTGAGAGGACTTGGCCCTCTAATCTTATTGTTGTGAGTATCGAGGGTGAGGATTTGATTCTTGGTGATGATTGGCTCGAGCGGCATGGTGCAATCATGAACTACCGCACGAGAATCATCACCATGTTGTCCGATGATGGCACCGAGCACTCTTTCGCCGGGCGAAAGAGGGGGAACCAGAACTCGTTATTAACGCCTTGAAGGCGATGAAACTCTGCGAAAGGGATGTATTGGTTATTGGTGCTATGCCTTGAAGGCGGAGAGTGGTGGAGTCGAGCTTTCGTCGATTCCAATCGTTAATGAATTTCCGATGTTTTCTGACGAGTTCAGGATTGCCACCGGATCGAGAGGTCGAGTTCACTATAGAGTTAGAGCGGGTGCGGCTCTATTTCGAAGCGCCCTATCGCATGGCACCTTCGAGAGATGTCCGAGTTGAAGAAGCGGTTGAGTGAGCTTCTTGAGTCGGGGTATGTTCGACCGAGCGCCTCGCCTTGGGGCGCACCGGTCTGTTTGTCGGAAGAAGGATGGTTCACTACGTTTGTGTATCGACTATCGCGAACTAAACAAGGTGACCATCAAGAACAAGTATCCTTTGCCGAGAATTGATGACTTGTTCGATCGATTGCGAGGAGCTGCGGTATTCTCGAAAATTGATTTGAAATCGGGATACTATCGGCTCGGGTGAGAGAGTCCGATGTGCGAAAGCGGCCTTTCGGACGAGGTACGGACATTATGAGTTCGTAGTCATGCCTTTCGGGTTAACTAATGCGCGGCGGTGTTCATGCAATTGATGAACAAAGTTTTTATCGAGTATTTGGATAAGTGCGTCGTCGTCTTTATTGACGATATTCTTGTTTATTCGAGGAATGAGGAAGAGCATGCCCATCATTTGCGGATAGTGTTGGACATTTTAAGGACCGAGCAACTCTATGCAAAGTTCTCGAAATGTGAGTTCTGGTGAAGGAAGTGATGTTTTTAGGTCACGTGATTTCAGCCGAGGGGGTTCATGTGGATCCGCTGAAGATTGAGGCCGTATTGGATTGGGCACCGCCCAATAATGTGAAGGAGCTCCGTAGTTTCTTGGGTTTAGCTGGCTACTACCGTAGGTTCGTCGAGGGTTTCTCGAAACGGCTCGACCACTTACACAGGTGCTCCGAAATCTGAGAAGTTAAATGCGGAATGACGAGAGGCGATCGAGTTTTGAGGCTCAAGAAGCGTTTGACTTGATTTTGGCGTTGCCATGTGGCAACGAGGGTTTTGCCGTTTATAGCGATGCTTGGTCGTGGTCTTGGGTGTGTATTAATGCGGACGGCAAGACCATTGCCTATGCGTCGAGACAGTTGAGGCCGTATGGTGAACTACCTACTCATGATTTGGAATTAGCGGTCGTTTTGCGCTCAATATTTTGCGTCACTAACTTTTCGGCTCCACATTTCATATTTTTACTGATAATAAAAGTATGTAATACATAATTAAAAAGAGAGCGTTGAATATGAGGCAGAGGAGGTGGTTAGAGTTGATTAAGGATTATGACCTCGAAATCCTCTATCATCCGGGCAAGGCGAACGTTGTGGCCGACGCCTTGAGCCGGAAACCAGTTGCGTTGCGAACGCTTGAGATCCTTACATCTCAATCTGAGCTTCGGAGGGCTTTGATCGAGTTAGATGTTGAGGTCTTGTTGCCGGGAGCCGTCGGGCAACTTCGTGCTTTAGAGATTTCGTCGTCTTTGATCGATGAAATTAAGCTGAAGCAGTTAGAGGATCCGATGATTACTCAAATCCGAGAGAACGTTCTTAAAGGAAAGTCTCCTGGATTTGTGATTCACGAGGATGGTGTTTTGAGATTCCAGAGTCGGCTTTGTGTGCGAACGACTCGAGTTGAGGCGAGTATTTTACAGAGGCCCATGCTACACCTTATTCCGTTCATCCCGTACGAGTAAGATGTACAAGGACACGAGGAGAAATTCTCGTGGAATGATATGAAGGATGAGGTCACACGGTTTGTAGCTAGATGTTTGACTTGTCGGTGTCAAAATCGAACACCGAGAGACCGGGCAGGTTATTGCGGTCACTTCCGTTCGGAATGGAAATGGGAAGATATATCGATGGATTTCGTTACGAGTTTGCCGAGATCGAGTCGGGCATGAATATGGTATGGGTGATTGTTGATCGCTGACCAAGTCGGCACATTTTACGGGCATCAAGGACACTTGGGGCCGGAGAAGTAGCTCGTGTGTTTATTGCGCGGTCGTGAGACTTCACGGTACTCAAGTCTATTATTTCGGATCGTGACGGCCGCTTTGTATCGCACTTCGGCGGGCGGTGCATAAGGCGTTAGGTACCGGTTGCGTTTGAGTACCTCTTTTCATCCCAGACGGATGGGCGGTCGGACGCACTATCCAGACGTTCGAGGACTTGTTGCGTGCACATGCTCTCGATTGGAGTAGTAGTGGGAGGATCATTTGCCGCTGATCAATTCACGTATAACAATAGTTGGCACGCGTCGATTCGGATGGCACCGTATGAGGCACTTTACGGGCGGCGATGTCGATCACTGATTTGTTGGAATGAGGCGTCCGATTTGGTTGGGACCGAGCCGGATGTCGTTTTAGAGACGAGGCGGAAGGTAGAGTTAATTCGGGAACGGATGTTGGCGCCCAGTCGGCGAAGTCGTATGCCGGACGTCCGTCGTCGACCCTTGGAATTCGAGGTGGGAGACCACGTTTTGCTAAAGGTGTCGCCGACGAAGGGAGTTTTTCGTTTTGGGAAGAAAGGAAGTTGAGTCGAGATTTATCGGCCCCTTGAGATCCTCGAGCGAGTAGGTGGGTTGGCATACCGTTTGGCGTTACCTCGGCCTTGAGTCATGTTCATAGCGTTTTCCATGTTTCCCGATTGAGGAAATATGTCCTGATCCTAGTCACATCATCGATTATGGAGAGATTGATGTCGCCGAAGATGTTACTTTCAAGAGCGCCCTTTGAGGATTTTGGAGCATCGTGAGAAACGATTGAGGCATAAGACCATACCTTTGGTCAAGGTGCGGTGGTCGAGACACGGTGTCGAGGAGGCAACTTGGGAAACCGAGGATAGCATGCGTGCTAGGTACCCCGAGTTGTTTGTTCCTTAAGTTTCGGGACGAAACTTATTTTTAGAGGGTAGAATGTAATATCCGCATTTTCTTTCCCTCGTAATTGTATTTCGGTGTAATTCTCGATTTTAGTGACCTTCGTGTATCCTTGAAGGTAATTTTCCGTTATCTTTTGATCGATTCGTAATTGTTGTGCGGAACCGCCGTTTGATTCTTGTGGATTCATTGTATCTATGATGCGTTTTGAGGTGTTAGTTTGACGTTTCGTTCATAATCCGGTATTTTGGGTCGTTTATATTACGTATCTAGCGCACGCTAAATTTCTGTATAGCGCACGCTAGAAATCCATTAGAAGCGCACGCTACGTTTAATTAAAGCGCACGCTAACGATTTAGCCACAGGAGTGGCGGTTTAACTCCCGTGCCTGCGGACTATCGGATTAGCGCACGCTATATTGTCTAGCGCACGCTAATGTCGGGAGACTAGCGCACGTTAAGTTGTTGATGGCGCGCTAGTGTACCGTCGATCGGGCGGATTTACTCCGAGCTCAATCGGATGCTAGTTAGCGCACGCTTCTGCCGGTATAGGTAGCGCACGCTACGGGTCGTGTGAGGTTTGGGCGGTTGGCTCTGGACTCGGTGATGTTCGGGTAGCGCACGCTATTGGTCGATAAGCGCGCGCTACCGAGAGGTTATTAGCGCACGCTTCTGTGGTATAGGTAGCGCACGCTAACGGCAAAACACAGCTTCGGATCGGGGCTAACAGAGGGTTTGTAACCTATCCGTTAGCGCACGCTAACCTTGAGGTCTTAGCGTGCTCTAACACTCCACAGCTATATAAACCGGGGAGTTGACCGAAATAATCACAAAATCTCATTTCTTCCTCTTTCCGCGGACGACTCCGAGAGACGATTTGAGGCGATTTTCTTCCCCAATCACTTGAGAGATTCTTGTGCTTGAGTTCTTGGTGTAAGACTAACATCATCCACTTGTGTTTCTCATCCTAAATCCAAGGTAATCTCTTAGAACCCTACTTTTGGATAATTTGGGGTTTTGGGATTTTCTTCCGATCCGTTCCGTTTCGTTGATGGATTCATGATGAATATGATTATTCTTGTTGGTATTCTTAGTTTCCCTACGGAATCATGGTATATTTCGTGATTTTTACGGAATCGAGAGGTTCGGTTGTGGTCGCCCTCGTTGTTGTTTATATACGAATATACATGAATCGTAGGCGGGTTTTCGGGGGTATTCCATTTCCATAATCGTTTAGAAGTGGTTGTGAGTGTGCTATTCAAATCGTTAGGTTCATTTTCGTCGGTTCCATGCGGTCGTGTTCAACTCTTCCGTTAGTTCGTGTCATCGTCTAATTAATCGAGGCAAGTATCCTTATGAACTTACGGTCTTGACATAGTAGTTTTGTATGAGAAACTGTGTGTGTGTGTATGCTCACTACGGGTTAGACCCGACGGGTCTCGGTAGGGTTCCACGAAGGCCGTGGACCGCGAGCTTGCTTTTAACCAGCATGGGTTAGATCCGGGGGTCTCGGCGAGGATCCACGAAGGCGTGGGTCCGCGGTTAATTGTGGTGCATTTTTACAAATGTGGTTTGATCATTGGCATTTCCGGAAATGAGCGTTTTGGAATCTATGATTTCTTGATGGCATGCATTACTATATGTGTAAGATGTAAAATGTTCATTTGGTTACTTGTACTAGCGTAATTGCTAACCCCTCTGGGGACCCATTTTGGGGAAATTCGTTTTATGAATTTCAGTCGTTCATCGAGACGAGCTGCCTGGACCAAGATACACGGATGATGGCCGTGCGTGATGATGGTGCACGAGTGATGTTTTAGTGTCTTTTACCTTTTTGTCTTTTGTGATTATGAACTAATAGTTGTACTCGAGTACTTAAGGGGTTCTTGTTCGTTTGAATTGTATTGTTGCTTATTATGTTGTGTTGGATGATGTTGTTATATTGACCGGTTGAACCGGGTGGATTGTTCTGTTTTGCGTCTTTATGACGTGGTGTTATTTTATCGTTTCTGTGAGTCGTTGTGTATGATGCTGTTCAGCCTGGTGGGTCCCATATAGGGATTCACGGCGCTGTAATATACCTCGGATATCCTGGGGGTGTTACACAATGGAGCGCGATTCCCTAATTTCAAAGACTTACGACGTCCTGTATACATTAAATAACTACACAAATATAATAAATTAATCATCTATCCATACAAATTTGTAGTAAATCATTTTATACGCATTTTATATTTTTAGTATACAAATTTCATATTGTAAAATAAATTAATAATATTCAGCAAGAAGAAGATACTGCGCACAATCAGGGGAAAAGATTACACTTAAAATTATTTATTGAATAGTGAGTCGGTATTTTTTTTCTATCTCAGTAATTATTAATTATGAATAAAATAATTTTTATTTTATTGTATGAATAATAAAAGAAATATAGAGATATTTTTATTATAATATACATAATATATAATATAAGAAACAAAAAAAAAAATGGGACAGAAAATGGCGGTGGGCAGGTGGCGTTCTTATCTGATGAAATCCACTGCTCGGCCCAATAGATAAAAAACGCTTAGCGTTTCTTTTCATTTTGACAACCGCTTAGGGTTTTTTTCTTTCATTTTGACAACAGCTTAAAGTTTTTTCTTTAAATAAATTGTTTGGTTCCGGAAAACCCTAGCCGTCACTTTATCCGTTCATTTCCGAAAAACACGAAATACTCTCTCACATCTTCCTCTTGCAACCTACCTGCTTATTCTCTCTGATTCTTATCCTTCCCTCTTGCCACCGCCACCATTTTTCATTTCAATTTTAAAAATAAGTTCTTACGGTTGATTTTTACTGAATTAATCTTTTAATTTCTCGATCCACTGAAACCCGATGATGGATAAATTTTTTGTTTATTTCAACATATTCGATTTTTCATTTCCCTTCGGTAAAGTGTAAGCACGGTTGATTATCACGGTGCCATTCTTCTACGACGATAAGATCTTCCGTGATGCACATTTTGTAATTTTTATTTCACGATCTATTTTTTTTTCCTTCTCAAATTGATGATTTATATAATTTTTGTTTTTTTCAACATGCTCAATTTTTCATTTCAATTCGTTAATAAGGGCGTACGATTGATATTTACGGAAACGTTCATCTACGACTGTAAGAACCTGCGCTTCATTCATCTTCTAAATTTTATTTCTCTATATAAATTATTATTTAACTGATTTATATAAGTATTTTTTATTTCTGGATCCAGATCTGATGATTATCCAGCAGATCTGAGTATTTGAAGACGACGGAATTCAGTAAATTATTCCGGTAATATCTGTCAAAATACTTCTGAATTTAGTATATTATTTGCTTAATAATTTTTTATTTATAAAATTTTTATTTATGTCTTGACCAGATCTGGCGTAAATAATGATGGAAATTTCATTTTAAAGCTGTATTTTTAATTTAAGCGGATTAGTATATTATTTGCTTAATAATTTATTATTTATAAAATTTTTATTCATATCTTCACCAAATATGGGAGAAAAAATGATGGAAATAGGATTTTTTGAATATGTATTATCGAACTCGATCCAGCAGAAAATACAGAGATAATTGTTTATTTTATTTATTTATTATTATTGAATATCATAACTCCGCACCGCAGCAACGCCAGTAATTTTTTCATAATTTTTTTTTTTGAATTTTCAGTGTGTCAGTCTGTGCACTGATTCTGGTTACGAAAAGTTCGATCTAAGAAAAAAAAATGGGAACAGAAGAAATTTTGACGGAGCTTCTCGGCGTTGAAATGGAGCTTCAGGATGTTCAAGGTACATTTCTCTGTTTTTTTTTTCATTTTTTTTGTTTGGCTTTTATTTGCTTTGGCTTTTTAATTAAATCACATTTTTATAACATTTTTAGTATACATATGTAGTGGAATCCCAATAGACATATAATATACTTCAAGGAGGTCAGTTTCTAATTGAACACGGCATTTTCCAACAGGTTTCCCAATTATAATGAACTGAAATATAATAAAAAAATTTGTAAACGAAAATATTGAACGGAAATCCATATGTTGAATACTGTTGCTTTCTGACTGAAATACCATGGCCCTTATGTTACACTTAAAATCATATATCTAAGCTGGTTTTCACTTTAAGTTTTTTATGTTGCTTGAGAAATAAATGTAATTTATGTGTTTATCCTTTTAAGATACTAACAAAATTCTTTTACTATCAATTGCGAGGCTAATCCGGAGATACACAAACGGTTTAATCCACGGTGGATTCAAAGGACTGTAAAATTTGCATCAAAGGTATTGTAATATTCGAACAAATAATTACAACAAATAATTATAAATTACGTAACTTTGATAACAACTAACTCTTTGAGACTGGTGTCTTGATTTTTTGTTCTCAAATTTAATACAATCTGTGATAGACTGTAAAATAGAAGTAAGAGTTAAACATTTAATAATCAAACAATACATAAGATAAGATAGAATTGCTTATAACAATTCATTACCTTTGTTGTACTTTCGTGAATATTAATCTCCCTATAACGATTGGCAGATGATGAATAGAACTTGAAATATGAGTTCAGTAGTGGGGTATTACTTCATAGGATATATGTATAATGGATGCGTAAAGAAAGTATACGATGGCACCTAAATACCTGGTTATTATTTATACTGAATATGGTATGCTTTATAGGATAAACCCAAATCTCTGGATTTTTAAAATCTGAAGATTAATAGTTATCCAATCTGTTTAATAGTTATCCAATCTGTTTAAAATTCTTAGTTTGTTAAGATAATTATGTAGATTATTATTATCCGATGAAAATACATATTTGCACTCATATTTAATAAATCGATTATCAAGATTATTCCATAATTTTAGCTAACAAATCAATATCTAAATTAACAAATTGATTATCTGTTTATTATTTATATTGAATATATTATGCTTATCCGATGAAAATACATATTTGCACTCATATTTAATAAATCGATTATCAAGATTATTCCATAATTTTAGCTAACAAATCAATATCTAAATTAACAAATTGATTATACATTTATTATTTATATTGAATATATTATGCTAGATAGGATAAACACAAATATGTGGATTTGCAAAATCTTAAGAATAATAGATATCCAACTCGTATTAAATTCTAGATTTGTTAAGATAATTATAAAAATTATTATCTGATCAAAATATATCACTAAATTGTTTACTGAAAATGGCGACAATTAAATTACGACCAACAATACATGACTTGGAGTTGTTAGTATCATCTTTGAAAAGTTGGATATCTTTGGACTCGAATTCGTTACAAAGTTTATTCCAATATGTATTATTCAAATATAGAATGTAATTTGGTAGGCTGTTATTGTAAATAAATATTTATATGTAATTTATTTATCGTAACGAATTCGAGTCTGGAAATCGCTCAAGCCGTATGCATTGTAACACCCCAAATCCTCCTGGGAATATTACACGCCGTAAACCCTTCTCACAAGGATTTACCAGGCTAAGCACAATTTCCACGTCATTCCAAAAATGCCAAAAAGACCGATGACTGTAGTATTTTCCATAACTCACAAAATTATTTGAAAACACCCAATTACCGTCAAGACGATCAGGGCCAAAAACTCGGTTAAGGGAATCGGTTTTTGAAATCAAACTCAGTTGGCATAAAGCCGAAAGCCATTTGAAAGAACTCACGCAGCGGATAGAAATACATTCCAAGATACATATACATCAATAATGATATACACAACAAAATACACGATTCCCCAACAGTATGCCATAGCGGTATAAATGCGGTATCCTCGCCTCACGACCGCAACCATCAAAGTCCTCAATACCTGAAAAACAAGTCCCACAACGGGGTCAGCAATAATGTCCGACAAATAACCGCAAGTACATAAACATAAATATTCACATGCCATGCATCATGAGAATAATAACCTCAACGATAACCTTACCACCTCCGGTAATCCAACGATTCTCGTCAAAATCCCAATATCACGATAATACCATAAAAATCCCAGTATCACAACAATACCATATAATACCTCAATACCGAATACTTTCTCGTACATAATCCTCTATGTACGATTACCATAAAATATACCTCTATCCGGACGTCCTTTCGAAATGCATACCATAGACCAAGAATATCAAAAATGACATCAACCATATCCGAATACTACAATCTTCCCAAGATTGTCCAAGTATCTCAACAATCATCAACTGTGCATTCTAATCCTTTTAGAACATCACTGAACATTCGTCAATATGCAATACAACATAAAATACTTATGAAATGTACATGGAATTACTCATCAAAACATTACAACCGAACAAGTAAACACTTGCCTCAAATAGCCGGGTCGGTAAAGCAAATCAGTCCCGAGGTTCGATTCCCACACCTTGACAAAATATTTATATCCCGATATCAATAACAGTATACTACGACATTCGATTTCCATGATCAACGGCTATCCCAATTTTATAATTTTATTTTCCTCTTTCTCAAAAGTGATGATCCGAACTTTAACAAGTTCATTACTAAAACTTCAGAATATTATTTTAAATATAAAAATAATATTCAATATTTCTCGGTTGTATTTATGATATAACCATTATTTGATCGAATAAAAACTTCGTACTATTTAAACACGAAAAATATTCCAAAGTCATCAATTTTGAAAACTTATGATTTTCATATGGAAAAATATTAATAATCATAGTTATTAAATTTTCCATCCTTAAACACAAATATAAGGTATTCAACCCGTTCGATACAAACGAAAAATATAGAGCTGACTCGGTAATGTATTGATAAATACAGGTGTCTAAACCTTTCATAAAAATCAAAATAAAAACTGATTTGTGATAACATGTATCTCTGGTACAAATTTCATGAAACTTTATCAAAAATAGACTTGCAGGTTCAAAGATATACGTATTCAAACTAGACAACTCGATCAACTTCAAAAGAAATGTTGCTGGAAGTGACTGAAAATAACAGGGCTGACTCACTATAAAACAGTTCATACTAACAAGGTATTCTGACTCAATACCTATAGTCCAAATAAGATTTATACTTATATGAATTTTCTTTATAATATGCTAGAGATGTAATCGTAAAATAACTTACATATTGAGAGATAATCGAGTTCAATTGAGGCAACCCAGACTGGAATTTACAGATTCTCTGGAGAGTTTCATCAAACAGCTACCGGGCGTCTCCTGGAAAAGGCTGCTCTGACTCGCTGAGTATTTGAGCATTTTGGAGGATATACAAATCTCTAATGTAGTATATAAACGTGTGTCCTTTAAGTAGTGTAAATTTTCTACATGTATAGATAAGTTTTATGGGACACGCTTAAAGGTAAGGCCACTCTTTCCGGGTTCAAAGTCACCTAGTTGGTCAAGACAGCATCATGACTAGGCATTATGAGTGACGACCCGTGCCTCGGTCGCGCGGGATTCTCGGACGCCTGTCGGGCGCTGACGCACGCAGTGACGCACGGTGCCCGACAGCTGACAGTCTTCCACTAATTCGATCATAACTTCTTCGTCCGAACTCCGATTGGCTCGTCGTTTGAACCGTTGGAAAGCTAACTCAAATATACATAATACTGTTAATTTTCAGAATTTTTTAGCATCCCAAAAATTCGTGGTGATTTTTCAAAGTTGATACTTGTCCACGAAACCTCCGAGAAAATGTCCAATCTCGTCTCTACTAACGTTTCTGGTATCCCTTTATTATTTTAAATGTTCCAAGACCAGAAATGTATCTCCAATACATTCAAATAAATTTACAAGTCCTGTATTTAGTCGGTATGTATTCCTAAAATTCAGGATATTACATACTACCCCCCTTAAAAATAAGTTTCGTCCTCGAAACTTGCAATCCTCTTACAAACAACCGTTTAATCAGAAAATCCAATATCACCAAAAGTAAACAATCATTATCGAACAATTGGAACAATATACTTACAGGTCTGTGAAGTCGATGATCTCCCGTGATACTAGCATATGACACCATTTCAAAAATCTCGACACAAAAAGAGTGCAAAACAGAATCAATCACAATTTGAAAACAATTGGTCTCCGCCAAGACCACAATAAGTTTAGAGCACTGTCGAGTTTTGTGGGATCTGTGACGCTGTGTCTCCTCACCTAAAGCGCATGAGCCGCTCCTTGTCACATGCACGTATCACCGGCGTTCCACTCCACATCGAAAGCCGCACATTGCACGTGCCTCGCACCGGCGTTCACTTCCCGATTGAAGCCGCACATTGCACATGACCACGGCACCGGCGTTCACTCCCTGCCTCGTCGGTCTCGGGAACACCAACAATCCCCAAACCCACACATCACCACGACAGTACTCAAAAATCATACAGTTCCAAAACATCACAAATATCACGCTACTACCACATCGGTAGAGCCACATAACACACATGCCCGGTTATCACAAAACCTTGGGCTCTGATACCATATTTGTAACACCCCAAATCCTCCTGGGAATATTACACGCCGTAAACCCTTCTCACAAGGATTTACCAGGCTAAGCACAATTTCCACGTCATTCCAAAAATGCCAAAAAGACCGATGACTGTAGTATTTTCCATAACTCACAAAATTATTTGAAAACACCCAATTACCGTCAAGACGATCAGGGCCAAAAACTCGGTTAAGGGAATCGGTTTTTGAAATCAAACTCAGTTGGCATAAAGCCGAAAGCCATTTGAAAGAACTCACGCAGCGGATAGAAATACATTCCAAGATACATATACATCAATAATGATATACACAACAAAATACACGATTCCCCAACAGTATGCCATAGCCAGTATCGTACGGTATCCTCGCCTCACGACCGCAACCATCAAAGTCCTCAATACCTGAAAAACAAGTCCCACAACGGGGTCAGCAATAATGTCCGACAAATAACCGCAAGTACATAAACATAAATATTCACATGCCATGCATCATGAGAATAATAACCTCAACGATAACCTTACCACCTCCGGTAATCCAACGATTCTCGTCAAAATCCCAATATCACGATAATACCATAAAAATCCCAGTATCACAACAATACCATATAATACCTCAATACCGAATACTTTCTCGTACATAATCCTCTATGTACGATTACCATAAAATATACCTCTATCCGGACGTCCTTTCAAATGCATACCATAGACCAAGAATATCAAAATGACATCAACCATATCCGAATACTACAATCTTCCCAAGATTGTCCAAGTATCTCAACAATCATCAACTGTGCATTCTAATCCTTTTAGAACATCACTGAACATTCGTCAATATGCAATACAACATAAAATACTTATGAAATGTACATGGAATTACTCATCAAAACATTACAACCGAACAAGTAAACACTTGCCTCAAATAGCCGGGTCGGTAAAGCAAATCAGTCCCGAGGTTCGATTCCCACACCTTGACAAAATATTTATATCCCGATATCAATAACGTTATACTACGACATTCGATTTCCATGATCAACGGCTATCCCAATTTTATAATTTTATTTTCCTCTTTCTCAAAAGTGATGATCCGAACTTTAACAAGTTCATTACTAAAACTTCAGAATATTATTTTAAATATAAAAATAATATTCAATATTTCTCGGTTGTATTTATGATATAACCATTATTTGATCGAATAAAAACTTCGTACTATTTAAACACGAAAAATATTCCAAAGTCATCAATTTTGAAAACTTATGATTTTCATATGGAAAAATATTAATAATCATAGTTATTAAATTTTCCATCCTTAAACACAAATATAAGGTATTCAACCCGTTCGATACAAACGAAAAATATAGAGCTGACTCGGTAATGTATTGATAAATACAGGTGTCTAAACCTTTCATAAAAATCAAAATAAAAACTGATTTGTGATAACATGTATCTCTGGTACAAATTTCATGAAACTTTATCAAAAATAGACTTGCAGGTTCAAAGATATACGTATTCAAACTAGACAACTCGATCAACTTCAAAAGAAATGTTGCTGGAAGTGACTGAAAATAACAGGGCTGACTCACTATAAAACAGTTCATACTAACAAGGTATTCTGACTCAATACCTATAGTCCAAATAAGATTTATACTTATATGAATTTTCTTTATAATATGCTAGAGATGTAATCGTAAAATAACTTACATATTGAGAGATAATCGAGTTCAATTGAGGCAACCCAGACTGGAATTTACAGATTCTCTGGAGAGTTTCATCAAACAGCTACCGGGCGTCTCCTGGAAAAGGCTGCTCTGACTCGCTGAGTATTTGAGCATTTTGGAGGATATACAAATCTCTAATGTAGTATATAAACGTGTGTCCTTTAAGTAGTGTAAATTTTCTACATGTATAGATAAGTTTTATGGGACACGCTTAAAGGTAAGGCCACTCTTTCCGGGTTCAAAGTCACCTAGTTGGTCAAGACAGCATCATGACTAGGCATTATGAGTGACGACCCGTGCCTCGGTCGCGCGGGATTCTCGGACGCCTGTCGGGCGCTGACGCACGCAGTGACGCACGGTGCCCGACAGCTGACAGTCTTCCACTAATTCGATCATAACTTCTTCGTCCGAACTCCGATTGGCTCGTCGTTTGAACCGTTGGAAAGCTAACTCAAATATACATAATACTGTTAATTTTCAGAATTTTTTAGCATCCCAAAAATTCGTGGTGATTTTTCAAAGTTGATACTTGTCCACGAAACCTCCGAGAAAATGTCCAATCTCGTCTCTACTAACGTTTCTGGTATCCCTTTATTATTTTAAATGTTCCAAGACCAGAAATGTATCTCCAATACATTCAAATAAATTTACAAGTCCTGTATTTAGTCGGTATGTATTCCTAAAATTCAGGATATTACATGCATGAGGTCCTGAAATCGCCAAATCCGTCTGGGTGAGGTATATCTCTTTCTAACTCTAATTATTTCTTATGTTCAGTTTGCCTAATTATTTCTTAAGTTATAGTTCTCACTTTCAAAAATAGATTTGATTAGACTCCTTAATTTGAATATTACAAAGTAAAATTACTATTGTGGATAAGTTTGTATATAAGGCAATCATAGAAAATAAATTGCAATTGATCATTATATGAGGACAATTGAAGATAACAAAATGCAATTAATCATAAGAAATTACTACTAAAGGTCCCAAATATCAAAATACTGTGATGAACGTAATCAAAACATAAAACAAAATAAAAGATATCCTCAAAAATAAACTATACTGCCCCAAATTATGGAATATTTTTCTCCTTCTTTATCACCACTTTAGTTGAAGAACTTTGCAGTCCTATAATACTGACTTCTTCATCAATTTCAATCTCTCTGCCACGCTTAGCAGGAGTAAGTGCTGTTTCGGAAATATCGTTAGAGCCCTGATCGTTAAATTCACTGTCAACTTTTTCTTTTCCCTTTCCAACATATTTCTCTCTGGCGCCTTCAATCAACCTCTTGGACTCCGATGCAACCTCCTAAAATAGTTAGTTATAATATGTTAATGGTTTGATAAATAATGGTATTAATTTTAAATGTAAAAATATAATAGGTACAGTAATCTCACGTTCATTGCTAGACCACAATATTCACCAATGATTTTCTCATCAGTTGTTAGATGTTCCACACTGTAGTCATTATAACCCTTTACAATGTTATATTCCCTTGACACACGGATTCTTATCAAATAATATTTGAAAAGTATTGGATGAAAGTCCATGGGCAGTGCTTCTTCATCTCCTTCCTATAGTGAGGAAAAAACCATTGTCAGAATAGTAATTTCCTAGACGTTTATATATAATGAAACTTTTTGAAATAGAAAATACCTCAATGAGGGAAGCCAGAACGGCAGCAGCTGATTTGCCTATAAGGTTTGCAACCATATCCTCAAATAAAACAACGGTAATTTCATCGTTTGATTTTGAATCTGTTGCAATAACTTTGAGCCTGAACCTGTTTTATCAATCGATAAGAAACGTATCTAATATAAAGTATAACTGACTTAAATTGACATGATTACCTAGGTACAATCGAGTCCATTTTGCATCCACACTTTATATTCGGACAGATGTCTTCAGCCTTTTTGTCTCCGGTCTTTGTTTTGCAATGCACACACGAATTGTAGTACCATGTATCTCCAATGTCGGTGAACTTGACAAAGAGAATATACGACCCAGGCTGGAAAATGTTAAATATACATTAATTAAATTGAATCAAAGATATTATAAGTCAAATAAAGTAGATTTATTTACCTCACTTTCTTTCTTGATTTGAGAAGTTGTCCTGTGTTTTTCCATGTTCAACCATTCCTCTGATTTCAGTGTACGAATTTCACTCCGTAATGTGATTGATCTACTAACTGAATCATTTCCGGACATCTTCTTCCTAAAAAATGGGAGCTGAGTTAAAAATAATATTTTGTCTATAAAAAACATAAACCGATAATTAAAAAACACTTGTATAATAGTACTTCATATTGAAGTCCTCAAACTCCGGTAAATCTTCATTTATGAGCATCCTGGTGGCATGCATTGTAGTTTGCACACGTAGCTCTTCTGTTAAAATGTGGGTGATTTTATTAGTATGTGTTTAAAATAATGAAATGTACTTTAAAATTAATATGAAATGCTGATGACCTTGCCAAATGGACTTGTGTGCAAACTGCAGTGCTATAGTAAGCCCGTCTCCAAGATTATCGTTGGTAGGTGCTATTTCTAGCAGCTTGTCCGCGTACGACTCCCATAGCACTACCTTTAGGCTAATATTCCTACATTAATGTCATACAGTCTAAGGTAAAATGCAATACTAAAAATAACTATTCAAATTAGAAAAAAACATCGAAATTTAGTCACCTTTCATCTTGAATTTCGATGTCTAACTTTCGCGCATGTGCCTTGTCGACATAAGTAATGTTGCCAATTCGTATAACGCGTCCTATTACGTCTGAAAAATATTGATAATATATCGGATAATAATATTTATCAAGAGATCATAAAAATACAATAACATACAACCTACCAATAAAATATTCTCCATTAAAGGAAGGAATGTCATCAAAAGGAATCAGTTCGAGTCCATTTGACTGAATCCACATGTCTGGCTTACACTTGGCCACTTTTGTAGTATAGTTGAATATCAATTTTACTGAGCATTCAACTCTGGCCTTGTTCCATTTGCTTTGGTGGTTGTCCTCAACACCAAAAGTAGTAATATTCACTGTATCGCCTTCGGTCAATTGTTTTTTGAAATTGGATAGTAATCCTCTCTTCACGTAAGCTGGTATTTTGGATCCCTATGATATATAGTGGTTCGGTTTATGATGAAAATATTGAATGGAAATTAAAAAAATTGTGGAGTCCTTATACCTCATTGTCCATAAGAATTGCCTCGATCGAAACTGGTTTCTTTTGTTGGTCGATTGGAACCCATAAACGCAAGATCTTCACCGTGATGGTCCTGTTTGGTCTCCTTGTTAATTCCTCTAACAAATATATTTGACATGTTTGTAAGATCTGTAATATTTTCTTTGTAGTGTGTTATTAAAACCTAGATGTACTATGTTATTTATAGGGTAGTACAGGCCCATGCCTCGAGTGACTGTATTTTGTAGGAGTCTTAATTTGGAACAAATCTTAATTTAAAACGATGACCCATGGAACACTATGTTATTATCCGAAATTATCAAAACAGTCCATCTTTTTCAAAAGACTTGATTATCTCTACTTTAAATTATCTAAGCTATTTTAAAGTAGTGTATTAAACTTGTACGGTTATTATAGGATTATTGTCATAAATGATTCCAATTATCCGAATTTTTAGGTCCCTAGAAAGTTGATTTGGTGGAAGACTTTCAATTTGTTGTGGTCTATTAAAAGATTTATATAACCCGAATTTTAGTTATTTAAATAAAATAAAATTGGATTGATGATATCATAAAATCGGATTTATGATAGATACTGTATTTTATAGGAGTCTTAATTTGGAACTGATCTTAATTTAAAACGACGACCCATTCAACTCTGTTATTATCCGAAATTATCAAAACAGTCTTTTCATATATACAAAAGACTTGATTATCTCTACTTTAAATTATCTAAGCTATTATAATGGGTGTTTTAAACTTGTAGGGTTTTTATATGATTATTGTTTTAAGTGATTATTATTAACCGAATTTTTAGGTCTCTAGGAAGTTGATTTGGTGGAAGACTTTCAATTTGATGTGGTCTATTAAAAGATTTATATTACCCGAATTTTAGTTATTTAAGTAAATTAAAATCGGGTTGATGATAGAATAAAATCGGATTTATGATAGATATTTTATTATCTAAGTCATTATAATCAAGTGTTTTATACTAAAATGGTTTTTGTAAGATTATTGTTTTAAATGATTTAGATTACCCAAATTTTTAGGTCTCTAGAAAGTTGATTTGGTGGAAGACTTTAGGAAATGGTTTTCAATTTGATGTGGTCTTTTAAATGATTTAGATTACCCGAATTTTAGTTATTTAAATAAAATTAAGTCTGATTGATGATATATATTTTATTATCCAAGTCATTATAATCGAGTTGTTTAAACTTGTAGGGTTATTAGGATACGGTTTTCAATGACTTGATATCCCTAATTTTTAGTTCTCTAGAAAGTTGATTCGGTCGCGGACTTTAGGATATGGTTTTTAAGTAGTGTTGTGATTATCCCAAAACTGGTTTCTTTTATTGGTCAGTTGGAATCCATAAACGCAAGTTCTCTAGAAAGTTGATTCGGTCGCAGACTTTAGGATATGGTTTTTAAGTAGTGTTGTTATTATCCGAATTTTAGTTAATTAATTTTTGTATTTTAATTTTTTAGATTTTTTAGTATCTTTACGGCTGAATTGTTAAGATTAAACGAATTTTAGTTATTTAAATAAAATAAAATTGGATCAACTTTCTAGAGTTTTATGCTTATAAAACAATGTATTATACGGTTGAATTGTTAAGATTATCCGAATTTTAGTTTATGAAATAATAGAATCATGCACGAAATGGAAAGTGAGAATTTGAAACCTAAGATAAGTGAATATGATTCACAAATATAAGTTGTTTTAGTAATGTGAATCGAGACATTACAATGATATTGAAATACTCCTAGGGTTTAGTGTTGTGCTCGCATGTACTAATAGCATTCATATAGACCACTTCAATATCAGCAACACATCTAGGGCACTGGTTGTGCGTAAGTTGCCCTTCTAGATGTGATAGAAATTCTTCGTCACTTGTATTACAGAACAGTGGAACACTAAGGTAGTTAGGAAGCTTAAATTTCATTTTTGAAAGTCTTTTTTTCAGCTGCCATCTGCATGAGGTCACATAGTATGCGCTTTTAGAATTATCCTCCAACATCGACAACCCATGAATTCCTTCTTCTCTGTGTTTTTCATCACCACTAAACAACTTCATGAAGTTTAAACAGTATGAGGCTTCATGGTGATTGAGGTTTAGGGCGATAATCATTAATTCAAATGCTTCGTCTTCATTTTCTTCGACGAAGAACTTCAACTACAAAAAAATGAGATGGTAATAAAATTAGGAGAAGATGAGAGACAAATAATTAGTAACTAATTAGATATTAATTTACCAATGATTTTCTGAATAGTGCTTCAGCATTTTTTGAAGCCACCAGTTTATTTAACATTGAAGGAGAAATATCATGTTGCAAGTCAAAACTAAGTCACGAAAATGCTTGTTGTGTTACCCAACTCATAGAAGAGCCGACAGCTGGGAACATAGTATTGTTTGTGGTTAGAAAACAATAATTTTATATATATATATACACAATAACGCGAAGTGAATGAAGAGCCTAAGAAAACTGCAAATTACCTGGCGGTAGCGTTAGCCCAGCTGTTTGCCGATTGACTTGCAAGCTTTTCCATAATGCGCATGATTAAATCCTGTGGCAGATTTGTAATTGCGTAGCTACGGATAATCATCTTTCTCTTCGAATCAAACATTTTGAGATAGTCAAACATTTCGAATATTTTATATAGCACTCTGTTTTTCTTGTGATAAAAATTCTGCTCTTAAAATCGGATTAAACCTAATTGAATATGGAAAATATATTAGCTATTTTACGCCCCAAGATATATATTCAAAGCTTACAGATGATAAATGCAGAGTTGGGGCGAATATTTAAAGATCCAGAGAGATAAGCAGGTCAACAAATGATAATTTAAAGAAAGCTTTTGAAAAGAGTCCTGCTTCACGTAAGCTTTTGAAAAGAGTCCATCATTTTTAAGTATGCTTAGATTCTGCCTAAAAATATGGTTAACTCAACAAACTAACCCGTGCATGGCAAAATATAATTGAAATTATTTTAAATAATTTTTTTTTTGCTGGAATTCTGGGCAGTCAATTTTCTGTGCCTAAAAATATGGGAAACTTAACTAACTTACGGGAGCATGGCAAAATATAATTGAAATTATTTTAAATAATTTTTTTTTTTGCTGGAATTCGGGGCAGTCTATTTTCTGTGCCTAAAAATATGGGAAACTCAACAAACATACGGGAGCATGGCAAAATATAATTGAAAGTATTTTAAATAATTTTTTTTTTGCTGGAATTCGCCACCTAGGATTTTGTCCTATGTGGCATGTCTCTTCTTTCAGTTTCAAGAAATATCATGTTGCAAGTCAAAACTAAGCTGCTGCAAAATGCTTGTTGTGTTACCCAACTCATAGAAGAGCCGACAGCTGGGAACATAGTATTGTTTGTGGTTAGAAAACAATAATTTTATATATATACACAATAACGCGAAGTGAATGAAGAGCCTAAGAAAACTGCAAATTACCTGGCGGTAGCGTTAGCCCAGCTGTTTGCCGATTGACTTGCAAGCTTTTCCATAATGCGCATGATTAAATCCTGTGGCAGATTTGTAATTGCGTAGCTACGGATAATCATCTTTCTCTTCGAATCAAACATTTTGAGATAGTCAAACATTTCGAATATTTTATATAGCACTCTGTTTTTCTTGTGATAAAAATTCTGCTCTTAAAATCGGATTAAACCTAATTGAATATGGAAAATATATTAGCTATTTTACGCCCCAAGATATATATTCAAAGCTTACAGATGATAAATGCAGAGTTGGGGCGAATATTTAAAGATCCAGAGAGATAAGCAGGTCAACAAATGATAATTTAAAGAAAGCTTTTGAAAAGAGTCCTGCTTCACGTAAGCTTTTGAAAAGAGTCCATCATTTTTAAGTATGCTTAGATTCTGCCTAAAAATATGGTTAACTCAACAAACTAACCCGTGCATGGCAAAATATAATTGAAATTATTTTAAATAATTTTTTTTTTGCTGGAATTCTGGGCAGTCAATTTTCTGTGCCTAAAAATATGGGAAACTCAACTAAATTACGGGAGCATGGCAAAATATAATTGAAATTATTTTAAATAATTTTTTTTTTTGGAATTAAGCGATCTATTTTAAATGCCTAAAAATATGGGAAACTCAACAAACATACGGGAGCATGGCAAAATATAATTGAAAGTATTTTAAATAATTTTTTTTTTGCTGGAATTCGCCACCTAGGATTTTGTCCTATGTGGCATGTCTCTTCTTTCAGTTTCATCACCACTTTTCATATATATATATATATGGATTCCTTCGCTAAAACGACTAAAATTATAAACTGTACTTTAACTATGACACTCTTTAAATGAGATCGAGGGAGTATAAAAAATTATATAACTATTTTCACTGAACAAAATTTTCGAAAATAGTGTTTATTGTTTTCATTGGAAAGAACATTATCATTTTACTCAAGTACAAAGGTAAAGCGGGGCGGGCACGACAAAAATAATGAAACAAAAGTAAACAAGTTAGCTCATCACTTGTTCTTTTGGATTGAATGAATCTGAACTTAACTGGACTGAATTGAATTGAATTGAACTGAATTGAATGGATCTAAACTGAACTGAACTGAACTAAAATATATATTAAGGGTAAATAATAATAATAATAATAATAATAATAATAATAATAATGATAAATAATAATAATAATAATAATAATAATAATAATAATCAACAACAATGAAAATAGTAATATTATTAGTAATAATAACAATAATAATAATTAAGATTAATAATAATAATAATAATAATAATAATAAGAATGAATCGAATCAACTAAATCGAATCAATCAATCGAATGTATCGAATCGAATGAACTCGAATCGAAATGAATCAATCGAATGGACTCGAATCGAATCGAATCAAAATCGAAAAATAAGTCCAAATGAACAGGGCCTAAGACTATCTTTATCAGCAACCACTTCAACCACCCAACAATCCAATCACTTTAATATTTTATTTATTTCTCTTTTTTCCATATCATCAATATTCATCTCAACTCAACCACCTCTATTTTTAGCAGTATATCAATGACCACTTCAACCATCCAACCACTCAACCACAATATTATATAAAAATTATTTTCAATTATAATAACTATTATTTTATGATTAAATTTATAATTTAAAAAATTGTAAATACTCAAAAAGATAACAAACTAATAAAAATTGAAAATACAACAAAATAAGAACATAAATTACAACAAAATAAGAAAATATACGAAAAGAAAATAAATTCAAAGGTGTGGTAAAATAGAGCAAGATTGGCCTCTATTATAGACAATTAAAAAATATAAATTTTGATATATTTTTTAATTTTTAAAATATATTTTTTAAAAAATATAATAATTTTAAATATTTATTTAAATAAAATTTAACCCACCAATAAAAAAGACAAGTGTCTCAATTCTATTGGCTATTTAATTAATGGGGGAGAGAGAGACCACATGGTGTCTTGTTGTCAAGGGGTGGTCGAACACCCAAAAGGCCAAAACATTGCTCATTGAACTTTTTTTTTTTTTTTTTATTAACAAGTGGTCGAACTGTTTTTTTTTTTTAAACTACAAGTGGTCGAACTGGTTGCCACTTCAAGGAACCGATAAAGGTGGTCTAAAGAGCTCAAGGTTGAGAAAAAATATATTCTATAAAAGTTGTATATTAATATTTTATAATATTAATAAAAAATAACTGATATATTCTATAAAAGTATTATAATACATGACAATAAATTTCAATTATGAATTGAGCTAGTATTCAAATGTATCCAAACTGTCATATATAAATACAATATATTTTACGGAATAATGGAGTATTAGATAGCAAATAATTGGTACTTAAAGTATTATTTTAATTAACTGAATTATTAATTATAAATATTTAATGCATCAATTCTATAATTATTTTTTATTTTAAATTTAACTAATTAATTTATAAATATTACATAAATATATAAATAAGCCATAGATGTTCGACCGCTATGGCTAATAAATGTTCAGCCCATTGTGTTTGGGTAATTATATTGGGCCTAAAACTTTATTTTGGGCCTCAGGTTAATTGATACGGGCTGTTGGCGCTTAAAAATTTTGATCGGGATTTATTAGGATGACTCGATCCATATATTTGGGTTCCTTTCACATATTAGACCAATTGGAGGATTGAGGCTTTCAGATTTTGCCAACGAATTGACACCTTAATCGGATTTTTACCTAATCCATGAGCAGCGAGGGATCCAGTTCCTCTTCATTTTGATCCGATTCAAGGTAAATAACTTAGGCTCAATTTTTTATAGCTTAATTTCAACAAGTTTTAGTGCGAATAATTTTTAACTTTGTTCAGTTCAGTATAATTCAGACAATTATTATTATTGTTATTATTGCCATTATATTAATTCTTAGTAGTAGTATTAGTAATTTAAATATTATCAATAATAATATATATTGTTCCGGGAAATCCTTCCCGTATTGGTGTCTTACCTAATACTAGTTGTAGGGGGATAGGAGTTATGGTAGGTTCTAGACTCTTCCATAAGTAGTTGGATACTGTTAGATGCCTTACCTTAACTAGGAATCCTATGTATGGAAAGACTCTCTTTGTAATGCCTATATAAAGGCCCCTCTATTCATTGTTATCAATACAATTGCTTGCTGTCTTTACTTTTCTCCTCAAACACGTTATCAGCACGTAGCTCGAACGAAAGAAAAAAATCGGCCAGCACTACCTGGCCAGCTCCGCCGGGCCGTCACGACCTCGGCCGCCAAACCGCCGCCGAAATCGCCGCCACCGCTCCGCCCGCTGCCCGCGCGCCTCAGCTCCGCCGGACCCAGTTGCTCACGCCGCCCAGCCTCCGCCGCCGACCCGTGCTCCGCGCCTGGGCCGCCGCCTGCTCGCCGCCGACCCTGAAGCTCCGCCTCGCCCGCTCCGCCGGACCCAGCTTGCTCGCCGCTCCGCCGCTCGCCCTGGGCCAAGCTCGCCGAACGTCCAGCGCATCCACAACCGGACCACCGCCACCGGACCGCCTCAGTCGCCGGACCGCCACCAGCCAGAGCCGCCGGATCGCTGCCACCAACCGCTGCCCAGCACCGCCGCCTCCGCCGCCGCCGAGCGCCGCCGACCGCCGCCGACTGGGCCTCAAATGTCAGTCCGACCTGGGCCCGACTATCGGACCAAAACCCGAACATCAACTTATCTTCTAAGCGATAAAATTGCGCTCCCGGTTTCACGTCGTCGCATCGAGTACCAACCTAGATCGAAGCACAAGACAGATTCAAGACGTACCTAATTTTATAATCGAGGTAACTATTTGACTTGTCCCTTTTCAATTCTCTCTTTTTGGGAATTTTTCTTTTGGGGACACGGGTTTTGGGTTCTTTATCTCCCACGCTACTTTGCGGTGGATGAGACCGCGAGAGAAGTCGGTATCTCGCGTGTCGAAGAAAACTGTGTGACGGTCCCGGGGAGTCACTAATTGTTGAAAAGTCGATACTTGTGGTTGTTTGCATACACCACGTATCCGGTGCGATCCGATATCGCCGTTTTTTGTCGACTTTACTAAACAACAATTAAGGGAAGTAAATCGAGTAACGGTTATGTTACACGCCTTTAAAAGCATCGATTGTGACCGTTTACATTGTCATCGAAAATCCAACAAGACTAACTTCCTCTTGTTTATATCTTGTAGATGGCACAAAGCTCCAATGTTCATCCGAGTTCGACATCCTTGACCATGCCGGTAAGGAGTACCATAGGTGGGTCTCGGACGTTCGCTTGGCGTTCGTAAGAGATTTACTACCACCATCTTTCCTCTAACGAGCCTACCGCTCAAGAACCGAGCGAGGAAACCAAGGCTAATGCACTGATGTACTTGCGTAGACATATACATCCGTTGTTGAAAAAGTGTTATATGAACTTACAAACCCCTAAAGAACTATGGGACACACTCGAACAACGATTTAATAATGTGCATGATCAGCGCTTCCCCGAATTGCAACTTCAGTGGGAGCAAATCCGATTTTTGGATTATGCGAATGTGGAAGCCTATAATCAAGTTGTCCTCGATCTTCGCTGATCTTGGTTTTGTGGTGTCAAGAAGTCGATCAAGATTTGATCGAGAAGACTCTTAACACGTTTCCCGTGGGAGCAAGTGTAATTGCTCATCAGCTGCGCGTTGCCTATGAGGAAGGGAGAATTAAGAACTTTAGTGACCTTATCTCCCACCTCGCGAAAAAAGAAAGGCACCATGAGATTATTCTCAATAGCAATGCACGCCCAGCTGGTACGAAGCCGATTCCGGAAGTAAATCAGGCTACCCACAGGAAAGCACCACGACAAAATAGAAAAGGCAACGCTACTCGCTTTTGCAAGCACCACGGATGCATGACTCGAGCAAGCAAGGGAAAAGACGAGGTCGCTGCTCCAACGTGTGGAAGAGGCAAGGTGGCTCGGCCACGGACCTAGTGGAACCCAACCACGTGGGCCGCCTCCGCCGCCGGAATGGAACCACTCCAAAGGAAGGCCGGAATTGCTATACTTGCGGATCGAAGAAGCATACTTACCGCAATTGCAAAGCGCCAAAGTACATCCAAGCTTACTACAAGCACTATAAACAATATTTGGCTCAAGAGTCGAATTACATGGAAGTAGACAATGAGAATACGGAGGTGAACCATATTGAGATCCGGACTGAGATCCCTCCTCTCACCATTGCGGACAAAGACCAACATATGGATGTTGCCGACTTTGACTAGTTTTACGCTTTGGTTATGTTTTGTCTTGTTTCTAGTTTCCGAGAACTACTTTGGATTTTCATGAATGTAATAAAGTTGGCTATGATGAATAAAATTCTTTTAATTGCTGTGATTGTGCAAAGATGAATTTTATTTTTCCCTTCGAAAGCATGTTTGGTTTATCACAAAATAATTGCTAGCAACGAATTGCTTGGTTAAAATAAAAATTTGATACATTGGTAGGATTTCATCAAAACTTTTGATCAAGACTAGGCGCATCCTCCTTGGTATTTGTTTATGCTTTGAGAGTTCAAACGGAATCGGGTTTTTAAACAAATTCTTTAGCATCGACATTCCTACTTTCTCCGCAAGTCTACCAAGTTGGAGTTACCGAAAGGATCATTAGTAGAGATATAAATCGTAAACCAAGATGCGTTTTAAAGTATCTAAACGCTCCTATGGCCATATTTCCATAGTATTGTATCAAAAATAATGCCTTTGAAAAAGGTTTAAACCTTGCTCTTTCACTCAACAATAGGGAAATACCAAAACAGCAAATTAAAACGAGCACTGAGATCTGAGTTTAATGATCCAGAAAGTGCACGACCTATGGATAGAAAGATACGGAAGTCTAGTTTCCAGAACAACTGACCGTTCGTCCATAGCCTTCTTAACGAAGAAGTTATTGCTGTTTTAGTGAACAAAGGTCAAGCTGCGCAGAAATTATTTCCAGCGATTGTGCTAACTTTGATCCTAACCAACTTGGTCGAATTTCCCCAAACTCGATGTAAATGAGTTTTCGCTATGTCTCTAAACATAAGACTAATCGAGTTTCATGTCTTATTGTAGATGTCTCGTGGCGAAATTGAGTGCCTTGCTGATAGTGGAACAACCCACACTATTCTTCTAATAGGCAATTATTCAAGGATATTGTGCCATACATATCCTCAAATGACAACAATGATTGGTTCCTCCCAAGTAATTCAAGGGAGGGGACTGCTCATTTCTTGCTACCTAACAGTACGCATATTAATGTCACAAATGCTCTCTATGCCCCAAGAGCAAACCGAACCTTGCTAAGTTTTAGGGACATCCGTGCCAACTGTTATCACCTTGATACGCATTGTGAGAATGGAACAGATTTTTGTGTGTTACTCGCGGAATGCGGAAGACGCCGCGTTCTCGAGAAACTTATGAGTCTAAGTAGTGGTTTATACTGACTACAATAAGGGTTATTGAATCCTATGTGAGTCACGAAATGTGTGATTCCGAAGCATACCAACTATGGCATGACCGACTCGGTCACCCCGACGCGACATGATGATTCGCATTTTGAAAAACTCACATGGTCATCCGCTTTTCAAGTCCGTAAAACGATTGGAAGCACCACTCGATATCGGCATTGATGTGAGTGAGCTTGATACCGTATCACGGGACTAAAGATCGCACGCCCTAATAAGGTTGACGGTGCATCTCTCGTAAATCCCGAGGCTTCCGTGGCAATTTCTAATGCCCATAAATCGCTTTGTAAAGCCTGTTCACTAGCAAAGTTGATACCCTCTCCGTCCTTTGCTAAAGACTCAACACAAAATATTCGCTTCTTACAAAGAATTCAAGGGAACATATGTGGACCTATTCAACCGAGTGCGGACCATTTAGATATTTTATGGTTCTGTTGATGCAACGACGCGATGGTCACACGTCGCTCGCTATCCACAAGAAACGCCGCATTTGCTAAACTCCTAGCACAAATCATCAAGTTACGGGCTAACCACCCCGACTTCCCAATCTCGTCATTAAGATCGACAATGCCGGAGAGTTTACGTCAAAGTCTTTGACGACTATCGCATGTCGATTGGGATTGATGTTGAACATCCCGTCCCCCACGCTCATTCGCAGAATGGCCTTGCCGAGGCTATGATTAAGCGATTCTGACTTATCGCCCGAGCATTGGTATTGCGCACCAACTTGCCGATTTCTGCATGGGGTTATGCAATTTTGCATGCGGCTATACTTATTCGCCGACCCACTGCCAATCAACCGTTTAGTGCGTACCAGTTGGTAACTGGATATGAGCCTGATATTTCACACTTACGCATTTTTGGTTGTGCGGTATATGTGCCAATTACGCCTCCACAGCGTACTAAAATGGGTCCGCAAAGACGATTAGGTATATATGTTGGCTATGAATCGCCTAAAATTATCCGCTATTTGGAACCTTTGACAGGAGATCTGTTCACTGCAAGATTTGCAGATTGTCACTTTGATGAGACAAACTTCCCGTCGTTAGGGGGAGAGAGAAATCGAACGATTCCAGTTGAACGCCAGGAAATTGTCTGGTGTGCTCCCTCCTTGCCTCATCAAGATCCCCGCACAGCTCAATCCGAGCTAGAAGTGCAACGTATTCTCGGTCTTCAGAAAGTTGCGGATTCGATGCCCGATAGCTTTACTGATACTGCGAAAGTGACAAGATCTACCATTCCCGCTGCGAATGTTCCTGCAAGGTTGGAAGTCCCAGTCATAGGGCAAGGTTCAGCCGCCCAAAGGAATGATGCCACCGGCGTCAACCTTAGTGGTGGGACTACCGTGGCCGCTCTTATCCCCGCCGAAAGAGGGAGGCCGGTGGGTAGAAAGGATACCGAACCTCGAAAGAGAAGAGGAACGGAGGCACAAAATCCTCTCATCATCGACACGGTGACTCCGTCACACGAGATTATCTCGACTACGGATATGTCCTCGAATCAACAATGGAACAATCGACGGACGCGTCGGAAACTTTGTTGATGTCGGAAAATAAAGAAATCTCGATGCAATGTACGAGTGAATACGTCTTATTGGCGAGTGTCGTCCACGCTAGTCGACGATGCTTTTGCCTACTCCGTCGCTCAAGAAATTATCAAGACGACGACGCCGAGCCGCGCTCGGTTGCCGAGTGTCAACAACAAGCCGATTGGCGAAATGGAAAGATGCAATGCAGCCGAACTAGACTCAATGGCTAAACGTGAGGTATTTGGCCGTATCGAGCCAATACCCGTGGGCGTTAAACCAGTTGGACATAAATGGGTCTTTGTTCGTAAACGCAATGATAAGGATGAGGTCATGCGTTACAAAGCGAGACTAGTTGCCCAAGGCTTCTCGCAGCGCCACAGCATTGACTACGAGGAGACGTATTCTCCCGTTATGGACATCATCACTTTCCGCTACTTAGTCGGTTTGGTAGTGTCCAAAACCGAACATGCAACTTATGGATGTGGTTACAACAGATCTTTATGGGGATCTAGATACGGATATCTATATGAAAGTCCCCAAGGGATTTCATGGCCCAAATCAAGTAGCTCTAAACCACGGAGCGTACGCTGTGAAATTGCGCTGCTCACCGTATGGCTTGAAACAATCCTAAGGATGTGGTACAACCGCCTAAGTGAATACTTGGTTGGGAAGGGATACAAGAACAAAGGACATCCGTCCATGCATATTCGTGAAAAGAACAGATGCGAGATTCGTGATTGTAGTCTATGTAGATTACTTGAATGTCATTGGTACAATAGATGAAGTCAATGAAAAGGCCCGCTGCATTAAATCAGAATTAGAGATGAAAGATCCGGGAGGACTCGATTCGCTTGGGCTTAGAGCTAGAACATCGAGATGATGGTATACTCATTCATCACCTATGTCCATAAAATGCTCGGGCGATTTAGCATGGACAAGGCACATCCTCTTGCTACCCCCATGATTGGTCGAAGTCCTGAAATGAACAAGGATCCGTTTCGCCCTAAAGAGGAGGATGAAGAGGTCCTTGGAGCGTAAACACCGTACCTTAGCGCAATCGGTGCGTTGTTGTATCTCGGCTCAATGTACTCGTCCCGTACATCGCATTCTCTCGTGAATCTGTTAGCGAGATTTAGCTCCGCTCCCACGATAAGGCATTGGAATGGAGTAAAACACATCTTTCGATACTTGAAAGGCTCCAGTGACCTTGGATTGTTCTTTCCCTACGTAAAAGAGAGTGATATTTCGAAAGGAATTGTTGAGGTGAAGACGATGCATACCGACCGTCGATCTTCCTCTGATATTGCAGCTAAGCATGGTAGCTTGACTACCAGAAGTGCTAATGCGAGCAAGCTTACCCCTTATGCAGAGAATCCTAACGACACGTTAGTTGGATTTGCTGATGCCGGTTATCTCTCTGACCCGCATAAAGGACGTTCCCAAACTGGTTATGTGTTCACCATTGGGAATACGGCGATATCTTGGCGATCTACCAAGGCATTCTAGTTGCTACTTCCTCGAACCATGCAGAGATAATTGCATTGCACGAATCCGTAAGGGAGTGCATTTGGCTCCGGTCAGTCATAGACCATATACGAGGAACGTGTGGATTAGATCCCACTACAGCAACTCCTACTTGCATCTTTGAGGACAATGCGACATGCATTTAGCAGATGAAGTTAGGTTTCATAAAGGGTGACAATACCAAGCATATTGCGCCGAAGTTCTTCTATAATCAGCAGCAGCAGAAATTGTTGAATATCGAAGTGAAACAAGTGAGTTCCGATGAGAATATCGCAGACTTGTTCACTAAGTCTCTGCCGAAATCTACATTTGAGAAACATGTGAGAAGCATCGGAATGTATCGATTATCCGAGCTCAACTAAAGATGGCTCGATGGAATGAGTGTCATGTATACCTCGGGAGTATACTTCACATGATTCTGACATTTGTAGTTGGTGCGTTGCGCTCTTTTTCCTCACCAAAGTCTTTGTTTTTCCCACGGGGTTTTATTTGACTTGGAAAGGTTTTTTACCGAGGCAACACATTGTGCACCATGTTAGTATTAGCGTTCGACACAGGGGGAGTGTTCCGGAAATCCTTCCCGTATTGGTGTCTTACCTAATACTAGTTGTAGGGGATAAGAGTTATGGTAGGTTCTAGACTCTTCCATAAGTAGTTGGATCATCGTTAGATGTCTTACCTTAACTAAATCCTATGTATGGAAAGACTTTCAGAATGCCATATAAAGCGCCTCTATTCATCATATCAATACAATCGTCATTGCCTTTACTTTTCTCCTCAAACAATATATAACTTTTTATTAATCCTAGTATTTCATTTTATATTAATATTAGATTTGTAAATGATTTTAATTAAAAAATATTATACGATTACTATTTTAATATTATTTTATATAAATAATTTTAATCAAGAATTATTACACATTATTACTATTGTATTAATATATTTTTTGCAATTTTTAATTAATAATTATTTTATATTATTATTATTGTTATTAATATTAATATTATTATTATTACTACTATTAGTTTAGCACTTTCCAATCCAATTCACTTCAATTCAATTCATCAAAATTCAATTATTCAGTTCAGTAAAGTTCAACATTTCAATTCAAAAGAATAGAGCCTTATTAAAATTATTATTAATAAGTGATAACTAATCAATTTTTTTGTATTGGAGTTAAATAATTTGCCATATAATTACAATTAAACACAATTCATTCAAAATACTATCTGTACGTTACTTAACTCCGATTTCCAATAATTTAACTAATTATCCCTTAATTATAATTGGTTGCTCATCCGTTGGGTAAAAATATATTAAAAGGTCAATATCAAATGCCCCAATCCTTCAATCATAAATCTTGATACACATACACCCGTCGATAAGTGAATCGAGTTATCTTAAGCCCAAACCAAAAGGCCCATATCATCAATATCAGGCCCGAAATAAATTTTCAGGCCAATATAATTATCCAAAACCCAACCACTGGGTGATGTATCGACATGCCTCGAATAACTAAGACACACATCAATACATAAGTCACAGCACAACACTGATGTGTGAATCCGGTTCAGCAAAATGAGGAGAACGTGACTAGCAACAATCAGAGAGAACTGAGAATGCCTGAACAATTGAAGTAACAAACAAGTGAAGCACATTATTGGTCTTTTCTATTTGTGCGGGCACGATAAGAGGAGCATTATCGGAAGCAACATAAGATGAAAAAACAAAACGGGATCTGAAGTTTTCGAACCAGGACGAGGTTGCCACTTTCGACGTGAAAAACCTCAGACGCCTCAAAACCACCAACAGAACTTTTAATTGTTGCACCTGCTTTAAAGGGTACCTATCCTGTTGTCACGCCCCGCGAGTCTCAGGGCGCGTGACACTGTGCCGCCTTTCTGCCATGGTTTCATGCTTGCTAACACTTGTTACACCACCCTCTTACAGCACGTCGCCTCAAAACAAAAACGTTTTTTTTGTAAGTTCGCTTGTTATTTCACTTATTTTGGAAGTACTTGTTTTTCTAAGAGAACTTATTTTGATGTTTTCTTGAGTAGTTCTACGGACTCCTATGGGTATCGATTCCTGAGGAAATCAAGAAAGCTGCCCGAGTAACAAACTGGCTATCCACGGGCCTCCCCATGGTCCTACCTGAATTGAAAAAGTTAGCAGAGACGCTGAAAATCTAGCTATTTCAGGCCACAGTAGGGGTGGCAAGACTGCTTTTCCCTGGCATTAGCAAAAACATACGAGAAATTATCCAACACAAACGCCCCCAAGCTCAAGGAGTTAATTGGAATCGATCCGGTGGTGGGGCGCTGCACATCCAATCGGTTCTCACCCAGGATCATCCAATACATCCCGCGTTCTTTCAATATGTCGATGCCCGTACCCGTGATTGACATTGGATACGGCAACCAACCGCTGGGCTGCATGTTCGGCAGCAGACGGCGTTAACCACTCCGAGTTCTTCAACGAGAGCAGACCACCGGCTTGTTATTTTCTTGCCAAGGATTATGGTCATTGTGACATGTTGAATGATGAAGTGGGCATGGTGGGAAGAACCATAAGAAGTATGTGCAAGATTGGGTTGGGACTCGTTCTAGGGATCTTATGAGGAGAAGTGTTGGAGGGATTGTGGTTGCATTTCTGAAATTTTATTTGAGAGGTGATGGGGAGGATCTCAACGTGATCGTCGATGATCCTAGTATTGCTCCTACAACTCTCGATCCGGTTATTTATGTCAAGGAGTGGAAGAGAAAATGAGATTGTGCTAAGAAAAGGTGTGCCTTTTGAATTATGATAATAGAGCAAGAAACTTGCAGCTCATGATAATAAAGTGAGAATGTTGTACTAACAAAGCAAGCATTATGCACCCTGAAAGTTATCCTAAGAATGTCGTATTTTCTTATCTGATAACAAAATGTTGTGATCGAGGTGATAGTACTTCTTTACGGAAGGTTTTCCAAGCCAAAAGAAAAAAGAAATAGCAACATTTGTTCAAAATTGCTTATCTTATTTTAGAATGATGTCACTTACACAATAATGACAAGAATCCTTGAAACAGGCTATGAAGGAGCAATAGGGGTACGGAACACGGATACGATAAGACAAGGGTATGAGGATACGAAATATTTTGAAAGTTTAAAGATACGAGTACGACATATTTTGAAAATATATACTCACAAAGCACACTTGAAAAATAATTTAACTATATTTAAGCAAAATTATAAAGACTGAAATTCAAAATGTGACAAATTTCGTAGAGACAGAGAAAGTACACCAGGAACCAGCAATACAAAATTAATCTCTTTAGCTTTTAACTGAAAACTGTCTGGTAATACACATATATGGATTCATATCCAATACTTTCTCCGACACGGGTACGTCATGCTCACAGAAGTATCAATGCATCCTAGGAAACATGTGAAACATGGAAGGAAAATAAGAAAACTAGTCTGGCTATAGTACACGAGATGCCAAGAACGACTATCATACCTATTAATTGCATCAGACCGTCTAGTAGCATAGAAAATACAATCGAGTATAAGATGCCTGGAAAAAAAATCAGTATAATATGTGCATAATAATCAGGAACGGACAGAAGGATTGCGAAACAGAAATTCCATAAGAATAAAAATTTTATTCATCCCTTCTCTTAAAACCAGTAATCCAAAAACCCTGTTCATCCTCAGGGCACTGATACAATCAGTCTTCAACTAGAACCAACGTTCAAACTCTCACTACAACAACGAAATGGAAACCGACCCAAATACTATAACTATAATTCAAACTCTTCATGAGTATATAAATCATACTACTGAACTAACATAAACTCAGACAAAAAAATTTAGTAAGGTCACAGGAAAGAATACCCAGTCGAAGGTGCAATCACGACTTCTCAGCCGTGGCATTACTACTAGCACCGGCATTAACCAAAGCTTCCTCCGCACTCTTCTCACTTTCCTTCTCTTCAATCAATTTCTTGTTTTTCTCAATTGCAGCAGCAACCTCAGGAGGCATATACTTCTCATCATGCTTCGCTAAAACCTCAATGGCCTCAAAATAGCAGTTCAAACTCCTCGCCTTTTCGGTAGCCCCAAATTTACTACTACTGCTCAAAGTAATTTCCTCATTTTTCCTGTTTTCCTCATCAACCGGCCTGATAAAGCCCTCCACAACTACGGAATGCCCCTCGCGAAACAGATCGGGCAAACTTCCGTCGTATTTGACTAAAATATCTGTGATCAAATCGGTAATCACGAATTGAGATTCCGGAGACGAAGGAACTTGGATGAAGCTGTTTTCGAGGACGAGGCCGCCGAGGCGGAATTTGGATTTGCTAGGGTCGGAATTGTACTTCTCCAGGGCGTCGCTGGGGGTGATGTAGAAGACCAATTGATCCTGAAATTGATTGAGGACGATGACAATGAATCCGGCAATGCAGCTGAAGGTTAGGGCGTAGGCCCAGAGCCGCCGGGTCTGGAGCTGGCGGGCGCGGGCGCCGATGTCGGGTTTGGATCGGGTCGGGCGGGCGGCGCGGGTGGATAGGAAGCGGAGGAATGGGTGTTGTGGGTGGTTGAAGATTGGGGATCCGTATGAACTGAATAGGGATTGTGTAAAACGGTGAGATTTTGATGCGAAGATGGCAGTGGTGGTGGTAAAGTGCGGGCAAGGGAGGGGGTGTGGGCGGTGGCAGGGAAGGGGTTTTGGGTGGTGGCGAATGATATGGAGTAAGCGCGAGGAGACTCTAGCCGCCATTGAAGGATAGAAGGCGAAGCTTTGGAAAATTCTGAGGGGTTTAAGGAACTTTTTAGAGCTTCTACAGCTCTTTGAGGCTGTAGTGAGGGTAATTTTGTTCAAACTTACCGGTCCTTCCTTCACAATTGGATCGGTGATTTTGATAAATAAAAATTAAAATTTTGAATTTTATATTATTAAATTTATTGAAACTTTTAATTTAAATATAGTTTTAATATATAATTTTTTGCATAGTGCGAAATTAATTTCATCTTAATCCCAACTGTATTAAGATCGATAACATGAAGATTATAAAAAAACTCTCTCCGTCCCAGCTAACATGAATATTTTGATTTTATATGGTCAATAATTTCTAAATTTGACTATGAATTAATCTCAAACTATAATGGTAAAATATTTAACAAAATTATATAATTTTTATTTTGTTAAATATTTTACCATTATAGTTTGAGATTAATTTATAGTCAAACTTGAAAATTATTGACCATATAAAGCTCAAATGCGCTATAATTTAATTTTATGAAAGACTAAGTTTTACTCTAATATACTTCTTATCGTAACCTTCATACGAAGTAAAATGAAATAAAGTTCCAAAATTGTCGATATTATAGTTTTCTTCATTTACAATGGAAATATTATGAGGCAGTGATAAGTCGAAATAATTGATATAGTCAGGTCGCAATACGTAATTGATATTATAAAATAAACACGTACATCATGAAACATGACTCGAAGTAATTTGATCACAGGTATTAGTGCGAAATTAATTTCATCATAATCTCATCTATATTAAGATCGATAACATGAAGATTATAAAAAAATTACTAAACATGTACATCATGGAACATGACTCGAAGTAATCTTTACCTATTAAAAATAAATTATTTTTAAAATAAAAAATTGCATAACAATTATATTCATATTAAAGGACTCATCACAAATAATATACAAAATAAAATCTAAAATATTAATTTTTATATTTTAAAAATTACCATCCAAGCTCGCCCTCTTTTGTATGAACAAAATTACAGTCGGCTATAGTCAATTTATACATTTTTAAACAGCATTTCAATAATTTAATTTATGCAATAACTTTCTAAATAATTTTTAAAAATAAATTAACTTATAAATTAGTGTTTTTCCGCCCAACGTACATATAATATAATACTTACCTAAAGAACAAACCATAAAATAAATAGCAAAAACAAAATATAAGTTCGCCACTAATTACATTTTTAGGACCGAAATCTCGACCACTTTTACATTTTTTTTTGGCAAAAAAAAAAAGGCTCTGACAGTAATTTTTTATATATTCATGTTCAAAAAATTTAATAAAACTCAATTTTGATATTATTGATATTAGAATTTTACATTAATATTAGATATTTTTTTTATTAAACTCGATTCAATTTGTTGAGGCTCGTGAATCAATCTTTAAATTCGAAAAGACTCAACTTTTGTCCATATCATACTGAAATTTTTACTATGAAAGTATAAATTCATGAGATAATGTAATTCCCATTTCCCTGAGCATAATTTATTGAATATTCCCACAATTACTGGGACAAATTTTGTGGTATAATGATTTACTTTTTGGAAATAATATTATAAAATTTCTTAGCCACAGATAATTTTATAATTATTTACTTGTATTTTTCCGTAAATATTTACTTTTAAATACCCAAATCTGGAATCCCACCTATGAATCACAGAAACTACATCGTAACCAAAACTGATAAATTCTTCAACAATTTATATTATGTTTATTTCCAAATAGAATTACTAGAAAAAAAATAAAAATTAATTGAGTTTTTAATTAAGCAAAATAATATAGAAGTCACTACAATAAACGCAAAAAAGAAAAAATACACTTTCACCACTCCTAAAATAATAATATATTATCAATTATGCTAAAATCAATAAATAATTTCTTAAATCTCTCATATTCTATCTAATGCAGCAAGAGTCCAACAAACGAGAGCAGGATCGAGAAGGAGATGATAGCAGTGGGGCAGCCTGTTGTGAACCCGGCTCCCTCAGCAGGCGCCGGCGCCGGCGCCGGTGGGGTGCTATCCTGCGCCGTGACGGCAGCAGAAATGAGGCATAGCACCAGAAAGATAGTGAAAAGTGCAGCTCTGTAGAATCTCGTTTGAGCCATTACCGTGCAGCAAAAATTAATTAATTTGTATGTGTGTGTGTGAGAGAGAGAGAGAGAGAGAGAGAGAGAGAGAGAGAGAGAGAGAGAGTGAATGGTTTTTAATCGAGGGGTTGATACGCCGTGTATTTTATAGGGGTTTAGTGTACAACGGTTGGATTTTGGTACTTTTTTTATTTGATTTATTTATCATTTAGGTTAATTATTTTGTCTCTAACGTTCGATTATTTTTGCCGTTGAGTGGTCCCCACGAGGAGGAAATAGTGGAACGTTTTAAAGTGTCTATTTAGGAAGAATTACAACCCCAAATCTTTTTTCATATTCACTTTCACCCCAACTATTTTTGAAAGTAGTAACACCGGTCTCCCAACACTACTATTAAGTCGCATGATGTGCCTGAATGATCAAGAGAACTACACTTCCAAATCTTGATCGTCTGACATATTCTTAATTTTACAATCTTACTAATTATAGATTTTATAGGTATCAGTAGGGTTGAGCATCGGGTCTGACCCAGCCCGGACCGACGCGGTCCGGAATGACCGGATTATAAATGGTCAGACTTTATCGACCCGAAGTCAGGATCTGTTCAGAACCGGGCCAACCCGGTCCGGACCCGGTAAAACCGGGTCGGTCCGGGCTGGTCCGGTTCTAGCCCGATTTTGTTAAAAAAAATATTTTTTGGCATATTAAGTATCCTTTTATTACATATAAAATGCTTTCTTCTTTACATACTCCCATAAAATACAATTAACAATCTTAATATCTTCATTTAGTCACCAAACTCCCAAGTTCAACAATATTTTAGTATAAATAAACTTAATTAAAATAATTTGCAATCATAATCGAGTCATTAATCACCATTATTTTATCACCAAGGATAAATTATAATAAAAAATATTTTTTTATGTATTTTTATTTTTACCGGGTCGTTCCGGACTGGACCCGGATTTTCCGGGTTTTGACCCGGTCCGGCCCGGAACCCATTTTAACAAAATGCAGACCCGAGATCCGGACCTAATTAACAGGTCCGGTCCGGGTCCGGGTAAAAACTGGGCCCGGATCATTTGTGCTCAGCCCTAGGTATCAGTTTTAATTCCTTAATATATATATATATATATTATTTAGGTTAATTATTTTGTCTCTAATGTTCTATTAATCTTGGCTTGTTTCTTTTTTGTATGTAAATTAAGAAAGTCTTATTTACTGTGTTAAGTATGATAGGCACACCATGTTGAAGGATTATTATTCATTTTTGATTAATTCCTTAATTACTAACTCCCTACATTCAACCACTCCCACCAACTTTCTTAAATTAAATACAAAATTTTGCATTAAAATTATGAATTGAAATTCAAAATTTAACAACTAAAGATTTGCGCGAGAAATTTAAATTTTTCATCGAAATTTCCCAAAATTTCAAATTCTCATAGTCTCCGAATATTCAAATTTGTTAACTTGCAAACTAGAAAAACAACAACAACAACAACAACATCTAAGCCTTAGTCCCAAAATGATTTGGGGTCGGCTAACATGAATCAAACTTTGAAACCGTCAATAATCGTTACATAAATAACATAAAAGGAAAAAAGAGGGAAAAACTAGAGAAAAAAGCAAATAAAAAAAGAAAATAGGAATTAAAAAAAAAAAAAAAAGAATCAGACTCCATCCACCATCCGTATTCTTTCCCGCCACATTTGCCTCTCCATCGCCATACTTTCTCCAATTCCAAGAAACCGCATATCATTTTCAATCATCTTTATCCAGGTTTTCTTGGGTCTTCCTCTACCTTTCACAACATTACTGCTTCCCAACTTTCTAGCCTCCTCACCGGGCATCAATAGGTCTTCTTCTCACATGACCAAACCATCGTAATCGATTCTCCATCATCTTGTCTTCTATAGACGCAACTCTTACCTTCTCTCCGATCACCTCATTTCGAGTCGATCCTTTTTGTATGACCACACATCCATCGTAGCATACGCATCTCCGCCACATTCATCTTTTGAACGTGACATCGCTTTACCCCAACACTCGGTGCCATATAACAAATAAGCAGCCTAATTGCCGTGCGGTAAAATTTACCCTTTAATCTATGAGGCATGCCGATCACATAAAACCCCGTGGCACTCTTCCACTTCAACCACCCCGCCTTTATTCTCATGGAGCCACATCGCCATCTCGCTCTCCATCCTTTTGGATAATAGATCCAAGATACCGAAAGAAAGTGGATCCATGAACAACTTTCCCATCAAATGTGATCATCCCCGCCTCTCTATCATCAAGCGCTAAACCTACACTCCATATATTCGCCTTACTGCTCAACCTAAAGCCTCGAGCTTCCAAAGTATCCTCCAAAGTTCCAATTTCGTTGCACTCCAACCTTCGTTTCATCAATCAACACAATATCATCTGCGAACATCATACACCACGGAACGTCATTTTGAATTTCTCTTGTCAATTCGTCCATGACTATGGCAAAGAGAAAAGGACTAAGAGCAGATCCTTGATGCACCCCAATCGTAATAGGGAATTCTTCGTCCTCCCAACATTAGTACGTACACTTGTACTAGCTCCCTCATACATGTCCTTTATAATGTCAATATATTTCCGCGATACACCCTTCTTTGCTAAGGCCCACCAAAGTACTTCTCTTGGTACTTTATCATATGCCTTCTAAATCAATAAAACCATATGCAGATCTTTCTTTTTATCTCGATAATGTTCCATCAATCACGGATAAGATAAATTGCTTCCATGGTCGATCTTCCAGGCATAAATCCAAACTGATTTTCTGTTATCTTCACACATTTCCTGATCCTTTGTTCAATCACTCGTTCCCACAACTTCATGGTATGACACATTAGTTTAATTCCGCGATAATTAGAACAATCTTGAACATCACCTTTGTTCTTATACAAAGGGACGAGAATACTTTTCCTCCATGCTGACGGCATCTTATTGCTTCTCCAAATCTTATTGAAAAGCATAGTTACCCATTCGATCCCTCTCTCCCCCAAACACCTCCAAACTTCAATAGGTATACCATCTGGTCCTTCTGCTTTCTTTGACCCCATCTTCTTCAATGCAATTTTCACTTCACCCTTTTGGATTCTTCGCTTAAACTCTCGGTTAACCATACTTGAGGGGATGTTTAAATTCCCAATATCTTGTTCTTGATGGCCATTGAATAGGGTATCAAAGTATGACCTCCATCTCTCTTTTATCTCTTTATCTTGAACCAAAACTTTTTGGTCAAGATCTTTACACATTTAACTTTTCCAATATCTCGCGTCTTCTTCTCTCTCATTCGAGCAAGTTTATAGATATCTTTTTCCCCTTCTTTAGTATCTAATCTTGCATATAATTCTTGATTGACCTTTGATCGGGCATTTCGCACTACCTTTTTAGCTTCTGTTCGAGCTTTCTTGTACTTCTCATAATTCTCATCGCTCGAGCAATTACCCAGTACCTTATAACATTCACGTTTGGTCTTTATCGCTTGCTTAACTTCATCATTCCACCAAGATGTGTCCTTACTTGATGGTCTGTTTCCTTTAGATTCTCCTAGGACTTCTTTTGCAACTTCCTTTATGTTGTGTTCCAACAAGTTCCACATCGAATCTATATCCATCTCCGTGCAATCGACCAAATACCACTATCGGCCAATCTTAGCCACAAAAGTATGTCGACTCTCCTTGGAGCTTCCACCACTTAATTCGAGGGTCAACTTGTGGTCTTCTCTTTCTTAAGTGCCTCTTACCTCGAAAGTCAAGCACCACAACCCTATGCCGTGTGTTGCAAGACTCTCACCGGTATTACCTTGCAATTAGTAAAACTTTTCCTCCAAACATTCCTTACTAAAAAGAAATCGATCCGACTTGCATTACCTCCGTTTCTATATGTCACCAAATGAGAGTCCCTTTTCGAACCAAGTGTTCATAATACCCAAGTCATGAGCTAATGCGAAATCCAATATATCATTTCTGCTTCATTCCCGTCCCCAAAACCAAAGCCACCATGAATGCTCTCAAAGCCATCTCTGCTAACACCGACATGCCCATTGAGGTCACCACCAATGATCAATTTCTCACCCATAGGAATTCGTTCGACAACCTCTTCCAAATCTTCCCAAAATTCTTGTTTGATCGATGCATCCAATCCTACTTGTGGTGCATAAGCACTTATGATAGTTAGAAACTCATCCCCTATCACAAGCTTAATACTCATTATTCTATCGCTCTTTCTTGACACTTCCACCACATCATCAATGAATTCTTTATCAATGACGATACCCACTCCATTTCTACTTCTATCCTTTCCTTAGTACCAAAGCTTTTAACCCCAAGGAGCTAACAATATTTCCTTCTCGCCAACCCACTTAGTCTCTTGTAGACACATTATGTGAATTCTCCTCCTTTTCATAACCTCCCCCACTTCGCCGATCTCCCACAAAGAGCCAACGTTCCAAGTTCCAAACCGCACCTTACTACCCTTACTAGCCGCAAGAACTAACTTCTCTGTCTGTCCCCATCCACGCTGCAAGGATTCTTGCACATTTGACACCACACCCATACTTCGAGGTGGCGCGCGCTTCCGGCGACGACCTAGCAACCCTTGCATATTTTCCACTACACCCGGCCTATGAAGTGTAGCGCATCCTTGCTCATTTGACACCACCCTCGGATGTAAAGGTGGCGCGCCGCTTCGGGCGACGACCTAGCAACCCTCGCATACTTATCACCGCACCCGGCCTATGAAATGCAACAAGGCCGCTTCGAGGAGACGCCCCAACGATTTTCAATGTTTGATTCATGTCCATGGAATGTGACGAGTTTTACGCTGGCTGCCACTAACCTACCGCAACCCTCCTCTTTTATCCGGGCTTGGGACCGGCAATGGATGTCAAGAAGAGACACCCAGGCAGAGTTTTGCAAACATGAAAAAAAAAAAAAAACATTTTGGTTCTCCTCTAAAACATGCATATAAATATATCATTAAATGCTGAAATCAGAACATCTTATGCTCCTAAATCATAACAACTGCCTCAAAAAAAAGATGGGAAGCAAGAAAGATCTTCCACTGGTTAGATGAATGTCTGATGCATGACAAGAATTAAAACAAAGAATTTGTGAAATAAAAAAAATAAACAGATAAAGATTAGTGTGATTCAATATTAGAAAAACCACTACCTCTAAGATTTTCAATCGCGTAATGGAGAAAAGATGATGGTTCGCAGTCCATGAAGAGAGACTCAGATCAATAGTCAATCAAATCTAAGATAATATGTGGTGCTTATATCACTTATATAGAGAATAAAAACTCCCACAAGTGTGATCTAATGGATTAAGGGACTGTTTACCAAATTTGTCGGTCTGAGTAAAGTTGTCTGTCTGGATAAATGTGTATGTCTGGGTAAATTGATGGTATTGCTTACTTTTTCATCTGAATAAACTGTCTGAATAAAATAAATGATCGATTCACCACTGAATATGAATTATAAGTTGTTCTATAAATCGTTGTTTATTTTTTAAACAATATAAATGATATAATCCAAAATTCCTAAAGTACTTCAAATCCAATTTCAAACACAAAGAAGTCAAGTTCATACACAAAGTAGCTAAATTCAAACACAAAGTAGACAAATTTAAACATTATTGAAAAATCAAATTTGACTCATCTTCTATATACATATATATACATACATACATATATATATATATAAATGATTCAATTTTGTATGTAAGTAATATATAAAATATTTAATACGTATATAAATAATACGTATAATATACAATATATATTTATATATAGAAATATATTTTTAAATAGATAAGAACATATGTAATAAATATTATACATACGAATAAATGTTAATATATAAGTAATATATAATATTTATTTATATATTCATAATATATATGATATTTTGTAGATACAAAAGTTTATTTATACAATAATATATAATAAATATTATATATAAATTAATAATGTATATTATTTATATACGAATAATATATATTACATTCATTATATTAAATAATATATTATTTATAATAACAAATATTATATATAAATTAATAATGTATATTATTTATATATGAATAATATATATTACATTCATTTATATTAAATAATATATATTATTTATAGTAACAAATATTATATATAAATTAATAATATATATTATTTATATATGAATAATAAATATTATATTAATATATATTATAAATGTGTGGTTTTCAATTAGGGATAGGGGAGTCATTTTTTTGTCTTAATGGGGACAACACTACTTTTCATGCTTAATGAATAAGTCATTTTTGTCTGGGCGAATAAGTCATTAAGCCATAAGTAAACACCTCCAAACGTCTAAGCGAATAAGATATTTTACCATTAAGCCGATTAAGTCACAGGTAAACAGCCCCTAAGTCCCAAACAAATGGGCTTATTTTAAATAAACTAATTATTTAATAAACTTCTAGCAAGTCCTCGACCACGAGTTTTGTAGAAGGCAAGAACCAAGTAAGCATGCAACGAACTAACAAAAATTTTCTAAACTTCTTCACGAACTTCATCTTAGGTGGAAAAGAACTTTCAAAATTGATTTGCTTGTGAAGGATTCTCAAACAGATTTTCTGAAATGATGAAGTCGGTATGATCATACTCGACAATGTCATCGACTGTTTGCTTCTGTGGAACGATCGGATCATGCTCCATATCAAACTGTAGAAGCTTCCCCAACAATAATATCATAAACATCTTTGGCCTGTGTTGTGTTTCAACTTTCTGAGCATTTTCAGAATGAACAATGATAAATAAACCTACAAAATCAACATACAAATAGGCATACACCACAAGAACGTGACAGTGTGTCACTTGTTAACCAATCAATAGTAAGTAATTGATATTTGTCATGTTTTGTATGGTGTAAGTCTATTTATAGGTTGATTTTGTAGGCCTACGAATCATTTTTGTTTCAGAATACTAATTACCTTTTATGACCTTCCAATATATGATTTTATGGATGACTTGCGTAATTTAACACGACGAACACTAAAACAGGAAGTGTTATTCTACTCACAGTATTGCCATTAAATTCATGCATCCCATATTTTGAAATTGATGGAGAAACCTAAGCTCTCGATACCAATTGACGTAGGGCAAGAATTGAAATAAACGATTTATATGGAATAGAAAGAATAAAAAGATCAAAACTAGGTGATTCAACTCCAGAAGAACCACTACTCCTAGGATTTCCAACCACATAAGGGAGAAAAGACGATGATCGCAATCCATGAAGAGAGACTCAAATCAATATTTCAATAATCAATCAAGTCTAAGATAATACGTGGGGCTTATATCAATAATACAAAGAGTACAATACCCAGATAATATGACATAATGGACGAAGGTCCGACGAATGAACTTTTTATAAATAAGCTACACATTTAATAAACTCCTAACTTCATAAATGAAATTTATAATCAAATAAACTAATTTTCCAACACTAAATATAATTAAACTGTTTGCTATTAAAAATAAAAATTCCCTTTTATTTTACAAGTTGATCACTAATGTTAACCATAGATAATAAATGGCCATATTTCCAGAATTAAGTGGAAAACTATGGTTTAAAATCACTCCACATTACAAAAGTTGAGAATATGAGCCTCACATGGAGCTCGTGTAAACACCCGTGTGACGTCCATGCATCTCAACTAAGAAAAAAAACTATTCATTTATTTATCGTGAAACCTATTCATTTATTTTGATCTAACCATAAATAAATTAATAAAATACATGTTTATATAAATATATTACTATATATATATATAACATTCCACATAAAAGTATTCTCACTCATACCAGCTTTTGGAACAGTGATTGCTTTTATGTGGGAATGTTGTTAAAAACGTGTGTTAGTGTGATGCCCAAAGACTCTCACACACAAGGTCTAGTCAATAATAACATATTAATCTTAAAACATGCAAGACTTCATGCTTAATCGTATAAAAATGTGACAGTGTGACATGAAACTGCTATTATTTGAATAATATGATTCATGCATTACTTGTTATCAAGTAGTATTCTGACATTTCATGATTCACATTAATTGATAGTTAATTTAACAGCATTGAAGTGGCTACATTTGAACATAACCCCAAGTACAAGTGGTAAGCCTATAAGCAGTAAATAATATCAGTGACGTGTCTATCGGTTGGTCTCGGGGTTTTAGTCGGCGGGTATGCTGAGTCAATTTGGATTGATGATTCAAGTAAATAACCCTTTCTTATTCCGATAACACGTGTCAAGCATCTTGATACTGGTGAATACCATCAATGATGAAATTCAAGGTCTCAGTGATAACATTCGTTAAGTCATTCGATTTGTAAGTATCTTATTCGTCCCAAATGTGGCCGGGTAGAATGGAATTTGTCCTTTAGTTCATTGTCCAATAATGTCACATTTCTAAGTGAGTACTCGGACTCTTATTTCTAGGGTTAATTATATAAAATTTCATAAAGATAACAACAAACTCATTTTCTACCACTTTCGAAGGTATTCGCAAAAGTAGCTGAGTTTAAACAATAAAAATACATATTAAACTTTATCAAAAACCTTAGACCATACATCCATACCCTAAACATGATCAATCCCTACTAAGAACCGGTTTAAAACATCCAAGAACCGGATTATAACAATTTCAACCGGTCCATTCTTCTAAACGTAACTTCTGGAGGCTATTGAGGGGTATTTTAAAACTTTCACCCTTATAAACCGACTCTTTCACTTAGATAAGGGAGGAAACGGATTCTAAACTCTTCTAGACACTCTGAACTCGATCCATAAGCTCCACACTTCGAAAATCCATCAAAAAATTGAGGAGAAATCACAAAAAACATCAACACCTCAATTCAGTTCACAATCAAGGTGAGTTATCTTTGTTTTACTCTTGTTCTTGCTATATTTCTTGTGTGGTATGAAGTTGTGAGAGCTGGTTTAGGTTATTATGTACGTTCTAATGATGTTAAGAACCCATACATGGCCTAAACTTGTGTTTAAGGTGGATTTATAGGGCTTAAAACTCACTAAGACAACAAAAGAATCAATTCTGCCACCTTTTGAAAATATTTGTGGATAATATGTGTGGATAGTATTGAATTCGTGTGATTCAGGGTCAGAGGTTGCTATATACATGTTCTTAAGTATATTAGGTATACTATATCAAAAATTCATGCAAATCCGACTTATAATTAAGTGGATATACGCGGGACAAATTCAGTGATTTCAAGATCTTGATAAATTCCCCTAAACCATTGTCTTGTTGTAGAATCCTAGAATTGTGGCCTATAAGAGTTATCTAACAATATGAACAGAAAGTAATAGGCTTCATAATGAATTAGGAGTGTAAAAATGATAGAGTATTATGCTCGTATATAACGAAATGTGCACATAAAATTTGTAAAATACCAATTATGTGAAATCGGTAAAATCCTTCGAATATACAGTGAGTTAAACTTTGTGTGTACCATATAGATTCTTTAAAGGCACTCCTTGAAACAGGATCTGAAGACATATCATCACAACCACCTATTATTGGTATAAAACCAAAGGTATCACCTGAACAAGGTAAGTAATAACTGATTTCAAAACTGTATCACAAGAGCAATGGTCTGAAATATGTGTTAATGATTGTTGTTTTGGATATTGTTCGTACCTTGTGTATATGTGGATAACACATTGATCTATTTTTATTGTGTGATGCGCCCCAAAGAGCATTTATACATGTGGTATTATCATGATGCATATGATCATAGCATAGGATTTGAAGTTGTTGTCACATGCATTGATCATAGTACAGGCGTTTTAAAGGTGATCAGAACAAACTGTTTTGGTTATGTGCATCGCGGGATATTGGTAAGGGGCTGTTTTGTGGCGGAGTCTGGGACACGTCATAATGATCCATGTGTTATGATTGGACACTTTGTGTGATGTTTTGCGGTGGAGTCTGGGACACACCGTGGTGACTCATGTGTATGATTGGGCACCTTATAGCCATGATCCTGGTGGAGTCTGGGACACGCCAGGCTGACCCATGTGTTATGATTGGGCAGTTTGTTCTGGCTATGGTTGGACATGCATACTTTTGGCCCGGGCCAGGAACTCGAGGTGTATATAGCAGCGCGTTATAAAAGAGCTTTTGAAAGTTAAAGGAAAATGAAACTGCATTTCACAAACTCATTCATAAATGCATTCATGCATTGTGTGTCACTACTTACTGAGCTTTCGCTCATTTAGTTGAATTCTTGTGATACAGGTAATAATTCGGGGTATCAGGCATATGTTGTCATATGGGACGCTTCTCTACGCCAAAGAGCCGTAGTATATGAACATCAGACCTGCGGAATGTTCTCTGTGTGTGTTAAGTCTAAGTTGCTTATAAACCTATACAGCCGATGTTTTCTTTTGGTTGTAATATAATAGTTGGCTGATTGTGTAAAAGTGACTTTTGGTGTGTAAAAAGAGTTTCCTCTTAAAGGTTTTAAGTTTTCCGTTGTGCTGTAATATATAATAAGGATATTTTTAATATCCGGCATCTGATAGTCAACTTCAAGGGGGTGTGACAGTTTTGGTATCGGAGCAAAGGTTTAAAGCGTTTCTGAAGACCGTTCATATATAACAATCGCTTGGCGGAGAGGAGCAACCCATCAGTCAATGGTTTTATTTATTTATTTTTTTACTTGCTATTTGCGTGTTTATGTTAATATTGGCTAATAAAAGATCCTTGTGTGAGAAATGAAGGCTATTAAGAGATCATGGAAGAGAATAGAACGCAAGGTAGTGCTGAATGAGCGAGGGATAACTATATCGACCGACTGACGGATCTTGTGGAAAGGCTTATAGAGCGGGATGTTAGACGTGAAGCCGAGGCTCGTCGTTCTCCACCTCCTCGAAACGATGCCATTGATCTGGTTAGTGAGAGGTTCCAGAAACTAAAACCTCCCACATTTGAAGGTGGGATCGATATGAGCGTCTCTGAGAATTAGCTCCGAACTATGGAAAGGATGTTCAGCTACGGCAGAATCCCTGATGAGGCCAAGGTTTCATGTGCGGTATTTTACCTCCGTAATGATGCTAGCTACTGGTGGGACACCATGATGGGTATATATGATGTTCCTAGACTGACATGGGAGGAATTTAAAGAGCTGTTCAAGGCGAAATACCTTACAAAAGCTGCACGAGCTGAAAAACGGAAGGAATTTTCAAACTTGAAGCAAGGTGACATGTCAGTTGATGAATATGTTAGAAAATTTGAGGAGCTTTCAAGGTATGCGCCAAACATGGTAAGCACGGATGATCTAAAGGTCGAGCAATTCATCGAGGGTCTGAGACCAGAGATATATAGAGATGTGCAAGTCGGGGAAACTGGAGGCTCAAAATATGTGGCAGTGGTTCAGCGATCTCTGAATGTAGAAATGGCTCAAAGGAAAATCATGGAGGAACGAAAAGAGAAAGAGTCTAAAGAAAAGCAGAACCAGCCGAATTATCAGTAGGGCCAAGGCAAGTGGCAGCACTCAAACAAGGGTAACAAGAGGCAAGGCCAGTTCTACAAAGGTAATGGCCAGAAACGGTTTAAGGACAACAACGGAGGACACCCATCCACTGGAGGTAAACAAAATCTAAAATGTGTAAAATGTGGAAGATATCACTTTGGCGTCTGCATGGAAGGACCCGGAGCCTGCTACAAATGTGGAAAGATATGTCATTTTGCGAAGGAGTGTACCTCTAATGACTCCGAGCAGAAGAAAGTACAAGGAAGAGTATTTGCAATCACACAGGCAGAGGCTGATGCCAACCCTGCAGTCGTCTCAGATAACATACTAATTTGTGGTATTCCTGCATATGCATTGTTAGATCCAGGAGAAACACATTCATTTGCATCGACTAAGTATGTGAGAAGGCTGGGCAAACCACTGGAAGAGTTTGGTGGGCAGTTTAATGTGTCTACCCCTTTAGGAGAACTCTTGACCTCGGACAAAGTTCTTCGATCCTGTAGTGTAGTAATCAATAACCAGGAATTGGATGCTGATCTTATTGTGCTCAACATGTCGGATTATGAAGTAATTCTAGGGATGGATTGGTTATCCAAGCATCATGCTACCATGGATTGTCAAAAGAAGATTGTTACATTCCAACCACCAAATGAAAAGGAGTTTGTGTTTGTTGGGAGTAGCAGCAAATTGAGAACAAGAATAATTTCAGCAATAATGGCACAAAAATTACTTAGAAATGGATGTTTTGGTTATTTAGCCAGTGTGGTGGACAAACAGAAGGAGCAGATCCACAAACCCGAAGATGTACCTGTGGTACAGGAATTTCTAGAAGTATTCCCAGAGGATTTACCAGGGCTACCTCCAGACAGAGAAATTGAATTCAACATTAAGCTGATTCCAGGAGTGGCCCCAATATCGAAAACACCGTACAGAATGGCTCCTACAGAATTGAAAGAATTGAAAATTCAGTTGCAGGAATTGCTTGATAAAGGAGTCATACGACCCAGTTTTTCACCATGGGGAGCCCCAGTACTCTTCGTCAAGAAGAAGGATGGTACCATGAGACTCTATATCGATTATAGAGAATTGAATAGGGTGACCATCAAGAACAAATATCCTTTACCAAGGATTGACGATTTATTCGACCAGCTTCAGGGAGATGCAATGTTTTCAAAGATCGATTTAAGGTCGGGTTACCATCAATTGAAGATCAAAGAAGATGACATACCAAAGACGGCATTTCGAACCAGGTATGGGCACTATGAATTTCTGGTGATGCCTTTTGGTTTAACCAATGCCCCTGCTGCTTTCATGTATTTAATGAATCGAGTCTTTAAAGAGTACTTGGATAAGTTTGTCATTGTCTTTATTGATGACATCCTTATCTACTCTCGATCATTGGATCAGCACAAGGAACATTTAAGAATAGTGTTAGGTATCCTAAAGAATAAACGGTTATATGCTAAGTTTAAGAAATGCAACTTCTGGAGGGAACAAGTGGCATTCCTTGGGCATGTAGTGTCGAATGAAGGAATTTCAATTGACCCAGGGAAAGTGGAGGCCATGAGTAAGTGGCCCAGACCGAAGAATGTTCATGAGGTACGCAGTTTCTTGGGGTTAGCAGGTTATTATAGACGATTCGTTGAAGGATTCTCTAAGATAGCATCACCGCTTACTCAATTGATGAGAAAGAACGTTAAGTTTCAGTGGTCTGACGCATGTGAAAAGAGCTTTGAAGAACTGAAACAGAGGTTAACATATGCACCGATCCTTTCGATTCCAACAATTACGGGATGATTTGTTATTTATAGTGATGCATCAAGGTCAGGATTGGGAGCTGTGCTTATGCAAGATGGAAGAGTAATTGCTTATGCTTCACGGAAACTGAAGGATTATGAGAAAAACTATCCAACTCATGATCTTGAATTGGCAGCCGTAGTATTTGCCTTGAAAATGTGGCGACATTACCTTTATGGAGAAAGATGTGAAATCTACACGGATCATAAGAGCTTAAAGTATTATTTCACACAGAAGGAACTCAATATGCGGCAAAGGCGATGGCTGGAATTGGTTAAGGATTATGATTGCACAATAAATTATCATCCAGGTAAGGCAAATGTTGATGCATATGTTTTAAGTAGAAGGTCTAATGCTAGCGTATCGGCAATAATAGTGACCCAGAATCCATTATTATGAGAGTTGGAGAAGTGGGAATTGCAGATTGTGCAAGAAGGGCATGTCAGAAAACTATTTTCAATGACGCTGCAACCTACCATACTTGATACCATTAAACAGGATCAACTTACGGATCCCTATATGTCTCATTTGAAGGAAGAAGTTGAGACAGGCAAATCCAAGGATTTCGAAATTACACCAGATGGAGTTATCAACTTCAAGGGGCGGCTATGTGTACCGGATAATAGTAGTCTGAAGAAGGAGATACTCTCAGAAGCTCACAACGCTCCATATAGAGTACATCCTGGAACCACCAAGATGTACAAGGACCTAAATATGCAGGTGGCCTGGGATGAAGAACGATGTGGTTAAATTTGTGGCTCAGTGCCTAACTTGTCAACAAGTAAAGGCAGAACATCAAAGACCCGCAAGGACATTACAATCACTGGATGTTCCTAAATGAAAATGGGAAGACATCATTATGGACTTTGTAGTTGGACTTCCAAGAACCAAAGAAGGCCACGATGCCATATGGGTTATAGTTGATCGCCTAACAAAATCATCTCACTTTCTTCCGGTACATACTACGTATTCCATGGATAAGTTGGCGGATTTATACGTTAGAGAAATTGTAAGATTGCATGGCGTACCTTTATCAATTGTATCAGACAGAGATCCCCGTTTTACTTCATCATTCTGGAAGAGCTTACATAAAGCTCTGGGAACAAAGTTGCCGTTCAGTACAGCGTTTCACCCACAAACTGATGGTCAGTCGGAGAGAACTATCCAGACTCTGGAGGACATGTTAAGAGCGTGCGTACTGGATTTCCATGGGTCATGGAATACCTACCTTCCTTTGATAGAGTTTGCGTATAACAACAGCTTCCACTCTACTATTGGTATGGCGCCTTACGAACCTCTTTATGGCAGAAAGTGCAGATCACCAATTCATTGGGATGAGCTGGGTGAGAGGAAGTTTCTTGGACCAGAATTGGTGCAGAAAACCAAAGAATCCATTGAGAAAATTATAAAAAGAATGCTTACAGCTCAGAGTCGGCAGAAGAGCTACGCGGACAACCGACGACGAATGCTTGAGTTTGATGTCGGAGACAAAGTATTTCTCAAGGTGGCACCAATGAAGGGCGTCATAAGATTCAGAAAGAAATGGAAATTAAATCCAAGATACATAGGCCCATTTGAGGTATTGGAAAGAATTGGAGAAGTGGCATACATGTTAGCACTTCCGCCATCACTAACAAATGTTCACGATGTCTTTCACGTTTCAATGTTGAAGAGGTATGTCTCGGATCCATCACATATATTGAGCTATGAGCAATTGCCGTTAAGTGAGGACTTGAATTATGAAGAGACACCGGTCAAGATCTTGGACGGTAAGAAAACATAATTGAGGAACAAAAAGATGTCATTTGTTAAGGTGTTGTGGAAGAATCACTCAGTTGAAGAAGCCACGTGGGAAAAGGAAGATGAAATGAGGCATAAATATCCGGCTCTATTTGGTAAGTAAATTTCGAGGATGAAATTTATATAAGGAGGGAAGATTGTGATGCCCAAAGACTCTCACACACAAGGTCTAGTCAATAATAACATATTAATCTTAAAACATGCAAGACTTCATGCTTAATCGTATAAAAATATGACAGTGTGACATGAAACTGCTATTATTTGAATAATATGATTCATGCATTACTTGTTATCAAGTAGTATTCTGACATTTCATGATTCACATTAATTGATAGTTAATTTAACAGTATTGAAGTGGCTAAGCATTTGAACATAACCCCAAGTACAAGTGGTAAGCCTATAAGCAGTAAATAATATCAGTGACGTGTCTATCGGTTGGTCTCGGGGTTTTAGTCGGCGGGTATGCTGAGTCAATTTGGATTGATGATTCAAGTAAATAACACTTTCTTATTCCGATAACACGTGTCAAGCATCTTGATACTGGTAAATACCATCAATGATGAAATTCAAGGTCTCAGTGATAACATTTGTTAAGTCATTCGATTTGTAAGTGTCTTATTCGTCCCAAATGCGGTCGGGTAGAATGAAATTTGTCCTTTAGTTCATTGTCCAATAATGTCACATTTCTAAGTGAGTGCTCGTACTCTTATTTCTAGGGTTAATTATATAAAATTTCATAAAGATAACAACAAACTCATTTTCTACCACTTTCGAAGGTATTCGCAAAAGTAGCTGAGTTTAAACAATAAAAATACATATTAAACTTTATCAAAAACCTTGGACCATACATCCATACCCTAAAGATGATCAATCCCTACTAAGAACCGGTTTAAAACATCCAAGAACCGGATTATAACAACTTCAACCGGTCCATTCTTCTAAACGTGACTTCTGGAGGCTATTGAGGGGTATTTTAGAACTTTCACCCTTATAAACCGACTCTTTCACTTAGATAAGGGAGGAAAGGGATTCTAAACTCTTCTAGACACTCTGAAATCGATCCATAAGCTCCACACTTCGAAAATCCATCAAAAAATTGAGGAGAAATCACAAAAAACATCAACACCTCAATTCAGTTCACAATCAAGGTGAGTTATCTTCGTTTTACTCTTGTTCTTGCTATATTTCTTGTGTGGTATGAAGTTGTGAGAGCTGGTTTAGGTTATTATGTACGTTCTAATGATTTTAAGAACCCATACATGGCCTAAACTTGTGTTTAAGGTGGATTAATAGGGCTTAAAACTCACTAAGACAACAAAAGAATCAATTCTGCCACCTTTTGAAAATATTTGTGGATAATATGTGTGGATAGTATTGAATTCGTGTGATTCAGGGTCAGAGGTTGCTATATACATGTTCTTAAGTATATTAGGTATACTATATCAAAAATTCATGCAAATCCGACTTATAATTAAGTGGATATACGCGGGACAAATTCAGTGATTTCAAGATCTTGATAAATTCCCCTAAACCTTTGTGTTGTTGTAGAATCCTAGAATTGTGGCCTATAAGAGTTATCTAACAATATGAACAGAAAGTTTATAATGAATTAGGAGTGTAAAAATGATAGAGTATTATGCTCGTATATAACGAAATGTGCACATAAAATTTGTAGAATACCAATTATGTGAAATCGGTAAAATCCTTCGAATATACAGTGAGTTAAACTTTGTGTATACCATATAGATTCTTTAAAGGCACTCCTTGAAACAGGATCTGAAGACATATCATCACAACCACCTATTATTGGTATAAAAGCAAAGGTATCACCTGAACAAGGTTAGTAGTAACTGATTTCAAAACTGTATCATAAGAGCAATTGTCTGAAATATGTGTTAATGATTGTTGTTTTGGATATTGTTCGTACCTTGTGTATATGTGGATAACACATTGCTCTATTTTTATTGTGTGATGCGCCCCATAGAGAATTTATACATGTGGTATTATCATGATGCATATGATCATAGCATAGCATTGGAAGTTGCTGTCACATGCATTGATTGTTGGAACATTTAGTTCCATACATAAATTAAAAGTGTTTTGATGATTAATGTTGATAAGCAAAACAAAACAACGAAGAGACGAAGCAAGCATCGAAGGAAAACGAAGTGCAAAAAGCTGGAAAAACACAAAGTTAACGTACGTAATATGTGATCATTAACGTACGTAATGGTAGCAGCTTAACGTACGTAATGGATGAGAGATAACGTACGTAAAGGAGTTCAAACAAGTGAACGTTGGAGAAGTCAAAGTCAGCAAAGCATACAACGGATATATGACGTCATGAGTGACGTAATGTTAACGTACGTAACAAAGGAAAGGCTAACGTACGTAACTCAAATGATGAAACTCACTGGACTGATTTGTGAAGATGCTAACGTACGTAACCAGCCACGGTTAACGTACGTAATGAGGTTTACGTACGTAATGGAGAGCATATAACGTACGTAAAGAAGGTTCAGCAGCTAACGGCTAGTTTGAAGATGGAGCCTATAAATACCATCCCTATGGTATTGTTTGAGGAGAACAACCTTGAGCAAATAGTCTATTCTTGTGATATTATTATACACATTCTTGTTGTTGATATTGAGCTTAATTGTAAGTGTTTGAGTGAGAATTCACGAAAAACATACACGAGTGATAAAAGAAAAGATACGATTGGATTCGGTGTTATTAGGATCAAGGATCCGGCATTATTAGAATCGCAATCGCTATCGAGTGAGGTTTATCTAGTACCCATAGAAAGCTAGAGAGGTTGATTCCTTGTCCTACGAAAAGGAAAACGGTTTAACTTGGACCGACACAAAGACAAGTACGAGTGGTTTATCACGGACCAATAGAAGACGTGATTGTAACGGTTATACCTCGACCGATAGAAGAGAGGCGTAGAGGTTTTTATCTTGATCCTATAGAAAAAGATACCTAGAGAGGACGTAGGCTCGTTTATAGCCGAACCTCTATAAATCCTCGTGTCCTTTATTTTCCGCACTTATATTTACGCTTCCGCAAACGGCGCAAATATCCGACCCCGTACTCAACAATTGGTATCGGAGCGGTACTCCAATACGCGGCTTAACATCCGAGGAGAAAAGATACAATGGCGTTTCAAATGGCTCCCGTCGAAGGTCTTGCTCTCAACCGACCACCATTCTTTGATGGCTCAAATTATTTGACGTGGAAGAAGAAGATGTCGATATTCATCCGAGCATACGACATTGAAATTTGGAAGATTATTTGCCTTGGCCCGAAAGTTCCAATCAAATCCGACGGTACGCTCAAATCTTTCGAAGAATACGACGATGCCGATTGGAAAAATGACCATCTAAATTGTAAGGCTACTCAACTCTTATTTTGTGCCTTAAATCCGGAAGAGGTCAATCGAATCTCATCGTGTGAGAGTGCGAAAGAAATATGGAAAATTCTAGAAATCACACACGAAGGGACGACTCAAGTCAAGGAGACGAAGATAAATATGCTTCTCCATGACTACGAGTTATTCATGATGAAGGGTGACGAGTCCATCACCAATATGCTCGACCGATTCTCGGTCATCACCAATGGACTAGCTTCGTTTGGCAAACCATTATCTAGTAGTGAAAAAGTTAAGAAAATTTTACGATCACTACCTAGCGAATGGGACGGCACCGTGACCGCGATTATGGAATCTAAAGATCTCAACACGATCGATTTTAGTGCCCTTGTTGGTTCACTAATCAATTATGAGATTGTTTTAAAATCACGAAGTGTCAAGCCGAAGCCGAAGGAACGATCGTTAGCCATGAAGGCTAAGATGTCGAGGAAGAAAGAAGAAATTCCGGTGGAGGAAAGCGACGAAGAATCGGCATATTATGCCAAAAACATTAATAAGTTTCAAACCTTATTAAACCGGAGAAAGAAGGATATCTCGAGCGAAACAAAGAAATTCGACAACTCTTGTCGATTATGTCGTAAACCTGGCCACTTTGCTAAAAATTGCCGTGTGAAACCCAAGAAGGAGGTTCTCGGAGCAACATGGAGCGATGACGACGAAGATGATGAGTTCATCAATCAAAATAATCTCGCTCTCATGGCCCGGAGTTCGTTCGACGACAGCGACGTCGAAAGTCAGGTTAGTACATCCTCCCGTGATGAACTTTTTGATGCATTTGAATTACTTCATACGGATTTCCAAAATGCATTATCGGAAATTAAATCCCTCAAGTCTAAAATTAAATCTTTGGAAATTGAAAATTCCAAAATTATCGAGAAGGGAAAATTTGTCGAAATCGATCATTCAAAGTGTATTGAAAATGAGAATATTTTGAAGAATGATCTTTTAAAAGTTCAAGATGAACTAAAATCCTTGACAAGAAAATTCTCGTGCGGAAACGAGAAATTTGAACAAATGCTTGGTGTTCAAAAATTTACTTTGAATAAAGAGGGGTTAGGATTCAAAACTCGTTTGAAAAACGAATCCGTTAATTTCAAGATACCCCATTGCGAAAAGTGTTTGAAAATTGGGCATCATATTTCAAGTTGCAAAAGCCCGAGACGGATGATAAAAATTAAGAAAATTTGGGTTCCTAAAGGAACAATCGTTTCAAATATCGTCTACGTTTCTAAACAAAAACCAACTATAGGTTGGATCCCCAAAAATTGATTTTTGTATTTTACTCAGGGGGAGTATTTTTTTTTTAAGGGAGATATTATTCTCAGGGGGAGTTTTTACCCTTTATGCATTTATTTTTATCATGCATATTTTATATTTTGGTATTATTTATTTCAATTGATATTTTATCCACTTTTTGATGAAAACAAAAAGGGGGAGAGAAAGGAGGAAAATGGGATTTACCCTAAAAGGGGGAGAAACGAAGGAGTTGAAAAATGATAAGGAGAAGTCGAAAAATGACAGAAAAAGAAAAATGCGGAGACGTCGAAAAGACGATGAAAATTTAAAAATGGAGAAAAGAATAGAAGGAGTCGAAAAAGAAATGGGAGAAGATTCTAACAAAACGGACAAAGTCAAAAACTTTGGTCTGTAAAGATATACATATATTTGTATTTTTGCAGGAAAATCCCATTGACGAAGTGTTGTATTGTAATCATCAAAAAGGGGGAGATTGTTGGAACATTTAGTTCCATACATAAATTAAAAGTGTTTTGATGATTAATGTTGATAAGCAAAACAAAACAACGAAGAGACGAAGCAAGCATCGAAGGAAAACGGCGCAAAAAGTCGAAAAACACAAAGTTAACGTCGTAATATGTGATCATTAACGTACGTAATGGTAGCGACTTAACGTCGTAATGGATGAGAGATAACGTCGTAAAGGAGTTCAAACAAGTGAACGTTGGAGAAGTCAAAGTCGACAAAGCATACAACGGATATATGACGTCATGAGTGACGTAATGTTAACGTCGTAACAAAGGAAAGGCTAACGTCGTAACTCAAATGATGAAACTCACCGGGTGATTTGTGAAGATGCTAACGTCGTAACCATACCGGTTAACGTGCGTAATGAGGTTTACGACGTAATGGAGAGCATATAACGTACGTAAAGAAGGTTCAGCAGCTAACGGCTAGTTTGAAGATGGAGCCTATAAATACCATCCCTATGGTATTGTTTGAGGAGAACAACCTTGAGCAAATAGTCTATTCTTGTGATATTATTATACACATTCTTGTTGTTGATATTGAGCTTAATTGTAAGTGTTTGAGTGAGAATTCACGAAAAACATACACGAGTGATAAAAGAAAAGATACGATTGGATTCGGTGTTATTAGGATCAAGGATCCGGCATTATTAGAATCGCAATCGCTATCGAGTGAGGTTTATCTAGTACCCATAGAAAGCTAGAGAGGTTGATTCCTTGTCCTACGAAAAGGAAAACGGTTTAACTTGGACCGACACAAAGACAAGTACGAGTGGTTTATCACGGACCAATAGAAGACGTGATTGTAACGGTTATACCTCGACCGATAGAAGAGAGGCGTAGAGGTTTTTATCTTGATCCTATAGAAAAAGATACCTAGAGAGGACGTAGGCTCGTTTATAGCCGAACCTCTATAAATCCTCGTGTCCTTTATTTTCCGCACTTATATTTACGCTTCCGCAAACGGCGCAAATATCCGACCCCGTACTCAACATTGATCATAGTACAGGCGTTCTAAAGGTGATCAGAACAAACTGTTTTGGTTATGTGCATCGCGGGATACTGGTAAGGGGCTGTTTTGTGGCGGAGTCTGGGACACATCATAGTGATCCATGTGTTATGATTGGACACTTTGTGTGATGTTTTGCGGTGGAGTCTGGGACACACCGTGGTGACTCATGTGTATGATTGGGCACCTTATAGCCATGATCCTGGTGGAGTCTGGGACACGCCAGGCTGACCCATGTGTTATGATTGAGCAGTTTGTTCTGGCTATGGTTGGACATGCACACTTTTGGCCCGGGCCAGGAACTCGAGGTGTACATAGCAGCGCGCTATAAAAGAGCTTTCGAAAGTTAAAGGAAAATGAAAATGCATTTCACAAACTCATTCATAAATGCATTCATGCATTGTGTGTCACTACTTACTGAGTTTTCGCTCATTTAGTTGAATTCTTGTGATACAGGTAATAATTCGGGGTATCAGGCATAGGTTAACATATGGGACGCTTCTCTACGCCAACGAGCCGTTGTATATGAACATCAGACCTGTGGAGTGTTCTCTATGTGTGTTAAGTCTAAGTTGCTTATAAACCTATACAGCCGATGTTTTCTTTTGGTTGTAATATAATAGTCGGCTGATGTGTAAAAGTGACTTTTGGTGTGTAAAAAGAGTTTCCTTTTAAAAGTTTTAAGTTTTCCGCTGTGCTGTAATATATAATAAGGATATTTTTAATATCCGGCATCTGATAGTCAACTTCAAGGGGTGTGACAGTTAGAGAGTGCAATATTTGGATCTTCCAACTCATTTACAGTGGAACGGTTTCTAGCCACAAATATAATGGTCAATAAATTTACATCTTATTTATTTATACACGTGGATTAGTTGACCTATATATTCATCACATATTTTTTGCTAAATTTTATTTTAGGATGATAGAATAATACAAAAGATATATAGATTCAAAAATCACACTCTTTTCGTCGCGCCTAATGATCTACATTTCTATGAAATAATCGTTCATTTGGTAATTTTATATATATATATCAATTTTTACAATTAATAAAACAATTATTTTTTACTTTGTAATCTCAACACGTTAATTATCAATATTTTTTACTTTTTAATTTTTATCACATATTTACCATCATTGTTTATACCAGTCACTACATAAAATATACCAAATATGCACAATCTGTCAAATTTTAACTAAGGGAGAGAGAATATTATGCACTCGTTTCATAACCTATTAACCCGAGTTATTTACTGAGCCAAGTAAAAATATAAAAATTGATATTTTTTTTTTGGTAGAAAAAATTGAATATGTGTATATGTATTCAATTTTTTTTTATTTTAGTTTGCTTAAAAATACGCTAGCAAGCAACACAAGCGACTTATACCGAACTGCCCAAATTGCCATTGATTTTTCAGAGTAGGAATAAAGCTGTCGGAGGAAAACGACAGACGAAGTGGGGGGTAAAATAGGAAAACGAGAAGCAACAAAAGTTAGAACAGAAATGTCGACAAATAACATCAACCTGCCACGCCTTCACCTAACCAGAAAAGTCCCATTGGAGGAGAAGAAGAGCAAGATCTATTAAATAGACAAGAAATAAATTAAAAATAAAAAATAAAAAATTTCTTGATTCATTTTGCTGCACAACGAACAATCGATAGGGCCTTCGTCAGAGACACGGAAAGCACTCTCTTTTTTCTGATCTTGTGAATTCTACGGTTAGTATCCTGATTTTTTTTTTCTTCTTCGATCTTTCGACATATGGGTATGGATCTGTCGGTAATTGATTATTTGATATATGCATATTTGATTTTTGGATTGGTATTATTAATGTGTTTCAGCATGTTTTGTGTAAAGATTCGATGTTTATAATATCAACTATAATCAGTGGAAGCAGAACATTTACTCAGAGGGTTTCGGACAACTATATATATAGTTTCTTCTATTTTATAAGTTTCCAACAGGAATTCCGTCCGCTAGAGGGGGTCGTGGACCCCTCTAGCCCCCCTCATATTCAACATTACTTTAATTACTTTTCAATCTCTTTTTGTACCTAGGGGTGTAGAACTGTTTGAAATTTTATCAAGCTTTAAACGTTATGTTTGAGCTTGATTTCATTAGTAATCGAGTCGAGCTTTTATCGAGCCGAACGCGGATCGAACTCGAGTAGTTTGATTTTTTATATGTATTTTATAATTTTTATTCAAATCGAGCCGAGCTTTATATTTTATCAAATAAAAAATTGTGTTCAAGCTTGGTTCATTATATTAACGAATCGAGCTCAAACGAATTTTTTATTGATCGAACTCGAATCGAGTATCGAGTAGCTTGGTTTGATTTTCTGCTCTATTTGTACCATGAGGTGCAATTACTTTCCCAATGGTGAATTCAGGATGTTGATATGTGGTGTGCTGTGTGAAGTTTTTGAAAAAGTTGTGGTGAGCTAAATTTTGAATTATGAGTTGGGATTTTTTTTTAAGCCGTGGACGGTGTATAGAGATCCATCTTGTTTTCTTTCACATTACGCTCACTCCCGTGCTTCTAGGTATGTAGGTAGGAGTTCATGGAAACTCCGATACCATACACGTGTCGCACCGTGAATGGGTGAGAAGGGGGGGAGTGCACTGCACCCCCCCTTCTCCATGGAAGCACTCCATCATATACCATGATTTTTCTTTTTTAAAAATTTGGGATGGATTGTAGCACACTTGAGCTCAAATCCATTCTGAGTAATTTATACTTCATCTGTCCTCTGTATCAGTAAGGTCATTTTCGTCCATCCCTGAAAACTGTACCACATTCATTTCTGGCCATGACTCCACACAACACATTATCTTTCTATCCTCGACAAACCTTACAATTAAAATCCGTGCCACTAAACTTGTGATACAATTTTTAGGAACGGAGTGAGTAGTTGTTACTGCTTACACTAGCATGAAACAATTTTATTGCTTACCACATTCCAGTCCTGCAACTTCTACGATTTTGCAGAAACGCCGTGTGATTTCTAAAAAGTTCCCGGTTTTACCTATCCATCTATAAAAAAGATAGCAAAAAATGGATCTTTATCAAATTATCATGGTTATCATTAGTGTTAGCAGAAGTTTACAAGATGGAGCACGAAGAAACGGGATGCCAACCTCCTCCCGAAGCTCCTATTTTGTGCGTTAACAAGTGCGGCTTCTTCGGTAGCCCCGCGAACATGAACATGTGCTCGAAATGTTACAAAGACGCGATTTCGAAACAAGAACAAGCTAAAGCTGTCGCGAGCTCCATCGAAAGCATCGTCAACGGGTCATCAAGCTGTACCAAAAAGGAAGAAACAAAAAGAATGTGGTTAGTATCTGTCCCGCCAGTTAATGATTCGAAACCGGTGGAAATCGTCGAGCCTAAGACAATGGAGGGTCCCAGTAGGTGCACCGCTTGCAAGAAACGGGTCGGTCTGACGGGTTTCAAATGTCGTTGTGGCGATCTCTTCTGCGGGCTCCATCGCTATTCCGACAAGCACGACTGCCCATTTGATTACCCGACTGCAGGTAAAATTGCTATTGCTAAAGCTAATCCGGTCATTAAGGCAGAAAAGCTCGACAAAATCTAGGCGGGTGAAAAAAAAAATTACGTGTCGAATGAAGTATCTTTTTTCGCCTTTTGTTACGATATGATGTATTTTCTTCCAAAAGGCGTGGCGAGTTGTGGAGGTCGGTCTGCAGGATGATGAAATTCGATATCGGTCCGATTGGTTGAAATTGTCTGTTGGCTCTGGTTTATAAGTCTTGAAGAACCAAAGAAAGGTTTGTGTGTACTTATATACTTCATTTCGATTATGGTGGAGTTATCTTAGTTGGGTTTGTATTCGTGTAGTAGTAGCAGCAGCAGCAGTGGATCCATTGAAGACAATCAGCTAGTAAACTATTATGCTTATATATTTAGTTTATTTATGATTTATTGCTGATTTTTAGTTATTTATTATTACCATCATTTTTTCTGTGTTAAGTTTGAATTTACAAAGCTATTTAATGTAGTATGTTTGAAAGAATGTGAGTATATTTATGATATTATACAGATTACAGAGTGGCCAAGTTGCTGAATTAACACAGAATAGATACATAAAAAAACGTAAAAGAAAATCTTCCATTATATACTAACATGCTACACTTGAAAGAAAAGAAAGAGAGTATGATATTAGAAGCATAATCAAATGGGGATCAAGTATAATCACACAACAAAGAAAAGTGTCGGAGCAAAATTAGGTGAAGATTAAAACTCTGTTTGAAAACTGACCGATAAAGTGACCGAAACCGATAGCTAAAAATTCAAGAACTTGTAAGATATCTGATCTCATTGGAAGCTAATGGGTAACTCATACTCCCTCCGTCTCAGACTTAATTGCTGCCTTTTTCTGGGCACGGGTATTAATGTTAGAGTTGTTTATTAGTATTGCGTGTAACAAAGTGATCTTTTAAGAGGGATAATAATGGAAATCTCAAATTGTACTTGAAATGAGCTTTTCATTAAGTATGGATTAGTTCAAAAAGTTGAAACAGTACAAAAAGTACAGTGCACAATACACAGCCCCATTTCAGCCGAGTGGCTTTCGTCGGAAATACCAAGAGACGAATCGTGTATACCAAGCGCCGAGACGATCAACAACTCCGGCGACTCAAAATCGATGAACCCCTCGTCGCATAACAACGGCTGAGTCACCGGCGACGACCCGCGACACTCTCCGTCGACGATATCGTCGAAAAGAGAGTCCATCAAAACGGAGTCAAAAAGCTCTGAATCCCCCCCACCAGTAATCTAGTGGCCGATCCGCCTCGACAGCTGCGAGATCCGCCGTACACGACTGAATCGGTGACAGACATAAGGGGAGATAGAGAGGGTGAGAGATTAGGATTTTCGGGAAGAGAGATACAAATCGAGAGACATGAAGAATATTCTGGATAGAGGTAAGGGATGGGTGAGAGGATAAAACACAATTATGGGGGATATCCGGATATGTGGGTTTCCGCCTGAGCTGAACACCCCTATGACTAGGGCTGTTCTCGGTCCAGTTTGGTCCGGGTATTATCTTTTCGGGTCTGGACCGTTAAAATATCGAGTATTATCGATTTCAGTCCTTACCGGTTTCGGGTCCCAACTTCAATACTTGTATCCGGACCGCTAACGTTTCGGGTGAGTGTCGGTCCCGGGTATTTCGGGTGGGTTCTCGGGTATCTTGGATCATTAAAATCCATAATCACCAAAACCTCATAATCGAAATAAGAATTGAGTTTTTTTTTTCAAATGTATGCTAAGGAAATCAAGAGATAAGGTCTTTTAAACTTATTTTTTCTATATGTACTAATACCTTATACAATATTTTGTACAGTGTATGTTTATGAAAAGATACCGGGTTTTTACCGGGTTACTGGTTTCGGTCTTTATCGGTTTCGGTTCTAAATTTGATACCAATATCCGGACCGCTAACGTTTCAGATGAGTATCGATCCCGGATATTATCTAACGATTCTCGGGGGGTTCTCGAGTATACTTGGACCGCTGACGGCCCTACCCAGGACAAATCTTTTGGGCGCGTGCATAACACAAGCCCATTTCCGCGTGCAGTAGCTGCCAGGCGGCCAGCTGGCTTTCTCCTTTTTTTTTAGTTTTTTTTTTCATTCATTTAGCTGCCTTTTTTTGTATTTTGTTACTTTCTTTTTTCATTTTCTTTATATTTATGTTATTTTTTTATTTTTATTTTTTATTTTTTGTTTTACTGATTTTGTTTATTATACTGTTTTTATTTTATTTTTCTATTTATTTTAATAGTAAATTATTTTTATTAATGTGTTATTTTTTACTTTTGTTCCGAATAAAAATTGTATTTTCTTTTATTTTACTTGTAACATATAAATATAAAAAAATCGAGAAGACTATTTTTTAATAAAATATTATGATAAATATATTGAAAAATATATAAGTATAATATAGATAAAGTTGAAATATAAAGTATAAAAAATTGAAGATTTAATAGAAAATACGTGTACCCAAAGTATTAGATTTAAGAGTTGTTAAATGAATTCTGGATTCGTAGAGATTTTTTTTTTTTTTTTTTTTATAACTAGGTGATCCCAGCTTAGCCGGACTAATCCTAGTCCCTCAATGAACCCACACCTAACCCATTGAGAGAAGTAAATCGCGAGTCGCTCGAGCAATTCCAGGTTTCCCAACGCTTTTGCAGACCTGCGCAAGCGAAGCGGTCTTAACGACGCGCCGGTTAAAGCGATTCTCGGAGAAACGATCAGCGATTAGTCAAGCCTCCGGGTTAAGGAAATACTCCCAACGGTCGCTTGACGCGAGATTAAACATTGATTAGCGGTTGTTTGAACTATCCCCGGGGAGCTAGAGGATCATAAAGAGAAAAACTTCCTCTTTGGCGTCCTACCACTGGACTACCCACTCTTTCCCCTAGATTCGTAGAGATTTTTGATTATATCGCACGTTGTGAGTTGAAAAAAAAAGGAAGTTTGTGTATGAGGGTCGAGGAACAGAGGGTCTTCTAATTAAAAAAGAGCATTTTTTTTTTTTGGATTACTCAATAAGAAAAAGGGAATAACCTCGTAGGAATTGGCTAAATTATCATTATTATTATTTTTTTTATTGGTATTATTATTATTATTATAAAAAACTCATAGGGTTTACAAGAAATTAGTGGGGAGTCGAGAAACAATCTGAGTCCACACTCCTCTAGGTAAAGCGAAGCTAACCCTACTAAAAATATGAGCAGCAACACGTGCTCCAATGTCTTGAGTCACCGAGAATCTTCGGATACGTTTTAGTAAGGCCACCGCATCCTTCTCAAGTTCTCCAAAAGAAGAGAATGAAAATGGGAGAAACTCATATCCCATATCCGAGCATTTAGCCTCGTACTTGACGCGTTTACGTTGTGCGACTTCAATCACCGTACGACCCGGCACAAAATCGACCATGCAAGTTTGCGTCAAGGGCGATGACCCTGTCAGATCAACACATACATCAAGTCCACCATCCCATGAGTAAAGTAACATATCAGCTGGACGTAAGGGTTTGTCCCTTTCCCCAATAAGCCAAATATCAACCTCCTTACATGCCGAAATCCCGGGCCGAGAACATATGTCAACAAGAACATCACGCAAAACATTATGCCGATGTTTAATACCAATAATACCACAAGACGATACAAAGATGGTCCCCATAAATATCCTCAAGAAAGACCTTTGGAACAAGTCGAGACCAGATCTGAAAAGAAAAAAGGGGGACACCTAGCCGATAGCACAACACACATCGATAAGTCCTGGCGTTCATAGTCTGTCCTAAACCAGATATTGGAACCACTCTGAGCCAATCTGAAGTGTAGTCCTCCTTTTGCGAATTCCATAACGCCATCTGTCGAGAAGTTAGGCGAAAGGTGGATTCAACCGTTTGGGTAACCCGTGCGAAATGTATATTTGCCAATTTCTTCATGAGTTTGGGGGCAGCGATCTCACTTGGGTTACTCAAATCTCATTGAAATTCGATAAAAATGTTCAACCCAAAAGTGTAAACCACTAGGGGCGGGTTGGACAGAGCGGAAGTAGAGCTGTATACTAATTTATCGATATTATTTACGCTTAGTCCCGAGTTTAACTTAATGAGAGAAAAGAAGGAAAATAGATGGAAATAAGAAAAAAGAAGAAATATTTGGTGTTCCGGAGTTTTTTAATGAAAAGAAACGGAAAGAAAGAAAAACTTTCCCTTCTAACTTTCCTTCCGATTTGGAAGGATTTGGAGAGAAAAGAACAAAATGGTTAATTTTATTTTCACTTCCTTCCAACTCGAGAACACAAAATACAATTTTCTTTCACTTTCCTTTCTCTTCTTTTCTCTCCTAACTTTTTTTTTTCTTTTCTTTCCTTTACTAAAACTCGAACTAAGTGTTACAATTCAGTATTTATTTTAAATATGTATCTATCTTGTTATTGGGTTAAACTTTAAATATGATGAATCTTGTATTTTGAAGGTCATTCTAAGATATTAATCAAAAAAATTTAAGGGTTATCACTAATTTTGGTGTCCACCGGTTTTTCAACTAAGAAATCAACGGAGTTCACTTCGATCACGTCAATGCCACCACATCACCCACCAAATCGTGCTACCGCAGCCGACACTGCTAATTTCAATCGTCGCATGGATGATTCTCAAATTCAACTGTGACATTCGAAACACGTTTGGACACAACTTTTGCATCCGTAAGTTCTCGGCCGCCTCAGCCGATGGTGCATGATCATACCGTTCCAACCATTTTCGACGCCTCTGACATGGAAGACGAAGAGTCAACCCGATCACATCGGGAAAAAAAGGAAGTGCTAAATTCCTTGTCTCTAACGAAGGTCCTATCGATTCATTATGCAGCGAAACGAACAAACAATAGTTCAGAGTACTTTTTGAAACCGCGCTCCCTATATTGTTGATGTAACAACACATTAGAAGCATGAAAAGTGGAGAAAATTTTCTCAAGAATATCAGAATCACTGATATTCCCTCCACAAAGTTTCAGTTTAGAAGCAATTCTAAATAACTCAAAATTATAAGCACTCACAGACTTAAAGTCTTGCAGTCTAAGATCCATCCACTCGTGACGAGCTTTAGGAAGAACGACAGCCTTTTGATGGTCAAACATTTCTTTAAAGTTCGCGCACAACTTCATTGGATCTTTGACAGTCAAATATTCTGTCTTAAGGTCATCATGAAGGTGATGACGAAGGAAAATTAGTGCCTTAATGTAATAACCGGTTGTAATTCATTCATTATTTTTCAGTATTTATCAGTCAGTAATTTTCACTCATTAATAATCAATCGTCATTCATGATTCATTCATTTGTATTCGTCGTTGGCATATTTTTAACCATGTATCAGTTATCGATCGTCATTCATCTCCGTTTGTGGATCGAGAAGAGAGTATTATCATAACCATCATGCATGATAGTCTTATGTTGGAAGTATCATCTATCGCGTGTTATTGGACTTAATTACATTCATACAAGTATTGTATGTCGGATCATTCACCTTTCGTAACGAGAAGACGGAGTTGTCAGACTGTGTCATTTCCAGCAGTGAGTTACGGCCGTAACTGATCATGCATTACGGCCGTAACATGCATTCGTTGGCTTAAGGATGTTTTGGCCGAAGGCGAGTTACGGCCGTAAGGATAGGCAGGCTATGGCCGTAACATGCGTTCGTGGTTTTCAGGACATGTCGGACAAAGAGGGCTTACGACCGTAAGGGTTGCGGCATACGGCCGTAAGATGAGGCAGGTACGGCCGTAAGGCTTGGACGGTTACGGCCGTACGATTCGAGCAGGGTGTCCGGTCAGTTTCGACGAAGGTTTCATACGCCCGTAAGTCTTGCCAAGTACGGCCGTATGAGTCGAGTTACGCCCGTAAGGCAGGTGCGGTTACGGTCGTAAGTCTGTTGGCAGACTTTTGACGAAACCGAGTTACGCCCGTATGATATGGCTGGTCACGGCCGTAAGGCCGTTGACTTGGAGAGGTTACGGCTGTAAGTAGGCCGAGTTACGGCCGTAACGTTCGGCAGTTTATATAGACTTGGACGGGATTTTTGCACTCATTTCACCCTTCTTCATTTGAGTTCCGAGAGAGAGGTTTTTGGGAGAGACTTTCTTCATCACATCACTTGTTAAGGAGTGTTCTAAACATATATCTCGGATTGGGAAGCTTGGATAGTCGATTTAACACGATTTCACCGGATCAAAGTGCTTGGATCTTCAAAGGTAAATTCTTCAACATCTTGGATTTCGATTTTGTGTTGAGATATGATGTTTTGGACGTTATAATCATGTTGTATGAAGAGATATGCATATGATTATGAGTTTGTATGAATATTTATTGAATTATTGAAGGATTATTCAAGAACACTTTGAATATTGAGTTGGATTTGGGGGTTTTCGATTAGTTATTGTTGAAATCACGAATTGGGTGTTCATATTGGATTATTGATTGTATTGAAGATATTTTGTTGGTTTGAAACACTCCTTGGGGAGTTGATATTGGTATAATTAAGGATTGGTTGTAAACAATCGAAGAGTGGTTACAACGTGTTTGATATAATGCCCCAATGAACTTGGTTTAGTCGTATCGACGTTTTGAGTTAGTTATAATCGTGTTTGATTTGTATATTGAACAGGTTGTTGGTAATTGTGTTATTCAAGGTTGTTCGAGCGACCGACACCTCATTTAGGACGTTTGTTCGTGGAAGGACATTCTTCACCGGTGTTGAGTAAGTTAATTCTTACTCGGTTAAAAGGATATTTATTTCTTTCGTTATTGTTCAGTCATAATCATAATTCATTCATAATGTATTAACCGTATTGAGACTTGTAATTGTCGAATAATCACTTCATTCACGAGGAACGACGGTTCCAATCATTTCATTGAGCTATCATTAACTTCACTATTATTTCATCTCAGTGAGTCATTCTTGACTTTGTCGGATTGTTTCATTAATATTCATCATAGTCATTCTCGTTTATATGACCTTCTGGGTTCGTATTGCGTGGCCGGGTGGTGATGTGTGGAATTTTTAGTCGGGCATATGATGGTCATGTGTTCGGGTTCACTGACACAATGGACTGTGCACACGGTAACGTACCTCTATGAGACTAATTAGGTACAACGGCGGGTGTGTCCGGTCACTCGTCTTGTGCACATGCACATACCATTACGAGCGTACTACGATGCCCCTCTTCAGCTTAATTTCATAATTAAGATATGTCATGATTGTGTATATGCAACCCTTGAGGATTGTTGTTGTTGAGAAGTTAGACGTTTGAGCTTGAATATAACTTAACCCTCCACCCCGCCCAACTACTCCCTCACCGCTCCGGCCATCCCTCACCGCTCCGGCCATCTCTCCCTCCAGCCGTTCCGCCTTCACCTCCCGACCCTTCCTTCACCTCCCTTCTTTTAGCCTGATCCGGTTCCACAGTCCTCCATCCGATCGAGATCTCTTATAGCCGTTTCATTCTGCAACTTTATTTGCACAGATCCATGGTCGTCGCCGAAGCTCTCGGCGCCTGAAGCTTCGTCATCATGCCGAAGAAAAAAAGAAAGTCTCGGTCGCCCTCTAAATCTAATGTCATCCCACCGGCTTCAGTCTGCAGTAAGCCGGTTTCGTCGCCGACACCATCTTCCTCGCCAACCTCGTCGCCATCTCGGTCGCCATCCCGTCCGCCGCTGGTTGTGCCGTCGCTTGCAATGACCGGAAATATTTTTCCACCACCTCTGCAAAGCTCCGGCGTCGCCGTGCTGTGTTCACAGCAGCCGCCATTTGCGCCGTCGCCGTCGCTCACAACCCTAGCGGCGGATGAAGTTCATGCTTCAAACAAGGAATTTGCCGGGCCGTCCATCTTAGGGCCTTTCCCATCAGACGGTCGGAATTTGACGGGCCTCCAATTAAATAATGAAGCCCAGCCCACGAAAATGGAGGTTAGCCCAACTGCTTTTTTACCTAATCACCATGGGCCTGCTCTACTTTGGCCCAGTTCTTATATGAAATCTGGCCCAACCGTTCTACCATCTTTAAGCCCAGAAAATTCTTCTTTTATCCCACTCAACCTAAATAATAAATCTTCTGAACCCATCTCACTTAATCTCAACCAGCCTGATTTTGTTTTAGCCCAATCAAATAATTTTACTCCTCTTAAACCCCAACCTTCTAAACTCAATACCCTCTTAAACTATTTCAGGCCCACAATCAAAATTCAAGCAGGCCCACCCCCATTAAATCAACCCACATCCATTTCCCCACCTGCGGCCCTCCCCTGCGTGCCCCCCCAACCCATCTCCCCCCAGCCCTCAAAGACCACCGGCCCAGCTATCCCTCCTGACCCAACCGCCTGCCCCCAAACCCAGCCCAATCCCCATAACCCCAAACCACCAGTCCAGCTCCAGCCTATCACGACCTCTCCCCAGCGAGCAGCGCCCCCTCCCCATGCATTCGCGAGCTCATCTCAACCGAACCATCATGGCGCAACCGAGCAGCCGAGGCCGAAGCCGTCCTACGCTCAAATGGTCAACAACCAAAATGGCTCGATGCAGCCCGGTTTCTCCCAACAATCCGGTCCGACAATAAAATCATTTAATTTCGACGGAGCTAAGGTGAGTCCTTTTGGTACCCTCTCCTCCGTAAATGAGAAAACGCGTGTAACCTTCTCTTCTTCTGATATGATTACTCTTGCCGCTTCATGGGAACGCACTCTAATTCTTAAATTTTCGCACGCTATTCCCGCCCCTCGAGATGTGTCTGCGGGTTTGACTGACATGAAATTGAGGGGTAAATTTAGTTGGAGTTGGATGAATTATTGTCATGTTGCGGTTAGATTTGATAATGATGACGATTTTAGACGTATTTGGTTAGGTTCTACCTGGAATTTTTCTGGATGTCCTGCACGAGTATTTAAGTGGTCACCTAATTTCTCGATTAGGACGGAGACGTCTGTTTGTCCGATCTGGATTAGACTTCCGGGCCTACCTCTTCACTTATTTCATCCACGTGCATTATACACGATTGCCAAGGCTATTGGCAATCCCATTTTAGTTGACACCCCGACGGCCACACACTCACGACTATCCGTCGCCCGTGTGCGTCGAGATTGACCTTCTTGCACCTGCATCGCCCGAGATCGAGGTTGAGTTTGGCGATCGTGTTATCACACAGCGCATTATTTACGAGAGAGTGCCACTTTATTGCTCTCTCTGTTCTCACGTGGGACACGAGCCGTCCAGTGCTACATAGTTGGCAACAAAGAACGGCCTCCACCGCCCCAACGTAAGAAACCTCAGCCGCCCCTTCTCGTCGTGAAGACGCAGCTTGCCCCTCCTAAAGCCACTAAGGCTAGTACTTCCCAGGCAGCCCCTAAGGAGCCTGCCGCATGGCAAGTAGTTGCCAAAAAAGGGCCCAAGGAGACGGGATTGATTCCCAAGGGCACAGCTGCTACTGGCCAACACTCTTACTTTGCATCTTTAGATTCCTCTGCTAGAGAGGAGGAGGATTTAGTTGGCACTGACGATATCATTAGTATGGGTGATAAAAATAGTGTGTCGGGTAGCGATCGCAGTGTTCACGAGATTCATGACAATCTCGTTTAGAGGATGACACAGAGTCCTCTACCGTCCCTCACTCTTCTAGACTCTTTGATTCTACCTCCCCCAGTGATGACGGTAACGGCCGCATCGACGACCAGATCGTCGTTCAGCCCGAGTCCTTGGCCATCGTGGTTTACGAGCCTCGGCCTCCTCCCTCTTCTTTTTTCCCTCCCTCTATCAGACTGAGTGCGGTCTTAAACGCACTCAATTTGAGATCTCTGAGTCAACTCTCTCTTCCTCGGCGATGGTGCCTCTGATGTCGGCACCAAAGCCCCCGGTTAAGAGACGGTTGATGTCTACTCGCCCACGGCGTCACGACTAGGGGCAAAGCTTCTTCTGATTCCACGGTTTCCACACGAGGTAGAGCAGCTACTCGCGGACAGTATTCCTCCTCTAAGGGGCGATCTTCATCGCCCCTGAAAGAGGGAACTTCTGCCCGGCAGGATACTTCTCGGAGACGGGGCCGCTCCAGTCAGCGTCCTAGGTCTCCGCCTGAGTTGGTTGTTTAGTTTATGTCGATACCCATTCTTACATGGAACGCATGGTGATGCAGCTAACACAGGATCACAGAAGCGCATTCGACATCTCAACCGTGTGTATAGGTTTGCTTTTATTGGCATTTTAGAACCCATGGGTTCCAATGCTAATTTTGATTTTTATATTCGTTCTTTGGGTTTTGCGTCGGGACTTTATAATCGTTCTAACAAAATTTGGTTTTTTTCTTCCCTCCACTTTCAGCATCAAGTTTTGTTGGATACCGATCAAGTCCTTCATCTTTCTATTTCTTCTTCCCTTCTTCATCAGATGATTTACGTCACCTTTGTCTATGCCAAAGACTAACCGTCTTTGGTCGTTACGCCCTTTGGGACACCCTCCGTGAGATTGCTTTGGAAGTAGAGGGGTTGCCGTGGCTAGTCAGCGGTGACTTCAACATCTTCTTGCATTCACATGAGCGCGAGGGTAGTACCACTGACCGTTCTCCAGAGATTCTGGACTTCGCACAGGCTATTGCTGACTGTGAGTTGATTGATGCGGGCTGCGAGGGCGATATTTTCACTTGGGAGCGTAATGGTCTGAGGGAAAGGCTAGATCGTGCTTTATTTAATGAAGCATGGTCGAACGTGTTCGCGGTCTCTACCATCACTCACCTTCCTCGACTTCGGTCTGACCACGCGCCTCTTCTTATCCAGTGTCGCTTCTCCGCGACTCATCATAAGTCGTCATTCCGTTTCCAGAGTATGTGGGTCCGGCATCACACATTCCTGGACACCATTAGGGAGGTCTGGCTGACACCGACTGGATTATCTGGCATGTGTAACCTACAGGCCAAACTCCTTAGGGTTAAGCGTGGTGAAGCAGTGGGCCAGTGCTTTTGGTAATCTTCATACGAAGTTGGATGAGGCCTTGAGGGTCAGCGAGGCCGAGCGGCGATATGATTCGGATCCTACTCCGAGAATAGAACCGCTATGCATGCACCGTTTCGTCGAGTACCATCTTCGTCTCTCTATGGAGGAAGATTTCTGGAAACAAAAGGCCGCAGTTCGTTGGGTTTCTGAGGGCGAGCGCAACACCCGATACTTTCAGGGTTTTGCGAAGCAGAAACGTTGTCAGTCGCATATTCACAGCATTGAGGATGGTGGTACGACGATCGCTGTAGAGTCGGACATCAGATCATCCGCTGTGAATTTCTTTAGGACTCTGCTTACATCCGATGGTGATGTTCTCGTCCCCCCGGATGACACTTGTTTTCCCTCTATCCCCTCTTCTTTTGATTCTGATAGTTTGTGTGCCCCACCCTCTCCTCTTGAGATTCGTGCTGCGGTTTTTGATATTGATCCTCACAAAGACTTCGGGCAGCGGGTTCTCTTCTTTGTTTTTTCAGCATTGTTGGGAGATTGTATCTCCCGACGTGGAGGGGGCTGTGCTCGAGTTTTTTGAGGGTCATCCTATGCCTCCGGCTTTCACGGCGACTACGGTCGTCTTGATCCCGAAGAAGCCTGTTCCGAGCGGTTGGTCAGATTACCGTCCTATTAGTCTGTGTAATGTGACCAATAAGATTATCACGAAAATCCTTAACGCTCGGCTTGCTCCTCTCCTCCCTCTTATTATCTCTCCGAACCAGAGTGGATTTGTTCACGGGCGGGTTATTACTGATAACATACTTTTGGCCCATGAACTTATTCACGACCTCCACGTCGCGGACAATCAGGGTGTCCCGAACCTTGCGCTTAAGCTTGATATGGCTAAGGCGTATGATAGGATTCACTGGCATTTTTTACGTGAGGTTTTGGTGAGTATGGGTTTTCCGGCTAGATGGATTTTGTTCATCCGTCATTGCGTCGAGAGTTGCACGTTCTCCATTTTGGTGAACGGCAGTCCGGCCGGCTATTTTGCCTCTAGCCGGGGTTTGCGTCAGGGCGACCCTATTTCTCCGTCGCTTTTCGTGCTTGCCGCTGATTATTTATCGCGCTGCTTGGATCGTTTCATTCGAGATCATCCTTTGATGAGGTATAGGACGGCTGGACGGCCTTTCCCCGTCTCGCACTTATCCTACGCCGATGACATCATTATATTCACACGGGCTGTGGATGATGGTCTTGTTGATCTTATGCGTCTCCTGGATCACTACTCTATGGCTTCGGGCCAGATGATTAGTATCCAGAAGAGCACTTTTATTCTCGCTCCAAAGCATGCGCCTCGTTGGCATCAGAGAGTTTACGACCTTACTGGTTTTCGCCAGGGCGATCTCCCCATCACCTATCTAGGTGTGCCCCTTTACAAAGGCTTTAAGAGACGTGAGCTCTTTGCTGGGGTGAAGCAACGGATGTTTGATAGGATCTCTGGTTGGTCCCATCGCCACCTTGCTTTTGGGGGCCGTTTGGCTCTTATTAAGAGCACTCTCTGCACGATTCCTCTTCACTCCTTGGGTTTTGGATCCCCACGAGACATTATCCAGAACTCGAGCGGATCATTGCGAGATATTTCGGGTGCCGTTGGTCCAAAGAGGAAGACGATTGGGTCGATTGGCGGCAGATTTGTCGTCCGGTCTCGAGGAGGCCTCGGGATTCGAGCCTTTCGGATATGGCGAGAGCTTTTAGTTATAAGCTCGTGGCGCCTTGGCGGGCACGTCTCTGTGGGCGCAATTTATGCCGTGGCCTCTCTTGGCCTTTATACGCCTATGCGTACTGCTCTTAAAGCTCGTGCCAGCCACCCTTGGCGCCGTCTCCTCCGCGTGGGTATTGAGGCCCAGGAGTTCATTCGCTGGACTCTTGGTCGTGGCTGTGGGGAGGTCAGCTTTTGGGACGATACTTGGATTGGGGATAGGCCGATATCTTCTTATTGTCAGGTTTCTGGTAGACCCCATCTTAGAATTAATGAGTTATGGGTTGATGGGTCTTGGGACATGGGTAGGTTGGAGACTATTGTTGGAGAGGAGCTAGGATTTACCCCTCAGTTCATCCAGGAGATCTCCGCGATTCCCATCGCCGAGGAGGATTCGGATAGTATGTGCTGGACTCTTACCTCTTCGGGTGCGTTCTCATTATCGTCGGCTTGGTCTCACATCAGGGTGAGGGTCGGGCTAATCTTATTTACGGGCCATATGGGCGGCCTTACTCACACCGACCATTTCGGTGTTTATCGCGACTTCTCATGCGTCGGATCCGATCGATGACATCCTACAGAGGAGGGGCGTTTCATTGGCTTCTAGATGTTTGTGCTGCTCGCATACCCTTACCCAGACCTACCATACCGAGACCATTGCACACCTTTTCCTGGAGAGTGATGTGGCCCGTGACGTGTGGGAGTATTTTGGCGCTTGGACTCATTTATCCCTACCCCATTCTCAAAATATTCTTGAGCTCCTGAGTTTCTTCGCACACGGCACACACTTTAGGCACGCGACTTTCATTATTCCTTGTCTGATCCTATGGTTCATCTGGACAGAAAGGAATAGTGCAAAGCATAGGGCGGTTACTTTTGTTTCCTCTCATGTTATTGTGCAGGTGGAGCGCCATGTTGCTTTATTAGCTGCTGCGGGGCTTATTTGCTCTGAGTTCTGGGCGGGCTGCTCGCCTCATGATCGCTTCCAGCGAGCTACATCTTCCCCCGCTCAGACTCGTCGCCCAGTCCCGGTGGTTTGGCTTCGACCCGAGTCCCCTTGGATCAAGCTGAACACGGATGGTTCGTTCGATCGAGACACAGTTGCGGGTGGGGAGGTCGATTAGAGATCATCACGAGAGCTCCTTCTTGCTTTCCATTCCTCTTTTCGTGCCTCTTCGAGTTTTGATGCCGAGGTCCGTGCGTTGGCAATCGGATTGATTCTTGCCTCCCGAGATCGAGACATGTTTGGATTGAGCTTGATCTTTCTTTGTAGTGACCACTGCTATCATCGGCCATCGGGGCTCTTGGCGGAGTTCGTCACACTCTTATGCGTATCCGACACATTCTCAGAGATATTCAGTTCAGAGTCACTCATATTTTCCGGGAGGGCAACAGGCCGGCCGATTATCTTTCTGAGCTCGGCGTGTCGTCCCTCGGCATTCGGACTTATACTTACGATACTGCTCCTCCGTATCTCCTCTCCCTTATACGGATGGATCAGCTTGGTTATCCGTGCTTCAGATTTAGATAGGATTTATTTTAATCGATTGATTGGTTGCCTATGGGTCCGCACATTAGCCCACAGTTTTAGTGGTGCACCTTGTACTGATCTAGCGGGCCGTAGGCACTTTAGTTTTTATGACCCGGATTATGGCCCATTTTTGGTCATAATTCGGTGTTGAGTTATTTGGTCTATGGGTCCGCACATTAGCCCACGATTTGTGGTGCACCTTGTATTTCTTTAGCGGACCGTGGATTTATCCGATGTTTGGACCCGAATTATGACCCATTTTTGGTCATAACTCGGGGCTCATACTCTGTATTTCTTGATTTTATTATCTACAGGTTGGTGGGTCCCGCCTCAACCCCCCGTCCACACTGGACGTTTTTTGTTTTTTTAAAAAAAAAAAAAAAAAACCCTTGAGGATTGTTGTTCTGTGTAACTGACCCCGTTAGGGGACATTGTTTTCAGGTCATGACAAGGCAAAGGCACGGGAAGAGAACGTTGGCGAGTCGAGTGATACTAGTAGGGGCCCGATCCTTTGATCATTCATGTTGTCTTCATTTTATTTCCGCTACAGATTTCTGTTTGGATACTCATTTTCATTCAGTGTTGTATATTTTATCTTCATATAAAATATACATGTATTCTGTATTATCTTGGGTGTGTTGTACTTGAAACTCCTCATCGGAGTAGTTAATGATATAATGTGGTTCGGTACTACAATTATATTATTTACGTCATTAATTTTCATTCGCCTGGTGGGTCCCAGTGGGGGTCCACGACACTGTAATAGTCGCCTAGTTGGGGTGTTACAGAGTTGGTATCGGAGCGTGGTTTTGAATACTACCTTCCGAGTCATGTCTCATTTGAAATCATCGTCATCAGACTAGTATCATTGGACTTTCGCGTCACGTGTGACCTGTGCAAATGTCGAGCCCCTCAGACCGAAAGAACTGTAAGATTTCTAACGCCATGGTATAATTTCTGACAATAGGAATCACTCATTCAACATTCAACAGTCAACAATCCTCATCATCATTCATTTTGATCATGTCGATCATGTTAACTAATTAATCACTCAGTTCATTTCACTGTTCAGTTGTTGATCTTGAGGATCATATCATTAATCTTGTTAACTTGTTCAAGATAATCATTTCAAGAATTTCATTAGATAATCATGTCACCTCAGCTAATCATTCATTCACTGTGTTAGAGCGCGTATGCTCATTTTTATCATTTCATAACGTAATCATAACAAGGTACTCATGCGAGATCTATAATTATCATTTGGCCTTCCTACTCCAGTATGGAGAGAGCTGTCAAAGGACACAGGGGGAGAGGCTGCGGTGTGGGTCGAAACCCGGGAAATAATCATTCACAGTCAGGAAGTCGTACCTGGGACACAGCTCAATCAGAAGGTGTTCGGGTTGATCTACTCGCTTTTATGCAAGGCATGATGGCCCAGATGAAATTGCTTAATCACCAATGCGCTACTCTGACCGAATTAATCGAGGAAGCTCTTACTGATGAGCTTACTGCTAAGGAAATTGCTGAGCAACAACCTTCATCTGCTAGCAAGAAATCAACGAAGCGTAATCAGTCCGAATGTGGTCAGTCAACCTTCAAGAAGTCTCGTGTAGGCTCTACTTTTTCTGAGCGACCTCCTACGGTGCATAAGCCCGCAGAGTCTCAGTCCTGAGCGGCCAGTTCGGCCATCACCTGTTTCAATTGTGGAGCGCCGAGTCATTTAAGCACTAGGTGTTCGAGGCAGACTATCACCTGTTTCAACTGTGGGATTGCCGGGCATAAGGTCCGTTTCTTCCGAAGGGACTCCAAGCATACTCCGGTGGCATCTTAGGCCCCGAAGCAATCAATGGTTCAGAATCGGGCCACTCAGTCCGTGCTGTTTAAGACGACGGGAGCAACTAAAGGCGGAGCTCATACTTATCAGACAGGAGCATCCGGTTCGGGGGCCGACAAGCCCCGAATTCACGAGGTGAAAAGGACCGACGATCCGGAGGCCCGAATGATCTCAGGTATACTCAAAATTCTATCCCAACCTACGTGTACCCTTTGTGATACTGGTGCATCACATTCATTCATTTTCGAGTCATGTTTGAGTAGACTACTTCTGGATAGTTCCACTAGTTGTGAGCCTTATGTCATTGGTCTACCAGACGGTAGAAGAATTTTCAGAAATCGTGAGGTTAAGAATTGTCCGAATTAAGCTTAATGACCGCGATTGGTTGGCGGACCTAATCGTGGTGGATTTACCTAAGGACGATGTAATATTGGGTATTAATTGGATGGATCGTCATGATGCGATCCTCCTTGTTCGTAAGCGTATGGTCACTATCATTTCAGACGATGGAGTCGAGTGTGTATTTCAGGGAAGTAATCTCAGTTGTTCCGGAAGAATCATTAATATGATGAAAGCAGTGAAATTACTCAATCAGGGTTGTTCAATCATTCATTGTATCATTGTCATCGATTGACCGTTCTAAGGCAATCGAGGTGTTCAATCATTCATGGTATCATTGTCATCGATTAGCCGTTCTAAGGCAATCGAGTTGTTCAATCATTCATTGTATCATTGTCGTCGATTGGCCATTCTAAGGCAATCGAGGTGTTCAATCATTCATGGTATCATTGTCATTGATTGGTCGTTTTAAGGCAATCGAGTTGTTCAATCATTCATTGTATCATTGTCGTCGATTGTCCATTCTAGGCAATCGAGGTGTTCAATCATTCATGGTATCATTGTTATCGATTGGCGGTGTATTCCCAGACGAGCTACCTGGTTTACCTCCACCGAGGGATGTGGAATTCACGATTGAGTTGGATCCCGGTACATCTCCAATATCGAAGGCACCGTATCAGATGGACCCGACCTAAATGCAGGAGTTGAAGAATCAACTTGAGGAATTGTTCGAGGAAGGTTATATCCGACCGAGTGTGTCCCCGTGGGGAGCACCAGTGTTATTTGTCAAGAAGAAGGACGGTTCTTTTCGTTTGTGTATTGATTATCGGGAGTTGAACAGGGTGACGATCAAGAATAAGTATCCTCTACCCCGTATTGATGATCTCTTAGATCAACTTCAGGGAGCTTCAGTATTTTCCAAGATCGACTTAAGATCTGGATATCATCAGTTGCGAATTCGAGAGTCGGATATTGCAAAGACGGCGTTTCGAACACACTATGGTCATTATGAGTTTGTGGTAATGCCGTTTGGGTTAACTAATACACCTGCGGTGTTCATGGAGTTAATGAATCGGGTTTTCATCGACTATTTGGGTCAGTTCGTGGTTGTCTTCATTGATGACATTTTGATTTATTCTCGTGACCGAATGGAGCACGAGGTTCACCTTCATCAAGTTCTCGACGTGTTGAGACGAGAGCAACTCTATGGAAAGTTTTCCAAATGTGAGTTCTGGATGTTCTAAGTGACGTTTCTCAGACATGTAATTTCATCAGACGGTGTGCGTGTTGATCCTCAAAAGACGGAGGCTATCCGAGATTGGCTTGTTGTGTCAAGAATTAACACTTTCCGACCGGCGATCGCCTCGGAGGTCGGGCGACCGAGTCACTGCCGAGCGGCCAAGGCAGAACTGCCGATCAGCGACCAGACGGCCAGGCCTTAACCCAACGGACGAGCTAAATCGGCCAACCGAAGGTCCCAGGACAAGTCCCGGTGCCGAGCGATCGACCTCAGATACGATCGTCACTCGGTACTCGGCGACCGACTCCTGGCGATCGACGAGCGGGCGATCCTCTCTCGGCTTCTGCCGACCGACGAGCGGGCGATCCTCTCTCGGCTTCTGCCGACCGACGAGCGGGCGATCCTCTATCGGCTTCTGCCGACCGACCCTTGGTGACCGACCGAATGCCGACCCTCAGCAACTGGCCGATGGCGACCTCTGATGACCAGCTAGAGGCGACCGCCTCATGTCGATCAGCGCCGATGGCCATCCAGTCGGCAAAGGCCGAGCCTCAGGACAGACACCACGTGCAAGGGCCGAGACAAGATCCGCGAATCACGGGTCATTGACCACGGCTGGCGTAATCTTTCCACCCGGTAGGCAAGCCGAAAGGCATCGGTAGGGCCGCATGTGGCCCGACTCGGACGCGTGCGACTCCCATTGGACCGCCGGTGGCGCGGCCTCTTCCTTGGACTTTTGCCCGACAGCCCGGGTGATCGCCCCATTATAATATTGGCCGGCGGACGATCGCCCCATTATTATAATGGCCGGAAGGCGATCGCCCACCAAAGGACAAGACTCGGCAGCCACTATATATACAAGGCCCCCTGCATTTGTATTCCCTCCCTAGCATTCTCGCATTTCACACGCAATACGGAAGCAAAACATCAAGCACTTGGCTATCTCCAACTCTTGGCAACAGCTATCATTCGGTCTTACTTCTCCCGGCCTCTCTCATCAGGAAGACGATCGGCAGGGACGAAGAACACCGAGCTTCGCTCAAGAGCCGGATTAACAGAGTCTTTTTACACTCATTGTATTTAGATTTCTCTCATTAATACTTGTATCCACGAATATTTGTATTAATATCATCTCGCGAGAGCATTCAAGCCCGGGCCTAACAAACCCGGCAAATCTAGTGTATTATTTATCTTCTCTCGGAAGTGCTCCCGCAATTGTTGTTTGTTGTCCGTCTCCAGCAGTATTTAATTTTCGGATAGATATTTTGGGCAACAACAATTGGCGCTAGAGGAAGGACATCTAACCCTCAAATTTTTATACCTACCGTCCCGAAGAACACTCACTGTTCTCGGGGCAGATACTTGAAGTGACACTCACTGCACTTCAAAAAATCTTTCAGAAATCATGTCTTAGCCTCGCGTCGAAGAAAGCGGCCCGACCAAGCGGACCCCTGTTCGCCCCGGTCGAGCCGCAGCCGATGGTGGAAGGTAGCCGCCGCGGTCAGAGACGCTCGATACCGTCCCTGGACGGCGGCCCAAGCCTCTCGCTCGATCAGTTCCGAACCAATGAACAGATCGAAGAGGCCATAGCGGCCCTTCAGGAACGACGGAGTGCTCTCAACGCGCCTCCCTCTATCACCCCCTCGGTCTCCCGCCGGAAGTCCAAGCGGAAGCTCAAGGCATTACTGGCCGAGCGATCGCCAGGAGGCTCTCGTCCGCAAGAAGAGGCGCTCGGCAGCCGGGGCACCTCTGTCTTCGATCGCACAGGCGGTGACCCGACACAGCGGCCAAGGCGATCCGGCCCGGCTATGAGGCAGCGGAGTTTGAGTCCGTCACCGTGAGCTCGGCCTACCGGCTCCCGGGAGGCAGCCAGCCGTCGCTCCCCCTCGCCAAATTGCCGAGGTCGGCGGCGTGAGTCCGAGATCGGTACACGATCGCCTCGGCTCCGCTCCCAAAGCCGATCGGCAAGCGATCGAGCCACGGCGATGCGCGATGCAACGCGTCGGATCGACGACATGAAGGCGCTCACTGCAATCAGGCAGCGCCATGAAGACGATCGCCGAGCCAAGCGAGCCGCCGCGATCGACATCGAGCTCGCCCCGTGCGGCCACAGATCGCTCCCCGCAAACACCGTGTACGAGGGCGATCGGACCCCGACGCACTGAGGAAGTTCAACATCTACATGACCGGGTGTGGGGCATCGGACGCGACCGGTGCCGAATGTTCCCTCGACGCTGGACGACCTCGCCCACCGGTGGTACACCTCATTGCCACCTCGGTCCATTGGCTCCTTTAACGAGTGGCGCACGTCTTCACGGAACACTTCGCCACCGTGGTCGTCCGGCCGGAAGGTCGCCTTCGCATGATGCAAATCAAGCGGGGAGAAGAGGAGTCCGACTCGGACTACATCGGCCGGGTAGACGTGATCATCCTCAACGGCGAGCCCGTAAACGATGAGACCGCCCTCTACGCGGTCTAGGAGGTTTTCGGGGCTTCGCCTATGTTCGGGCATCTCACGAAGACCTACCGACGACCTGCGACCTTCCGGCTAGAGCCGCAGATTTCCTGTCCAGGCAAAGGCTTCTTCTTAGCCTAGGAGTAGAGCGATCGGCGCCTGCACGACGACCTCCAGTCTCCCAGCCCGATCGCTACTATCCAGCAGAGCCGGAGGACTCGATCACCGCCTACAGTCCACCATTTTAAATGAGGGACTAACTCCCGCCCGATCGCCGATGTCGACCTACGAATAAAGCGATCAGCTGCCTAGCGACGATCGCCAGTCTTCCGGCCCGATCGCCGATCATCACGCTACATCATCAGCAACCCGGAGGACACGATCGCCATCTACAGTCCAGCATTTAACATGAGGAACTAAGGCTCGCGATCGCCTCCACCGCACATCATAAAGCCATGGTCCTGGCAGTCGATGGAACCGGCTGCTTCGGCCATGCAAGGTCCCTTTCGGCCGAGATCGCCCGCCCTTCGTTTAAATACGAGGCCGGCGTAGTCTGAGGGCTCTCCAACAATAATCAGTGGACACATGCCACAACCCCAGTCTCAACGTACACCGTCGAGGTCGGCCATCTCCATGGCTGGCCAAGGTGGAAGCAGAGCTAACAAGCCGCGGGTGTGGAGTTGATTCATCCGACGCTGCCCCGCGCAGGGACTCCTCTAGACCGAGACCGCACGCCCTTCGTTTAAATACGAGGCGAGGCGCAGCCTAACAGAGGACCCTCATAATAAAGTGAGTCACGAGACACTCAATGTCTTCGCGCACCAAGACACGGTCATGGAGTCGGTCCATCGATCTCCGCGACTGTGCACGATTCCTCAAACAAGCGAAACCACCAAGTTTCCGAGGGGGATCGGCCAATGTTATTTTGCAGGTACAAGACCGAAAGATAGCTAGCCAATCGACCATGATAGCCCAAGTCCGAATCCTAAGTCAGCTCAGCAAGATCGCCCGTCCTCTTCCTTACACGATCGCCAGCAAGAACCACCTCGCCCCATGTCTTCAACATAGGAGCAAGCTGGGGGGCAATTGTTGTGTCAAGAATTAACACTTTCCGACCGGAGATCGCCTCGGAGGTCGGGCGACCGAGTCACTGCCGAGCGGCCAAGGCAGAACTGCTGATCAGCGACCAGGCGGCCAGGCCTTAACCCAGCGGACGTGCTAAATCGGCCAACCGAAGGTCCCAGGACAAGTCCCGGTGCCGAGCGATCGACCTCAGATACGATCGTCACTCGGTACTCGGCGACCGACTCCTGGCGACCGACGAGCGGGCGATCCTCTCTCGGCTTCTGCCGACCGATGAGCGGGCGATCCTCTCTCGGCTTCTGCCGACCGACCCTTGGTGACCGACCGAATGCCGACCCTCAGCAACTGGCCGATGGCGACCTCTGATGACCAGCTAGAGGCGACCGCCTCATGTCGATCAGCGCCGATGGCCATCCAGTCGGCAAAGGCCGAGCCTCAGGACAGACACCACGTGCAAGGGCCGAGACAAGATCCGCGAATCACGGGTCATTGACCACAGCCTGGCAGAATCTTTCCACCAGCCGACAAGCCGCCGAAAGCTGTCAGTAGGACCGCATGTGACTGACTCCGGACGCGTGCTGACTCCCCATTGGACCGCCCGGCTGGCGCCAGCCTCTTCCTTGGACTTTTGCCCGACAGCCCGGGTGATCGCCCCATTATAATATTGGCCGGCGGACGATCGCCCCATTATTATACTGGCCGGAAGGCGATCACCCACCAAAGGACAAGACTCGGCAGCCACTATATATACAAGCCCCCCTGCATTTGTATTCCCTCCCTGGCATTCTCGCATTTCACACGCAATACGGAAGCAAAACATCAAGCACTTGGCTATCTCCAACTCTTGACAACAGCTATCATTCGGTCTTACTTCTCCCGGCCTCTCTCATCAGGAAGACGATCGGCAGGGACGAAGAACACCGAGCTTCGCTCAAGAGCCGGATTAACAGAGTCTTTTTACACTCATTGTATTTAGATTTCTCTCATTAATACTTGTATCCACAAATATTTGTATTAATATCATCTCGCGAGAGCATTCAAGCCCGGGCCTAACAAACCCGGCAAATCTAGTGTATTATTTATCTTCTCTCGGAAGTGCTCCCGCAATTGTTGTTTGTTGTCCGTCTCCAGCAGTATTTAATCTTCGGATAGATATTTTGGGCAACAACATGGCTACCTCCGAAGAATGTTAAGGAAATCCGAAGCTTTCTCGGATTAGCCGGTTATTATCGGCGATTTGTAGAAGGATTTTCTAAAATTGCTCAACCCATGACAAACCTTATTCGGAAGGATAAGAAATACACGTGGTCCGATGCGTGTCAACAGAGTTTTGAGGAACTCAAGAGCCGGTTAATTTCAGCACCTGTCATTTCCTTGCGGCAAGGGACGGAGGGATTCGTGGTTTATAGTGACGTGTCCGGACATGGTCTTGGATGTGTATTAATGCAGAATGGGAAAGTTATTGCCTATGCTTCACGGAAATTGAGACCCTACGAGGTCAATTATCCGACCCACAACCTGGAGCTAGCAGCTGTGGTGTTCGCATTGAAGATTTAACGTCATTATCTTTATGGCGTTACCTGTCAAATATTCACCGATCATAAGAGTTTGAAGTATATATTTACTCAGAAGGAGTTAAATATGCGACAGATGCGGTGGTTGGAACTACTCAAAGATTACGATATTGAGATACTATACCACCCGGGCAAGGCGAACGTTGTCGCCGATGCCTTGAGTCGCAAGTCCGTTCAGGAGCAAATGCTTGCTCGTTTAACAGTTCAGAAGGAGCTTCAGCAGGAATTCCTGAGACCCAAGATCGAGGTTTGGGTTCAGCGAGTACAAGGACAACTTTGTATGTTAGAGATTTCATCGCCACTCGAGGAGGCGATCAAAGTGAATCAGGGTTCAGACCCATTTTCATTGCACATCCGAGAGGATGTGGCTCAGGGGAAAGCCCTGGATTTATGGTCCACGAGGATGGACTATTGCGATTTAAGAATAGGTACTGGTGGAGTAATATGAAGCGAGAAGTCGCGGAATTTATTTCGAGATTGCTTAAACTGTCAGCAAGTCAAGATAGAACATCAGCGACCGGCGGGTATGCTGAAACCGCTCCCTATTCCAGAGTGGAAGTGGGAGGATATTTCTATGGCCTTCATCACGAGTTTGCCAACGAATCATCGCGGCATGAATACAATTTGAGTAATTGTGGACCGTTTAACTAAGTCAGTTCATTTCCTTGGCATTAAGGATACGTGGAGTCCCGAGAGACTTGCCCAGTTGTTCATCAAAGAGATAGTGATATTGCACGGTACTCCTAAGAGTATTGTTTCTGATCGTGACGGGCGATTCGTGTCACATTTTTGGAAATCAGTTCATCATGCCATGATAACTCAGCTTAATTTCAGCATAGCTTTTCATCCTCAGTAGAGAGAACTATTCAGACATTGGAGGACATATTGAGGGCATGCGTCATCGATTGGAAAGATGACTGGGAAACCCAGCTACCGTTGATCGAGTTCACGTACAATAATAGTTGGCATGCTTCGATTAAGATGGCACCTTACGAGGCCTTGTACGGTCGTCGTTGTCGAGCTCCTTTGTGTTGGGATGACTTATCAGAATTAATCGACACTGAACCCGATATGCTTATAGCCGCCCGTGAGAAGGTAGCTTTGATCAGGAGTCGTTTGTTGACCGCTCAGAGTCGACAGAATCATATGCAGATAATCGTCGTCGACCATTGGAGTTCGAGGCAGGTGACCATGTTTTGATCAGGATATCCCCGAGTCGGGGTGATTTACGTTTTGGGAAGCGGGAAAAGTTGAGTCCGAGATTCATTGGACCGTTTGAGATTTTGGATCGAGTAGGCAGTCTGGCTTATCGATTGGCTTTACCTCCGGCGTTGAGCCGAATTCATAATGTGCTTCACGTCTCTCAGTTGCGGAAGTATGTTGCCGACCGGAGTCACATACTTCAGTTCGACAAAATCGAGATCGCGGATGATCATTCGTATGAGGAGCGTACTATACGAGTCTTAAAGCGGCGAATCAAACAGTTGAGGAACAAGACGATTCCTTTGGTTGAATTCAGTGGTCTAGACACGGAGTCGAAGAGGCTACTTGGGAAACCGAGGATGGTATACGGGAGAGTTATCCCGAGTTGTTTGACCCTCAGTTTCGAGGACGAAACTCTTTCGAAGGGGGGAGTATGTAATACCCGGTTGTAATTCATTCATTATCATTCAGTATTTATCAGTCAGTAATTGTCACTCAGTAATTTTCACTCATTAATAATCACTCATCATTCATGATTCATTCATTTGGTTAGTCGTATCGACGTTTTGAGTTAGTTATAACCGTGTTTGATTTGTATATTGAACGGATTGTTAGTAATTGTGTTATTCAAGGTTGTTCGAGTGACCGACACCTCCTTTAGGATGTTTGTTCGTGGAAGGACATTCTTCACCGGTGTTGAGTAAGTTAATTCTTACTCGGTTAAAAGGATATTCATTCCTTTCGTTGTTGTTTAGTCATAATCATAATTCATTCATAATGTATTAACCGTACTGAGACTTGTAATTGTCGAATAATCACTTCATTCACGAGGAAAGACGGTTCCAATCATTTCATTGAGCTATCATTCACTTCACTATTATTTCATCTCGGTGAGTCATTCTTGACTTTGTCGGATTGTTTCATTAATATTCATCATGGTCATTCTCGTTCATATGACCTTCTGGGTTCGTATTGCGTGGCCGGGTGGTGATGTGTGGAATTTTTAGTCGGGCATATGATGGTCATGTGTTCGGGTTCACCAACACAATGGACTGTGCACAAGGTAACGTACCTCCGTGAGACTAATTAGGTACAAGGGCGGGTGTGTCCGGTCACTCGTCTTGTGCACATGCACATACCATTACGGGCGTACTACGATGCCCCTCTTCAGCTTAATTTCATAATTAAAATATTTCATGATTGTGTATATTCAACCCTTGAGGATTGTTGTACTGTGTAACTGACCCCATTGGGGGACATTCTTTTCAGGTCATGGCAAGGCAAAGGCACGGGAAGAGAACGTTGACGGCGAGGAGTCCCAGTGATACTAGTAGGGGCCCCCAGTCCTTTCAGTCACTCATGTTGTCTTCATTTTATTTCCGCTGCAGATTTCCGTTTGGATACTCATTTTCATTCAGTGTTGTATATTTTATCTTCATATAAAAAATACATGTATTCTGTATTGTCTTGGGTGTGTTGTACTTGAAACTCCTCATCGGAGTAGTTAATGATATAATGTGGTTCGGTACTACAATTATATTATTTAAGTCATTAATTTTCATTCGCCTGGTGGGTCCCAGTCGGGGGTCCACGACACTGTAATAGTCGCCTAGTTGGGGTGTTACAGAGTTGGTATCGGAGCGTGGTTTTGAATACTACCTTTCGAGTCGTGTCTCATTTGAAATCATCGTCATCAGACTATTATCATTAGACTTTCGCGTCACGTGTCACCTGTGCAAATGCCGAGCCCCTCATACCGAAAGAACTGTAAGATTTCTAACGCCATGGTATAATTTCTAGAAATAAAAATCACTCATTCGTCATTCAACAATCAACAATCCTCATCATCATTCATTTTGATCATGTCGATTATGTTAACTCATTAATCAATCAGTTCATTTCACTGTTCAGTTGTTGATCTTGAGGATCATATCATTAATCTTGTTAACTTGTTCAAGATAATCATTTCAAGAATTTCATCAGATAATCATGTCACCTCAACTAATCATTCATTAATCACTGTGTTAGAGCGCGTATGCTCATTTTTATCATTTCATAACGTAATCATAATAATTATGGATTCAAATTCCAACTCGTATGAAACAGGAGTTTAAATCACAAATCGTCCCACAACTTTCTGACAAAATATATTCAGTCCCAAAATTAACTTTTTATCATATTTAGTCCCAATTTCTCTGACATGGTCCGATTTTCGTCCCATTTTCGCCGGAAAATACAAAACAACGATATTTCGGCTCACGTGCGAGGCACGTGTGGGCGGTTTCCGGCGATTAAAAATACGTGGCTTTGTATTTAAGTCATTTTTTCTTCTTTTTTAAACAAATAAAATTCCATGTCATATATTACATTAAACGAATAAAAAAACTAAAAACTTAAACTAAATTTTAAAACATAAATTAAACTTAAACACAAATGAAAAAAATGAAAGTATACAGAAAATAAATTAACTTAAATCAAAAAACATAAATTAAAGCATCGATGAAAACGCAATCTAAAAACTAGAATTCTGTAGAAACACTTTAGGGTTCATCGCATCTCAAATGTCCAAATTAAAAATTTTCCAGATGCCGAAAGCAAATTCGAATACTCATAGAGGCTGAAGGTGGAGATAATCGCGTCTCCAATTCTCCTAATTTGCTGAAACGACAAACCCTAGAATTCTATAGAAAAGGAGAAAAAGTACAGATATGTCACAATCGAGTGGAAGTTCCGGACCAATCAATTATTATTACTGTTGTGTAGCGGTCTATGTTACATCGTGGAAGGATGATAACGTTGATAGAAGGTTCCTTGGGTGTGGAAGGCCGACTATGCGATTCTCATCTCATAACGAACCCTAGCTTTCTTCTTCCAGGTTTGAAAATTTCGTGTGTGAGAGATTCGTGAATTTGGGGAAGAATAAGAGGAATCCTAGTTTTGTTGTTCCAAGCTGAGAATCACGTTTTCTGTTTTCACCGATGAAGTAAAAATCAAGGTTTTAATTTATTTGTTCTGTTTTAATTTGTATTTTGTTTCACCGATGGATTTTATTTCTTTGTTTTGTTTTTAAGTTTAATTTATTTTTTAAAAATTAATTTAAGTTTTTAAGTTTTTTATTTGTTTAATGTAATATATGACATGGAATTTTATTTGTTTAAAAAAGAAAAAGAAAAAATGACTTAAATACAAGGTGGAAGCCACGTACTTTTAATCGTCGGAAACCGCCCACACGTGCCTCGCACGTAAGCCGAATCGGCGTTGTTTTGCATTTTCCGGCGAAAATGAGACAAAAATTGGAGCATGTCAGAGAAATTGGGACTAAATCTGATAAAAAGTTAATTTTGAGACTGAATTTATTTTGTCAGAAAGATATTGGATGATTTGTAATTTAAACTCATGAAACAAGCATATATAGTTGCATAAAATTTGACAACTAAACTGAGGTAATTAGATGGTAATTATTACTAATATATAATTTAATAATATACCTACTTAAATTTTACCAAAATTAATATATGAATCTATAAATAAACTAATTTCTCAACTTACCTATGATGAAAAAACCAATAAAAAGAGTAAAAACATATATTCTAAATCTAGTTTAAAAAAATTACTGTTTATTTTTGCTTGTGCACGTCTCATGTCTACAAAAAATTTGATGATGAGAATAAAAAATTTAGTATTCATATTATGTAAAAATAAATATGTACAATTTAAAATTGATAAAAAACAATCAATATGTTTTTGACAAAAAGATAGTTTTTAATAGATGACTCATATTACCTATTAATAGATTTGTTGTATCTTATTATTTACATAATATCCTTATTAGAAACAAAAATCTTAAATTTGCGAAATGTGGATGCATATTTTTACCTATTAACACTTTTAATGAATCTCATTTTTTATCTATAATAATTAATAAATAATGATTTTTTGTTTTATATTCATAAATATGACTATCAATATTTACAAGTTATGACTTATACGTTTTTAATTATTTACCCACTTTTAACTTTTCAATTTCTTTACGAAGATTTTCACATATACATATGATGATGATGATTTGAGGCGGGGGAAAATAACATTTTTATAATCTATACTTAATATTAAAAGTGTTGGTAGTCGATTAAATGCCCATGCGCATGGCACCAGCAGCGGCCGGCCGTAGAGCGGATCACAGGCCGAGCGGTCATGGACCCGATTTTCTTAGGGCTGTTAGAACCGGACCAGACGAGACGTTAGAACCGACCGGGATCCGACCCGAAGGGCGGCGGACCACTGGATGAGTACGCTCCGAATCATAATTATAACAAGACCGACCAGAATAGCAGGAAGCTCGAGGTACGACCCCATAGTCGACCGACCAAGACATCGGGAAGCTCGAGGGCCGACCCCGTTGTCGGCCGCAACAGATAAGTATTGCCAAAGGCACGAAGAACAGGCAGACAGGACAATTAAGGAGGGCTGTAATATCCCTTCCCAAAGCAAACCTGAGAAGTTGACACGCGTCGAAGAAGTACCTACACTTTGACAAATGTCATAAGCATGTTCCCCTGAATCTTCCAGCTGTCACCTCTTGAATGGCTAAAATTGGCTATATATATATATAGGGAGAATGTACAATAAAGGGGACTTTTGAAAGCCTCGTGAGAAAAATAGAGAGAGATAAAGAGAGAGAGAGAGAGAGAGAGAGAGAGAGAGAGAGAGAGAGATAAAGAGAGATAAAAAAGAGAGAAAAAAGAAAAGGATAAGAGTTGTAATTAGCAAGCACCAACATCATAGACCGGCCCAAAATATTTTCGGCCTGGCTCTACTCCATATCAAGATCATTAATAAAATTTAATGGTCCAATACTTTTCATCCTGTTTATTATTTTCTACGTGGCTTCGATCCATTTGTCTTGATCATCACACGTGACGTTGACCAAACCAGACGTCAACAGAATGGCGCTAGAAGGAGGGCTCGAACCTCCGACCTTGTGGTTAACAGCCACAGCTGCCCACACTCACCGGAATCTTGAACGAGTCGCTCAAGCTATAACTACAAGTTCTAAATATAATCAGTCCGCCACAAAGAAGGGTAACTCGTTCAAGGTGGCGGAGCGCTGTGGCATACCCTGCGTTCATCCGGGAATAACCACCCTCATTAATAAGTGGTGATATGAAAGCATAGGAATCATTGTAATTATGAGTTGAAAGCATAGGAACCATTGTAATCGTGAGTTCCTGCTTGACTCGGCTGACCTTTTAAAGGTCATAACTAGGGGAATATCGAGCGCAACTCAAAGCTCTAGAAGATTTCCCAAAGAATCCCCTTATATCCTTCAAATTAAAGTTGCAATCAACATACACCGCAACCATCAAGGACTCCGCAATATCTGCAAGCGCTTTCGGAATTCCCATAAGATCCCCACAAAGATCCTGGTAATCCGGAAAAAATAATCTGTTAGGGTGCAGGCAAGAAAACTCAGGCCGTTATTAGGCAAAGATTAGGCTGAGATCAAATGGAATCATCGGAACCTAATGAGTTTTTCGCATAAGCGCCCGAACAGCGGCCATTAGGATGCCAACGACGAAACTTAAAATTCGAAGTGATGAAAAAACAGCAGAAAGTGGAACATGTTAGTGAAACTGAAATAAGCAAAGGCATAATCTTTATAAGGAGATACGAAAGGTAAAGAATTCTCCACCTTTCGCCAATCACTCAGAAGTCAAGGAAAGAGGGGCCCGGCCGACCAAGTTACCAAGGAGGTCTTAAAGCAGCACCAATCCTGCAACTGCCGGCCCGAGGAGAATCCCGCTGCAATCTGTACCACCTTCGCTTGATCGGAAAACGCGGTCCGACATCCGGTCTATCTGATGCACTCATACTAGCCCCCTGAAGACAAGCGCAGGAATGGCCCTCGCCGGCCCCGACCAACGTTTGCTCTGCTCGGCCACTCGCTCAGGTTTTCTAGCCCCCAACTACAAAACAGAATATGAAGCCTTCTGGGCCGGTCTGGAAGTGGCGATCTCCCTCGGTCCTTCTCACCTCATTATCTTTGAGCGATTCTCAATTTAGGTGCGGATCAAATTAGGGGCGAATATGAAGCCATGGAGACCAGTTTGGTCAATTTCCTCGACCCGGCTCGGACCCGGCGATTCTCAATTTAGGGGCGGATCAAATTAAGGGCGAATACGAAGCCAGGGAGACCAGTTTGGTCAATTTCCTCGACCCGGCTCGGACTCGGTGGTGAGATTTTCGAGGAACTACTTAACGCCTTCCTCGAACTAAGAACAACCGAACTGACTCCTTGGAAGCCGAACAATTCGAGCTGCAAGGACGGATACAGCTCCCAGCTCCATGCCCCCAGCACCGCATGACACCCTCAAAGACAAGATTACTTCCACCCCAACCGCTGAAGGAACCTTAGGCGGAGGTATCCAGTTCCATCGCTGAAAGGCTTATGTTGTGTCAAGATTTAACACCTTCCGACCGGCGATCGCCTCCGAGGCCGAGCGACCGACTTACTGCGAGCGGCAGCGAATCTGAGAGCCGCGACCAGCGACCGAGCCTTAACCCAACGGACATGCTAGGCCCGGCCAAGAGGTCAGGACAAGTCCGGTGCGGCGATCGACATCGAGATACGATCGTCTCTCGGTACTCGGCGGCCAAACTCTGGCGGCCGACATCAGCGACCCTCTATCGGCATCTGCCGATCGACCCTTGGTGACCGACCATTGGCGACCTCCATCCACGGCCGATGACGACCTCGGATGATCGATCGGGGGCGACCGCTCATGTCGATCACCACCGATGGACATCCCGGTCGGCGAAGGCCGAGCCTCAAGATCGGCACCACGTGCAAGGCCGAGACAAGATCCGCGAATCTCGGGCCATTGACCAAAGCTTGTGATTCCCTCCACCGGTAGACGGGCCGCGAAAGCTTGTCGGAAGGGCCACATGTTGGCCCGACTCGGACACGTGATGGCTCCTTATTGGACCGCCTATGCCAGCCTCTTCCTTGGACTTTAGCCCGACAGCCAGCATCTTCCTTGGACTTTAGCCCGACAGCCAGCATCTTCCTTGGACTTTAGCCCAACAGCCCAGGAGATCGCCCCATTATAATATTGGCCGGCAGGCGGTCGGCATATTATTATATTGGCCGGCAGGCGATCGGCCACTACAGGACAGGACTCGGCTGCCCCTATATAAGCAAGGCACCCTGCACCTGGAACTGGACAGAGCAATATCGCGATTCAAGCACACCATACAGAAGCAAAATACTTGCACTTGGCTAATCTCCAACTCTTGGCAACAGCTTTCTTTCGGTCTTACTTCTCCCGGCCTTTTCTCCTCGAGCAGATTATCGGCGGGACGAAGAACACCGAGCTTCGCTCAAGAGCCGGATTAACAGAGTCTTTTTACACTCATTGTATTTAGATTTCTCTCATTAATACTTGTATCCACGAATATTCGTATTAATAACATCTCGCGAGCATTCAAGCCGGGCCTAACAAACCGGCAAATCTTGTATTATTTATCATCTCTCGGAAGTGCTCCCGCAATTGTTGTTTGTTGTCCGTCATCCAAAGTATTAATCTTCGGATAAATATTTTGGGCAACAACAATTGGCGCTAGAAGAAGGGCATCCAACCTCGATTTTTACACCTACGTCCGAAGAACACTCACTGTTCTCGGGCGGATATTTGAAGTGACACTCACCGCACTTCAAAAGAAATACTTCGAAATCATGTCTTAGCCTCCGCGTCGAAGAAAGCCGGTGATTAGCGGCCAAACCCCTGTTCCGTCCCGATCCGAGCGCGGCCGATGGTGGAAGGTAGCCGCCATCGAGAGGCGCTCGATCCCGTCCCTGGACGGCGGCCCAAGCCTCTCGCTCGATCGGTTCCGAACCAAGGAACAGATCGAAGGGGCCCTGGCCGTCCTACAAGAGCGACGGAGTGCTCTCGACGCGCCTCCAGCTACCGCCCCCCCGGTCTCTCGCCGGAAGATCAAGCGGAAGCTTAAGGCACTACTGGCCGAGCAAGCGCGAGGAGGCTCTCGCCCGCAAGAAGAGGCGCTCGGCAGCCGGGGCACGTCTGTCTTCGATCGCACAGGCGTGACTGACACAGCGGCCGGGCGGTCGGCCCAGCTACGAGACGACGGAGTTGGTGTCCGTCACCAGGAGCTCGGCCTACCCGGCTCCCACAAGGCGATCCAGCCACCTGGCTCCAGCTCGCCAAATTCCCGAGGTCGGCAGTAGGGCTGTTAACGGTCCAAGTATACTCGAGAACCGCCCGAGAACCGTCCGATAATACCCGGGACCGATACTCACCCGAAACATTAGCGGTCCGGATCTTTGATGAAGTTAGAACCGAAACCGATAAGGACCGAAACCGTTAACCCGGTAAAAAAACCGGTAATTTTTCGTAAACATACATTTTACAAAATATTGTATAAGGTATTAGTACATATAGAAAAAATAAGTTTAAAAGACCTTATCTCTTAATTTCCTTAGCATACATTTGAAAAAACCCCTCAATTCTTATCTCGATTATGAGGTTTTGGTGATTAGGCTTTTAACGATCCAAGATACCCGAAAACCCACCCGTAATACCCGGGACCGATACTCACCCGAAACGTTAGCGGTCCGGATACAAGTATTGAAGTTGGGACCGAACCGTGGGACCGGGCAGTGTACCTAATACCTTAATGGTCAGACCGGAAGACAATACCGGACTCAACCGACCGAAACGACCTAGTCGGCGGCGGGAGTCGGAGGTCGGTACACGATCGCCTCGGCCCCCGCTCCCAAAGCCGATCCGCAAGCAGCCGAGCCGCGGCGATTGCCGCGATGCAACGTCAACTCAACGACGTGAAGGCGCTCCTGCAATCCGGGGCAGGTGCCACCAAGACGATCGCCGCGCCGAGCGAGCCGCTCGCGACCGACATCGAGCTCGCCCCGGTGCAGCACAAGATCGCCCCTCCTCAGACACCCGTGTACCAGGGGCGATCGGACCCCCAAATACACCTGAGCAGGTTCAACATCTACATGACCGGGTGTGGGGCATCGGACGCGACCCGGTGCCGAATGTTCCCTCTAACGCTGGACGACCTCGCCCACCGGTGGTACACCTCATTGCCACCTCGGTCCATTGGCTCCTTTAACGAGCTGGCACACGTCTTCACAGAATACTTCGCCACCAGGGTCGCCCGGCCAGAAGGTCGCCATCGCATGATGCAAATCAGGCAAGGAGAAGAAGAATCCGACTCGGACTACATCGACCGGGTAGACGTGATCATCCTCAACGGCGAACCCGTAAGCGATGAGACCGCCCTCTACGCGGTCCTAGGAGGTTTTCAGGGTTTCTCGCCTATGTTCAGGCATCTCACGAAGACCCTGCCGACGACCTACGCAGCCTTAGGGCTAGAGCCGCAGATTTCTGTCAGGCAAAGGCTTCTTCTCGGCTAGAGTAGATCGGTCGGCGCCGTCGACGACCTCCGATCTCGGCCCGATCGCTACTACCCAAAGAGCCGGAGGACTCGATCCGCCTACTGATCCATTCGACATGAGGACTAGCCGCCGACCGATCGCCAATATCGACCTACGAATAAAGCGATCGGCCGCGGCGACGATCGCCCGATCTTCCGCGGATCGCAACATCATCGGCAACCCGGTGGACACGATCGCCATCTCTGATCCGGCCATACAACATGACGGACTAAGGCATAAGATCGCCTCCACCGCACATCTAAAGCCATGGCCACAGCGATCGATGGAACGGCGCTTGGTCATGCAAGGTCCCTTTCGGCCGAGATCGCCCGCCCTTCGTTTAAATACGAGGCCGGCGTAGTCGGAGGGCTCTCCAACATTAATCGGTGGACTCATTCCACAACCCCGTCTCAACGTACACCGCCGAGGTCGGCCATCTCCATGGTGGCCGAGGTGGAAGCAGAGCTAACAAGCCGCGGGCGTGGAGTTGATTCATCCGACGCCCGCGCAAGGACTCCTCTAGGCGAGACCGCACGCCTTTCGTTTAAAATACAAGGCGAGGCGCGGCTAACAGAGGACCCTCATAATAAAGTGAGTCACGAGACACTCATTGTCTTCGTGCACCAAGACACGGCCATGGGGTCGGTCCATCGATCTCCGCGATCGTGCACGATTCCTCAAGCAAGCGAAACCACCAAGTTTCCATGGGGATCGGCCAATGTTGTTTTTGCGGGTACAAGACCGAAAGATAGCTAAGCCGATCGACTATGATAGCCCAAGTCCGAGTCCTAAGTCGGCTCAGATCGCCGTCCTCATCCGGACACGATCGCGGCCAAGAACCACCTCGCCCCATGTCTTCAACATAGGAGCAAGGGGGCAATTGTTGTGTCAAGATTTAACACCTTCCGACCGCGATCGCCTCCGAGGCCGAGCGACCGACTTATCGCTGAGCGGCCAAGGCGAATCTGCCAGCTGCGACCGTGCGACCGAGCCTTAACCCGCGGACATGCTAGGCAGCGGCCAGAAGGTCAGGACAAGTCCGGTGCCGAGCGATCGACATCGGATACGATCGTCTCTCGGTACTCGGCGGCCAAACTCTGGCGACCGACATCTCAGCGACCCTCTATCGGCATCGCCGATCGACCCTTGGTGACCGACCATTGGCGACCTCCATCCACTGGCCGATGACGACCTCGGATGATCGATCGGGGGCGACCGCTCATGTCGATCACCACCGATGGACATCCGGTCGGCGAAGGCCGAGCCTCAAGACGGCACCACGTGCGAGGCCGAGACAAGATCCGCGAATCTCGGGCCATTGACCAAAGCTTGTGATTCCCTCCACCGGCCGACAGCCGAAAGCTTGTCGGAAGGGCCACATGTTGGCCCGACTCGGACACGTGATGGCTCCTTATTGACCGCCCAGCCGTGCGGCCTCTTCCTTCGACTTTAGCCCGACAAACGGCATCTTCCTTGGACTTTAGCCCGACAACAAGATCTTCCTTGGACTTTAGCCCAACAGCCCAGAGATCGCCCCATTATAATATTGGCCGGCAGCGGTCGGCATATTATTATATTGGCCCGTGACGATCGGCCACTACTGAGACAGGACTGTTTGCCCCTATATAAGCAAGGCACCACCGCACTGAACTGGACAGAGCAATATCGCGATTCAAGCACACCATACAGAAGCAAAATACTTGCACTTGGCTAATCTCCAACTCTTGGCAACAGCTTTCTTTCGGTCTTACTTCTCCCGGCCTTTTCTCCTCGAGCAGATTATCGGCGGGACGAAGAACACCGAGCTTCGCTCAAGAGCCGGATTAACAGAGTCTTTTTACACTCATTGTATTTAGATTTCTCTCATTAATACTTGTATCCACGAATATTCGTATTAATAACATCTCGCGAGAGCATTCAAGCCCGGGCCTAACAAACCCGGCAAATCTTGTATTATTTATCATCTCTCGGAAGTGCTCCCGCAATTGTTGTTTGTTGTCCGTCATCCAGCAGTATTAATCTTCGGATAAATATTTTGGGCAACAACAGCTTAGTCAAGCATGCCCTCAGATAGGTGCCCAAGCGGACACGCGGCAGCCACTTTGGTGGCCCGGTATCGGCCCACAAATTGCTCCAACAAAGATATTACTGGCCGAATCTTAAAGAAAAGCCACTGAGCTGAAGCGAAGTACGCCCGAATCCAAACCTTCGCTTAGCTGCAAGCCTTGCAGGAAACCCACGTACGCTTATTGCCGTCCACCTTTCGTCAAATGGATAATCGTCCGGGTCGACCCCCCAATCTAAAGGACGAGTTGAGGTACACTACGCCGTCATCACAGTGGATTATTTTGCAAAGCGGGCCCAGGCCGAACCACTGTCGCGGGCAACCGAACAGAAAATAATCAATCTCATTTGAAAGTCGCTCAGGACCCCTCATTCCGTCATATCCGACAGAACCACACGATGACGAGGAAAAATCTCAGGCCTTCTGCGACGGCCTCCATATACGAAACGACTTATCCATGTCGCACGATCCACAATCCGACGGACAAGTCGAGGCGGTTAATACAATTATAAAACAGCACCTCAAGACCCGCCTCGAAAAGCTCAAAGGGTCACGTCCTGAAGAACTCCCTGAAAACTTGGCAGCGCACTGGTCCGCCACTTGAGAAATATCTTCGTAGCCTTCGGTACTGAGGCGATGACCCCGGTCGAGATTAGAACACCCGTCTACCGGATAACCCATTTTGAAGAACAAGACCAATGTGACCCTAAAAACCTGGACCTCGTCGCCAAAAACAGAACCAAGCAGAAAGGCGGAATACCATCTGTAAAGAAAACTCCCGAGGTTCATCATCGAAGCTTCCAAGTCGAAGACCACATTTTTAAACGAGTATTGGGGCCAGATCCAGGACCTCCTGAATCCAAGTGGCAAGGACCGTACGAGAGTAACGAAGCCCTTCAGAACGGAGTTTGCTAGCTAGAGTATCTGAATGACCAAGGATTAATTCATCCGACGAATGCCATGCCCTTAGGAAGGTATTATCAATAAAATTCAACTTTATTTCATCTTCAATCCGAATGCACTATAAGACCGAGTTCGCCTCGGCACCTCATAAGACCGGCCCATCCGCCACCATAAGACCGAGTTCGCCTCGGCACCTCATAAGATCGGCCCATCCGGCACCATAAGACCGAGTTCGCCTCGGCACCTCATAAGACCGGCCCATCCGGCACTATAAGACCGAGTTCGCCTCGGCACCTCATAAGACCGGCCCATCCGGCACTATAAGACCGAGTTCGCCTCGGCACCTCATAAGACCGGCCCATCCGGCACTATAAGACCGAGTTCGCCTCGGCACCTCATAAGACCGGCCCATCCGGCACTATAAGACCGAGGTCGCCTCGGAACCTCATAAGACCGGCCCATCCGGCACTATAAGGCCGAGTTCGCCTCGGCACCTCATAAGACCGGCCCATCCGGCACTACAAGACCGAGCTCGCCTCGGCATCGCGTGAGGTCAGCCCATCCGGCACAATCAACAAATGGTGAACAGAAAAGCAAGACAAAAGCCAAACCAACCGGGCCCAAACATACAGAGAAAAGCAACATATGCTATAAAAAGGTTTCATTCATTTAAAATAAGCCGTTCTACATCAAAATACAAAGGAAACCAAGGAAAAACGGCATGCATGCCATACATGGAACAAAACAAAAATCTACTTGGCCCCGTCCTCCTGACCGGCCGCCTGAGAAGACTGTCCTTCACCTTCGCCGGACGGAATCAACACTGGGTCTTCGATAAATTCTGCGGCCTTCGGCTCGTCAGTTCCGAGAGATTCAACCTTCAGGTCGGCCGCCTGAGACTCTATATAGGCCTGGACCTCCTCAACGGTCTTCCCTTCCTTCATAAGATCCAATATCTCATAACAGGTGGAGACGTAGTTAAGGTTAATCAACTCCTCGAACTCGGGTGTCGTCTGGAAAGCAGCCGCCCCGTCGGCAAGGCCCCTGGCATAGCCCGTAGATTCACAAGTATGGGCCCGCTCGGTCAGATGCTCAAGCTGGGCCTTAGTGTTCTGCAAATAGGCCTCGTGCTCGGCCCTTATGTCCAGACACCGTTTCTGCACCTGCTCGGCCGCCGTGGCCATCTCATCGGCCTTTCCTTTCCAGATATTGGCCTCGAAGTCCCGGCTCTATAGAAGCTCCATCTCACCCTTCAGAGAGGTCATCTCCTCCTCCAGAGACTTGATAAGCGAAGGGCAGAGGTGGTGCTCCTCTTGTAAGGCCTTGAGATCGGCCTCCGCCTTCTTGTGCTTTTCAACCAGGGCCATCAGCTCCCCAGTGGCCTTTACATAGGTGCACAACGCACGGCCCATCAGAGCATTTCCAAACTGGATCTGCTCATCCGGACCCATGTCATTGGTCACCATCTCCATTTTTGGCGTCCAACCCAAAATGGGGACATGGCTGGACTCAACCACCGCTGGAGGGATCCGGTCGAGCATCTCGGCGGTTGGGGTAGCTGCCCGGACGTAGTCAAGGAACCATCACGGTCGTCGCCCCTTCATTTGGGCACAAGGTTCTTCCCGGTCCTTATTCACCGGGAGATAGTGGCCCTCCAAATCAATTGCGGGCTCCTTATCCGTCGCACGGCCCGTCCGTACAGGGCTCGGGGAAACGGAGAAACCCTCAGCCCTGGTCACGCTATCCTCAGGCTCGGCCTCTACTTTCTTCCGCTTGCCCGTGCGCTCCCTACGCTCGGCGGCCTCAGCAGCCAGACTCGCCACCCGCTGCACAGGCGTTTCTTTCCTTCCCGAAGGAACCCTACCCCTAGGGACTGGATAGAGGAAACGTGTTAAAAAAAATGGAGAAGAAAATGGGGATACCTGAAGCAGACATAATGTTCGGATCGGTAGATCGAAGTCCGGCCGCCCAGAGGTTTTCTTCACTGGCCAAAAGATATGACTTCCTTTGCCCGGCGGGAAGGTCCAGAAGCTTCTCTACCCGCTCGTCAAAATCGGAAGATGTCTTAGAGGTCGGGATACGCCCTGCACATAAAATAGATGATGAGCGTTAGACAAGAAAAGAACAAGAATAAAATCACATGGCACTTACTCATTTTGGCAATAAAATGATCGGGGACCCGAAGCTCGGCATCTATCACACCAGGCTCCCACTCATCAGCCGAGCTCCTCCACGGCCCCCCTACATAGAACCACTGTTCCTTCCAACTATGGATGGTCTCCGGCACATCCACCAATTCTTTATGCATCGCGTCTTGTCATCAAGTAAAACCAGCCAGAACCGGATCGGCCGACCGACCTCCATAGGAAGAGACTGTTGAACTCTTCAAAGTTGGGCTCGGTCCAGCCATGTTGACTGAAAAGGATAAAAAGACCCACCATCCGAGCCCAGGAATTCGGATGAATTTGGGCAATACAAAGGCCCCACTGCCCTAACCACCGGGAGAACACCAACGGAAGCGGGAACCTCAGCCCTGACAACAGGGAGCGGTAATACACCGCCGTGCAGCCAACGGGCGGGGTGTGAGGCCTCTCCTCCGGATTCGAAACAAACATCCGCACCACCGCGAGTATCTTAAACCGCCCCCGCCAAGCCTCCAACTGCTCATCGGTGACCGTGCTGCATATCGAGGCCGAATCCCATTCCGCCTCAACAAAAGGAGACGGCCGAGGCCGAATCCAGGCCCGAGTCTGGCCAACCATCGTCAACGGCGTCACCACCCCCGCGTCTCCAGAATCTACATCTCCAGAATCCGGCGATCTCGCGACCTCGTTGTCGTCTTCGTCGCTCCAATCGAAGGGGACGTCGCCCATTGACAGATCCGCCACCCCCGTACGGTCCGGAGACACGGTCAACTCCACCGTCACTTCCCTCCGCTCCGACATCGTAAAATAGGAAAAAGAGAAAAAGCTTACCAAGAAATTCTTTCTAAAAATGGGAAAAAGACGCCGGAAAATTCTCTCTCTTCTCTGCGACAAGACACGGAAATGGCGAAAGGAATAATGAGGAAGAAGGCATTTTATATTTATAAAGAGAAAAAGGGCATTAAATGCTAGGCGCGTGGAACGGCGATTCCTACTGAACCGTCGCGAGAATCGAAGGCGCGTGAAACGCGACGAAAAATTACGTCCCGCCACGCGTCCCCTCATCATGACACTTGAAGACCCCGAAGTTTAATCGACGCGACTCTCGAAGAGGCGCCCCTTAGAGAGATCTTGTCCCTCCCCAAGCCGGATAGGCCTCAATCTGAAACGACCCCAGCACTGGCCACCCTGGCACGGTCCTGGGGTCGGGGGCCTTGTTGGTAGTCGATCCACCTTGGCACCCACATAAGCACTCCAGGCAGCCGACCAGCCGAGCAGATCCTGGAGCCGAGCCGGTCATGGACCCGATTTTCTTCCGGGCCCGTTAGAACCGGACCGGACAGAGACGTTAGAACCGACCCGGGATCCGACCCAGAAGGGCCGAGCAGACCCTGGATGAGTACGCTCCGAATCATAATTATAACAAGACCAACCAGAATAGCAGGAAGCTCGAGGTACGACCCCATAGTCGACCGACCAGGACATCGGGAAGCTCGAGGGCCGACCCTGTTGTCGGCCGCAACAGATAAGTATTGCCAAAGGCACGAAGAACAGGCAGACAGGACAATTAAGGAGGGCTGTCATATCCCTTCCCAAAGCAAACCTGAGAAGTTGACACGCGTCGAAGAAGTACCTACACTTTGACAAATGTCATAAGCATGTTCCCCTGAATCTTATAGTTGTCACCTCTTGAATGGCTAAAATTGGCTATATATATAGAGAGAGAATGTACAATAAAGGGGACTTTTGAAAGCCTCGTGAGAAAAATAGAGAGAGAGATAAAGAGAGAGAGAGATAAAGAGAGATAAAAAAGAGAGAAAAAAGAAAAGGATAAGACTTGTAATTAGCAAGCACCAACATCATAGACCGGCCCAAAATATTTCCGGCCCGGCTCTACTCCATATCAAGATCATTAATAAAATTTAATGGTCTAATACTTTTCATCCTGTTTATTATTTTCTACGTGGCTTCGGTCCATTTGTCTTGATCAGCACACGTGACGTTGACCAAAACAGACGTCAACAAAAAGAGAGTCGCAAAAAATCTAAGAAAACACGTGTCATCTTCATATTAATCTTTTTAAAAAAATCTTAAAAAAAATGGATGTTTGATTTGGGAGGGAGTTAGAGGGTTATTCCATTATATACTATCTGATAGGACGACAAATGTAGACCTCCTAAAGCCCGGTCTGAAGAAGCCCAATATAAACCGACATACCGGTCTCTGAGTAAAGAGGGAGGGGCCTAGACGAAGGGAGTCCGACCTCTGGACTCAGAGAAGAGCGTCCCGACCTAAGCACACTCGCCGACCTCTGGACTCAGAGAAGAAGTGTCCCGACCTACGGGGCCCTTATAATATAAACCGACCTGCCTAATCTCACCCGGGGTCGGGAACTTCCGAGCTCATGAAGGTCGAGCTCTCGAAAGTGTAGATCTTGATCTACCTGGCAGAATCTCAAAAATTCAGGGGCTAGTAAACCATAATCCCCAATCCCAGATATTCAGGGATGGAAAATCGGAGCCTAAATCTCTGAATATCTGGGGTCTTCCCTAAGATCAGGGAAATGTCTCAAGGACAGGCGGCCCTCCCTTCTATAAGTAGGGGAGAAGCCTTTCCTTCCAGAGGTCAAGCATTCTAAAATAAAGGAGAGATAATCTAGAGAAAGAAATACTTAGAGGGAAGAGCATTTCACATATCCGGGTTTTCCTAGATAAACTTCTGGGAATAACCCGGTTCTTGGTGACCGATCAGCTCGGTTCCATCACTATCTACCAATTAAAAACTTCCTGCCATTTTATTCTTTTTTTTTTTATCAATTTTATTTTTGAATAAAAATATCAAATTAATTTTTACTTCGTGCTCTCTAATTTGACATCCATATAATATACATATTTAAATATAATTATGATGTATTTAGATTATTAAAATATTTCCATATAAAAATATAAGACTATCAAAGAAAAATATATTTTTAGTTTATTTTCATAGCTTCGTACTTTAACAATTATTTGATTTTTCAGAATTATTTTGATCTGATTATAAAATAGTAAAATATATTATATTAATGTCAAATTATATAAAAAAATATATTAGTAAGAATATGGGTTGTATACTTTTAATGAAAGTTGATAATATAACAACAACAACATCAGAGCTTTAGTCCCAAAGTGCTTTGGGGTCGACTATAATGAAAGTTGATGATAATAAATATAATTTAATTTCTCATATGAAAAAATAAATTCCGTGCTTAATTAAATTATGGTTTTCCTATCATGTGCCCTTAGATCGCATGATAAGAGTAATAAATGAAAGTAAATCAAATAATAGTATATATATATATATGTGTGTGTATACTGACTCATGTATATTTTATAATAATTTTATAATATTATGACAAAATAGTAACAGGGAGACTAATGAAAAATGGAACAATCACACACGTTTTAATGGTTGTGATTATTTTTTACCTGAGATTTTCGTCTCCGGTTGCGTGAATTTTTTTTTTCTAATGTTTAGTGGGTTGTATGTTGTTCGTGCCTATATGATCGTGTGTCATGCATTGACGCTTGTTGGTTGCGATTCAGATTCGTTGCGTGTTTGTCGTTCCGTTGGAAAGTACCGTTGTTGTAATGAGTTTTGGTGCGGTTTTACTGTTTGTGCAGTAGGAATAGCGCACGCTACGTGCAGGGATAGCGCGCGCTACTGGAGCGTTGCTACTTGCTAGCGCACGCTAAGGCTTCGTTAGCGCACGCTAACGGAGGATGCAGAATTGTTGCAGAAGCTACTGCATTCTACTGGGAGTTCGATAGCGCACGCTACGTAGTAGTGTAGCGCGCGCCAATTGCAGGGGTTAGCGCACGCTATCGGTAGAAGTATCGCACGCTAACTATTGGTCAGGGACAGTCCAGAAGCTACTGGACTGGGTTGGAGGGCTCGTTAGCATACCCTAACACTTGTAGTTAGCGCACGCTAATCTGTCCGGTATATAAACCGGACAGCAGTCATTTATTCTCATTTCCTTCTCATTTATGCTTCCTCAGCGGGTTTGAGACGAGGGCGATTAGGGTTCGAGTTCTTGGCCGATTTTGCTCCATCCAAGGGTGTTGTGGAGAGTTCTAGGTGATTGTAGCATCATCTAATCCATCAAGTTCACCCGGATCGAAGGTAAATTCTTGTAATCTCCTAGGATTGACTTTCGGGTTTTCCTTCTTGATTTCGTTGTTCATCCGATTTTAGTGGATTGGATGGTGTTATTGAGTATTATTAATCATGTTTTATGGATTGTATATCCATATCTCGAATTCGTTCGAGTCCAACCGTGATTTTTGTGTTCTAAGGGAGCCTTGAGCATTTAATGTCTGATTAAATGACTCAACGGGTTTTCCTTTGATTCTTGGGCATGTTTCTTGTTGTTTTCAGTGGTTATACTCATTGTAATCGTGTTTTCATTGTTTTATCCCGGAGGATTGTAGGTGTTCGAGGTTTTTCGGTTGTGCCATTGGAGTTTCGGTATCGATTATTGAGGCAAGTATCTTGCTTATACGATTTGTGTCTTGTGAATAGAGATTACGTATTAGATTTACGATGATTGATTTACTCCATGTGTAAATATATTTCATATGTTGTGAATATAAACTAGTTGTAGTAAATAATTCGTGTTGGTTGTGTTGTGCTTGATTGTTCATGATCAAGGAATCATGATGTTTGTGATGATTGTGTCGGATTTATTTTACGCTTGGACGCGTATTGTGTTTTATGTATGTGTGTTGGTTGTGTGAAGTTATGATAGTCAATGTGATTGATTGATCGTGAACCTATTGGTATAATGTGAATATAAATGTTGCGTGCTGTGTTGCTAAGTTCACTCGTGTGTGTTCGACGAGACCTACGAGGATTCATGGCACAGGTCCATGGGATCAGAACTTAGTATGTGGTGCTGAGGTCCAATCGTGCGGGTCTGACGAGGCCTACGATGACACATGGCACAGGTCCATGGGTCAGGACACAGTACGTCCAACCGTGGGGATTCGATGGGGCCAACGGTGACACGTGACACAGGTTCACGGGGTCAGGATTGGTTGTTGTGATTGTTGTGTTGGCTCAATCCGTATGGGTTGTTGAACCTACGGAGACTCGTGGAAAACGATCACGGAGTCATGAGCATGATTGTTTTTTGTGAATGGGTAAGTCCGTGCGGGTTGTTGAACCTACAGAGACATGTGACAGGGGATCACAGTGTCATGAATTATGTTTTGTTGATCAAAGTTTTGAAAGAAAGTTCTTGTGAAATGAATGTTGAGCCGAGCCCCACGTGATTTGAAAAATGTTTTCGTACTGTAAATTGTTGAAATACGAATTGAGATTTGGGTTAGTGTTGGAGCAAGATCGGAATACACGACTTTGTGCGGAAGCGATTATAAAGTGCGGAAATTAAAAGCACACAGAGATTTACAGAGGTTCGGCTATAAACGAGCCTACGTCCTCTCTCGGTATCTTTTTCTATAGGTTGAAGATAAAAACCTCTGCACCTCTCTTCTATCGGTCGAGGGATAACCGTTACAATCACGTCTTCTATTAGTCCGTGATAAACCACTCGTACTTGTCTTTGAGTCGGTCCAAGTTAAACCGTTTTCCTTTTCTATCGAACAAGGAATCAACTGCTCTAACTTTCTATCGGTACTAGATAAACCTCACTAGATAGCAATTGCGATTCTAATAATGCCGGATCCTTGATCCTAATAACACCGAATCCAACCGTATCTTACTCTCGTGTATATGTTGAATGTATAAACACTCAAACTAACAATATAAGCTCAATATCACAACAACAATGTAAGTATATCAATCTTTGATGAATGTATGTTTTACTTAAAGTTGTTGTAGTGAAACAATACTATAGAAATGGTATTTATAGGATCTTCATCAAACTAGCTGTTAGCTCCCTGTGCCTTCATTACGTACGCTAAGTCCTCCATGTTACGTACGTTAGCTCTTTTACGTAGGTTAACATATACATGTTACGTACGTTAACATCACACAATTTGATTCCAGTAGCATCTGTCTCTTTCCTTACGTACGTTATCAACTCCGGTATTACATATTAACGATACGTCATTGATGACGTCATATATCCGTTGCCGACTTTTTGACTTTGACACGTCCAACGTTCTTCTGGTTTGAACTCTGAAACATCACATTACGTACGTTAAACAACTACCATTACGTACGTTAATCTGCACCTCTTACGCACGCTATGAGAATCTTCTTACGTACGTTAAGCTTGTATTTTTCCAGCTTTTTGCAACTTCGTTTCCTTCGATGCTTTGCTTCGTCTCTTTGTTGTTTTGATTTGTGTATCAACTTAAATCATCAAAATATTATTATAGCATGTATGGAACAAAATGTTCCAACAATCTCCCCCTTTTTGATGATTACAAAACAAAACTTCGTCAATGGGATTTACCTGCAATATATATATATATATATATATATATATATATATATATATATATATATATGTACAGACCAAAGTTTTCGACTTTGTCCGTTTCGTTAGTTTCTTCTCCCATTTATTTTTCGACTCCTTCTTTCCTTTTCTTTTTCTTTTCGAATTTTCAAAATTTCATTATTTTTTCGACGTCTTCTCATTTTTCTTTTCAACTTCATCTTTTCGACTTTTCTTCTCCTTTTCTCCTTTCAACTTCCATTTTTCTTTTCAATTTCAACTTTTCGACTTTTCTTCGATTTCGATTTTTCTCCCCTTTTCAGGGTTAATCCCATTCTTCAATTTTTCTCCTTTCTCCCCCTTTTTGTTTTCATTAAAAAGTGTAATAAAATGATAAATACCAAATGATGAATATAACTATATGCACGAATAGGGTATAAACTCCCCCTGAAAATATTATCTCCCCTTTAAAAAATTATTACTCCCCCTAAGTAAAATTAATTTTTGGGGATCCAACCGAGAATTGGTTTTTCATTTGAAACATAGACGATATTTGAAATATTTGTTCCTTTAGGAACCCAAATCCTTTTAATTTTAATCGTCCGGCGTGGGCTTTTACAGTTCAAAATATGGTGCCCGATTTTCGAACAATTTTCGCAATGGGGTATTTTTAAATTAAGGATTCGTTTTTAGAATGAGGTGTGAATCCCAACCCCTGTTTATTTAAAGTATATTTTTGAACTGAGAGCATATTTTCAAATTTATCGTTTCTGAGAGAAAATTTCTTCGTCAAATTTTTTAGCTCGGTTTGAATTTTAATAAGATCATCCTTTAAAATATTTTCGTTTTCAATGCATTTTGAATGATCGATCTCGATAAACTTTCCCTTTTCAAGAATTATGGAATTTTCAATTTCCAAAGATTTATTTTTAAATTGAAGGGATTTCGGATAAAGCATTTTGATAGTCCGTATGAAATAATTCAAATGCTTCAAAAACTTCGTCGTAAGAATTACTTACTTGGCTTTCGACGTCGCTATCGTCGAATGAACTCCGTGCCATGAGAGCGAGATTATTTTGATTGATAAAATCATCATCTTTCTCGCCATCGCTCCATGTTGCAACGAGAACCTCTTTCTTGGGTTTTACTCGGCAATTCTTAGCAAAGTGGCCTGGTTTACCACATAGTCGACAATTGTTGTCGAATTTCTTAGATTCGCCCGAGATGTCTTTCTTTCTCCGGTTTAATAAGGTTTGAAACTTATTAATATTCTTGGCATAATATTCCGTTTCTTCATCGCTATCATCCACCGGAATTTCTTCTCTCTTTGACATCTTAGCCTTCAGGGCTATCGATCTTCCCTTCGGTTTCGGCTTTGCATTTCCAGATTTAAGGACAATCTCGTAATTTATTAGTGAACCAACGAAGGCACTAAAATCAAGATTATTGAGATCTTTCGATTCCATAATCGCTGTCACCGTCCCATTCAACATGTAGTGATCTTAAGATTTTCTTGACTTTCTCACTACTTGATAATGGTTTACCAAACGAAGCAAGTCCATTTGTGATGACCGAAAATCGGTCGAGCATGTTGGTGATGGACTCGTCACCCTTCATCATGAATAACTCGTAGTCATGGAGAAGCATATTGATCTTTGTCTCCTTGACTTGAGTTGTCCCTTCGTGTGTGATTTCAAGAATTTTCCATATCTCTTTAGCACTTTCACACGATGAAATACGATTGACCTCTTCCGGATTTAAGGCAAAAAATAGAAATTGAGTAGCCTTACAGTTTAGATGGTCGTTCTTCCAATCCGCGTCGTCATATTCTTCGAAACTCTTTAGAGATTCGTCAGGTTTGATTGGAACTTTCGGGCCAAGACAAATGATCTTCCAAATCTCGATGTCATACGCTCGGATGAATATTGACATCTTTTTCTTCCATGTCATGAAATTTGCGCCATCAAAAAATGATGGTCGGTTAAGAGCAAGGCCTTCGACTGGAGCAAATTGAAATGCCATTTGGATCGTCTCCTCGGATGTTAAGCCGGGTATTGGAGGAACTGCTCCGATACCAATTGTTGGAGCAAGATTGGAATATGCGCCGTTGTGTGGAAGCGATTATAAAGTGCGGAAATTAAAAGCACACATAGATTTATAGAGGTTCGGCTATAAACGAGCCTACATCCTCTCTCGATATCTTTTTCTATATGTTGAAGATAAAAACCTCAGCACCTCTCTTCTATCGGTCGATGGATAACCGTTACAATCACGTCTTCTATTGGTCCGTGATAAACCACTCGTACTTGTCTTTGAATCGGTCCAAGTTAAACCATTTTCCTTTTCTATCGGACTAGGAATCAACCGCTCTAGCTTTCTATCGGTACTAGATAAACCTCACTAGATAGCGATTGCGATTCTAATAATGCAGGATCCTTGATCCTAATAACACCGAATCCAATCGTATCTTTTCTTTTACCTCTCGTGTATATGTTGAATGTATAAACACTCAAACTAACAATATAAATTCAATATCACAACAACAATGTAAGTATATCAATCTCTGATGAATGTATGTTTTGCTTGAAGTTGTTGTAGTGAAACAATACCATAGGAATGGTATTTATAGGCATCTTCATCAAACTAGCCGTTAGCTCCCTGTGTCTTCATTACGTACGCTAAGTCCTCCATGTTACGTACGTTAGCTCTTTTACGTACGTTAACATATACATGTTACGTACGTTAACATCACACAATTTGAGTCCAGTAGCATCTGTCTCTTTCCTTACGTACGTTATCAATTCCGTTATTACATACGTTACCGATACGTCATTGATGACGTCATATATCCGTTGCCGCCTTTTTGACTTTGACACGTCCAATGTTCGTCTGGTTTGAACTCTCAAACATCACATTACGTACGTTAAACAACTACCATTACGTACGTTAATCTGCACATCTTACGTACGCTATGAGAATCTCCTTACGTACGTTAAGCTTGTATTTTTCCAGCTTTTTGCAACTTCATTTCCTTCGATGCTTTGCTTCGTCTCTTTGTTGTTTTGATTTGTGTATCAACTTAAATCATCAAAACATTATTATAGCATGTATGGAACAAAATGTTCCAACAGTTAAGACCCTGAGAATTTCGAAAAGGTTTTACAAATCAGGACTCGAGGTCCTAAAGGCTTTCTAGTCTTAAAAATCCCCGAGATGAGAATTTTATTTGCAAATACTTCTTTGCTCGTTTACGAAATTTAGAAACCTCTCGGGAATGTTTTGGTAGTTGATTGTCGTATCTGATTCGTTGTTACTATTTGCTTGTTACATTTTGTATAACATGATACTTGTACTAGCCATTCAAATAATAACCCCATAAATGGGAAAAATGTGTTTCATGCATTTCATGTATACTCAGTCCGAGGGAGCAGTCACACGATTGGCATGGGAGATGATGAGCTACGATACTAATCAAGAGTGAGAGTCTGGTTTTGTCTTGTCATACTGTCAAGTTGTAATAGTCTTCCATTGTACTATACTTCGACCCCTGCATGGGTATTGTTGTAAAGAGTTGTACTTTACCGTTTGAGTTAGTCGTGAGACCACATCGGTCCGTATAGTTAGTTATGTTTGACCCTAACGGTCCGTTTTGTTATATTGTTTGACCTGACTGGTCGAGCCTTTGGTCATTCCGTGATGTTTTTCCTAGTAGATCTTCGTGGGAAGGGTCTACGGCGTGTAATATTCCCGGTAGATTCTGGGGGTGTTATAATTTTGAACCATTAATTATGTGAGTGATAGGATAGATGATAGAATAAATAATAAATTGTGATTAATATATAATAAGATGGTGCATTGTAAAATTTGGTTACGTAAATTGGTTGTGTGTGTAGCATTGTTGAGAGACTAATACTTTGCCATTGTTGTTGATATGACTTATGAACTTTTATCCAAATTTAGTTTGTTATAAACTAATAAGAAGATGCTACGTACCAAACCATAACAAGATGCTATACGGAAGAACGGTGTTAAACGAGATAACTATGAGATAACTAAAAGAAGACGATGCATGGTTTTACCATAAAAATAGGCCACAAAAAAGAACAAATATATTACATATGACAACCATGAAAAAAGGTGAAAATGCTGAATCATAAGAAGATGATGCTACACGGAAGAAGCATAAAAAAATGTTAAACGGAGAAATCATAAGAAGATGTAAATAGGAGATAAAGAGAGTATATGGAAAAACTATGGGAAGTTCATACAGGGGAAAATTGTAAGAAGATTCTGTACGAGAGATAATAAGATGTTACATAGAAGAACTATAAAAACGATTTTACTTGAGATAGTCTTGAAAATATGTTATACAGATAACCATAAGAATATACTATATGTACGCCACAAGAGTGAGCCATAAAATAATGCTACATGGGATACAGTGAGATGTATAAACATAGGTTAAACGGACTGGGAATGAGAGCATCAGTTCTCTAATTTTAAAAATATACATGGTAGGGAGCTCTTTAACACGTTTATAAGTGGACTGTCATCTTAGAGTACTAAAATATTTTTATGTATTTGCGTTTGCATGGCTTATTTTAGTAGACTCTTATTTTTAGATTATTAAAATATTTTCATCATGTATAGTTTTCTTAAGATATAATGATCGATAGAACGAAAATAGTGTGCTAAAATCATTGTTAATTATAAGGTTTTAATGAATTTTATGTTGGCACACTTGGTTATTTTCCATATATTTATATTTTGGGTGCAATTTACTTCACTTGGCAATTTGTTGTTTAATTTAGGTGTTTGATGGAGTCTTTAAGCTTAAGGAATAATTTGGATCATCAAACGGACCAAGCCAAGGTGATTTGGGCTTAAATGAAGAAAATATCGCGCGACACTGGGTGGCCCTGTGTTAGTTCGCTGACCCAGTGTCAGTCCTATTACGAAAATAACCTTACTTGGGGCCCAAGAAACGACTCAAAAATCGCCCAATCAGTTCCACAAGGCAATAAATCGGTCCATATGCTGGAAAAAAGAATTGGAATAGATTTGGGAAGAAAGACTCCAAGGAAAATAAAACTCAAGAAGGAAGGAGTCCCAATTAAAGTAGGAAACTAAGAGATAAGGAATAATTATAAAAGGAGAGGAGGGCTGGAATAAAAACAGACCTTGGAGCAGCAATTTCACGGCTGGAGCAGAAGAATTCACGGCTGGAGCAGAAGAAAGTATAAGGGACGACCGAACCGATTTTTCACCGGAGCAATCGAACCGATTCCGACGTGGAAGAAGAAGACTACACCGTTTGAATTTCTTTCTTCTCATGTCTATCTTTAATTTGCTGTTTTCTAAAGCCAACATGTCCGGCTAAATTTCTATTCTAGTTCTTAGTGAAGTTTGAAATCGTATTTGAATTATTCATATTTTAATCCCGCAGTGTATTTTCAACTCGAATTCTCTTGAATTACTTTTGTGTTATTGAATTCACGACTATCCCATTTAATTTCTTGATTTGGTTTGGCCAACTAGATTCGGAGTTTTATGTCTTATGCTATAAATTGAGTTGTAATCCGTAATTGTTGCAATTTTAATTTCACAAGTAGCAAACAATTGATTTTTCCCAATTGGGTAACACAAAATCGAGATCCCTTAAGTCGAGCTTATGAACTTAATATCTTACCTATTCCATTATTTTGGTTTTTAATGCATCTAGCGAGCGAGATTTGAAGAGCTTGTTTTGAATCTACTGTATAGATAGGTTCAATTAAAGAGCTTGTTTTAATTGAATAAACTTAAGAAATAATTGAGGTCAACAAAGCTTGTTGTTGGCTTCGGAATAGGAGTTCATGAGATTAAAGAAGAGACAAGCGCTGCATTGAAACTTGAATTAATTCGAAACGGCGGATAACGGAGCTAAGGACTAGATTATTCTTTAATTGATATTTCCGTATTTTATTTTGTTTATTTTAATTTAATTTATTTTACGCAATTTATTTTAGTTAAGGTCAGAAATCGAATCCCCCCCTCTCGTTTTTATTTTGTTTTAATTGCTAAAAGTATTTAAACCTTAGTTAGTCTAATTGATTTACCGTTCTCCGTGGGATCGACCCTTACTTACCGATACTACTAGTTAGTAGAGGTGAGCCAAGGAAAAATATAAATAACTAATTTTGGCGCGTCACGACAGCGCGGCCAAAATTTTGGCGCCGTTGCCGGGGAACGGTGTTAAATTAATTTTACTTATTTTGGGTTAAAAACTTTCTGTAATTTCGACACTCGGTCACCCAGTGTCAGTTCTGAAAATTCATTATAATTGTCAGTTGTGCACTAATCCGTTTTGTTTTAGTTTTGCATGAACACAAGGTCGCGTGGAGATAAGAATTTACAATATTTTCCAGAAATCACCAAGCGAGATCGTGTTTTCAGGCGGGAAGCAAAAGAAGCCAAAGAAGCACTTAGGACTTTACCATTTTCCCTCGAAACATCACCCAACAAATCAGAGGACGAATTTGGAGTCATGGCAATTAACGCTGAGAAGACGCTGAAGCAATTAGCCAACCCGGAACTACCTCAACAACCACTGTGCATCACGATCCCGGCTATTGACAACAACAACACCTTTGAACTGAAGTCGGGGTTGATTCACTTGCTACCTGCATTTCATGGTCTATCAGGAGAGATCCACACAAACATCTCAAGGAATTCCATGTCGTTTGTTCAAGCATGAAGCCGAACGGTGTCACCGAAGAACAAATCAAGCTTAGAGCCTTCCCATTCTCCTTAAAAGATTCGGCTAAGGATTGGTTATTTTATTTACCGTCGGCCACCATCACAACGTGGAACGAGATGGAGATCTTATTTCTACAAAAATATTTTCTAGCCTCTCGAGCGGCCAATCTAAGGAAAGAAATAAGTGGTGCAAGGCAAATGACCGGAGAGACGTTGCATGAATATTGGGAACGATTCAAACAGTTGGTATCTCGGTGCCCGCAACATCAAATTAGCGAGCAATTCCTGATTCAATATTTTTACGAAGGGCTTAATCCAATGGAGCGAAACACGATAGATGCAGCAAGTGGAGGGGCTCTAGTTGACAAAACTCCCACGGCCGCAAGGGCTCTCATATCCAACATGACGGCCAATTCACAACAATTTGGATGTCGCGATGCACCGATCAGGATGGTGAAAGAGATGCATGACTCGTCCCTTGAGGAAAAATTGAATGAGCTAACCACTTTTGTTAGAAAACTTGCTGCAGGTAATAGCACACCAGTCGCACCCTGTCGCATTTGCAAAACCACGGAGCATACAACGGACAATTGTCGGATTTTGCTTGATGAAATCGAGGCACACGCCAATGCAATTGGAACCGAAAATTCTTATGGGAGGAAGAACGATCCGTACTCAAACACATACAACCCAGGATGGAGGGATCACCCTAACTTTCGATGGAGAAATCAGCAAGAGGCGGCCCTACAAAATAAAGGACAATTCTACAAGCAGTCCACGGAAAATTCGACACAATCTATGGAGGATATGATGAAGATCCTTATGGCAAACACTATGCAGCTACAACAGGGCATGAATCAGTTCCAGCATGACACTAAATCGAGTATCAAAATTCTCGAAAATCAAATGAGTCAACTAGCCACCATTGTGAGCCGCTTGGAGAACCAAAATAGTGGGAAATTGCCATCCCAACCTGAGCCGAACCTAAGGAACGTGAGTGCTGTAACTCTAAGGAGTGGGAAGCAGCTCAAGGAGCCTAAGAAGGCGGAGGAAGCTGAAAATGAGGAGGAAAAATCCACTGGACAGATCAACACTAGGACACCCAGTGCAGAATCAGCACCTAGTGCAGAACTGCCGGACAGCAAGGTAAATTCGTCCAAAACTGCTCCTTTTGAGACTAACGAGTTACCTTTTCCATCCAGGGTCAAAAAGGAAGCGATCGTGAATAAAGAGAAGCAAATCCTCGACGTATTCCGAAAGGTTGAGATCAACATTCCCTTACTCGACCTTGATTGACAAATTCCAAAATACGCAAAGTTCCTTAAAGACTTATGCACCAGCAAACGGAGGCTAAAAGGGAACGAGAAGGTGGTGATGGGAGAAAATGTGTCCACTGTATTCCAAAAGAACTTGCCACCAAAACGGGAAGATCCAGAGCTTCAAAGAGAATTACAGGCAATATATGAGGAATTATATGAAAAAAGTGAACCAGAGTTGGTCTTCGATGAGCATCGCAAGGGAGGAAAGTTTTCAATAAACACTCCGAGAAAGTTTGGTGTGGTTCAAGAAGACGAGTCATCAGTCGTACATTTATTGAGACCCATACCAAAACCTCCTTGGTGTGTTCACTAAAAAGGGAAGTTCTTCGTCGAGCCAACGACGTAAAAAAAAAGCGCTTGTTGGGAGGCAACCCAATTTTTTTTTACTTCTTTTATTTTTTTAGTCTAATTTTCTTTTTATTATTATTTTTTTTTCTGCTAATTATATTTTAGGTAAGTGGTAATCTATTTCTTGCATTTCGTATTTTATTTCTACATTTCTTTGTTTTTTATGCTATCCCTTTTATTTTTTATTTTCTATTCTATTACTTCCCTTATTTTTATTTTTATTCCCTTCCTTCTCTCTTTTTCTTTTTCTCTCTCTCCGTTTCTCTCTTTCTCGGTATCTTCTTTTTACTCTGCAACCCCTAACTTCTCCATCTCTCTTTTCAGTCGACATCAGCCCCAAGCGCTGCCCGTTCGAGATCGCCGTCAAGATGTTGAAGCTAATGCGACGGAGATGCACAAGAAACATGGGATGGAGGACCGAACCGAGCAGCTGGAAGCCCATCTCCCCCATTAGCCCGGTGATTCCTATTCTAGACTTTTTACTATCTTTTATTTTTCTTTTTCTCTTCCTTCCTTTCTTTAGAGTCGTGTGCTGAATTTTAAGTTTGGGGAAATTGGAGTCGGAATAATTAGTTGAATTTGAAAATTGTGATGAATTTAATTTTGCGTCCTTAGCTAAATTTGTGTGATTGAATCAAGTTCGTGTATTGGAGATTTAAGTATGGCCTGACATAGGAGATGAGTATGATTGACTAGTTTGATTTTAATTAGGGTGGTTCACTAGTCTTGATTTTGGATTTGGATAAAAGTGTGAGGGATTCATGGCACAAGCCCTTTTTATTCGTGAGTTTTGAGCCGCAGAGAAAAAAAAACACATATATAAATAATTATACATATACATGCTCACTATTTCTTCTTGTGGGGTCGAACGTGTTGTGTTCATACTAGAACTTAATCAATTATTCATGTCAAGACTATGTTAGTGTTCTCATGCAGTAAAGTGATAAAGGCAAATTAGGAATAACCCACTTGGCTTATATTTTCCCACATCGACATAATCGCCATTAGAAGCCCATTTGGACCTAAGCCTTATTCTTTGATCCAGCACATTTGATTAGCCATTATCTATTTTTTGGTGAAAATTCATCCGTTTGAACCCTTGGTCAAGGATTGGTTGTGAATTAGGTGTATAACAAGTCGAGAGAAGGACGAGGAATTATCAAGAAGTGGGTGGTGAAGTGAAAAAAAAATAGGGGGGCGGACGATGAAAAAAAATAAAGGCCGAAACCAAAAAAAAAATAGGGGGGCGGCCGTAAAAATACCCCCCTCGAATGTTGTTTAAGCCACTGACCTCTATTGATCTTTTGTGGCTATGCGATTACATGTGCCTAAAAGGGTGTTGAAGGAAAGGATGGTGCTTCATTGTTTGTAGGATTTGCTATGCGCTTAATTTCATGATTAGTCTCGACCAACAAATTCTTTATTTATCCTTTTTTATCCTACCCATACCTAAAGCCCCGTTACAACCATAAAAGTTCTTTTGATTATATGCATGAGTTCTTCTACGTAGTGGAGATTTGATTTTTGTGCGAGTATATGGTAAGGACACACCATGTTTTGACGTGAGTGATTGCTTAATAGTCCCTATATCTACTTGAGCGAGAGTGACCCCTTGTAAGGCCATTGAATTTTCTCTCACGTGATGCCAATGAAGATGTTGAGATTGGTTGAGGTACTTTAATTTTCTTCTTACTTGTTCATGATTATTTATTCTCCCTTGAATATGGCTATCATCTTGGATTTTTCAATACATGCTTCTTGAAATTCTTTCACTCGAATTATGCTTGAGGACAAGCATTGGTTTAAGTTTGGGGAGATTTGATAGAACGAAAATAGTGTGCTAAAATCATTGTTAATTATAAGGTTTTAATGAATTTTATGTTGGCACACTTGGTTATTTTCCATATATTTATATTTTGGGTGCAATTTACTTCACTTGGCAATTTGTTGTTTAATTTAGGTGTTTGATGGAGTTTTTAAGCTTAAGGAATAATTTGGATCATCAAACGGACCAAGCCAATGTGATTTGGGCTTAAATGAAGAAAATATCGCGCGACACTGGGTGGCCATGTGTTAGTTCGCTGACCCAGTGCCAGTCCTGTTACGAAAATAACCTTACTTGGGGCCCAAGAAACGACTCAAAAATCGCCCAATCAGTTCCACAAGGCAATAAATCGGTCCATATGCTGGAAAAAGGAATTGGAATAGATTTGAGAAGAAAAACTCCAAGAAAAATAAAACTCAAGAAGGAAGGAGTCCCAATTAAAGAAGGAAACTAAGAGATAAGGAATAATTATAAAAGGAGAGGAGGGCTGGAATAAAAACAGACCTTGGAGCAGCAATTTCACGGCTGGAGCAGAAGAATTCACGGCTGGAGCAGAAGAAAGTATAAGGGACGACCGAACCGATTTTTCACCGGAGCAACCGAACCGATTCCGACGTGGAAGAAGAAGACTACACCGTTTGAATTTCTTTCTTCTCATGTCTATCTTTAATTTGCTGTTTTCTAAAGCCAACATCTCCAGCTAAATTTCTATTCTAGTTCTTAGTGAAGTTTGAAACCGTATTTGAATTATTCATGTTTTAATCCCGCAGCGTATTTTCAACTCGAATTCTCTTGAATTACTTTTGTGTTATTGAATTCACGACTATGCCATTTAATTTCTTGATTTGGTTTGGCCAACTAGATTAGGAGTTTTATGTCTTATGCTATAAATTGAGTTGTAATCCGTAATTGTTGCAATTTTAATTTCACAAGTAGCAAACAATTGATTTTTCCCAATTAGGTAACACAAAATCGAGATCCCTTAAGTCGAGCTTATGAACTTAATATCTTGCATATTCCATTATTTTGGTTTTTAATGCATCTAGCGAGCGAGATTTGAAGAGCTTGTTTTGAATCCACCGTATAGATAGGTTCAATTAAAGAGCTTGTTTTAATTGAATAAACTTAAGAAATAATTGAGGTCAACAGAGCTTGTTGTTGGCTTCGGAATAGGAGCTCATGAGATTAGGGAAGAGACAAGCGCTGCATTGAAACTTGAATTAATTCGAAACGGCGGATAACGGAGCTAAGGACTAGATTATTCTTTAATTGATATTTCTGTATTTTATTTTGTTTATTTTAATTTAATTTATTTTACGCAATTTATTTTAGTTAAGGTCAGAAATCGAATTCCCCCCCCCCCCTCGTTTTTATTTTGTTTTAATTGCTAAAAGTATTTAAACCTTAGTTAGTCGAATTCTCTTGAATTACTCAATCGAATTCTCTTGAATTACTTTTGTGTTATTGAATTCACGACTATGCCATTTAATTTCTTGATTTGGTTTGGTCAACTAGATTAGGAGTTTTATGTCTTATACTAGAAATTGAGTTGTAATCCGTAATTGTTGCAATTTTAATTTCACAAGTAGCAAACAATTGATTTTTCCCAATTGGGTAACACAAAATCGAGATCCCTTAAGTCGAGCTTATGAACTTAATATCTTGCCTATTCCATTATTTTGGTTTTTAATGCATCTAGCGAGCGAGATTTGAAGAGCTTGTTTTGAATCCACCGTATAGATAGGTTCAATTAAAGAGCTTGTTTTAATTGAATAAACTTAAGAAATAATTGAGGTCAACAGAGCTTGTTGTTGGCTTCGGAATAGGAGTTCATGAGATTAGAGAAGAGACAAGCGCTGCATTGAAACTTGAATTAATTCGAAACGGCGGATAACGGAGCTAAGGACTAGATTATTCTTTAATTGATATTTCCGTATTTTATTTTGTTTATTTTAATTTAATTTATTTTACGCAATTTATTTTAGTTAAGGTCAGAAATCGAATCCCCCCCTCTCGTTTTTATTTTGTTTTAATTGCTAAAAGTATTTAAACCTTAGTTAGTCTAATTGATTTACCGTTCTCCGTGGGATCGACCCTTACTTATCGATACTACTAGTTAGTAGAAGTGAGCCAAGGAAAAATATAAAAAACTAATTTTGGCGCGTCACGACAGCGCGGCCAATGACATAATATAGAGAAAATAATATGTTATAATAACTGGAATTCATTTATTTTTTATAACTCCTCTATATTATACGAACTTTACACAAGAAGAGTCTATATGAAAGAACTCTAAGAATGTGTTACGTGGGAGAACTATGAACAAAGGTCATGTAGTAGAATGACAAGAATAAGCTAAAACAAAGAATTTTAAGAAGATGCTATATAAGAAGATGCTACATAAAAAATCCGTACAAAAATACTATAATGAAGAACCACAAGAAAATGATAGACATGACACTATAGAAAGGTGGTGGATGAGAAAATCATAAGAGAATTTTATACGGGGAACCATATAAAGATATTACACAGTAAAATCATAATAAGATGCTACACAGGAGAACCATAAGAAGATGTTATATAGAAGAATTATAAGAAAATATTAAATGAGATATCTGTAAGAAGATACTACATGGTAAAACCATAAAAAAAATATAGGATAAAATCGTAGAAGACGCCAGGTAAGGAGACCATAACAATATGCTACACAAGAGATTCATAAAGAGATGTTATAAGATTTTATGTGAAAAACCCATGATAAGATGCTAGACGGGAGATTCATAAAAATATGGGAAATGGGAGAATTGTAAAGAGATGGTATATAGAAAAAACTATAAAAAGACATTAAATGCCAGAATCATAAGATGATGTTAGATGAAAAAATTATGAAAAATATGATATAAGAGACACCTGCAAGAACATGCTAAATTAGAGAAGGACAAGAAGATAATATTCGAGAGAACCACAATAAGATGTTTCATGAAAGAATCATAAGAAAAAGCTAAGTGGAAGAACCATAAGAAGAAGGTAAATGTGATAATTAGGGGTGTAAATGATGCGAGTCGAGCTCGAGTATCAGTATACTCGACTCGAACTCAATAGCAATTTTTCAGACTCGAACTCGACTCGAAAACTCGCGAGTAGTTGAAGTCCAAACTCGACTCGAACTCGATAAAAATTTTCTAAACTCGAACTCGTCTGAAGCTCTAAAAAAGCTCGAACTCAAGCTCAAAAAATGCTCGAACTCAAGCTCGAAAAAATCTCGAACTCAGAACTCGAATCAAGCTCGATCAAGGTTCCAAGCACTAGGGGTGGCATTTCGGAACCAAAAATCAAAAACCGAACCGAAAAACGCGAAACAAGAACCGAAGAAGACCGAACCGAAAAACAAAAAAACAGAACCGAACCAAACTAATTTGGTTCGGTTCTCGGTTCGGGGTCGGGCGGAACCGAACCGGAGCGAAATGGACCGAAGTTAAATTTCAACATACTAAAATGACCTTGTTTTTGTGATTTTGGTGTGTTTCGAATTTTAGTATAATTCGTTTTCTTTTTGTAAGACCCTCATGGGTCCAAGAAAGACCGATAATATGCTCATGAATTTGTGATTCAATTAATTTAGGTTGAGAGAATGAGCTACTGTGATTTATGATTGTTATATATATTGAGATATTTGGAAATTGCTATGCAACTCTAGCTTTTATCTTGAACACATATATAAGTCTTGTTGGCTTGTTGTTATATATAACTTATTCTATTGCATATAATATTTGAATTTATATTGTGAAGAACCGAAGAAATATCAAACCAAATCGAAACCGAACCGAATATTTATAAAACCGAACTTAATCGAAGCAAACTTCAAAAAGAACCGAACCAAACCGAAACCGAATATTTGGTTCGATTCTCGGTTTCGGTCAAAAACCGAACCGAATGGAACCGAGTCCACCCCTACCAAGCACCATTTATATAGAGATTTATAAGGTTTGAACTGTTATTCCTAGTTGATTGATAACACTCATTTTTACACATATTTTTGCAAGGTTTGTCTGGATTCTAAGATCCTAAAATGTGTAGAATTGTGTCATTTATGCTCATATTATGTTTATTGGACTCGATCGCGCTTGGGTATATTTTATTTATTTTATAGGTGTTTTAAGGACATTAGCAAGCAAGAACGAAGTCTAAATCCCCAATACATATCATGCAATGCGGAACGAGAAATTGAGCCGAAAATGGAGTCAATACGGAGTCAAAACGGACCAACATAGCTCGGCTGTGTCATTTGACACGGGTCGTGTCACTGGCTTGGTCGTGCCACAATGACACGGTCGGGTTTCATATCCAGGCGATTTTGCCAAATCCATAAGACTATGACACAGGTCGTGTCACTGGGTCGACCGTGTGATATGACACGGTCGGGTTACTTCGCCAGAAGCAGATGCGGGTTCTAGAACACTGTGACACGGGCCGTGTCATTTTTTGGTGCCAAATCACTTTTTTGACATTTTTGCATGATTTGAACAAGAAAAATGGTATCGTGGCTTTATAAAAAGAATCTTTGGCTAGACTTATAGAGATATCTTGATTTGGGGGGATTTAGAGAGTTGGTAAGGGAAGAAAAACAAGAGATTGGAGAGAAAACTTACCAAAAGAAGGAGATTTGAAGGAAGATCTTGAAGAACACTTCAAGAACATTTGAAGGCTTCAACCGGGATTAATCAAGACACCATCCGAGTTTTATCTTCTTCCTATCTTTTATTCATTTTGTTGTTTTATTTAGCATGAATATGATGATTATTAATCTTTTTTTCATTACCATGTCCGGCTAAATTTGTTAGATTTCGGGCATGGGAGTACGCTGATTTGCTATGGTTTTGAGGGATTAATGCTTATACATATTGTTGTTACCCAAAATATTATCCGGAGATAGTATTGCTGGAATGATCGGGTAACAAACAAATGCGAGAACACTTCCGTGAGAAAATAGGTAACACAAGATTTGCCGGGGTTGTTAATCCCGGGCTTGAATACTCTCGCGAGATATTATTAATAAATATACTGTCGAGTACAAATATTAATGTTAGAATCTAATACAAGGAGTGTAAAGACTTCTAGTTATCTAGGCTTTAGAGCGCGTAGATTGCCGGAAGAACCAGATAGATGAATCTGTGAGTTCTTGCTTGGGATATATGATGAATGTGTATGAATATCACTATGAATGTGTTAGTGGTTGCCAAAAGAGCCTTTTATTCTCTCTTTGGTGTGTATTTTGCACTTAATTCGTAGTAGAATTCGCCTCTCTTTGGCCGCAGCAGTGAGTCCTCTATTTATAGGGGACAAGGTAGTTGGGATCCCTCAGGCGATCGCGGGCGACCGCCGTTTTCTATATTAAAATAAAACGGCCGATCGTCCCGTCACGTGGGCCTGTTCCCTTGAGGTCCGAGGTTGCAGTTGGAGGCCAGCTGGGTGAACCAATGGGAAGCCAGCACGCGTTGCGAGTCGCTGTCCGAGGGGGGGGCCACTTCGTACCTTTCGGCGGCCTTGTCGGTAGGTGTGGTAGGTGACATGCTGGGGTCAATGATCCTATCTGTCGGTATCCTTTGAAGATCCGCGGGTGGGCCATCGTCCAAGATTCGGTCTTCGACGACTTTGACGGATGCTGGATCCCCACGTGGCATGAGACGATCGCCTCTTGTCCGCTCTTTAAAGACGATCGCCAGGTATCAAAAGACGATCGCTGGTTACCAAAAGACGATCGCCGCGTTATGCCGAACTCTAGGCGTTTGTCCGGAGTATGTCTTTCATGGTTGGCTTTTCTGATCGTGATGCCGATCGCCTATCGAGGTGTATTAACCGCCGCACAACAATTGCCCCCAGCTCGCCTCGATGTTGAAAACACGGAGTGAGGTGGCACTGTTGGCGATCGCCAATGTTTAAACGATCAGCCGATCTGACTTCAAATATGGACGACCTTCTTTCGCGTCGGGAGCAGCGGGAAAAGAAGGCGGGCTTTCTAACGTGGCAGGGACACGCGTCGCGCCGCTGTTGGGGGAGTCCGACGGTTTTGTCGGTCTTGTCGGCTAGCATGCCCTCGAAAAGACGCGTCCGCGGGATTCGAGGGCGGCATTTAATGCGTCCCCACGTGACGGTTGCGATCCAGCCCTCGAGGTTTCTCCTATTTGCATTTAGACCCTCGTCTCCATCTATAAAAGGGGCCTGTGCTTCTTCTCTTCACTTTTTTTTTACGCGTCCTTTGTATCCATAGCTGAAATTCTGCAGAAATTTCTGGAGCTTGTTGTGCCGACCGTCTTCCTTTCTTTAGGTAAGAAACCCAATTCTTCTTTCTCCCTTAATTTTTTGAGAATATGTGGTCGGAAGCACTTCTGCCGCCGCGGCTTCGCCGGACCGGGAGGGAATTCCTGTGGGAATCCCCGTGGAAACGGCCGTAGAGGCTATTCGTGCGGGGATTGCACCCGCAGAGCTTCAGGAGCTTTTCAACGAGGCCGTAGTGTCGGGATCTGCGGCGGCGGAGGAGCGAGATGTGTCGCCGGTGGAGGAAGACGAACTGATGCGTTGGTCTTGGGAAAAAGATAGCGTCTCCGGCCCCGTCTATACGGCTTTTGCTAAACTTATGGAGGGGATTGCCGGGCCCTGTCCGGAGTTTGATTTCGAGGCTTACTCCGCCGCTCATCCCTACGTACATGTGAAGCGGACGGAGTTTGAGTCTTGACCGTCTCAATGGACTCTTGGTCGATTCGGAGTTGGCGACACTGAAGGACATGACCATTGGAGGGCAAATATCATATCCCCTACGATGTGTCATTGCACGTGCCCTCCGAGAACGAACGTCTTGACCCGACCTCCCGAGGGTATGGTCGCCATCAACGAAATGACCACAGGCTGCCGATGCGGTTTCCCTTGTCGTTCGCCGTTTCGTATCTGGCGATCGCACAGGAATTTGGCGCCTCTTGATTGGCCGAGCACAGGCTGCAGATTATCAGCACATTGACATTGTTTGGCGGTCACAGGTTGTTTCGCTTGCCTTCTGCGCTGGAGATGAATTATCTCTTTAAGCTGACTGTGCAGAAGGGATCGAACGGTGGTTACCATATCCAAGGTCGCCAGGGTAGGGTGGTCATTGGGGTGTCGAGCAAGGCTCGGGGCGACCTGACAAAGTGGTGCTGGGTTGGTGGTGCATGGAGGTCGGCATCGAGCGAACCGCCGGAGGAGGAGTTGGATATCCCCACCAATTTTCGAGAGAGGAATCCAAGTAAGGGTTTCCATTCTCCCTTTATTTGGATACTCCTTGGACTGATCTAATTTATTTCCCTTTTTGCAGGATCCCTTGTTCCATCGATCGACGATCTCCCCTTTGATTTCTCGATCGTCTGGGAGCGGATTCGCGCATTGCCGGATTCCTATAAAGACGTTCAGTCAGTCAGCCACGAATCTCATCGGTTGGGAGCTCGACTGTTTCGCTTCCCTCGCCACCTGAAGGCCCATGGTATGACTTTTCATCTACTCTCTTCTGCGAGGCGATCGTCTCCAAGAGGTCGCCATGTCTAAGTAAGTGTCTAACTTGTTTGAGTTTCTTCTTTGGCAGAGATTTATTTTCCCCGTATCGCCGAGCTACCGCATGAGATTGCCATGTCTAATCCCGGTTTTATCGGTCGCCTTCATCTGGGAAAGAAAACGGGTCGCGTTGCTGCGACGTCGTCTCGCCCTGCCCCTGTGGTGAAGCCCGCTGCGGTGCCGGTCGCCGAACCGGAATCTCAAGGTGAGGAACAACTTCAGCGCAACCGCAAGAGGCGGAGGCCGGAGGGGTCCCTTCCGTCGGCTGAGACGGATTTAGCTATTTTGGAGCCGCCGATCGCCGCTCCCCCTGTTTCTTCCGTTCCGATGGCGGAGGGGTCTGGTCCCAGGCCATCGGCATCAAGCTCCGGGACACCTGCCGGCTTTTTGAAAAGGACGGCGATCGCTGACACCGAGACTTCTCGGGGAAAGCCCTATTTCGGCCGTGATCCAGAGCTGGTCAACATGTGAGAATGGTTTGAACCTTTCGAGCTAGGCGTTCTGAGTAAGGTTTAGGCTAACTCCTTGGTTTCCTTGGTTTGCGCTGCAGGGTTCGTCTTGCCGATCCGGACGTTGCTCCCATGGTGCTGGACTTTCTGTCGAGCAAGGCTCCGCAACAGTCGCTCGAAGTCCCTGCTTACGTTCGCCAGGCTATCACCTCTCTGCCCAAGGCTTGGACGACCGATCTTGATGCGATCGCTCGTCGGCGATCTGGAGACGCCATGCAGGCGACCGTTGCCCTGGCTCTTCAGACGGCGACGATGGCCGTCCAAGCTGCTAGGGATTTTGAGGGGCGACCCTCCACTGCTCATCTCCATCGCGACCTCGAGGCCGCCCGGAACAAAAATATCGAGGATGCTAACCGGATCCGGTCTATGGAGAAGGAGTATGAGGAGACGGCGAAAGGGCTAAGCGGGGACGTGGATCGATTGAAGCATGAGCCGAGCCGCTCTAAGGAGGCCGCCGATCGGTCCGTGATGAGGAGAAAGAAACCCGCGTAAGCTCGCGGCGTCGCAGAGGAGGCGGCGGGTCAACTCACGGTGGTGAGGCCTTGCGAAGAAGGAGCCGGAGAAGGCCCTGTGGTGAGAATGCCGCCAAGGTTGTCGAGGCCGGAGGCCGAGAAGACGGCCGTGGAGTTGAAGAGCCAATCAAGGCGATCGAGACCGATCCTACCAAAGTGTGGCGCTCGCCGTGAGTTCGCCTATTACTTGGCCTATCTTGTGGCTCGAGCCGCAAAAAAGGCAGGGATCGAGATCGGTCCCTTGATGGAGAGCGTCAAATCCTACGCCCTCGCGAATCCTCTGCACCCGGAGTTCTCCTTGCCGATCCTTGACTTAGCCGACTTTGGGATCGACTTGAGTTGGTATAAGGGTAAACTCATTCATCCCGAGGCCGAAGCCGATCCGCAACCCGAGGGCGATGGTCAGCCGGCGGGGCCTTGAGAGACATTTTGTTTTCCTCGGTTACTTTGTACTTTTTGTTGTAATGCCTTCGGGCCTCGTAATGTATGAAGCTTGTGTTATGAATAAAATACTCCTTTTTTCATACTGCGTAATGTATTACATGCGATCGCCTTTGACTGTTTGCGTGCAATTTTTACGAGTACGTGTATATTTGCTTTCGACTTTTTGTTCGTCCGGCCGATTGTCTGAGTGTTGAAAGCATTGACATGTTTTGAATCGGAATTCTTACTTGTAATTTTCGTCGGACGACCCGATCGCCGCATGTTTTTGAAGCCGATCGAGTGTGGTTCCTCTTTGTTCGATCGTATTTGAGATTAGCTCGACCTATCCACCCCCCTTGTTTTTGTTCACTTATTGTAAGTAAGGAAACAAAGACTAGTCTCTGTCTGGCGAGCTATCTTCATTTTGCCGATTCTCAAGAGTCATGTGTGGTTGGGGTGTTCGATGGACCGATCTCCCCAATCGTGTCTTCGTGTGCGAGGATATTGTGTATCCCGCGACTCACTTTGTGAGGGTCCTCCGTTATGCTACGCCCGCCTTGTGTTAAAACGAAGGCGGGCGATCTCGGCTCTGGAGGAGTCCTTGCGCGAGTGTTGTCGGCTTATTTGACACCACGTCCGCGGCTTGTCGGCTCTGCTTCCACCTCGGCCCGCCATGAAGATGGCGATCCTCGACGGTGTACGTTGAGGCAGGGGGTAACGGCACGCGTCGCATTGTTCGGGTTCACCATGTTAGATGATGTACCTTGAGGACGTGCGATCGTGCCTGCGGTATTTTGGAGGGTCCTTGGCTACGCGGCCTCGTATTTAAACGAAGGGCGGGCGATCTCGGCCAAAGGAACCTTGCATGGGCGAAGCCGGTTCCATCGACCTCCGTGACCATGGCCGCATTAATTTTACCTAGGATCGTCGTGATCGGCGATCGTCGGCGGTATGCGATATGCACAGTGGGGCGATCGCCATAATAGATGGGATAGGAAAAATCTCATTATATTCCTTGTACATCATTGAAATTGAATACAAATTTATCACCGATAGTATTTTTTCGGATGCACGGCGTTCGGGGTATTGGTCGAGTACCGTCGGGATGTTCCATTCGTAGGCTCCTTTAGTTAGCCATCTGGATACTCGAAAGGTCCCTCGATTCGGACCAAAACGCCGTGTGGGTTTGGATCTTCTTAAGGACGAGATCGCCCACTTGAAATCTTCTTTCTCTGACCTTTGAATTGAAGAACTTCTCGGCTCTCCTTTTGTGGATTGTGTTCTTCATTTCTGAGGTCAGCCGTCTTTCTTCGAGCATGTCTAGGTCGATTCGTCGGGCTACATCGTTTTCGGTCGTCATCTCCTACTCGGTTCGATGGCTGAGGACGGCGATCTCTGAAGGAATCACCGCTTCTGTTCCGAAGGTAAGGGCGAACGGGGTTTCGCCGGTTGAATTGCGGGTCGTCGTTCGGTAGGACCACAAAACGTCTGGGAGCTCGCTTGCCCATCGTCCTTGCCTGGATTCGAGTCGTGCTTTGATCGTGTGTTTGAGGATCTTATTCACTGCCTCTACCTGCCCGTTCGTCTGAGGGTGATAGGGCGCTGAGAATAACCTTTTGATTCCCCACTTTTCACAGAATTGCATGACTTCTAAGCCGTCGAACTGTTTCCCGTTGTCAGAGATGATGGCCTGGGGCAGACCGAATCGGCATACGACGTTTTTCCATATAAACTTGATCACTTGCTCTTGGCCGATCTTGTTGAGCGGTTCGGCCTCAGCCCATTTGGTGAAATAATCGACCGCAACGATGGCGAACTTACAGCCCCCTGGAGCCGTCGGCAAGGGACCTATAAGGTCGATGCCCCATTGCGCAAATGGCTAAGGGCTATACATGGAGGTGAGCTGTTCGGGTGATAGTTTAATGTTGGGGCCCATTATCTGACATCTATGACACGATCTGGCATAAGTGATCGCATCTTTCCGAAGTGATGGCCAGAAAAATCCTTGTCTGGTTGTCTTATGGATGAGGGCTCGCCCGCCCGCGTGGTTTCCACAAATCCCGTCATGGATCTCAGCTAAAACGAGTCGACCTTCCTCCGGTGTAATACACTTGAGGAGGGGAAGGCTGAAGGCTCGCTTGTAAAGCCGATCGTCCAATAGGGTATACCTGGTCGCACGGCCGAGTTGGCGAGCTTTAACACGGCCGTCGGGACCGCCTGCCCTTTAAGTATTTGATGAACGGAGTCATCCAATTCTCTTCGGCGATGGCGACCGTGGTAACCAAATTCCTGTCGATCGTCGGCCTTGCTGACTTTGTGATTTGGATATTGGAGAAGTCGGCTGCCCCATCCGATGATGCTAGCTTGGAAAGAGCATCGGCCTGGGAGTTGTGCTCTCTCGGGATTTGTTCGATTAGTGCTTCTTCAAATTTTGTGCACATTTCGGCGACTAGCTCTTGGTATTTGACCATCTGTTCGCCGCGTGCCTCATATTCTCCCTTGACTTGGTTTACGACCAAAAGGGAGTCCATGAAGATATGGAGGCGACGAACATCCAGGGCGAGGGCTAGATCAAGCCCGCCTACCAAAGCTTCGTATTCAGCTTCATTGTTGGTCGCACGAAAACCGAAACGAACAGCATTTGTGAAACTCTGACCGTCGGGGCTAATGAGGACAATCCACCTTTGCTCTCGCATTGGTCGCCGAGCCATCCACGTATAATTTCGAGCGTGTCGGACGACTGGTGACTGTGAGGGAACGTTAATTCCACCACGAAGTCCGCGAGAGCTTGGCCTTTGATCGCCGTGCGAGGAGCGTAAGTGATACCGTGTTGGGCGATCTCCAGCGACCACTTGAGGAGTCGCCCGTTGGTGTCCGGTCGGTGCAGGACTTGTCTTAGAGGTAGAGTTGTTAGGACTTCCACTTGATGATCGAAGAAGTAAGCCCTCAGCTTACGAACACTCATGACGAGGGCGTAGGCGATCTTCTCTAATGGCGTATAACGTGTCTCAGCGTCGTGGAGCGCCTGGCTAACATAGTAGATCGGCAAGTGGGCTTGCCCATCTGCTCGCACCCGAACGGCACTCAGTGCGACCTCCGAGGCCGCTAAGTAAAGGAATAATTTTTCACCGGGGATCGGCTTTGCCAGGATCTGGGGGTTAGATAGATATTCCTTTATCTTGGCGAATGCTATCTGGCTTTCTTTCATCCATGCGAACTTCTTGTTCTTGATGGTCGCGAAGAAAGGCTTGCTTTTATCGCCGAGTCGTGATATGAAACGGTTGAGGGCGGCTAGACAACCTGTGAGGCGTTGCACCTGCTTGATGTTTCGCGGTTCCTGCATGTCAAGGATCACCTGTATCTTGGTGGGGTTCGCCTCGATCCCCCTTTGGCTCACTATGTGCCCCAGGAACTTCCCGGAGCCCACCCCGAAGTTGCATTTCTTGGGGTTCAGCTTCATGTTAAACTTCTCAATGATGGCGAACGTCTCGGCGAGATAGTAGAGGTGATCTTCCTTCTTGAGGCTTTTGACTACGATATCGTCAATGTAGACCTCCATGGTCTTGCCGATCTGATCGGCGAACATTCTGTTGACTAATCGCTGGTAGGTCGCCCCCGCGTTTTTCAAGCCGAACGGCATTCTGACCCAAAAGTATATGTCTTTTTCTGTGTGGAAAGATGTGTGTTTTATGTCTTCCTCTGCCATTGGGATTTGATGATATCCGGCGAAGGGATCCATAAACGACATCATTTCGCAACCTACCGTGCTATCGACCAGGTGATCGATATGAGGCATCGGGAAGTGATCTTTTGGACATGCCGCGTTGAGGTCGGTGAAGTCAATGCATAATCTCCAGGAGCCAGTTGGCTTTTTGACGAGCACCGCGTTGGCGACCCACTGTGGTTCGTCTGTGGCTACTCCGATCAATTTGTTGTTGAGTAACTTCTGGACTTCTATGTCGAGCGCCGCGTATTTCTCGGGACCGAACTTCCTACGCTTCTGGTGAACAGGCTTCATCGCCCGGTCGATCTTCAGATAATGGCAAGCGTGTTTCGGACTTATGCCAACCATATCTTGATGCGACCAGGCAAAGACTCTGACGTTCCTACGTAGCAAGTTGATCAGATCTCCCTTTAATTCGTGGTCGATGTTTGCGCCGATCTGTACTTCCCGTTCGGGGTGATTCGGATCCATCGTAATGCTTTCCAACTCTTCGACAGGGACGGTCGCCTCTCGTTTGGTACGATCTCCGGACTCGGTCCTTGGATCGATGTCGAGACTCGGCTCGAAACCGATCCTTGGCTCGATGTCGTCCGTCAATTGATGAGAGATGGCGTCCCCTGAGTCGGGTTGGTACGATGCGTTAGGCTCGTCGATCTCCATGGGTTGATCGTCGGTCGCTTCAATGTTACATATAGTATGGGAAGTATTGAAAGAAGTAACAACATAGGAGTAATTCAAACATCTCTTTGCCATTAGCTGATCTCCTTTTACAGTACCGACCGTCCCATCGGCAGTGGGGAATTTGATACAGTAAAAGAAAGATGAGGCGACCGCCTCAAAGGTTTCCAAAAAGGGGCGACCTAGGAACCCATTATAGATGTTGGGCCTATCTATGATTACAAAGCTTAGGTTCCTAGTAATCCTAACCTTGGGATCATAAAAGCATACTAGCTCAACGGAGAGCTTGATCCTCCCGTAGGCTTGGACTATGTTGTCGCCGAACCCTTGGAGCACGGTGTCGAAAGGCTTGATGAATTTGATTAAGTTGCCGAGTTGGTCTAGGGCGGATTTGAATATGATGTTGCAGAAACTCCCATTGTCGACCAACACGCGATCGACCGTCTTCCCAAGGATGCAAGCGGAGATCACTAGTGCATCCTCTTTGGGACATTGCACTCCTTCCCTGTCCTTGTTGGAAAAGGTGATGAGCGCGTCTCTAGAGATGGTCGGCTCCGGAGGTACCACGACGTGGACCCCGGCGAATGCCCTCAGCTCGGCCTTTCGCTTCCTGTTCGACATGGTGGAAACCGGGGAAAGACCCCCGAGGTTTCCACCTCCTGCTGAAGCATGTTGACCGACCGCGAGTTGATCGGTGGGACCGAATCATCAGTACTCGGCTCATGCTCGATTCGCGGCCGGATTGGGAGGAGTTCTCTCGTGTTGTCGGCGTTCGCGCCCTCCGGTCCTTTCCGTCCTTGGCTCCGGCTTGGTGACCAAGTTGTCCGGTTGCCTTCCTCAAAGCGATCGCGGAGTATGCGAGGAGGTCGCGGCATTGGCTAGTGTTGTGGCCGGGACTCTTATGATAGGCACAGAATTTGCTACGGTCTAGGTGACCGTGGTCCCTTATTGGCTTTGGCTTGGAAATCCACTCGCGACCCTTGATCGCGTTGAAGATGTGGGCCGGAGATAAGTTGAGGTTGTGAAGAAGGTGGACCTCTACATCCTCGAAGGCTTTGAACTCGCCAGGCGGCTTGGCGATCGCCTTTCTGGGCTTGGCGACCGCCTTCTTTTGGACATGGGAAGGTGCTTTTCCTTCTTCGGATGGTCCCTCTTCTAAGCGGAGTGAGACCATCCTCTGTCTGGCCAGGAAACCGGCGGCTTTGTTGCGGAAGATCGAGTAGGTCGGGGGGATATCTTTTGTGAGGTGTCTGAACATGGGCGAACGTCCGTGGAATCCGCTCATAACTGAGTTGAGAGCGATCTCGTCGCCGACGGCTCACCGGTGAGGACTATCTCGTCTACCCGGCCGACGTAATCCTCATCCGATTCATCCTTCCCCGCCCGATTTTCATCATGCGGTGGGAACCTTCCGGCGAGCGACTTTGGCGGTACGACGTGAAGTCGTTCGCTAGCTTCTCAAAGCAATTGATTGAGCGAGATGGTAGTGAGGTGTACCATCGTGGGCGAGATCGCCCGAGTTAACGGGAACATACGACATTTCGTCGCATCGAAGCTCCGCATCCGGTCATGTAGATCCTAATTTGCTTAAGTGGGTTTCGGATCCGATCTCCTCGTATAGAGGTGTTTGTGGGGATTGATCGTTGGTTGGGTAGGGCGAGCTCGATCTGAGTCGTGAGAGGTTCGCTTGATCCAATGATCGATCTTCTGGCGCCTGCCCTATTTTCCAGGAGCGCCTTCATCTCGTCGAGCTGGCGTTGTATGGCCGCCATCGCCGTTGCCTGACTGCTCGCCGAGTGGCTCTCAGAGCGTGAACCAAGGCGATCGTGTACTGATCCCCTAGCCCCGTGGTGAATGACGAGCTCCCTGCCAGCGGGTTCCTTCCTTGGGCGTGCAGGGGCTCGCTGACCGACCTGTCTCTTGGGAGTCGGATATGCCGAACTCCTGGTAAAGGATTCAGATACCGATGTCTCCCGGCTGGGGCCTGAGTGCCCAGGTCGCCATGAGGGATCGCTCCCTAGGCGGCTGAAGACGGAATCGTCCCGCCTTACGAGAGCCTTCCCCTGCGGCTCGGGGCTTTCTATCGATTTCTCAACATAGATCCCCTTGAGCTTCCGTTTGCTTGCCCGGCGGTTAGCTGACGGGGTGATGGTGGGCGAATCGCGGGCCCTCTGCCGTTCCCTGAGGATGGCTATAGCCTCATCAATCTGTTCCGATGTCTGGAACTGATCGAGTGAGAGGCTAGAACCGTCCCTCGGGGGCGGGAGTGAGAGCCTAGCGTCGCCGCGGTCGCCTTCCGCCGTGGGCTGGGATTCGGTCCTCGCCGAAATAAGATTTCCGGCAGATCTCAGGGTGGCCCTCTTGGAGGTTGTTGCTAATGTCATTTTCTGAAGGTTTTTTTTCTATTGAAGAACAGTGAGTGTTTCTTCAAGTATGTGTCCGGAGAACAGTGAGTGTTCTTCGAGACGGTAGGAATAAAAATGAAGGTTTACATGCCCTCCTTCTAGCGCCAATTGTTGTTACCCAAAATATTATCCGGAGATAGTATTGCTGGAATGATCGGGTAACAAACAAATGCGACAACACTTCCATGAGAAAATAGGTAACACAAGATTTGCCGGGGTTGTTAATCCCGGGCTTGAATGCTCTCGCGAGATATTATTAATAAATATACTGTCGAGTACAAATATTAATGTTAGAATCTAATACAAGGAGTGTAAAGACTTCTAGTTATCTAGGCTTTAGAGCGCGTAGATTGCCGGAAGAACCAGATAGATGAATTTGTAAGTTCTTGCTTGGGATATATGATGAATGTGTATGAATATCAATATGAATGTGTTAGTGGTTGCCAAAAGAGCCTTTTATTCTCTCTTTGGTGTGTATTTTGCACTTAATTCGTAGTAGAATTCGCCTCTCTTTGGCCGCAGCAGTGAGTCCTCTATTTATAGGGGACAAGGTAGTTGGGATCCCTCAGGCGATCGCGGGCGACCGCCGTTTTCTATATTAAAATAAAACGGCCGATCGTCCCGTCACGTGGTCCTGTTCCCTTGAGGTCCGAGGTTGCAGTTGGAGGCCAGCTGGGTGAACCAATGGGAAGCCAGCACGCGTTGCGAGTCGCTGTCCGAGGGGGGGCCCACTTCGTACCTTTCGGCGGCCTTGTCGGTAGGTGACAGGCTGGGGTCAATGATCCTATCTGTCGGTATCCTTTGAAGATCCGCGGGTGGGCCATCGTCCAAGATTCGGTCTTCGACGACTTTGACGGATGCTGGATCCCCACGTGGCATGAGACGATCGCCTCTGGTCCGCTCTTTAAAGACGATCGCCAGGTATCAAAAGACGATCGCTGGTTACCAAAAGACGATCGCCGCGTTATGCCGAACTCTAGGCGTTTGTCCGGAGTATGTCTTTCATGGTTGGCTTTTCTGATCGTGATGTCGATCGCCTATCGAGGCGTATTAACCGCCGCACAACACATATGTAGTGTGGTTTCTTTATCAAATGTTTGGTTTTAATTCATGTTAGAACTCTTGATCAATGTTTTTACATGTTTAACTTAATTGCTCATAATTCGAGAAAAGAGGACATTAATAGGTTTCGAGTATGTGACGTAGTAAATTACGAGATTGAGAAATCGATGATGAGCTATGATGATGTTTAATTCAGATATTTTCTTTTATTGTCATCATTTTATTTTATTTCATTAACCATCCATTCACCTTTCGATCGTCTAGATAAAACCGAGAACATTACAATACGAATATTTAGTCTCTGTGGAACACGACTTTGCTCGCCGCTTTCTACATTTACTCTGTACACTTGCGGATTGTTTAAAAATATAGCGAACAATGATGTGGGAATAAGTGAAACTGCCCCTTTATATAAGAGCTCATATCAAGTCCAAACTTGACTCGAACTCGATAACAATTTTCTAAACTCGAACTCGAGCTCGAACTCAAGCTCGTTTGAATCTTGAAAAAAGCTCGAACTCAAGCTCGAAAAAGCTCGAACTCAAGCTCGGAAAAAGCTCGAACTCAGAACTCGAATCAAGCTCGATCAAGATACCGAGCACCATTTATGTAGAGATTTATAAGGTTGCAACTATTATTCTTAGCCGATGTGGGAATAAGGGGAATTGCCCCTTTAGTATGTGTATTATATTAGTTACCAATTTAAACAATTGTCATTATTTGTATTTTAACTATATATGCATGTGCAAACAAAACATGAAATCAGAAAAAAGTTGAGTTTCAATTTTTTTACAAATAGTTTCTTTACAATTCAATTTATTTATTAATAATTTTTACATTATATTTTACAAATTCATATTATAAAACTAATTATATATAAAAAAATCGAGTATCTCACGAGCTTATCGAGTCGAGCCTACTCGAGTCGAGTTTTGACCGAGTCGATCTCGAGTACCTCGCGAGTTGTCTCGTCTCGTTTACACCTCTAGTGATAATTATAAGAGGATGCTATAATATAAAACCATGAAAACGTGAAATATGAAAAAATCATAATAAAATAATTCATAAAAAGAACCGTAAGAAAATACTATTGAGAAAAAACATAAATATGAACTACATGACGGTAAACATGAGATGGTGGATAGGAGAAAAAAACTATAACTCTCATCTCCATAAAACAAAGCAATGCTTTTTATTAAGTTGGAATTTCACTTAACTTAAACAGATTATTATATAATTTAGAACCACATATAATTTAGTTAATAAGAAACTAATTTATCCCTCAGGGCATAGCTCAGTGACAAAGGAGGGGGATATCTTTCGCGCTGGTGGCATGCAGCGTGGGTTCGAATCCTCGTGGGAGCATCCGCTCTTTTCGCGATTTAAACTCAGATGTTTATTCATTAAGCATCCTCAAACCGGGTTGTTGAGGCATAACTCATGATTTAACCGGGGTAGGAATGAGGATCGGACCTACAACCCTGCGATTCAATCTGGGTCAAAAAAAAAAAAAAAAACCGAAACTAATTTTTAATATAATATAACTATTAGCTTTATTACATTCGTCAATTAGAAGCGGTTATTACTTTTTGTGCAGTTTACCAATTAAACTATTATATTCATTTTAATTAAATAATATTTTATTTATTTTCTCAGAAATAATTATTGGAATTGCATGAAAAAACTTTTTTTTTTATCATTTTTATATTGTACTTGATTATTTTTATAACACAGTAAAACTTATTCTTATTAACTGTAGTAATAAGATGAATCTTTTTTTTTTTTGTTTAAGTATTAAATTTATTTTTTAATTTTAAATTATAAATTAATCATGTGATCGAATTTCGATCGGTTACTAGCTAGTCCTTCACTGACGAAACCACCCTTATCTGAAACTGGACCCATACAGGACCACGTGAGGCCTGTTCTCCAAGGCAAGAGCTGCGTTTCCCCAGGACGCCCACCGTCTAAAAAAAGTAAGTCAGAAGGGCATTTCAGTCATTACGCACCAAATCCAAATGCCCGATGATGCCCATTCAACGTCCCAACAAAGCCCCCCGGTCACCCCCCACCCCACCGGCTCCGTTCATGTATCATAACGTACCCGTTTACTAGCAGCTTAATGAAGTTTATTGGTTTCTTATAGTTTTTTCGGACAGTTGATAATGTGTTTAGCAGAAACTTAATCAATAAGATAGCAGCTTAATGGGACAATGATCCCCAGCTCTTTATTCGATAAGCTATCATCTTAATAGAACCAAATAACTATTATAACTAAATATTGTGTTATATTATTATGATATTGTGTAATTTATAATTTTATGGTGTTGAACTATTTTGTATATAAATATTTAATACATTTTTATAAATATCGAGGGAGTAAAATGACCATTTCTGCCATTTAGACAGTTGATTCAGCAATGCAGGAAAACAACATTTCATCTTTATCAGACAGACAACATAATCCAAAAAGATAACTTATTCCACTCAAATCTTAATGACAAAGTTGGTAAACAGTACATCTCTTGTTGGATGACGACACGTGGCGTGTATGTGGACACGCTACGTATCGAATCCAACAGGGATGCCCTGTGTGGGATGCTCTATGGACGGAACCCACCCACCCCACCCCACCCCCAATTATTCTATTTTCTCCCCCAACAAAACACCTTAAAGAATACCCATCCCACATTTATGCCAAAATTAATTATCACCACCCCTCAAATTCCTCTTTTTGCCATTTTCGTATCCATTTTCCTTCAAATCTTTGGCTCTCTCTGAAGAACTTGAGAGAGAGAGAGAGAGAGAGAGAGAGAAATGGCACAAAAAAGAGAGAAAGAAGAAACCGAGATCAAGGTCTCCGAGAACTTACAGATCTGCACCCTGCCGCAGACGATTCCATCGTCACCGCAGATTCCGGCGGCACGATTGCCGGAGATCCCAGATCCAAAGGCATCGGATTCGTGCGAGCTGCGAATCAGCTCCGCTGGTTCTCCGGAGAAGCCTGATCTGGTCTCTCCGGCGGAGAAGCCGAGGAATTTGAAGAGGCCGAGGGAGGTGACGCGGTGCTCCGGATCGGGTTGCAGGAAGCGAGTCGGGTTGATGGGGTTCCATTGCAGATGCGGAGATGTTTTCTGCTCGGAGCACAGGTACTCGGATCGGCACGATTGCAGCTACGACTACAAAGCGGCCGGCCGGGAGGCGATCGCGAGGGAAAATCCCGTGGTTAGAGCTGCGAAACTCGTCAAGGTTTGATGAAAAATGAGAGATTTTGTCTAAGGAGTCGAAGATCTACGAGTTTCTGGTTTTATTGGCTTGTTTTTTCGGGCAGTTGAGTTGTTTTGATCAGAGTTGGCGGTCGGAGACGATGGGTGTGCTGTCGTGTAAATTTGACGAACGCCAGGGGTATTAGTGTCATTTCGATGTTATTATAATTATTTTAATTATGAATGAAATTTGAGGGCACCGTTGAAATATTCAATCATGTTTCAGGTAGACCTGACAAATCAAATGTATTTTCTTGTTTCGTGTACTTAAATTCCAAATCCATACACGACACGAAATAAATTCGTGTCGTATCGTGTCGTGTATCGCGCAAATTCGTTCGTTTCGTGTCAGACACATAATATAAAATAAATATTAAAATATAATAAAATAACAGTTTTAGTATTTTAATATTATTTTTATAGGTTTTAGAAGACGAAACGAAACGAGTGGAACAAAAATACGAATGTTTACACGAAATTTATAAAAGTTCATATTATATTTTTTAATTTTAATGTTTAGTACAAACAGAATTTATAAAATGTATGTTTTTATAATATTAAATATAAAATTTTAAATTTTTGTTATAATATATTGTGTATATATATATAAATATTTATTTATTTATTTTGTGTACCTCGTGTCGTGTACCCAAAGGGTAAACACAAACTGACACTAACTGTAGGTCATGTATTTTTGTGTTCGTGTATTTTCGTATCGTGTACCCAAAATGTAAACACAAATTTTAAATTTTCGTGTCGTTTCGTATTTTCGTGTAGTGTGGTAAATTGCCGGGTTTAGTTTCATGTCATGCAAGAATAATTGGCGTAGTTTTAACTGTATAATAATCTTCTTGGTTGATTTGATTAATTTGATTGAGATAATTGCAGATTAACATATAAAAAGATTAAAAGTTTTCAATTTTAATGTAATTTACAGATGATAATATTGTAGTGTATTATTTTAATGCACAAATCATTAACATATATAGTATAAAAAAGGCTTAATTGCATAAAAATACCCGACTTTTTATTGATTTTTGATTTTTTTACCCATTTTTTAATTTTTGCAATAAATATACTCACCGTTTAATTTTTTTGTGGGCGATTTGGTATCTCACCGGTCTCTCTCACCAGCCGAGACTGGTTGTTCCGTAAGCAAATCAGAAAACAAAATACAATGAGTCTCTTTAGGCAGTCCCGTGAAAGAAGTTCCCTTGATTAAACTAGTTTTAGGCACCTTTTGGAACCAACCAACCTGGAGTTTTCTTTTTTATTCAGCGGCTGTTAAAGCAAGGGCATGGGGAGAATGCAGATTCATAAGCAAAGTAGGATCGTTGCGGCATCAAGCACGGGTTACGAATAGAGGTGGGCAAAAAAATCGAAACCGAAATCGAAACCGAAAAAAAAACTGAAACCGAAACCGGTCAAAACCGGTTTTTGACCAAAACCGGTCCGGGTTGTCGCAAAACCGGCGGTTTCTACCCGGTTTTGCATTTATCCGTTAAAAACCGGTCCAAACCGGTTTTTAGTGTAACCGGTTTCTAAAACCGGGTTGAAAAAACCGGTTTGAAACCGGGTTTTTTCATGTAGCCGTTAGCTTCGTTTTTTTTTAAAAATGTGACCATTTTTTGTGTATTTTTTTACCATTTTGTCATCTCTAAACCAACTATAAATACCCTATTTGTGTTTTGGTTTAGTCACAATACTCAAACACTTCAAGTACTAAAAAAATTACAAAATTCTAGTTTCTCTCAATTAAAATGGCAACTCAATCTTCTTCCGCTTCCACGAATGCACTCGAGATTGTTGAAGTTATAGAAACAACTCGAAACCAAAAAATTTGGTGTAATTTCAACCTTGTGAGGTTGTCGGATGGGCAAGTTAAGGCTCATTGTAAACATTGTGGTAAGTTTTTGAAACATGAATCCAACACGACGTTGAAGATGCATACCAACAAGTATTGAGAAGGACTCAAATCCGTTCCGGAAGCCGGTCAAGCATCTATGTCACGAGAGGGCGGTCTTTTTGCATACGAGGCGGAGCGGTGCCGACAACAATTTGCAAGCTACGTGATTCAAGAAGGTTTGCCGTTCAACCACTTCGATAACCCTCGATTGACTAAGGTGATTCAAAATACTCTTCAACCGCGATATAAACAAGTAAGTCGTGCTACTCTTAGACGTGATTGTATTAAATTATGGAAAAAGGCTAAAATAGAACTAGTAAACGGTTTTGTTGTGGTTTACGCCAACGTGATACTTTACAACTTTTTCATGATGAACTTGCGAATAGGACGAGTAGGGTTACATCATTTACGTCGGAACAATGGGATATAGTTAGAAAAATAAGCGAATTGCTCAAAGTTTTTAAAAACGCAACAACTTTATTATCGGGTGTTTATTATCCCACGAGTCATTTGGTACTTAATCAAATATATTTAATGTGTTCAAAATTAAGCGACTACGAATTAAGTGGCGATTTATATGAAAAAATGGTTTAGCCCATGAAAGAAAAACTAAGAAAATATTTTAAAGAAATGCCACCGGTAATTACTTGTTCCGCTGCCTTGAACCCATGTATGAATATTAGCGGGGTGGAACTACTTATCGACAAAATCTCTATTGATTTAGAGTTGCATAACGAAAATGTTTTCTATTCAAGAGACGCAAAAGCCATTTTTAACAAAAATTTCAAAGACTTATTTGGGGTTTATTTTAAAAAGTATGGTTCAAGAAATGATTCTTCAAGTTCGTTTTCATCATCATTTTCTACTTCTACTAGCGCGGATCCCATGCTTAACTTATATAATAGTTTAAGAGAAGAAAACACTAAACGGGCTAGGGGTGAGGGTGATCAATCATCGACTAGCGAATATGGGAGATATATTGGAACCGATTTTTTATCGACTATGGGACCCCATGAATTCGCAAATTTTGATATTTTGGCTTGGTGGAAAGGAAGGGAGACTCAATTTCCCGTTCTAACCGCTATGGCGAGATTTACTAACCGTCAAGCTTCTACGGTAGCTTCTAATCCGCCTTTTCTCTTAGTGGTAGGGTATTATCTATACGAAGAACAAGACTCACACCGGCATCATTGGAGATGTGTATTTGCTTGAAGGATCACTTGGACGCATCCGAGCGTATACAACACACTCAAAGTCTTGAAGGAGAACTTGACATTGAACAAGAAATACACGATATCGAGGTGGAAGAAGGTTTTGCAATCTCACTCTCCGATGAAGAAATTGCTCTCGATGAAGCTTCACGCGAGGCTAGCTCCGAAGAAGATATCACTCTCGATGAATAAAAATTTATGTTTTAAATTCTAAATATTTGAATAATAGTTGATGTTGTTATGAGTTTATTTAATAAAAGTTTATGTTTTAAATTCTAAATGTTTGAATAAAAGTTGATGTTGTAATGAGTTTATTTAATAAAAGTTTATGTTTTAAATTCTAAATGTTTGAATAATAGTTGATGTTGTAATGAGTTTATTTAATAAAAGTTTATGTTTTAAATTCTAAATGTTTGAATAAAAGTTGATGTTGTAATGAGTTTATTTAATAAAAGTTTATATTTAATGTATAATGGGTTTATTTAATAAGAATATATTATTTTTTTAATTTTTTTTTTAAAAAAACCGATTTTAATCGGTTTTTTATACCCGAACCGGTCACAAACCGACCCAAACCGGTTAGTATAGGGTCGAGTTTTTACACTCCCCAACCCAACCCGACCCGAACCGGTTTGGTCAAAAAACCGGTTTTTTTGACTACGACCAAAAACCGGTTCGGTTATACAACCCGAACCGATTTGAAAAAAAAAACGAAATGTACACCTCTAGTTACGAAAGCAAGGGCTCCCGAACAGGTATAGCTAATAGTAGAACCAATGTCGAACCGACGAGAGATTCCGGCCTAAATAATATGCCTATGTGTCTAATTTAACTCATGTGGCAAAATATCACGTTGAGCTGTCATGTTGTCTGATTTGGCCGAAAACAACGCTGTTTATAATCATAGGCGGATCTAGGACCGAAAAATCACTGGTGCACCGACCGTCCCACGAAAAACAATGTCGAACGATAAAACATATATATATATTAAAATTACATTAAAGATAACAAATAATACATAAAGAAAGTCAGTAATAACAAAGCGGGGGAAATAAGGCGAACATGTCATGCTGGAAAACTTACCTCTAGATCGGGGTGAGGTCGAGCCTCTTGGGGGTACTCAGGACAGGGGACGATCCCCCTCGTGTGCGTGTGTGGGAAAAAAAACAAAAAAAACAAAGGATCCGTACATTTACAAAGAAAATCGCCTATATTTACTGTCCATTTCCTGAAAATATGCTAAAATAACATCATTACTAATAGTTTTAAGTATATATTTTTCCTATAAATGTTACAAGACGATTATTTAACCATTGATCACTCATCTTACTACATAACTCACTCTTCACATACTTCATAGCTGAGAAGACTCGTTCAACACTTGCAGTTGCTACGGACAAAATCAACATTCCTTTCAAAAGTAATTTCTAATATTTGGTTAACTGAAACCCTTCAGCTAGTTTTGTATTAAGGGTGCATCTTAATTTTTTCATCATATTACATAAATATTCTTCAAAAGAAGCAAGTGTTTGCGAAATACTTCAAGGTTGAATAAATAATTTTAAACACTTTAATTAATATCGCCTTGATCAAAACAGATTACGTCAAATCAAAAAATATTTAATAGGTATATATGACTTTACCTATTAAACTTCGAGAGTAAAAAATTATTAAACTACTCGATAATTCAACTATTGCCAAAATAAAATAACGGGAAAGATAATACTAGATATTATCGGGGAAGGGGGTCTTATTCTGAAAAAAATCTGGTGGTGCAAGTGCACCACCAGGTTATGTATAGATCCGCCTATGTTTATAATTAAAGAGTACGACGTCGTTTCGTTCAGTGTATTTCACTCGACGGGACAAAAACCGTAATCCCCAATTCACACTATTGACGCTTTAAAAGTCAAAATATTCACGCAGTTAGAATCTCAAAAAACCCTAATCCCCTTAAAAGTTTATTGCTATAATCCATTAAACCCTAATCACTCGTCATTTCGTTTCGTTTATTGTTGATTTTTGTGGTCTCGTGGACGTCTTGCTTGCGCGAGTGGTCCCAGAAGCACGAAGAATGGACGAAGAGATGGGGAACAGGTAGGTCCTGATTCTCTTTTTTCATATGAATAATTGATGTACTTTTTGAATGATTAAAACTTGTTTTAATGAAAAATGTTATTTGAATTTGTAAAAAGTTAAGTCTTCTGGAATCGAATCTAGGGTTTATTGCTGATGCCATCTTTCTTTTTCTTTGCTATTTTCAGCGTCCTATTTGTTTCTGAGGGTGGGGTTATTTCTGATGCTGGGGTTGTTACTGAGAGAAGTGGGGGTGAGCATGACTCTGTTTATGAGGGTGATGAGTTTGATGATGAAGATCTATAGTTGATTGATACTGTTATTAATGAGGTTACACGGAAAGGGAAAGGGAAAGGGAAAGGGGAAGAGACAAAGAAAGAGAATGGGAAAGAGAAGGAGAAACAGAAAGAGAGAGCGACAGATACAGAGACAGATGAAAAGTGGTGTGATAAATTTATTGATGAATATAGTGAGGATTCTGATTACTACCCAATTGATGGTGAATCATCAGATGATGAGTTGGCTGATGATGAGCTTGTCCCTGATGATCAAGAGTATATTGAAGCAAGGCAAAAGCGGAGGTCTAAAGGTAATATATTTGGCTTAGTGAATGAAAAACCTCATGTAGGCATGGGGTTCAGCCAAGTGTTGTAATACCCGTAATTTCGATTTTCGGTAATTTCTTTTTTCGGCGGAAGTCCGTTTTGACGACTCGCTCATGACCGTTTCGTCATTCTGAGAATGATTAATTCTACACTTTTTGTCATCCGAATTCGTTTCGGTGTTGTTTTGTTGAGTTCCGTGCTTTTTAGCGACTTTTCCGCACTTGAGTTCGAATCTTGCGAATCTCGTTCGAAACTGCTGTTTCGAGTTTCCTGTAAGTCCGTTTAACTTTGTTAGACGTATTGTGAACTTCGGTTTGGTTATTCGATCACGTATCGTGATTTCCGGGCGTTTTGGGCCATTTTGTAATTTCTTAAAAGTTACGGGTATTCGTATCTGTAATTGTTGTCTCGACCCGTTTCTTGGTCGCGTATGATTAATTAATGCATTATGTTTTCATTTCGGGTCGTTGACATTGTCCGCAAACTTTTCGTCGTGTTCGTTCCGTGTGTTTTCGGGAATCGAGTCGTCGAGCCCTGGTGGTCGGGTACTGGCCGGACGGTTGCGGGGCTGGCCGGACGATTGCGGGCACCGGCCAGACAAGTGCGGCAGGAACCGGCGTAGCGCACGCTACGGCCGGAAGGCTGCCCGCGCTAATCGGTAGGTGTAGCGCACGCTATCGGCTGGCCTAACGCACGCTATCGGGTCTGGGCAGTGGAGTTCTGAGGTTCTGGACTCGGTCAGAATCGGCAAGTAGCGCACGCTACTGTCGGTCGTAGCGCACGCTAATCGGCAGGGGTAGCGCACGCTGTCGGCCGACTAGCGTACGTTACCTGGGCGAACTTTTTAGTCCAGAGGTTACTGGACAGGTCGGCTAGCGCGCGCAGGCTTCCGGCCGTAGCGCACGCTAGCGGGAGTCGGGTCGGCAGGTTTGGTCGGTGGTGCCGGGTCGTGTGGGCCCTGGCCGAGGGTACTCGTCCGATACCGGCCGATAGCGCACGCTAGTCCGGGAAGGCTAGCGCACGCTAGTTCCGGCCCAGTATAAATGTGACAGAATAGTCACATTTTCATTCATTTCTCATTTCCTTCCTCTTCTATCTGCGGCTTGCGATTCGAGGGTGGCGAAGCCATGTTGTTTGACAACAAATCCACGAAGTTCTTGAGTTCATAACATCAATAAATCATCCTATATCATCATTTGATCCAGCGAATCAAGGTAATCTTTCTTAGAACCCTAATTTCGTGAATTTGGGGGTTTTGCATTTTTGTCCGATTCGTTCCGTGTTGTTGATTAATTCATGATGGATATGATTACTATTGGTAGTATTCTTATGTTTAACATCATTTAATCCATTGTTCTTCGTCGAATCGAAGTATATTTCTTGATTTCCTTCGAAATGACTTTTTGGGGGATTTGTCCTCGATCTCATTTTTCATCCGTTTTTGATGGATCGATTATGGTTAAATGATGTTGTTTAACATATTCTATGGATTGTATATCCATATTTCAACTTGGAATTTCGTTTTCGGGTTTTGACGGAACGAATCGTGTTCTTAGCCGTTTTGGGGGAAACGCTTGAACTTTCGTCATTCGTTCTTTGAATTCAACGGCTTTAAGTCGTGTTAGGGAATTCATTTCATTGTTGTTATTGTCCTTCGTAGTTTATGAACGCGAGTTGGCGATCGGTGGAGTCGGCGGGTTCGTAGTCGGTTCGTGTCAACCTACTTCGGTCGATTCTTCGCGTTGTTCTTATCCGAGGCAAGTACCTTGTTCATACGCTTCTCGTTTTGTGGATATGATTGATCGGTGGTCGTCTTGGTGTGTTTGTTTGGTTATTTTAAAATGAAGTTTCAAAAGATTTCGGTTTGACCTCGTTAAAGGCTCTCTTTCAAAACGCGTGTGTGTTTTGTGAACGGGGTGTTTTGGGAATTGTTTATGATTTGATCATTTTGAACGTGATGGCTTTGATGATATCCCTGTTGTTTAAAGTTATGGAATTGTCTATTCCGTGTTTAATCTTGTCACTGTGTTTTGAAGAGTTTGATAACGGCGTCGAGTAAGTAGCCATCTCTAGTAAGTATTCTTGATGAACTTACATTCTTAGCATATTAGTATTGCATGAGTAAAGTGTGTGTGTGTGTATGCTCACTATGGGTTAGATCCGACGGGGTCTCGGTAGGGTTCCACGAAGCTGTGGAACCGCGAGCTTGCTTTTAACCACTGTGGGTTAGATCCGACGGGGTCTCGGCAGGGGTCCACGAAGCTGTGGGTCCGCGGTTAATTGTGGTGCATTTTGCAAATGTGTTTCGATATTGGCATTTCCGGAAATGAGTGCATTTGATTGGTTTTCATGATTGCATGCATCGACTAAGTGTGTAAGAGGTAAGTTATTCGTTTGGCTTACTTGGCTAGGATGGCACTAGAGTATTTTGTTGTTTGTGTTAAATCCTTTATTTGTGGATTTTGATGTTGGGAGACGAACCTTGTGGTCGTTCTTGTGTACTGTGAGTTGATGAGATTGGGGCTAAAATCCCAACGTTTTTGTAAAGGTCATTTGACGGATTTGGGGCTAAAATCCAACGGTTTGGTACAGGTTATTTTACGGAAAGTAAACTTTTGGGGCGGTGACCCCTTTTGTCTTTTGAGTTTTGAAAAGTGGGATTTGATAATCCTAAATTGTTTTCTATTAAAACTCCCGATGGTATTTCAAATCATTTTATAAATTGTTTCCCTTGATATTTTGATCTTGAAATTTTGGGAAGTCTTTACTCAAACTCTTGCCTCGGCAAGTGTTCATCTTGTTGTATTTGAATCTTTGAGGATTCCGAATTATTATCGTTCGTGGAATGTGAATTGTATGACTCGTATTTTTGCACTTGTACTTGCACTAGCAAAACAGTGGAGTTTTGGTAACCCCCGAGTACTCGAGGGTGGATGTCTATTTTTGCATTCAGGTTTTGGAGCATAACACAGGGTCGGCACGAAGGATGATGAAAGATGATCGATACTAATCACATGAGGAACCGTACATCGTGTATTGGTTCAATTGTACTTTATTTTCTGCTGCTATATTTTTTCCGTTGTACGGGTGGTTGTATTTTGACCCCTGCGTGGGCATGAGTTGTATTTGAGTTGTATGTAATTATTGAAAGACCAAATCGGTCTACTGAGTCATTTTAGCCTTAAAGGCATGGTTGAGTTGTTATAAGTGGTTACCAGCCTGGTAGATCCTTGAGAAAAGGTTCTACGGCGTGTAATATCCCTGAGCGGATTGGGGGTGTTACAGAAATGGTATCAGAGCTTAGGTTGAGGAAAACCTAGGCTGTCGGGTCAAGTCGTGTTGTTTGAGTCTTGTTTCGTCGGATTTTATCTGATTGAGTCGTGTCGCGACGCGTCGTTCGAGTTTGTTGGTCGTGATTAGTATCGTGGGGCGATCATCATCTTCGTGCGACCTATGGAAGTAAGTCTCCCTTCTTTGTGTTGTGCCTCGTGTGACACGAGCTATTTTTTTATGATTATTTGTTAAGTGGTGGAATCCTTATGTGGATTTTGATTTCACGATATGTATTTAGTCGACTCTCGTATTTGATTTATACGAGGAGTGTCATCGCTTGTGATGTCTTTTTATTGTTGTTTTTGTCCGTTGCTGATGATTTTCGAATCAATTTGCACGTTTTACAAGTTCTATTGTGGAAGCTTTGTGCTTATATGCGTTCGACTTGTTCACTAGCCAGGGCGGGAGGGTCCTTAGAGGCCTCAAATGGGGTCAGTGGTTTTGTTCTGAATCCTAGGCGGTCTTCGACTGTGGTATTTTATCGTTTATTTCCGTTTAAAGACATGTATTGTCTTGATTTTAAATGTTTTGATGCGTGTACTAGGAGTTGTTTTAGTGAACGTCGATATGTGCGAGTTTTGGGCATTCTGGCCTATTGGATTTTTGAAAACCTTGAGTATCTTAGAAAAAAATAAATTTCGAGACATACTTTTCAAATGAGTTATTTTCTTGTGGTACATCCAAGGTGCCACAATATATTTCAAAAATTTTCTATCTCGAGGACCAAAATGCTTTGAGATATTTTCAATGTTTTAGTAACACTTTTACTTAGACCCGAGGGTCGAATATTCTGAAAATTTTCACCAAGAGAAAGTTTCCTCATTTTTATCAAATGCGAAATGGTTCTCCAAAGTCTCGATAATGATGTTTCACGTTTGTACTTTTTGAAAGGTGATACTCAAGATCAACCGGTGTTCTTCTAAATTATTTTCAAAATGAGGTTTTCGTTTTTAAAACCTATCCATTCCCGTTTGAGGGCTGGGTATGTATGTATGATGTTCTCATTGTTATTTTGATGTTTACTCCCGAGTATGATCGAATTGGCGGTGTGAGCGTTGAGTCGCTTTCCACACATTTGTTGTGTTAGCCCCCTGTGAGAGGCGGGATGTTGGTGTTGAATGTTGTCGCCTCGTGGTGATTTTTGCGTTGTCGCGTATGTGCGAGCTGTTAGAGCTTGGTTTGGTATGACCGTGTGCAACGGTGATTGTTCCGTTATGTGTCGGTTGTTTAATGTCTTGTTACCTTGCTCCTGTTTTTGTGAATTTCGTGGACGAGGTCGGAGGTAATACCCGTACTATTTTGACTTCTGTATTTTCTCTTTCTCCAGTCTATCGATTCGCTCATTTTCGTTGACACTTTATGAACTTGTTCTGTATTTCGGTTTTATCGTCCGAACGAGCTGTGATCTTGTTGTGGGTCGATCTGGTTATCGATGTGACTTTTTCGGGTTCAGTTCGATTCTTGTGAACCTTGTTCGGGAGTGACATCATTTGGTTCTATTAGTTCTTTTATTCGAAGTGGATCGGATTTGGAACTCTTGTGTTTTCGACTCTGTCGACTCATTTATGTTCGTTGACATTTTGAGCTTGTCCTGCCCCTTGCTTTTGTTGATCGAACGAGTGTGGTATTATTTCGGAATAACTCGTTTGTCGTTGTGACTTTTCAATTGCTATTCCCTTTCCTGTGGATCTTATGTGAATACAAATCCTGTTGTTTTCACCGGATCATATATTGTCTCAAGTCGAGACGTGAACCTTGGAGTTGTTGTTTGAATTTTATTGTTCTTCGTGATTCGAACATGATTGTCTGATTTTTGTTGTCTCGATCGTTGTGGTTCGATCGTTTGATTGTTCAGTTTTTATTGATCTCGCCCCATGATTGTTAAGCATTCAAGCTCCTTCGTAGTTCCCTTAAGTTCGGGAAATTGGTCTCGTTTTCGATCTTCCAACCCTTGGGCGGTGGAATTCCGTATTTGTTCAGCGATTGGCTCGCGTTTTAATTGATGTACCGTTGAGTCGGTCAATCATATAGATTTTCGTTCATTGTGTTTTGTGATTTTTCGGATAATTGACTTGACTATATTATACGTTTGATGACGCTTGTCATTTGTTGGTTTTATTATATTCCTAACGGCGACGTTGTGTTGGTCGCCGTGGAGCGTGTTTTCACGCCGTATGTCTCTTTGCGTTTCTTGCAGCATTTCACCGTCAGGCACGAGTTTTTGGTTTTTGCGTATCTCGTCGAGTTTTCCTAGTAGGGGATATTCCTCCTCCCTACTTGTTTTAAGTTTCGGGACGAAACTTCTTTTAAGGAGGGTAGAATGTAATACCCGTAATTTCGATTTACGGTAATTTCTTTTTTCGGCGGAAGTCCATTTTGACGACTCGCTCATGACCGTTTCGTCATTCTGAGAATGATTAATTCTACACTTTTTGTCATCCGAGTTCGTTTCGGTGTTGTTTTGTTGAGTTCCGTGCTTTTTAGCGACTTTTCCGCACTTGAGTTCGATTCTTGCGAATCTCGTTGGCTCATTGTTTCGAGTTTCCTGTAAGTCCGTTTAACTTTGTTAGACGTGTTGTGAACTTCGGTTTGGTTATTCGATCAAGTATCGTGATTTCCGGGCATTTTGAGCCATTTTGTAATTTCTTAAAAGTTACGGGTATTCGTATCTGTAATTGTTGTCTCGACCCGTTTCTTGGTCGCGTATGATTAATTAATGCATTATGTTTTCATTTCGGGTCGTTGACGTTGTCCGCGATCTTTTCGTCGTGTTCGTTCCGTGCGTTTTCGGAAATCGAGTCGTCGAGCCCTGGTGGTCGGGTACTGGCCGGACGGTTGTGGGACTGGCCGGACGATTGCGGGCACCGGACGGACAAGTGCGGCAGGAACCGGCATAGCGCACGCTATGGCCGGAAGGCTGCGCGCGCTAACCGGCAGGTGTAGCGCACTCTATCGGCTGACCTAACGCACGCTATCGGGTCTGGGCAGTGGAGTTCTGAGGTTCTGGACTCGGTCAGGATCGGCAGGTAGCGCCCGCTACTGTCGGTCGTAGCGCACGCTAACCGGCAGGGGTAGCGCACGCTGTCGGCCGACTAGCGTACGTTACCTGGGCGAACTTTTTAGTCCAGAGGTTACTGGACAGGTCGGCTAGCGCGCGCAGGCTTCCGGCCGTAGCGCACGCTAGCGGGAGTCGGGTCGGCAGGTTTGGTCGGTGGTGCCGGGTTGTGTGGGCCCTGGCCGAGGGTACTCGGCCGATAGCGCACGCTAGTCCGGGAAGGCTAGCGCACGCTAGTTCCGGCCCACTATAAATGTGACAGAGCAGTCACATTTTCATTCATTTCTCATTTCCTTCCTCTTCTATCCGCGGCTTGCGATTCGAGGGTGGCGAAGTCATGTTGTTTGACAACAAATCCACGAAGTTCTTGAATTCATAACATCAATAAATCATCCTATATCATCCTTTGATCCAGCGAATCAAGGTAATCTTTCTTAGAACCCTAATTTCGTGAATTTGGGGTTTTTTGCATTTTGTCCGATTCGTTCCGTGTTGTTGATTAATTCATGATGGATATGATTAATCTTGGTAGTATTCTTGTGCTTAACATCATTTAATCCATTGTTCTTCGTCGAATCGAAGTATATTTCTTGATTTCCTTCGAATTGACTTTTTGGGGGATTTGTCCTCGATCTCATTTTTCATCCATTTTTGATGGATCGATTATGGTTAAATGATGTTGTTAAATATATTTTATGGATTGTATATCCATATTTCAACTTGGAATTCCGTTTTCGGGTTTTGACGGAACGAATCGTGTTCTTGGCGTTTGGGGAAAGCGGCAACTTTCGTCATTCGTTCTTTGAATTCAACGGCTTTAAGTCGTGTTAGGGAATTCATTTCATTGTTGTTATTGTCCTTCGTAGTTTATGAACGCGAGTTGGCGATCGGTGGAGTCGGCGGGTTCGTAGTCGGTTCGTGTCAACCTACTTCGGTCGATTCTTCGCGTTGTTCTTATTCGAGGCAAGTACCTTGTTCATACGCTTCTCATTTTGTGGATATGATTGATCGGTGGTCGTCTTGGTGTGTTTGTTTGGTTATTTTAAAATGAAGTTTCAAAAGATTTCGGTTTGACCTCGTTAAAGGCTCTCTTTCAAAACGCGTGTTTGTTTTGTGAACGGTGTGTTTTGGGAATTGTTTATGATTTGATCGTTTTGAACGTGAAGGCTTTGATGATATCCCTGTTGTTTAAAGTTATGGAATTGTCTATTCCGTGTTTAATCTTGTCACTGTGTTTTGAAGAGTTTGATAACGGCGTCGAGTAAGTGGCCATCTCTAGTAAGTATTCTTGATGAACTTACATTCTTAGCATATTAGTATTGCATGAGTAAAGTGTGTGTGTGTATGCTCACTATGGGTTAGATTCGACGGGGTCTCGGTAGGGTTCCACGAAGCTGTGGAACCACGAGCTTGCTTTTAACCACTGTGGGTTAGATCCGACGGGGTCTCGGCAGGGGTCCACGAAGCTGTGGGTCCGCGGTTAATTGTGGTGCATTTTGCAAATGTGTTTCGATATTGACATTTCCGGAAATGAGTGATTTTGATTGGTTTTCATGATTGCATGCATCGACTAAGTGTGTAAGAGGTAAGTTATTCGTTTGGCTTACTTGGCTAGGATGGCACTAGAGTATTTTGTTGTTTGTGTTAAATCCTTTATTTGTGGATTTTGATGTTGGGAGACGAACCTTGTGGTCGTTCTTGTGTACTGTGAGTTGTTGAGATTGGGGCTAAAATCCCAACGTTTTTGTAAATGTCATTTGACGGATTTGGGGCTAAAATCCCAACGGTTTGGTAAAGGTTATTTTACGGAAAGTAAACTTTTGGGGCGGTGACCCCTTTTGTCATTTGAGTTTTGAAAAATGTGATTTGATAATCCTAAATTGTTTTCTATTAAAACTCCCGATGGTATTTCAAATCATTTTATAAATTGTTTCCCTTGATATTTTGATCTTGAAATTTTGGGAAGTCTTTACTCAAACTCTTGCCTCGGGAAGTGTTCATCTTGTTGTATTTGAATCTTTGAGGATTCCGAATTATTATCGTTCGTGGAATGTGAATTGTATGACTCGTATTTTTGCACTTGTACTTGCACTAGCAAAACAGTGGAGTTTTGCTAACCCCCGAGTACTCGGGGGGTGGATGTCTATTTTTGCATTCAGGTTTTGGAGCATAACACAAGGTCGGCACGAAGGATGATGAAAGATGATCGATACTAATCACATGAGGAACTGTACATCGTGTATTGGTTCAGTTGTACTTTATTTTTCGCTGCTATATTTTTCCCGTTGTACGGGTGGTTGTATTTTGACCCCTGCGTGGGCATGAGTTGTATTTGAGTTGTATGTAATTATTGAAAGACCAAATCGGTCTACTGAGTCATTTTAGCCTTAAAGGCATGGTTGAGTTGTTATAAGTGGTTACCAGCCTGGTAGATCCTTGAGGAAAGGTTCTACGGCGTGTAATATCCCTGAGCGGATTGGGGGTGTTACAAGTGTATGCAAATGATCATCCAGAATCTGATTATTCTAGTTCTGATGGTGATATATGCTCAGATTCAACAGATGAGGAGTTACATGATAAGAGAAACAATAAGTTTAGGTGTAGCTATGATCCTAGGACAAAACCTAAGAAACTGAAGCTGCAGCTAGGAATGAGATTTGCATATGGATTTCAATGTAGGGAAGCTCTGAAGGATAATGCCATAGCAAAGGGCAGACATATCAGTTTTGGCAAAGTCTCCAAAACATCTTGCAGAGCCAAATGTTGGGGATCATGTAAATGGGAAGTTTTTGCTTCTGTTGTCAAGGCAGAAGATATTTTCATCATAAAGACATACTACCCTACACACAGTTGCACTAGGAAAAACAACAACAAACTAGTGAGTTCTAGGTGGATAGCATTAAAGTATCAGAATCTGTTCAGAGTGCAGCCTAACATACCTATTAAGCTATTAGCAGAGTACCTTAGGACAAACTACAAAACTATGGTTGGTAAAACCATGGTTGGTAAGGACAGACTCTACAGGGCAAGGGCTATTGCACAAGAGATGATGAGAGGATCTATTGAACGTCACTATGCATTGCTTAGGAGATATGTGGCAGAGCTGATCAGTGTTGACAGGGATGGGACTTATCTGTTGAATTTGGGGGATGGTGCAGTTTTCAAGGGATTATACATAGGCCTAGTGCATTGAGACATGGATTCAAGAAGAGCTGCAGACCAATTATAGGGCTTGATGGTTGCTTTTTAAAGACCTACTTAGGTGGAATTCTATTGGCAGCAGTTGGGAAGGTAAAACAACTTACTATGATTGAATATTGTGATTGATTTCTTGTATAGTTAAGCTTACTGTGATTGATTACTTAGGATGGGAACAACCAAATGTTCCCAATGTTGGGATTCGATGCCTAAAACGAAGGCCCAGCGGAAGCGGTAAAACGAAAATTAATTCGATCCGAATCCCTACGAGGATCGATCGAGCTACGCATATACGAATATAAAATAAGCAAAGGAAGATTCGAAATCATACCCTTGTCGTCCGTTGATTATATGGATTTCCTTCTCTTGAGCTATTCCCCAAACGATCCAAAATGCTCCAAGCCCTTGGATGATCCAACGCCGAAAAAACCGCGTCTCTACTTGTCACGCGCCGGAGAAACGAACGGAATGACAACACTCGATTAACCTCTAAGGTTACGGCTAGAATCAAGTGATGAAGCTTTGATTATAACACTCTAAGTGTTTTAATTTATATCTCTCAATATATCTTGAATTTTCTCCAAGAGAACTCAAGAATAAAAATGAAGAAGATGATGAAGACTTGAGAAGAATAATATTCTCTCTCTGTTTCACTTTCACGTATGGAAGCTTATCTCTGTAAGTGATTGTCATCCTTCTTTATTTATTCAACTCCCCACTACCTTTAACAACTCATGCATGTGGGAATCTAACCCCACCTCCACAATAATAATACATTAAAGAATGGAGACATAAGTCCAAAAGGAAGGTGGGTGGAATGTGGGGGGGCGGCCCATGCTAGAAATCGGACGAGTTCGGTTCGTTTCGGACTCCCGAGGGTCTAAACAGATAAACTCCGATTCCGTATCGATGTATTTATATCGATTAATTAATCCAATTAATTAAACATATCAAATACAAAATAATATAATTAATTTCTCCAAGAAATAATTATATACATGAATTAAATTAATCACCCGAGAATTTATTTAATTCATTAGCCGTAAATCAATTTATCCAATAAATCGATTTAAACATCCAATGTTCCAAAATTAGATATCCAATATCTAATATTCATAATGAGAGAATTAGCTTGAATCATTCCGTCAATCCTATTGCGCGACTCGGTAGGTCCGTCTCGATCGGCAATGGGAGGAACCAAAGAGTAGTAGCACCACCTAGCGGCTGGCGGCTACACTGTACCCCCATCGAGAACGAATGATTGGGATCATTCAAGAACCATTCTCACGTGAATACCGGTATACGTATAAACCCTTCTTTCAAATGTCCGATCAAGTTATAGGGTCACGGTCAGTCAAACCCTATCTGTACTTGACGCTATGCATGCGTTAATGCAAATCGAGATCATCGAGTATGCCGTGTATCTAATACAACTAGCTCCAATGCTTTGGCCAAAGACTTATGATCTCATCGCAATAACCGCATAGGACATATAACCGCTCACTAACGGGAGAAAGAATTCTATCTTGGTATTCGTAGGACTGCTACTTGCCGTCAAGATGCACGTCGAGGTTGACCCCGCCTTAGGTTTACGTGGTCGAACTACTCTAATGAAAATCTTGACGTCACAAGCACATCCCTACTAAATCCTCAAGTCGAAGGTTCACGAATACCTATCACAACCTTTCGATTCGGTCATTGGCTGTCGAGTGAAATCCATGTGACGAATCGAGGGTGAGTCGGTTCGAGTATACTAATCCAATTAGCATACCTATAACGTGTGCTCCCACTAACCATTAGTGTTCGACAGGCACTCTCCATGTCAAAGAACACGTCATACAAGTCTTCACATAAACTTAATGCCCAGTCAAGTTTTATCGACTTGCGAACGATTAAGTATTTGAGCTATAACCTTTCTAGTGCCGACCCCCTTATCCAATAAGGAGTGGAATGCTTTTGATCTCAAATACATGGACTAGTTTCTATACGTATATTTACGAGTTAGGAATGCCAGTAACTATCAGTAAATAAAGAAACATCCATTGCCTTATAGTAATGATTTACATAATTACAAGTGCAATGCCCTCACTCATCATCCTCTGAGTGGCATTCGAGGGCATACTCCTAACAATCTCCCACTTGCACTCAATGCCACACACTATGGTATCTAATACCCATGTTCTCCAGATGACGCTCTTAAGCTAATCTGAGAAAGTGGCTTGGTCAGTGGATCAGCAACGTAGTCGGCTGACTCTACTCTATGCAGCACAATGTATCTCTATGCAAACAAATTCTCTTACGAGATGATACTCTCTCTCAATATGTTTGGTACTGTTGTGAAACCTCGGCTCCTAGGCCTGTGCTACTGTCTGGCAGCGTAACACACAGTCTCACGAGAAGTTTACCTAGTAACTTCTTAACCCTTCCTTTGGAGGCCTCCGAGGCCGCTTTATACTTAGCCTAACTGGTGGAATCAGCAGTCGCGCTATACTTGGCACTATGCCAAGATACTGCTCCTCCATTAAGAGTAAATGTAGCCAGAAGTAGACATATAATCGTCTTTCTGTCCTTGGAAGTTCAATACAGTGAATCCCATCACATTCAGTTCTCCACCGCCACATATAAGAACCATATCTCTAGTCCTTCTAAAGTACTTGAGAACGTTCTTTACGGTAGTCTAATGTTCCCTGCCTGGTTTGCACGAAACCTACTCACCACGCTTACGGCATGCGCAATGTCAGGTCTCGTACACAATATAGCATACATAAGGCTACCCATGGCCGAAGCATATGGTATATTACTCATTTCCTTCCGTTGTTCCTCACTTTGAGGACACATCTTCAAGGAGAGTTTTATTCCATGTCGCATCGGTAGGAACCCTCTTTTAGAATCATCCATCTTAAATTGCTTTAAGATTTTATCTATATAGAGGGCTTGGGAAAGACCTATTGTTCTCTTCGCTCTATCCCGGTAGAGTCGAATACCAAGAATATAGGTAGCTTCTCCCAAGTCTTTCATGGAGAAATTACTCAAAAGCCAAGCTTTCACAGAACTGAGCATTCCCACATCATTTCCTATTAGTAGAATGTCATCTACACATAGTTCTAAGAATGCGATCTAGCTCCCACTAACCCTCTTGTATACACAAGGTTCCTCTTTATTTTGCATGAAGTCAAACTCTTTGACTGCCTCATCAAAACGAAGGTCCCAACTACATGAAGACTGCTACAGTCTATTACATGGAGTCTACATCCACCATTGCTAGGTCATTAGGTCACGGGTCGGTCTCTTGTTTATCACCTGGAACCTCGTAGAAACCCAGTTCCTCCAAGTACATAAAACTATACCTCTCAGGTAATTGAGACACCCTACTAGACCTACGAGGTGGTTGTATTTGTGTTACAGAAGGTTCGGTTCCAAATTCTTGCACAGGTGTCTCATGAGGAGTTTCATTGTATTCTTCCAAAGAAATATTTCTACGTGCTCTGCCTTCCTGAATGAACTCATCTTCCAGGAAGTGTGCTTGTAAAGCAACAACGATCTTTCGATCTTTGGGCATGTAGAATAGATATCCCATCGTCCCAGATGGGAATCCAATGAAACGTCCCTTTGCGGACCTAGCTTCCAACTTCTCCACCTTAGTCTTCTTGACATAAGCGGGACATCCCCAAATCCTAATGTGATTAAGACTTGGTTTCCTACCCTCCCACATCTCATGTGGAGTTTTAGGAACGGATTTGGAAGGACATCTGTTCAAGATATACGTGGCAGTCAGGAGTGCATATCCCCACAGGTAAATTGGTAAGTCAGTGTAGCCCAGCATGGAACGGACCATGTTTAACAAGGTTCAGTTCCTTCTTTCTGACACACCATTTAACTGAGGAGTACCTGGAGGTGTTAGTTGTGAAACTATTCCATGTTCCTTAAGGAACTCGTCAAACTCCGTACTCATATACTCGCAACCTCGGTCCGACCGAAGTGCTTTGATATGATTACCAGTTTGTTTCTCGACTAGGGTCTTGAATTCCTGGAATTTCTCAAAAGCCTCGGATTTATGTTTCATTAAGTATACATAACCATACCTAGTATGATCATCTGTAAACATAATGAAATATTGATATCCGTCACGTGCTGCTTCCAAAGCACCACAAACGTCAGTATGGATTAATCCCAGTTTATCAGCGGCTCTTTCAAAAGTCCTTGTGAAGGGGGACTTAGTCATTTTGCCTTTAAGGCAAGATTCACAAGTAGGAAAGGGATCCGATCCCAATGGACCCATAAGTCCATCTTTTTCCATCTTGTAAACCTTGGTCTGACCAACATGACCAAGTCTAAGAAGCCATTTCAAAACTTGATTGGTTTCATCCCTACCACGTTTTCTAGTCATAGTATTCACAACTACTTTGTTGTTGAGATTAGATGATACAATCCATTCAACAATGTAGCAGTACCCACTAGTTTATTTCTAAAATAAATTTTGCAGGAACCATCACCAATGAAAAATGAAAAGCCTTTTCGGTCCATGACCGAATGGATACAATGTTTTGTGCCCCTTGGGCAAAACAAGTACATCTTCTAAAGTCAAAACAAAGCCGGATTCTAAACCCAAAAGAAGTGATCCTATGTCGGTCGCCTCGACACTATGCCCGCTTCCGACTGTGATCACAACTTCTCCAGCTCCAAGCTTCCTACTTTGTTCCAGATCCTGATTCACGGTACAAATATGAGAACTAGCACCAGAATCCAGTATCCAGGAAGTAGAAAATACAGTAGCAGAACAATTTGTTTCCAAAACTAAAAGTTCTGTACCTGAAGTGCCATGAAGAATTGGACAGTCTCTAGCCCAGTGGCCCAGCTCACCGCACTTGAGACAAGCATCCTTCTTCTTCTTGTTCTTCGGAACCATCGGGGCCTTGCCCTTTCCTTTAAGGTCCTTAGCTTTCGGTCCAATCCGCTTCTTGGTCTTTTTCTTCTTATTCTTAGACCTCCGAGGTCCAGAAGAAATCACAAGAGCAGACTCCTTCATCCGCGGAGTCTTCATCTGAGACTGAGCGGTCACAAGTTTGTTCATTAGCCCAGCTAAATTACATGCAATCTCATTGCAGTTGAAATTCATAACAAACTGTGAGAAGGAATCAGGGAGAGACTGAAGAATAAGGTTGGTTTGGAGAGAAGTATCCATTTTAAAATCAAGAGCCTCCAATCTCTCGATCATGGATATCATTTTGAGGACGTGTTCCCCAACCTTCTCACCTTCCTTCATCCTTGCACCGAACAGTTGCTTGGATATCTCATATCTAGCAGTTCTGCTGTGCTCACCATAAAGTTCGGTTAAGTGAGATAGAATCTGCCTAGCAGAAGTCATTTTCTCATGAGCTCTCCGAAGCTCATTAGACATGGAAGCCATCATATAAGCACGGACTTTCACGTCATCCTTAACCCACTTTTCGTGGTTTTCAATCTCTTCCTGATTGGCTCGGGTCCGCACAGGAGGCGCGGGAATGTCCGTCTCCAAGACGTATCCCATTGCCTCTATACTGAGGACAATCATCAGATTGCGGAGCCAATCCACAAAGTTAGGTCCCATTAAGGTGTTCTTTTCGAGTAGAATTGCGAGTGGATTCATTGTCATATTGAGAGTTATGTCTGCATTAAGTATAACAGATTAATTAGTGACTTGTTATATTATGATCTGAGTATAGAATTAAGGTCTTTTCTATTCTTGTTACCCAGCTCCCACTATTTTTATCGGAACAACACACTCCCATGTGAAATCCGGAAGTATCGTCGCTCTACTTCATAGTGGTGATCGAGTTCTTTATAAATCTTAATAGAAGGTCACCGAACAGGTTTCTAGTCTATTAATTTTCATAAAGTGGTGTCCAACACCAACCCATATAATGGATGATTCGATCTTCTTTTTCCCCTTGTTCACTCCCCTCAACCTATACGGTTTCTATGGTTCGTGAACAAGTTAAGTTTATACCATCGACGCAAATCAGTTTCACAATTGAATCTTATCCGCAACCTATCGGGTTTCTAGGGATAAAATTTGCTCCAACCGAAGACATCAATGCGCTCCGGTAATTTATCCGTCCTCCCGACGACTACCCGATAACTCGGAAGCATAGCACATCCGGTTTGGATTTCAATTTCCGAAAGCTCGATGGAGGAGGAAGGAAAACCTTGAAACCTTATAAACTTAATAATTTGTTGTGGGAGAATTTTCGCGATTAACGTTACACTTTGCACATTAATCATTTTAGCGCGTTTGTTGCATTCATACAATATGTAACAACCATTCACAACCTAGTTGCTACCAACATGTGGTTCATGGACCGTTCTAGAAAACAAAAACTCCGTAATCTAATTACAAGTCTTCGTCTTGAATCTTCGTCTTCTCGAAACGGATCTTCCTCTGGTCTTCGTCATTACATATAAATTTTACATTGAAAAATTGCATCCTAGATACAAATATTTCTAGTAAAATAAATAGGCTCAAACGGCCTTTACAACCCAATCGAATAAAACGAGCGATTCAAACTAAGTCCATGAACCACATCCCCATTCAAAAGCATTCATCCAATAAATACTCAATAAATGGATAGCGAGAAGATTACATATGATCCAATCAATAATCAACAATAAATAGAATTGATCCAATCAATTCAACAATAATCGACAATTTAATTTTTCGTCAGTAGTGTACCCTTAAAATATTTTCTTTGAATTTTCCTCATCAAAAATTCCAAATTAATGATTTTAATACAGAAAATTCAATAATCGAAAATATCTTGAAACGAGACCCAGTGCCGACGGCTGAAGCGCGGCGGCACCGGGCTCCACACGCGGCGGCTACAGGCCACGCCTGCGGCCTACGAGCCGCGCCGCTCCAGACAGAAAGGGCCCGACCATGCCGGACACGCCGGCAGATACTGACGTGCCGGCAGATCGACCGGAAGGCAACGGCAACGCTCGGCGGATCTGACAACGCGCTCGGCCAAGCACTCATTTGATACGGCCAAGCGCGCTCGGCATCGACCGGCATCCAATGCCACGCTCGGCCGGATACTGAACGCGCTCGGCCAAGCACTCGGTGATACGCAAGCGCTTCGGCCGGCCCGGCATCCAACGGCCACGCTCGGCGGATCTGACAACGCGCTCGGCCAAGCACTCAGGATACAAGCGCGCTCGGCAGCGACCGGCAGCTACGAGCACGCTCGGCCGGATCTGGCAAGCGTCGGCCGGATCAATGAGCACTCGGCTCGATCTGGCGGCGATCGGCGGACTTCGGCGAGAATCGGCAAGCGTCCCGGCCCGGACGTGCTCGGCCACACTCGGCAATTGTATGGAAAATCGTCAACGATTCGACATCTGACTCGTTTTTAGGCGATTTCTAAAATCTGTTATTCCTGATCTGAATATTATTAATATAAATCATATTTCCAAGAAAAACCTGATTTATATCATAACATAAAATCACGGAAAAACGACACTACGACGAACAATAAAATATCTACGATTATTAAAGTGATTCTAAATCACAAAATAAGCATTCCAAATGCTAAATATCGTATATCCGATCGCAAGACCTCGCTCCGATACCACTGTTGGGATTCGATGCCTAAAACGAAGGCCCAGCGGAAGCGGTAAAACGAAAATTAATTCGATCCGAATCCCTACGAGGATCGATCGAGCTACGCATATACGAATATAAAATAAGCAAAGGAAGATTCGAAATCATACCCTTGTCGTCCGTTGATTATATGGATTTCCTTCTCTTGAGCTATTCCCCAAACGATCCAAAATGCTCCAAGCCCTTGGATGATCAGCCGAAAAAACCGCGTCTCTACTTGTCACGCGCCGGAGAAACGAACGGAATGACAACACTCGATTAACCTCTAAGGTTACGGCTAGAATCAAGTGATGAAGCTTTGATTATAACACTCTAAGTGTTTTAATTTATATCTCTCAATATATCTTGATTTTTCTCAAGAGAACTCAAGAATAAAAATGAAGAAGATGATGAAGACTTGAGAAGAATAATATTCTCTCTCTGTTTCACTTTCACGTATGGAAGCTTATCTCTGTAAGTGATTGTCATCCTTCTTTATTTATTCAACTCCCCACTACCTTTAACAACTCATGCATGTGGGAATCTAACCCCACCTCCACAATAATAATACATTAAAGAATGGAGACATAAGTCCAAAAGGAAGGTGGGTGGAATGTGGGGCGGCCCATGCTAGAAATCGGACGAGTTCGGTTCGTTTGGACTCAGGGTCTAAACAGATAAACTCCGATTCCGTATCGATGTATTTATATCGATTAATTAATCCAATTAATTAAACATATCAAATACAAAATAATATAATTAATTTCTCCAAGAAATAATTATATACATGAATTAAATTAATCACCCAGTAATTTATTTAATTCATTAGGCCGTAAATCAATTTATCCAATAAATCGATTTAAACATCCAATGTTCCAAAATTAGATATCCAATATCTAATATTCATAATGAGAGAATTAGCTTGAATCATTTCGTCGTCAATCCTATTGCGCGACTCGGTAGGTCCGTCTCAGTCAGCAATGGGAGGAACCAAAGAGTAGTAGCACCACCTAGCCAGCCTGGCGGCCTACACTGTACCCCAACTGAGAACGAATGATTGGGATCATTCAAGAACCATTCTGTCGTGAATACCAGTATACGTATAAACCCTTCTTTCAAATGTCCCGATCAAGTTATAGGGTCACGGTCAGTCAAACCCTATCTGTACTTGACGCTATGCATGCGTTAATGCAAATCGAAATCATCGAGCTGTCGTGTATCTAATACAACTAGCTCCAATGCTTTGGCCAAAGACTTATGATCTCATCTGCCAATAACCGCATAGGACATATAACCCGCTCACTAACGGGAGAAAGAATTCTATCTTGGTATTGATTAGGACCTGCTTATTGCCCGTCAAGATGCACGTCGAGGTTGACCCCGCCTTCCGGTTTACGTGGTCGAACTACTCTAATGAAAATCTTGACGTCACAAGCACATCCCTACTAAATCCTCAAGTCGAAGGTTCACGAATACCTATCACAACCTTTCGATTCCGTCATTGACTGTCCCGGAGTGAAATCCATGTGACGAATCGAGGGTGAGTCGGTTCGAGTATACTAATCCAATTAGCATACCTATAACGTGTGCTCCCACTAACCATTAGTGTTCGACAGGCACTCTCCATGTCAAAGAACACGTCATACAAGTCTTCACATAAACTTAATGCCCAGTCAAGTTTTATCGACTTGCGAACGATTAAGTATTTGAGCTATAACCTTTCCAGTGCCGACCCCCTTATCCAATAAGGAGTGGAATGCTTTTGATCTCAAATACATGGACTAGTTTCTATACGTATATTTACGAGTTAGGAATGCCAGTAACTACCAGTAAATAAAGAAACATCCATTGCCTTATAGTAATGATTTACATAATTACAAGTGCAATGCCCTCACTCATCATCCTCTGAGTGGCATTCGAGGGCATACTCCTAACACCCAATTGCATGGGTTGCGGTAGAAGTGGAAAATGAGGAGGTTTGGCCTTGGGATGACTTGCCAAAGATGCAAGCAAAAGGGGCACAATAGCAAGACTTGTACAAATGAAAGGGTTCCAGATCAACCAAAGGTATTGTGTTATATTGTTTTTCTCATTTCAGCTGCATTGCAATGAGATCTAACACTATTCACTTATCTTCAAACAGGGCAAAAGAGGAAGACCTCGGATACATCCAATCCAACCACCAAAAAAGGGGAAGGAGCAGACAACATCCACTTCTAACATCCAAGAGAATGCACCAAGAAAAGTGAGAAGAGGTTATGTGGTAAGTAATATACTTATGTTTACCCATTTTATTTCTCTATGTTGAGGAATTCTTAATGAAGCAATCTTTCTTTTGTGGCTGTAGATGTCTAGGGGAACAAGGGCCTCAATCCACAATCATCAAATGGTTAAGAAACCAATTTAAGTGGAGCAAGAGAATGGCCCTCAACCCAGGAAAGCAGAAATCGAGCTGGGATTTGAAGAAGGGAATTTGTGGCCTTTTTTTGGAAACTTGGGTTCATGAACTTTTGTGGAACCTTGTTTAGTTGTTGTTTTTTAAGTATATTTGTGAGAACTTGATGGAATTATGGCTTAGTTATGGTTAATTGTATCTTTGTTGATGGAATGATTAAACTTTTATGCTCTGTTTTGGCTAATTGAAGATGTGTTTTTGTCTTGTCTAGTGATTTGCAATTTAAGTTTTTGTCATCCATTGTGGTCTATTGTGAAGTATATTAATTTACTCTCAAGCAAAAAAATAGCTTCTAAATCTATTAAACTAACCTAAACCTTATCAACTATAAACAACAAAAATAGCTTCTAAATCCAGTTATGATGCGGGTTCGACATTGCAAAAAATTAGCACCGATTTGGGGAAAATATGATACGGGTTCAACATTGCAAAAAATTAAAAGGTGGGTAAAAAATTCAGAATTCAATAAAAGGTCAGGTATGTTTATGCAATTAAGCAAACTTAAAGCGGTTCGATTTGCCAAATCAGCCTTCCGGGGATCCATATAAGCACCGATTCAGGGGAAATCTCTCGTCGGTAAAGGTGGATAGAAAAACCAGATAGTATAATTATAAAAGTATTACTAAATAATGTCCAAATATAATTATTACTAGTGTAGAACTCGTGAATAAATTTATGGTATAAAATATAACTTATTATTATTAAAATTTATAATTATTTTTCTTATTAAATTTGTAATGAAATGATACCTTAATAATGTGATGTCCAGACGTATTGTCATATTTTTTGCAAATCAAATCCAATGCGCTTTGATCCTAATGGGTATCGCCTCCTTAAAATGATTGATAAATACGATAATGAAATATTGTATTATTGTAGACCACATAAAATTTAGGTAAAGTAAGAAAATTATAACGTGCAATATGATGTACCATGCATGGTATATCAGTTGTGATTATGCTTTACACCAATTACAAATATATTACGGGATAATAAAAATACCAGTACAAAAAAAAGATTAAAAATGGTTTGATGCGTCATATTTTCAGTGTAATTATGTTATACACCCGTTGTGATTATGTTATACACCAATTGTGATTATACTAGTAATCACAATTAATATATATCATGCACTGTGCATCATGTCGTTGAATATACCAACTCAGTAAAATATAAAGGAAATGTTGAATAATTATATGTTGATAAATTAATCACGTGTTAATATTTATAAGGTGAATAAATAAATAATAACTATAACCAATAAATATTAAGGTATGTTAGTAATAATTAAAACGGCAATTGTCAGTGAAATTTAAATTAAGTTATTGATATGACCCAAAATATACCTGTCCGGTTTATTGCGGTTCATTTCAGAATAGCGGAACAAAGTTCGATTACTAAAGACCCAGCTTATTGTGTGAAGTTCCAGTAGGTCCCACCGACCTAGTATACAACTTGGAGAGTGGAGCTCAGAGCCTAGCTCTACTAGGTGCAGCTCGGTCCCTACAAGTCTACCCCCAACAGGTGTAGACCTGCCAAGTCTAGACCAGCAAACTTGGAGAGTGGAGCTCAAAGCCTAGCTCTACTAGGTGCAGCTCGGTCCCTACAAGTCTACCCCCAACAGCTGTAGACCTGTCAGGTCTAGACCAGCAGGTCATCCCACAGGTCAGCTCTCCTAAATGACATCATATTCAGGTCTGTTAAAGAACTTGGTCCACTAAACCCAGCTCTTAAGCAAACCTAACTGAACTACCGACCTGGAGTAGGTCGGAGGGCGGATGAGCTCGGCATTCCCAGAGAAGAACTTTCCCGAAAAGAAGATCCGACCTCCAAATCTATTTTCTGAGCTCATAACTAGATAGGCCTCGACATTGTCAATTAGACAAGGTAGAAAGAGTCTAGCTCAAACAGGACAAGGTCCCTGGAAAGCTAGGATTTTATCATAAAAGTAGAATCCCTTATTTTTAGAGACATACTCCTGAAAATTGGGGATCCCCCCAATCAAAGACAGAATTTCAGGGACAAGTTCCCCTCTCTTCTATAAATATCGGAAGGTCTGTCCTCCTTCAGAGGCAAGAGAAGAAAACACACATACACTCATTACATTTGGATTTTTCCAAAAACCTGTTCCATCTTGAGCATCGAAGAGTTTGTGCCGGGACCATTCCGGCGTCTTCTGCAGGAACTCCGGTGGTTTTCTAGCTCGGAACAGAGGGAGCAATCCGATTCTTGGTGGCCGGTCAGCTCGGACACATCAGTTATATTTACTATATACATTATAAAATCTATCTTTTAAAAAATAATATAGAATCATCAACAAATGGAAATTAGAAAAGTCAAAACCTACATTTTTTAATAGAATCAATTAAAAATATTTATTTTCGGAATTATTACTTTTACATTACAATTTTTATAAAGTGTGAAAATAATTAATCCTATTTTTTTAAGGGAATTACATATATTTTCCATATTAAATGAGTTATTAAGAGTTATATGTTAACAATTAATTAGTACGAGTTATTAATCATATATTGATTCTTACACTATTATATAATAAATCCACTTTTTATCTCATCTTATTTCATATAACATGTATTAGTTAATGTAAATTAATTATGATATTGAAAATTACATATTTCCATAAATGTTATTATTATTTTATTTATAAATCTTATTCAATTCCTCAAAAAAAAAATCTTATTCAATTAACTAACCTTCTTTATTTGAGTTTAAATATAATGTTCTTCAATAATATTCAGAATTATGAAAGAATAGATAAATTATGAAAATACCACGTGAATAAAAGAGTCTATTTTAATATATAAATGGATTTGCGGTGGGTGGGACGACAACTGATTTTATACCATTGCTCAAAGATACTCTTCCCAAACTATAAATATATTAAAAAATATATTTTTTCTAATCTAAAATATAAATAAATTTTGTTTGGGATTTTAAAAATTAGTAGGCCAAAATGCCGACTTTGACTAGGCTTTTCAAATTTGACGCGTCGAAACTGAAAACTGTTATGATATAACACGAAAGTGACGTTTCAATTACCCCTTTGTTTTTATATAGTGTGAATGACTATTATGCCCCTGATGTAAATATGTAATTACGATTGTGCCATCTGAAGTTTTCCTATAAATAGGACTTCAGTTATTAATGAAAATATACCTGAGAATCATTCTCTCTATTCTCTCTCTAAATTTTCTCTCTCTATTATTTCGATTTCACAACACGTTATCAGCACGACTCTATCCATTTGAGTAATATGTCGAGAGTATGCTCTACAGTTGCATCGTATAGATGATCCTCTGTATCAGAAATCAAATTATTACTAATCATCAATTTTAGATCCATATCCCGTCAATAATTTTCAAAATTCATCAAGAACTCCAACACCACAGATCTATTTTTCTTTCCATCTAGCATCAATTTATTTCTCTAATCTAAAACACACAGACAAGCATCGTCCGACCTGTCCTCTCTCTCCTTCTGCAAAGCTCTTCTCTCCTATTCCCAGTAAATAAATTTTCCTCTCCCATCTCAAGCGCTGCTGGTCATCTCTTGGACATCATTTTTCGGCGGCGGGCTCTCCTCTTTCCGGTTCGGCGTCTATGTTTTCCATTGTGAAGGAGGCGGTCGGAGCTTCATCTAATCCAGGAGCAGGTGTCGTTTCTTCTCCGTCGGCGGTCGCGGTTGGTGTCCCTTCCGTCTCGTCTGTTGCCGTCGATGGTTCCGCCGCGTCGGAGCCGCTCAGCTCCTGTTCTCACTGGTGGACCGATCGTTGGTGCAGTCGGAGGTCCTCCATCGGCGGTTTTTCCGGGTTCCGAGGTGTTAGGAGGTGCAGCCGTGGTGCTCTCTCCGCCGGCTCGTGTGCCGGTTCTTCCTTCTGATAGTCCCGTTGCTGAACATTTATGTGTATATCTGCTTGGCCATGTCTGTGATGGTGTTCATGGAGAGGCTTTTACATGGGAGTTGTCATCGTTCTCGTGAAGTTGTAATCAGACGCAGACCCCAACGATTCATCTGAAAAAAAAAATTCCCAACCAGGAAGGAAGGTATACCTGAAACTTTTAATTTCATCCATGTTTCAATCAGCAAATTAAAAAGAAAAGGAGATATGAAGACGAAGGTAAGAAGAAGAAGATTGAAGAAAGTTAAAAATAAAAAAAAAACAAAAAAAAAATAAAAGGTGTTGACGTAAGAATAAAAAAAAAAAAAAAAAAAGGGAATAATGAAGATGGGAGCGGAATTCACGGACACAAAGGAAAGACAGTTGTCCGTAAAAGCGGAAGAAAACAAAATTTTGAAAACTTGATCCGTAAGCTAACAAGAAAGTTTAATAATAAAAGAATAAAAGCGGAAGAAAACAAAATTTTGAAAACTTGAAATGACCGTAAGCTAACAAGAAAGTTTAATAATATGAAAGAATAAAATATCCTTCTAATTCATTAAAACATAAATTTGATTTTTCTTAAATATAAGATACATATGATATCAAAATTGATTTTTGTTGATACCATCGTGATCCATTTTACGAGAGCTTCAATTTGATACTAATATTGATATGGGTATTAACTCTTTTCATACATGTCATTAATAAATTTATTACAACGTATGAATTAATACCCAACTCCGGAAACCACAAAGATTTATGAATACATACCATTACACTTGCTATTAACGGCAGTCGATATTTCGACCTATACCTTGACGATGACTATTTTGCGGAATTGATTGGACGATCCTGCTTTGGTAGAAGCAGTTAATTATTTTGGAGTTTAAATTATGTCTCTTACTTATCTGAAAGTGGTGGTTTAAAACCACATATTTATTGCGTTTATTTTATATAATTATAATACCTCCCATGTGATGAGTTCAATTATCACAAGACGGATGGTTTTACATGTACGCAATTTATATATTATATATCACCATCGTGGTTGGTTATACCACATGAATGGTTCATAAGTCCTGCTCTCAAAGAAGAAGCAGTTGATAAAAAATAAATCCTACTCTGGAGAAGTAGTTGATCAATTATCTAAATCCTGCTCTAAATAAGCAGTTGATAAAAATAAATCCTACTCTGGAGAAGTAGTTGATCGATTATCTAAATCCTGCTCTGAAGAAGCAGTTGATAAAAAAAAAATCCTACTCTGGAGAAGTAGTTGATCAATTTCCTGCTCTGAAGAAGCAGTTGAAAGAAATAAATCCTACTCTGAAGAAGTAGTTGATCAATGATTCAAATCCTGCTCTCGAAGAAGAAGCAATTGATGGATATAATATCCGATCTCCATGATTAAACACGAAAATTGAGCAAGTGATACCATAAGCTATCACCGATTAATTAAAAAAATCCCATGGAAACTATATGGTGGAATCATTTGACAAGTGATATGGAAAATATCACTGGAAAATAATTGCTCAATAAATCACACGTTGATTATATCACATGGTGGGATCATTGAAATCATATTGATTGGCAATATTCATGGGGAAACATATATCACATATTTGTGAAAATATTGTATTTGCATGTGACAAATGATGGTCTTATTATTGCTGAAGAAGCACACAACAGTCGAAGTGAAATATCGAAACTAGCTAAAAGGCAGTAAACACTCGACAATATGAAACGCGAAAAAGAAAATACATATGAAACCCATAAAAAGAAAAGGGGTGCGTCTCGAGAGTATAAAACTCCGTAACTCTGCCACCCCATGGCATAAGGGTTTATAATGAAAGATCTAAATGATCTAAACTTCTTTTCCGTTTGGCGCCAATAGCCTGCGGCTGATGAGCTTTGACTTCCAAATTCTTAACTGAAATATATGCCTGAAACTTTATAAGTAGATCGAATGAGCAAGACATATTATTATATCTCGTGATGTCTGAGATATAAACTTGTGATCTACTCCTTGATCCAGAAAGGCAAGCAAATCGCTGAAGAAATTATTAATATTCAACAAACCTATAGGTTTGGTATGGAAGTCTCGCTCAGCCCATGACGAGATATTGAATATCTCATTGAGTGTGCCATAGTCACCTGGAAGAACAATAAAGGCATCACTATTATTCACTACATACATTAAACTATCATGCACGGACTGTGCTTCAAGCATCAACCCAGTTGGACCTCCTATACTACTGGTTCTAACTGTGGGAAAGTGTAAGGCACTTGTTACACTTATTCTCTCATTTTGTGCAGCAGCTAATAGATAACCCAAAAATCTATGATTACTCCCACCATACAATATATTGATTTTGTGCTTTCCTAATTCTTTTACGAATTGATATGCCATATCTACATGCTGGATATGACCTATCAGTTTGGATCCACCTAAAATACATATAGTTTTAAATGGATGAGATCTATATGAGGATCCTGAGAACTCCATTTTTCTACACTAGACTTTTATGAGAGATACATTTTCTGATTTGTGGATCCCAAATTTAAAACTTCTTTCTAAACGACAAATGAATTCACTGTTTTCATTGAAAAAGGAGCGGCATATAAGACATTACTTTTGACAAAATTGCAAAAGAAAACGAAAGATATGATATTATATTTTTCAATGAAAATGACGTTCTCGGATCGGTGAGAAATTTAAATATTGGAAAACAATATTCAACAACTTGCATTATTTTGCTATTTACCTTATACCAATTTTGTGAGAACGGACTTACAAACCTGGATCTTTTGAGATTAATTTTTCATGACTATAACGTTTCGTTCATCCTTGAATTGCATCCACAAAGCCATTAGTTCACGATGAGCGTATCCACTGGATGTGCATCAAGAATCATTGAATATCATGATCCAGATTCCTTACTCAATCCATCCTTGATAAATGCTATTTTATCTTCTCGGTTTTGATACAAACCACAGTTGCATCGTGTGTCACATGTCCACCGAGCACATTTATAGCACCCACCTAATTTTTTTGCTCTCCGTTTCTTTGCAAAACTACTCTTACCTGTACCTGGCATGTACTTAAATGAATTTGAAAATTCGCCAGATAGTCGAACTTGTGCTTCGATTAACCATCGGATATCTTCTGGGATGCCATTTCTCATTAGCACCCTTAATCTTTCGAGTCGAGCTCGATAAATTCTTTTAATAATATTCACTGGAAGAGATGGGTAATATTTACGAAGATTCGAAAACATTGAATCCATTATGATATTCAAACCCTCGGTATGGATGATTGTGAATACAATGATAATCTATTTATAGATTGAAATTACGCGTATGAGATTTGACTCCGCGTCCTGAAGCGTATGAACTACGGCTCTATATATTTGAATAATGAACATAATATGACATGTGGGAGCGACGACTCCATGTTGATAATGATGTGCAATAATGGCACCGAAAGATGATGTGATATGTCGGTAAAATATCTGTATGGTGATATAGACACATCATCTTCAAATATTTGTTCTCGATTAATATCAATACTAGCCAATATTGGGAATGAATCCCTAATAAATTTGGAATATATTAAGGGGAGTATGGGCCCACTCCTTCTACATGTGAACTACTAGATATTATGGATCCACTAGATAGTCACATGTTTATATGACTCATAATCAGAAATTTACGAGATAATTTGCTCACGGTTTGAGCACATATTCCAAATCAGATAAAGCTAGTAATATATCCCAAATAAATTTGAATAGATCCGAGAAAGGATCAAGATATGCGCATACAAGTGGGATATCAATTGGCATATTATTTGAAGTCCTCCAGTCAATATCGAGAACATAATATATAAACTCCCATGACTGAAGATAAATACTGAGATACTGGCATACGAGTTTGGTGCTCAAGAAATCTCTTAGCATGAGGGGGAATATTGGTAGTTGGAAATATGTGAAATGCATCACAATATATCATCACAACTCAAATATGAACTTGAAGTTCAAAGATGCATGACAGATTATTAATCTTTGGTACCAACTACAATTGCTTTGATAAATACATAATAATTCCCCGAATATGAATCAAAGCAAATGATAAAAGGAAGCATATACTTTTGAGAAGTATATAGACATAATCCCAATGGGTGATTGATAATGAGATATCTCGGCAAGTTATATTGCCATGGGGAAATAAATATTAAAAAGTGTCGACACAATATAGCGCTATGAATAAAATGAAGATATCAATGATTGGAAAAGGGATATCGATAAATGATATGAGGATATCCATGACTGTGAAATATGGATATTGGAAATGAGGATATTAAAATCCATGATTTGTGAAAATGAGGATATCAATGATTGGAAAGAGGATATCGATAAATGATATGAGGATATCCATCGTGAAATATGGATCTTCGAAATGAGGATATTAAAATCCATGATTTGTGAAAATGAGGATATTGAAATCCATCAAAATTGAAATATATGCCCTTATAATAAAATGAAATATATGGGCTTACTGAAAGTGACTCATAAGGAGATTTTGAACATATTATCAGTGCGTGCAGTCACTCAAAACGTTGTGAACGAAAATTATATGCTGTACTCTTTTCCTTGACTGAGGTTTTATCCCACTGGGTTTTCCCAGCAAGGTTTTTAACGAGGCAGCCTAATCACAACAAATATGGAATCTCCAAAAGAAATTTGGAATATATCGCAAAGAATATGAGTTCGATATTACAAATTGCACTGAAGATGATACTCATACTAATCCCTGGAGGATTATTGAAATGCCTGGGGCATATTTATAAAATACGCGTTGCACTCTTTTTCCCTTGACTGAGGTTTTGTCCCAATGGGTTTTCCTAGCAAGGTTTTTAACGAGGCAACTGGAATGGCGTATTAGTATGAATAATGTACTCTTTTTCCTAATAAGGTTTTAACGAGGCATATTCATGAAGATCAAGATTATTCCTCAAAGTTTGAAAACGGAAGGAGTAGTTGTACTCTTTTTCCTTCGATCAAGTTTTTCCCACTGGGTTTTCTTGACAAGGTTTTAACGAGGCAACACATGGATACTCCAACGAATGATATACATGACAGATTCACTCAGTTTTTATCCCACGAGGTTTTACTGAGACGGCACAAGAATACTCATACAAGAACTATTGAGATAAGAGGGAGCAAATTTACGAGATTACAGATTGCTGAAGTTTTATCCCACAGAGATTTCCTACCAACATTATGATGCAATATGATATGATTGCCACAAGCTCCAATACAAACAGTTTGAAAGTTTTTCTCCCATTGGGTTTTTCTTCAAACTAGTTCAGCAGATTTTTATGTAAATAGTCATTCAAGGGGGAGTGTTATGATATAACACGAAAGTGACGTTTCAATTACCCCTTTGTTTTTATATAGTGTGAATGACTATTATGCCCCTGATGTAAATATGTAATTACGATTGTGCCATCTGAAGTTTTCCTATAAATAGGACTTCAGTTATTAATGAAAATATACCTGAGAATCATTCTCTCTATTCTCTCTCTAAATTTTCTCTCTCTATTATTTCGATTTCACAACAAAAACCTTTATATTGAGATGAGTTCAATATTATGTATTTGATACTTGACATAAAATGGCTGTTAAATTCAGAAATCAATAGATTTTTGTGGAGATATTTGATCTTTAATTTTTATGGAGTTGAATTGCATAGATTAGACGGAGGGATCGATTTATTTAATTTAATCTACACATTTATGTAATTTCGAGAGAGATCATGAACCATCCGTTTGGTCATCTTTTAGGGAAGACCAATAAAACTCTAAAGCAAAATTTATCTAGTTATACCTAACTATCTAAGGCCCTGTTTTTTTGAACTTATTTTTCAGTTAAGTTCAGTTCAATTCAGTTCAATTCAGTTCAGTTCAGTTCTTCTTCTTCTTCTTCTTCTTCTTCTTATTATTATTATTATTATTAATCTTAATTATTATTATTGTTATTATTACTAATAATATTACTATTATCGTTGTTGTTGTTGATTACTATTATTATTATTATTTACCATTATTATTATTATTATTATAATTTACCCTTAATATATATTTGATTCAATCAACTATTCGATTCGATTAAGTTAAGTTTAGTTCAGATCCATTGATCAGATTCGATTCAATTGATTCGATTCGATTGATTCATTCAGTCCAAAAGAACAGAGCCTAATTATACATAACTATTAATCCAAAACATCATCTTTAAACCTCTTCATTAAATTTAATTTATTCTGTTGCATTTATCTGGACTATCTTAGTATTTGTATTTTTGAATTATCTTAGTTTAAACTCAACCACAAATTCGATCGTCTGTATAAATTCGAGAATAGTACGAGTACTCAATACCACTGGTATTATACCAGGGCCGTCTATAAAGATGTACAAAGTGCGCTACTGCATATGGCCCACAATTTTTAAAGACCTCAAAATTTATTTATATTTTATAATATATATGTTATTTGTCCGCAATATTAAGACAACTCAAGCACTAGCTGATATGGTCATGTCATTTTTAGTTCCGGTGGTAATATCGGCAATACTATAGAAGTTATGTTTGTACTCTTTGAATAGAGTTTTTTTTAAAAAAAAAAAAAGGTACTTATAATCAAGTATGGATTTTGAGGTAGAACATTGATAAAGAAATCTGGTTACAAAACTTTTTCTATATAAAATTATTTATTTGTTGTATATTTAATGGAAAGGCCTCTATATACTTTGCACAAGGCTCTTAATATTTTAAGACGACCTGCTTAATGCAGTAAACTAATTTGATCCATGTAAAATATGATATTGCTTGTCCTTACCTACAACTATTCCATATACATATGAATAATAAAATAATTAGGGAACAAATTTTTTGTTGAAAAACTTCACTTGAATAAACAAAAGTAAAACACGAATTAAAATATAATCTTGCAAAACAACCGTTAATTTCTTAATAGTAAAGAATTTAACAGAATCCAAGGGTTGAAGTATATCGATGTTGAGTCCAGTAGATCTGTCTCCTTTAAGCAAATTCGCCTTCACCACTGTCGGTCTCCCAAGATAAAACAACACCTCGATGCACTGATATACTGATCACTGAACCCTCAGCGAACTAGAATGAGCGTGCACTACCACCACACAAGAACGAAAAGAAAGAAAATGCATGGTACTGGAGAAGGACGTTCCGTAACACAAACGCAGTTGAAAATCAGACCCCTAACGTCGGTTTTTATAAGGAGGGCGAGAGAGAAAAGTGTGCTGGAGGTACGGCTGTGAACAAACCTAAAAGTTCGATTCGGTTCGAAGGATTCAGCTCGAAAAAGCTCGCTTCGTGGCTCGATTCGGGGCTCCAAACGTAGAGCCGAACCCTATAAAATAGGATTCGGCGAATCGGACCGAACGGTTCGGCTCGATTCGAGGGGCTTTGGCCCAAGACATAAACTCCTCCCATCCCAGGCCGAACCATTCGGCTTCGGCGAATCGGACCGAACTATATTCGATCTATACTGGACTTATGGAGTTATACTAAACTTTAACTCGAGCCCAATCGAACTATATTTGAACGGTTCGAAAATTCGAGCTGAATTGAATCGAACTGTAAAAAAAGCCTTCGAGCCGAATCGAACCTCAAATTCTTAGGTTCGAAAGTTTCGAGCCGAATCGAACCTAAGGTTCGAATAAGTTCGAGCCGAGCTGAACCCTGTGAAGGTTCGGTACAGGTCGGCTCGATTATAGCCCTTGGCCTGTAGGAACTCCGACAGATTAGGATTGGTATGATAATACTTATCCTAATATTAATCGGATTATGAATACTTAATTTGGCACTTATCCTAATTCAAAATTTTCGGATTACTTTAATGAGGCGGTTGACAAATAAATTCCAGTAAAAATGAGATTCAGATACATTTCACCCAAATTGTCCTTCGACCCAACTAGAGTCGAGACGGGACGAGATGAGATGAGCCGAGCCGAGATGAGCCTGTCGGACGGACGGCGGTGGTGTATGTGTGTGTGTGTGTGTGTGTGTGTGCCTGTATGTGAGAACCGTCCAGCCACACATCCACTCATATCTCCACTAATTGTTGTGAACGAGTATTTATGCATACAACTTTATATGCACGATAATCTTTCTACTCTTTTTCAATGTGGGACAAAGTCCCACACCTATTTTCAAGATGCTCACTTTAGAGCATTAATGCTCGTTCATCTTTCCTCCATTTTGAGTGTTTTTGTATGTTTTCGAAAGCTCTTGTGGAGCACTACATATTCAAATCAAATCTCGATGTTGCTTCATCATCGAGCCCACTCAAAATAATGCATCAAATCGGACTTTAAATAGCCTTTATAAGTCCATTTTTCAACAATCCCCAATGAGATTGATGATCCAACAGGACACATCCGACACAGAGTTTGATTTGGTGATAGTTATTGCGATTAGACATTGCATAGGATAGGTAAAGTATGCTCTTTGGACCTTTCCTCAAAAAGATATATTTACCTTACTCGCTAAACAACATGACTAGATGCCCCTGAACTCTCCGACTATTTTTGTAAGTGATGATATATCCATCACAATGCCTTTCCTCATTTATTCTATTCTCATTATTTCTTTCGTTTTGGCGGTGGACACCGTCCTGATTCTGCGGGATACTATGAAGAATTGTGATTACAATTCCCCTTTGAAGCGGGCCTTCTTCTCTCCAACATAGGTGATTTTTTCCGGTGTCGAGTAAACTCGTATTTCATTCCACCCGACATTATATTATCTTCATAAGAATCATTAAAAGCAAAGCTTATCCTCTTACTATGGGTATCATTGTGTCCTTCCTATGTATAGG